>CM060950.1:427971909-428571909 GCA_030765055.1 Mantis religiosa | reverse complement strand
AAACAATCTGTATATTCTAAATGAAGGATATACTCCAACTTTTCGAAGAGGAAATTCTACAAGCTTTGTTGATATCAGTATGTGTAATTCGCTTATGCTACCATATGTTACTTCATGGAATATGGATGATAATACCCTCTCAGACCATAGCCTTATTACGATAAAACTTAATTTTAATCATACTGTCAACACTAATTTCAACAGTAACTCTTTAACACGTTTATATAGAACTAATAATGTGCTTTGGTCAAATTTTCATCTTACAGTTTTAAGAAAAATATTGACCCTCTATTAGATGACTTGAAAGAAGTGAACAACCCCACACTCTTGAATGATTTCGTCGATAAGTTAACCAAGTGTATTTCATTCATCTGTGATTCACATCTCCCAAAAATAACAACAAAACCCTGTAAAAACCAATGGTGGAACTCTGAGCTTACAATAATGAGGAAACGAGTGTTGGCAAGTCAACAAAGATTCAAACGTGCTAAATGCGAGCTACTGCCAATAAAATATGAAAAGACTTACATTATGCTAAGAACTGAATATAAAAAAATGATCTTGCATGCAAAACTCACCAGCTGGAAAACATTCTGTACAGAACAAGTCAATCCATGGGGCATAGTGTATAAATATACACGGAATTCAAAAAGCTTAAATAATACTTTAACAACGTTGCAAACTGAAAACGGATACACTGCTAATGCAATAGAAACTGCAAATGTATTAGCGAGCAAATTTTTCCCAGATGATACTGAAGATGATGACCACCAAAGAAGGATCCGACATGAGGTGGAAACTGAACTTGATACATCGCATGACTTTCCTTTTACTTATCCTGAGGTGGAACGAATAATATTAAAACAAAATGACCGTAAAGCTCCAGGACATGATGCTTTTAGCGCCAATATAATCAAACATGTGCATTATGTACATCCAACTCTCATAAGTAACATATACAATAAATGTCTAGATTTAGGTGTGTTCCCAAATCAGTGGAAAATTTCAGTTGTGAAAATTATACCCAAAACTCATGTAAATAATAAAATGACAGCTGCTGCTTACAGACCAATAAGCCTGCTACCTCTGCTAGGCAAATGCCTAGAAAAACTTGTAATTGATCGTGTAATGTATCATTTACTAAAACATGGCTCAATTAGTGATCTTCAGTTTGGTTTTATGGCTCAAAAATCAACTGAAATGGCAATATATAAGGTGGTAGACTGGATGAAAAATGTATACCTAAATAAAAAATCTGCTGTTTTAGTCTCTTTAGATGTAACTGGTGCTTTTGATCATGCTTGGTGGCCCAAGATTTTACATCAATTGAAAACTAAAAAATGCCCAAAAAATATTTACAATTTAATCGTGAATTATTTTAGAGATCGCAAATCCTTGCTTACTGTAAGTGGAGAAACTATCACAAAGGAAGTTACACGCGACTGCCCCCAAGGATCTGCGTGTAGTCCAGGTTTTTGGGTTATACTGTATGATGATCTGTTACAGCAACAACTGCCATCAGATTGTAGTATTTTTGCTTATGCAGATGATGCTTTACTACTTTTTAAATCAAATGACGCTAAAATACTTGAAGAAAGAACTAATGAAGTACTTAAAATAATACACTCATGGGGAATTAAAAATAAACTTATGTTTAATCCCTACAAAACCATGGCGATGATTGTCACCAGAAGAAGAAAAATGAGGCCATTACTCTTACCATGAATAACGTCAACTTGAAGGTGGTATCTACGGTAAAATACCTTGGCGTTATACTGGATTGTAAATTAACATTTCGATCACACTTTGATTATATTGCTGAAAGAGGCAGCAAGCTCCTTGGTGCCCTCGCAACAACAACAAGACCCACCTGGGGTCTGAATTCTAGTATTTTTAAAATTATATATCAAGGTGCTGTAGTGCCCCTAATTTTGTATGGTGTATCTGCATTCCAGGATGTTCTTAATAAAAAATGGGCAGTTAAAAAGCTTGCACA
The DNA here is from genome assembly GCA_030765055.1 of Mantis religiosa. NCBI lineage: Eukaryota > Metazoa > Arthropoda > Insecta > Mantodea > Mantidae > Mantis > Mantis religiosa. The sequence goes on along the minus strand of CM060950.1, from coordinate 428,569,913 downwards.
AATTCAAAGGGGATTCCTCCGCATAATTTGAGGATATCGTACAATCTCCACTGATGCAGCTCAGATTATAGCTAACATCGAACCTTTGGCTCTCACTGGTTTATCAACAGCAACTATTACGAATTTAAGACATGAGCGTGAATGTGTGTCTTATCTGTCTCACTTAAAACTACAAATCCCGGAGCATCCTACCACAGCAGGACACCCATCAAGTTTTGTAACTTGTTAAAAGGAAATATGTAATTTTCATGATTATTACATATATACAGACGGTTCGTGTTACCAATTTGAAGATAATGTATCTGTGGTAGGATGTGCTTTTGTTGTTTACGAAAACCAAACGGAACTAACTCACTCCATGTTTAAATTGTCACCTGAATGTTCTGTATTCCAGTCAGAGCTCTTAGCAATTAAAGAAGCTATAAAATGGTGTACTGTTAATGGGAACAGTGCCCGTATTCTTAGTGATTCACAATCAGCTCTACTCGCTATTAATGATAAATATAACTTAAATTCATTAGCACATGAAATGAGACCTTGCTTCAAGACCACCCAGGACATATTTGCATGGGATGGCTTAAAGGACACAGTGGAATTTTAGGTAACAAGAGAGCTGATTGCTTGGCTAAGAAGGCTGCAGAATCCAATCTTCCTGTGACATACTCTTTATGTCCTATTTCTACTGTAAGGAGAATAATACATCAACATATTCTTGAAGAATGGAACCAACAATGGCTAACAACTCCAAATGGAAGTTTAATAAAAACATTATTTTTCCTTAGTGTATATGACAGAGGAAAATGTGAAACTCTTGTACCAAATTTTGTTTTGACACAATTTTTAAGTGGACATGGTAAATTTGGTGAATTCTTATCACGCTTTCACTTAACATCCAACCCCAAGTGCATGTGTGGTGAAGAATTTCAAACTGTGGTTCATCTCCTTTTCTGTTGTCCCATTTTCTGGAGAGAAAGACAAGAATTAATATTCAAGCTAGACTCTCTAGGAACTGAATTTTCTGCTCCGCTCACATCTTTGCTAATGAAGCCACAACAGTATAAGTACTTCATGATGTTTATAAACTCAGTGTTTAAACGTCTGAAATAGTTTAAATTAATATGCATCAGATTATAGCATATTTTCTTCCTTCTAGTATTTAAAATATTTTTGTTAAAATTGTGTATTTTTATGTATCAACTCTAACCCTAATATGCCACTGTGTAAAATAGGGTTCATAAATCTGGATAAAAAAAAAAAAAAAAAAAAAAAAAAAAAAAAAAAAAAAACGTGAATATGTAAATACATGGTATCCTTGACAACGAAGTGTGTTGGCTGAAGATGTGGGCAAATGTCCATGAAATTAATTTCGATTAAAGAAGATAGAAGTATTGTCATCAACTTCTTAAGATAAGTGGAAAATAACTACTAAATATTTTTATTTGTATAATATTTATTATTCCACTGTAACTAGCTTAATTTTCTGTGTTATTCAAAGGTATTTAACTTCATTAGAAACTTGTAGAATTTCACCTCCAAGTCTGGGTTTTCTCAGACTCTCCAAATCTCCAAATCTGGTGAAATGTACAATTTTTAGTTAATTGATGGAAATTAATCATTTCTTCACTAGCCGTATATAGGCTAAGGTCTTTGATAGATAGAGTCAACATAAAAAATTCAATGCTGTGGCTGGGATTTGAACCACGGATCTCCTGGTTTCCATCCAGTCGCTCTAATCCTCTGCTGTATTGACGATAATTTCATCAATTGCATTTTCTATTAAACCATCATTTCTGCAATATCTCACTTCCAGCTCTTGGACCTTCTTGCAATGCGTTGCGGTTGCAGAAGATAATGCTTCTACAGCAAGTGTCCACAGATTTGGAGCCAACATATCACCAGTAACGTTGCATCCTCGGAAAACATTCCTTAGTTTTGCCCACGCCAGCTCAACTGCATTCATATCACAGTTATACGGAGGTAGACAAATAATAATGTGTCCCCTTTCGAGAGCCATAACATTCTTTTCTTTATTTTACTGTTTTTTTTTTTATTATTATTGTTTTCCATTTTATTCCTGTTTGTTTTCTGTACTTGCTACACATATACAGTATAAACACCCATGTCCAAGGTGGGACTCGAACCCATACCCTCTCTGCAGCGGAATGCTAGAGAATATGTTCTAGCGAGCACGGCTACAAGGGCCGGCAGACATAAATATAAGCTACTCTGGCTTGTCTCAATGCCATGGGCATGTGTCCAAGTCCAAGACTAGCTCTGAAGATATGATACAACAGGGATGCCAATGATTCAATCCTTTGTAGCAAAGTAGGTATCAGTCCATCTGGCCCCAACAATTTATATGGATCAAATGTGTCAATAGCCCATCTGATCCCACTTTGATTGATTGTTGCCTTAGCCAGATGCCAGTCTTCCTTGTCTGCCCTAGGATTGAAGTAGGATTGAGTTGGATTGCCCCTGTCCACCGTGCAGTTCATCAGTCTCTACAGATCCTGGAAAGTGCCCTGCAAACATATATTTTAAAGTTTCTTTTCCAGCCATTATGTAGCCACCTTAAGGTAACCTGACTGTGCCAAGCTTTTTCGCAACACCTTCAGCTAGAGCCTTCACAAGTCTAGCACCACTGGGAACATTTTCGATGCTCCCACACACCTCCTCAATGAGGTTCTTTTAGCCTTCCTTATCTCTTTGTTATAACTGGTCAGTTGAGCTCAATAAGAGTCCCAATTACCAGTCAGTTTAGCCAGGCTAAACAGTTTCCTGTAACTACATTGTAGTTCGCTTAGCCTTTTAGACCAAGGCACATTCCTTGGTGTGGAAGCAACCTTAGCTTTGCAGTTAACAGTGTAGGATAGGAGAATAGCCTGCTGCAACTGGTCAACAGCCAACTCCAAATCCAAATCCAAAATTGTATTTATCTTCTTAGATATATCCTGTATGAGTACTGAAAGGTCTTTGCAATATGAAGTCCAGTCAGTATCCTTAGGGTTTCTGTATATCACTGGCACAAAGTCCTGTGATCCTATCTTAAAGCAGATGTATCTGTGGTCCGATAAGGAAATATCAGATGATAAATTCCAGTTTTTCACCAGGTTCTCAATGAAGCAAGTCCCTAGTGTAAGGTCTATGAGCTCTTCCCTTTGTACAGTGACAAAGGTTGCTGTGGTACCTTTATTTAGAATATTTAGGTTTGTACTTACCAAGTATTCCATTAGGAGTTACCCTCTTCTGTTGATGTCAATGCTCCCCCAAATTGCGTGGTGTGCATCACATCCGAATACAAGCTCCTTCCCAGACATCTGTCCGTAGTTAACAACATTCCTCACCATACAGGATGATGGGTCCTCTTCCTCACAGGGAAGACAGATGTCAGTAAAACTGCCCTTCTTTGTCCATCCACCCTTGTAGTTGCTTTGATGGTTATTATGTCTCTGAAACAAAATCTTACTATTGGAATTGCTTTAATCCAGTTCCTTATATAAATACAGGTCCTATTGCCCAGATCAACAGGACTAATTATACTGTCTCTGTCACTGTTAAGTCCTCTTATTTTGCCCTTATAAATCCAGGGATCCTGAATAAGAGCTATATAAATATCTTCAACAGCCAGCTTTCTAGAGAGAGCAGCAGTTTCAGCCTTACTATGGTGAAGATTTATATGAATTCTGACACCTCCCATGATAATATAAGATACTGTCCAGCAACGCAAAGAAAGTCCCTGAAAGGAATTTGCTCCTTTACACAGTGGGACAAGGACAGCGAATGTGTGTGATGGAACGCATGCTACACAAGGAGTAGAATCGTTGAAAAAAACATGCGCCCTATTCACTCTGTACACTAAAACCGAGAAGATTCATTCACAAAAGTAGAAGCTGTCACAATGTTTTTGAATGGTCTATAACTGTACCGACATGGGGTGTCATAAACCTGTCCAGGGAGGGTATGGGAGCCTTCTCTAACCCCCCTGCATCTCAGGCCTCGGAGACTTTCTCTCCTGTGGAGGACAGTACAAAAACTTAACCTTATCCAGTCTCAGCCCTCTGAGTCTACATGGCTTCCTGTGTAGTTGCAGTAGCCTCAGGCTCAACGGGTGCCTCATCCTCCTTGGCTGCTTGGGTTTAAACTTGCTTTGTTGGGTCGACTAGGATTTTAAATTGACTTCTGTCTAACCCAATGTTGGCTGCCATATTGGCATCCTTTAAGGCTCTGGCTGATTGCTGATACTTTACAGTATTCGGTTTTAAGTCTGGGATTTAGTGCCCTAAACCTGCTCAGTAGAAACTTTGGATCCCCAGTCATGAAGTCCCGGGTCCTGAAGGCCACCTTAACTGTTTGGGCAGATCCTTAGCTTCAATTACTTAGATTATCAAATCCTCTTTGAGTTTTACCCCATTGAGGTTTGTCCTCATCATTCAACACTCTTCTCATCCTCACAATAGTAGAACAGAGCACCATCCTGTAGAGTGTAAGTCCTGAGCAGTGGTAGATATTTGCCTTCAATGGCCCTATCTACCTTGCTCAGTATTGCTCTTAAAATATCCTTGACTTTTTTTGAGTTTAGTCTCTGGATAGTTCTCCTTAATGATGGCCATTTTGTAAGATGCCGAAGCCTCCCTAAATGTTACACCAGATTTCGTTGTATCTCTGGGTCTCTTTTGGTGTGACTTGACACTAGGTGGAGTGTCAGGTGTAGACCTAGTTCTTTTCACAGCCCCATTTCTTTGAGGTTCTGAGAGAGACTGTCCTGGTTGCTTAGACCTCAAGGTATCAGGTTGAGCAGTCCTTTTCGACAGTCCTTTCCTTCTAGCTGCCCCTGAGAGAGGTTTCTTCCTTAGGTGCACTGATTTATTTCTGAGGCCATCTGGCCCATGACTATCCTCAGGTATGTCAGAGCTGCCAGCTTCCTGAGTTGAGACTTTAGAGACAGGTTTTGTTTGGAGTCCCTGTCCTTCCTGTTTTTTATTTATATTTATATTGCTTTCCATATAAATCCTACGAGTAAGGGGGAAAGGCTAAATACAAAGGATGTCACCCGGTGCCTTGAGGGGATCATTAGCGACACAGTATTATACCCCATTGCCACTCAGCTCTCATCACGATGCCTCACACCTTAACCTGGGTAACCAGAGCCCTTAAAGAGTTTTCTGGTGCTCCTACTGAGAGTTCCTATTTGAGATGGATTTTAAGGTAAGGTAAGCCGCTTCTTGTCCGGTACCTCGCCTGTGACCTCCCTGGCAGGAGTGACTCTACTAGTGCCATGCACCACCATTACAGCCCACAGGATTGCAGGTACACACTAGCCTCCCCACCTGCTTCCAGGTCATGCGGCTTCTAGAGGAGAGAATCAGAGCTAAATTGTCAACTTATTTCCTCTAGGTTCATGTTTCCCTGCCATCAAACCTATTCAGTAAAACGATAATGTAAAACATTGAAGGTTGCGCCATGGCTGAGTGGTTACACCACTGGGCTCTCACCAAGGCGGCCCAGGTTCGATCTCAGACAACCACATGTGAGATTTGTGATGGACAACACGGCGCTGGGGCAGGTTTTCTCTGGGATCTCCGGTTTCCCCCACCATCTCATTCCACCAGTGCTCCATCTTCAATCTCATGTATCATCTGTGTCACTGCCTGTGGTGCCATATGTAGTAACTCATTTCATTTCAGCAGTCAATAATTTGATAAAAGAATTTCATAGTTCCACCACCAGAAAGAAGAAGCAAACAACAACAGACTATAGTTGGACCTTCAAGGTTGCAAATGGAAGTAACAGCTTCCAAAACTAGTCCCTCAATAATATAAAAATTGTAAGTAATGCAGTTAATTTGGATGTCACTGTTACTAAATTCCTCCAATATATCATAATCTAAAACATGTTTCAATCATCAGTTGCTAAATTTTATACTCATCATATCTTTTGTCCGCATATTCTTTGTGCTTGGTTCTTTTCTAGTGTTACAAAAATATATTCCAATTAGGACTTTTTGTTTCCGGCATATCTGTAGGTCAAGCGTCTCTCTCTCTTTAATCACCCAGGATTCTTTTGGAGATTTTGTTTTGCACATGCTTTTGCTCAGATTAATGTGTAACACTATTCTACTATAGAACGTTTTTTTCTTCCTGCTCACATCAAACCTAAATACAGCATAAAATAAAATAATAATATTACTTAAGAAAACTGGTTGTAGCTTTTTCTTTTCTATTCTGTAGAACATAATTTTTAAACTAATGAACAACTTGAAAACAGTAAATCTCACGTGGCTTGTCATGGAACAAATTTACACATTCAGAACAACTGTATGCCACATCTAGGTGAAAACTTACAGATTGTCATTTAGGTACACTATTATTTCAATACAGACAGGTTACTCAGAATGACTTAAATAGGTATTCTAACATTGGCAAAATAAATCCTGTGTTGCATCTCTCAGATGCCATGCAATACTGTATTGTTAATGGAATATTATAATGTAATATAATCATAAAGTGCAGCCAATATATGAAGAACAAATTACTGTTGTAAGAAATGATCACCTCAGTTTTAGTGATTCATTGGTGTATAATGCAGAATAAAAAGTATGATGAAACCTGGCCAGTTTATACAATTTACAGTATTATAGGAAGGAGAGGGGAAGAAGGCAGTATTTTGGAAGCCACAACTTAATAGTGCTAATCTAAGGTTTCAATGAACTAAACATTTTTAAGACATACTGTCTACAATGAAGGCAAGCTAGAGTAACGTTTGCACAGTGTATATGCTCACCTTCCTAGTATGACAAGGATGCTAGGTTCATTTAAATACGCAAGTGTTGTCACATAACTCATCCATACAAATGCCTATCACTGCAGTTACTGCAACAGATCTGGCAACATGGGTGACTCATATGCACTCTCTTACATTCATTTCCTAGTAAACAGATCCACTAATAGAGCAGATAAACAGTTCAAATCCCTCTCCCTTTCATTCTTCTCTTGCCTTCTTGTGGGTAGACAGTACAAGTGTTAATAGCAGTTACAATACTGTCAAACCACACATAATGTGATAAACTGGAGTTGATATCTGACTGTTGCACAGTGCAACGATCATGTATTGAAAATTTAAGTCTTGATCAATTTGTGTATAAATAAAGGTATGGCAGTTATACATTGCCAGTGATGAAATACTACAATATCTGTTTCATAGTGGCTTTTTGTGATTAAAGCTTTAGGGGAATTTCTGATACCAAATTAATTTGTGACTCATAAAAACTGTTTTTAATGAAAGTCCTTTTCTTTTTATATTTTACTCAACTTCATTGTAAATTTTTATTGCTTTGGCAGAATTATAGGGATACCTATGAAAACTGTAAATATGAAAGGTGCATTTTGCATACAGAAACATGTGGTTACTAAAGACTGTGAGCTCTATATTTGCTCATTGTTATGTCATACCAACCACTTCAACTGGACAATATGATCTCAAACGGTATAACCAAAAAGAACAGAGGATACAACTTGTACATGTTATATATGTATGTTAAAAAATATTAGCAGTAAAAATAGTTTTAAAAATGTAAACCATCTACTCTAAGAATATTTTTTCTGAAGTGTATGTATTGAGTAGGATTGGTGAGATATTACAGATGCTTCTTGCAAACACTACACTCTTGTGAGTATTTCAAGGGTGTTTTAAAAAAGTGAAATGTCTTTCAACATTTAAAAAGGATGGAGAAGTAGATATTTTTGTTGTGATTGTGAGTACACAAAAAACAGGAATTTTCTTATTAATAACAACTAAACACTAGTAGCACAACTTCACTTATCTTATTTAAATCCTGGGGACCGGTCAGTCAGTCAGTCAGTCAGTTAGTGGGTGAGAGTCAAGCTGAGTGGCTGAGGATAAAGCAGATGTTTGCTTTGAAACCGGTCCCCAGGATTTAAATAAGATAAGTGAAGTTGTGTTACTAGTGTTTAGTTGTTATTAATAACCTAGTTTACTTCACTGTCAGCAGCTTCAGTTTTTTACATAGGAATTCTCTTTGTGATACACATGATATGCTCAGGAATTTCTTTTGCCATACCATTAATCAAAGAAAAATATACTAATGCAGATGATAAGAGTTTTGAAATTACACCCTTTTCATCTCCTTTTTTGCATAGACTGTATTCTATTATTACATTTTAGCATTTGATTTCCCAATCAGAATAACAAAGTTGAACTTCAGTACCTAGGTTGCTAAAGGTTGTGATGGCAATATCATCACATAACCATGGTTAAGCTTAAAGAAAGACTAACAATTTATAAAGTTTTATTTGCTTTTTAGAAACCAAATTGTCTGCAGCATCAAGTATCAGGGTTATAGTGAAGACATTTTTCATTACATATATGTTAGAGTTAAAATTACTAGTTTGATTCAAAATTAAATTGAACTTACCCTTTTTTGTTGTAAATGATGCTCAAATGAGCCCAGGGTCCATAGAGCGTAGAGTTATCCGACATTCGTCTTTGAGGATAAGGGAAAAGCCCGGAAAAAACCTTATCCAGGTAACTCACCCAGACCGGGATTTGAACTCGGGACCTCTTGAACGTGAGGCAGACATGCTACCATCTACGCTACCGAGGCGGGCAAACTTACATATTCATTTATTCATTTGTGTTCTGCGCCAGGATGCAGGATATGCTTGTGCTTTGTCCTCAAAATGGTTGTCACGTAACAGATGGATAGCCAAATGTTTTATTCCATTTATTGAATTGAAAATATTTTTAGATTTTTTCTTTTGCCCATTAAATCTTTCTTTCTTTCTCTCTTTTCTTTTCTTTCTTTCTTTCTTTCTTTCTTTCTTTCTTTCTTTCTCTCTCTCTCTCTCTCTCTCTCTCTCTCTCTCCTTTCCTTCTTTTCTTTCCTCCTTTCCTTATAGGCTGTTATAATGGACTGCTCAATATGGAATATTATAGAAACCACTAAAGTACTGTTTGGTATGATTTTGCAGAATTATTTTTATAGCTGCTCATTGGCAACACCCATTTCTTCTGAAATGTTAATCTCTTTCAAGGAAACTAAGAATATTCTTATAAACAAGCTGTTTTCTGCATATTACAGTGTAACTTCACATAAACATTTTCAAAGGGAGATGAACAAAATAAAGTATAAATGAAATAATGTAAAAAAGTTTGAGATATGAATAACAGTACCAGCATGCCTATAAGCACTCTAAATACTGCATTATGATTATTATTTATGTCTTTGTTTCATTTATTGCTTTGGTATGTTAAATAATACATAATTAGAACATTAATATAATAAAACAGTTGCTTCCATAAGAAAATTTAAGTTTTCTCTTATTATACAGAGTGTTAACGAACTACACCAAAATATTTTAAGAGCAAGTGGAGATATGTGAAACAAGTAATTTGAGATAGGAGACTTATGGCCTGTTGGTTCAAATGTGGAAGTTACGGCTATAAGCTTTTAAAGTGCCAGTATGCCACTGCTAATAATAACACCACTTGAGTCCACAACAGACAAAAATGAAGAGCCATGTCAATGCACTAATGATGGTGCAATGGTTATGGCATTAGCTTTCAAGTGACAGTTATCTCCCTCACTTTTTTGTCTTTATTTTTGTTTATTTTTGTTCAGTTTTTTGTTTGGTTGGTTATTTTTTAATATTTTGTTTTAAGCTTTTAATTCTTGTAAAATGTATGCATTGTCTGGAGTAATTTCATCTTGTCTGTGCAATTAATTACAATTCTTTCTAAGAAAGATTAAATCCTGCTTAATACTTTCACATGCTGTACGTCTAAATGAGAGATTTTTGAAAATGTAAAACGAACATGAAATAAAAAGTAAGTGTGACTCCTTGTCAAGTTTATAGGAACTGCATTTTTAATGCAAAGTTGACCGGCAAAGGAACGACTGTCAAACTCTGTCCAAAATTCCCTGTGTTTGTGTCGAATAATTTCACATACTGCTATTATTCGGGCAGTTAGGTCCTCTTCTGAGGTAATAGATGTTTCATAGACCAGAGACTTGAGGTGACCCCAGAAAAAGAAATCAATTGGGTTGAGATCCGGAGAGCATGCGGGCCAAGCTACAGTTGGACTCTCCGTTACACTTACCAATCAGATTCACGTTGTTAATTAAGAATCACTATTAGAATTTACGTATTAAAAGGATGAAAAAAACTTACTACATAATAGGAACCAAACCAGTGACTCTTGGAACCCCAGTTTTCAGCGTTGCAGATTGGACGAACAGAGCTATTACAGAAAGAGCATTAGAGTAGGCTATATAATGATAGAAGGCAGTTAATCGCTGTTCAGTGTTGCACTGACATTATTAGTTCGGCAATTGAGAGATCTTTGAGGCATTAAATCTTGAAAACTCCAATAACGAGCCACTAAGAATTGATATTTGTACACTCAGGAAGCAGATTTAAAGACATTCTAATTGAATAATTTCACCCACCTTGTTTAAATACCAATTAGGTTTAATGCAGTTAACTGTGTTATGTTTAGCCATAGAACATGCATTGCCTATCTCAACTTGCTTATATTAGTTGCGTCTACAATCACCGAAATTATTTCAGTGTAATTCATTAACACCCTGTATGTTATTTTACCCATTTTCCTTTGAAAACATATAACCCAATACATAGCTAAGTATTCTGAAACTGAATAAAATGTTTGCTATCAGGAATGCTATAAATGAAAAAATGTAAAAAAGTTTGAAATATAACAGTACCAGCATGCATATAATTACTCTAAATACTGCATTAGGTTATTATTTATGTCTTTGTTTCATTTATTGTTTTGGTAGGTTAAATAATATATAATTAGAGCTTAATGTAATAAAACAGTTCCTTCCATACAAAATTTTAAGTTTTCTCATATATATGTTATTTGACCCAATTCATACCTAAGTATTCTGAAACTGAATAAAAAGAGTTTGCTAGCAGCAGACCAGCAGAAGATGCAAGTCGTCCAGGTCTACCTGGGCAGGGTGTTTGCTGCTCAGCACCTAGCCGTTTAGTGAGGCTTTATTTGGGCAGTATAAAATAATTGTCTTGTGTCGCAGGCGGTTGTCTTGGGCAGCAGTATATCTAGCCATGTGTGGAACGCAAAGTGCCCCGGGGGAATGTCTCAAGCTTCTTATTACACATATGAGTGAATGTGGAAACAGAAGAAACAAATAATAAATAAAATTTATTTGGCACAAAAGTGAATCGAGAAGATATTGACACATTGCTTCACTCACACTGTTTATTCACAGGACATGTTTCAAGAGCTCTTGCTCCTATCATCAGTACCAGCCGAATCGAGTACCAGCTGATGATAGCAAGAAGCTCTTGAAACATGTCCTGTGAATAAACAGTGTGAGTGAAGCAATGTGTCAATATCTTCTCGATTCACTTTTGTGCTAATTTGTGCTTCACTGTCCCTACGCTTCTTTCAAGTTTATACTTTAAAATTTATTTGTTTATCTGGGTGCCTCAATAGGTTGGATACTGGGCTACTGAACCCAACATTGTGAGTTCACATCCAGCCCAGACGGATGGCTTTTATGTGTGCTTAAGAGCAACAGCCCCTTGTTAATAGATTTACTGGCATGTTAAAGTATTTTTCCAAAACAAAATTCCATCACACTGGCGGTGCTGATATGATTGTAGCAGTTGATAGTGTTGTGAACAAATAAAATATTTACAGATACCTACTGTTACATTTCTGGAATGTATACATATAAAAAAAAAAAAGCAAATATTTTCAAAAAGTAACAAATAAATATGCTGCAGATGACTTGATTGCATGTCATTTCATTTTAATTTTCAAAATGTTAATATTTTATATGTAAAGTAATTAAATACCTAATAGCAATCTCTTCATACAAAATGCTTCCTGCTATATCACATTTTATTAGATAGGGAAATGTTTCTTTTTTGTGAGAATTTCAGATTCTATTTAAATGTTATGGGCTTATTTCTCATACCACAAGGACACAATGACAGCATTTAACTCAATTATGTGATTTCTGTTGCAGATAGCAAGCAGTGAACAAATATTTTTCATTAAATGATAGCATATTTGCACATTATCATTAAGTATTAATTTTCTCTGACCAAGTAAATGTTTTATTGTTCAAGGTCAATTGAAAGTCGTAAATTCCTACATTTATAGACATTTTTGTACTTTTAAAGCTGAAGTGCAGATGTCTGTTTTTCATAAAGCAGAAACAGCATAAAGTTTACAAAGAGTTTGTTCAATTTCCCAGAAAACTACACTTCTGATTATGACAATTTTGCATGACACTAAGGGACGGATAACTTCTCTCTATCAGTATTGTTAGCATCTGTTGCAGCAGAAATGGTTATGGATTAGCAAATTAATGAAAGCAAGAGTTGAATTTTGTCTTGTATGTATAAGGATCACTTCTTGAAACAGGTGTGCTTACAAGTTTTCTTTGCCTAAAATGTGTTATATTTATATTTATAATGCTCTTAAGGTGTGCAAGTATGTTTCTACTTTTAAACTATAGCAACAAAATTACTGTATAGGTGTGAAAGTCATTTGGTAAATCAAAAGTATAAACAGTGGTATATTGCTAACAGAATTTTAAGGTATACCTGCTTCAAATTACAAAACAATTTGCATTATTATGTAAATAAAAAAATGGATTGTTACATTCAAATGACTTTTTCTACTCATTATTGCTTACTTTTAGTTTCTGCAAACTATTCTAGTAAAAGCGTATTCTTCTACCTGTTCAAGTTAATCAAGTTAATTTAAATAAATATTTGCATAAATCGTTTCGTACCATTTCTTTAGATACAAAGGGAATATCAATAGCCAGTTCTTTATACATGAGTCGCTATATACTAGTTGTGAAATTCTATACTTTTTCTATTACATTGCCAAAATAACTGAAAGTTAGCATTACTTCAAAGAATGAAAAAGAGTATTTAAACCAATAACAGACATCTTAGAAATTACAAATGCCACAAAAGCAATTATGTTAAAGAAATTGTGTGTTTAAAGAAATCTTCATTTTTTATATACTAAGTTTTTTCTTTCTCATGTACAAAATTATACTTAACTTCTTTAGAAAGAAGAGGAAGTTATTCCCTAAAAACTCAAAATAGTACATTTTATTTGTCACATAAATATCTTAAATAATATTATATTAGAGCCAATTTTCAGAAATTGTAACATTTTGAAAAATGTTTTATGTAAAAGGATTGGGAAACTTCCTTTAAAATCTTAGTCACATCTTTGGAAATACTGAAGTTAAATACCAGGTTTGGTATTTATCTGACTTCATTTTTGAGTTTTGCTCTTCAGAAAGACAAATTAACTTTTTCCCTAAAACATTTCTGTAATTCAGGTCACAAGACATGGATTCAGTAAAATCTTAATATCAAAATTTTGAGTAGAATGTAATATTTCCTTTAATTATTATGTACATGGTAGAGAATATGAAAGGATGGTTCACAAAGATCGAGTATTTGGATACGATACTTTCAAGACAATTTGACATCCTGAAATTGTTATATTATTGGGAGAAAGGGATGCAAGTCTAAAAATTGTATTTTGCATATATTCTATTAAATATTTACAGTTGAATCAAGAAAAGCCCATTTTTTCTTGTGGAGAACTTTGAATAATCACACTGATAGTTAACCTAAACTTGTGCCAATAATATTCCTGAAATCTGAAACAGTTGTTTCAGAGTATTGTCTAATATAGTTTATTGAAAAATTATACATAGCCTATGAGGATTAAGATTCATGAATTTTTTACCAGAAGTTAAAAGATTGATGCTGAACATGTTTGTAAAATGTCTTTCATTTTCATTTACACCATAAGAGCTGAGGGAAAAAATATGATGTGTTACATTCAAATGACTTTCTCCATGTACTGTCACATCCTTTTACTTAACTTCTATAAATTAATCCATACTTCAATAAAAAGTTTGGTATTTATTGAACATTTTGTTCGTGATTTATGCTGAGATAGGAATTGTCAGCATTTTAGCTTGTGTAACCAGAATCATCCTCTATCCTCAGCAGAACATGGCACTGAATCAGTGTGTTTAAGAGCAAAAAATAATAAAAGCCAACCTACAGTTTAGCGAGTAGAGAACAACATGAGTGGTCGAAGTCATTAAGGCTGGGACTCGTAAACAGGAGGTCTGCACTTCAATTCCTTCCAGGACCAGCCTTCCCAATGATTCATTTCCAGGTTTCTTCAGTCTTCATACCTGTGATACTTTGGAGAGGTGTTTTCTTAACTTAGGTCTGGAACATTTAATTTCCTAATTATTCTATTTGCTGAGCAGGATGGCTCAGGTGGTAGCATCTGTGGCCCACATTTTAAAGTTCAGTTTCCATGAACCGACCTTTCTGACTCATTTTTTTTTTTTGGGGGGGGGGGAGTTTCCCCAGGTCACTAGGTGAATGCTAGGAAGAATAATTACATCCTCCAAATTTGTATCCCATCCCATTTCACTTCACTTCTCATTTGACTTAACCTTTCATCCTGGCTATTTGCCCATTTCGAGGTTCTAAGTGTCAGCAGAAATTTCGGCATGCATGGTAGATAATTGCTTTCTGTAAATACCCTGGATTGTTGGGAGCCTCTGGGTACAGGTCCCCAGGAAATATATAAGGCTGCAGGGGGAGCAGAGCCAGTTGTATTTGTTGCTACTGAGAAATTCAAAAAGATAGTTACTAGGGTCCTGTCTCTGTATCTTCTCTCCACAGATCTGGCCACCCTTAGAATCCTTTCATCTCACCCCTCCCTTACAGGGGAAACTTCGTCAAGGTCTTAATCACAAAAGATTACAATGGTCCAGGTGCTAAGTCCTCCCTTCAAACTTTGCTACATTGTCAATCATTCTGTTTAGTGTATTATCAGTGATGTTTGTAGTAAGAAGGGCATTCTGTTATAAAAAGAATCGGGTAAAAGCAGAAATATTATAAGTTGTTTTTGAACTCAAAAGACCCAGATATTGCCATTGAAGTTACAGGGGACTATACAAATGAAACAATTAAAAACGGTCTTTTTCAGGAACACATTTACCTAAATGTCTCAAGATGTAAAATAACATAATTGTTTAAGTTCTCAAATTGAAATTTCAAGACTTTTTAGCTGATTCCTTAAAAATAGCTACATTTTTAGAGAGAAAATATAGGATCCCATATTTAAAATGGGGCAGTATGTCTTAGATTGAGACCTTCACAATGTATGGTATGACAAAAAAGATTTCAGCAGTTACGGTGAACTAGTAATGCACTAGGTTTTATCCATTAAATGTTTTTCTTACTAAAATATATACAACATACATGCATACTTTATTGAGCATTTCTTTGTTATTAGCATTAAGCCTTTTAACCTCACTTACTTGTGTCCAAAGAAGCAACATTGTTTAATAGTCAAGAGTTTCATGACATGAACTGAATTTGAGATGAGTTAGTATCTAAGTACTTCACACAGTTAATCAGAAATCAATCTTGTTTAGACTCCAGGTTTAGAATAGTTATTTTTTCTGTAGTCTTTTCACAACTCTTGTAAATTTCTATATAAATATGTGTATTTGTTAAGATGGAATTCATCTGAGAGTAAACAGATTGCTCATGTTGTGTAGTGTAGTGCATTCTAATAGTGGCATGGCTCATTGTGAGGAAGACTGGAATCAAGTAAAGTGCCTTCAAGGGTGTTGAAAAAGAGTGTACAACATTGTCACTGTATTATTAAACATGGTACTGGGATCAAAGTTGTGATGTGAATGTTGTATTGTTGGAATTGGAATTTAAATGTGGAAATTGCAATCCCTGAGTTTTTTTTTCACCTCCCTCCCATATAAAATGTATGAACAATTCAAGCATATTCCTAGAACTCAGTCTTGTGCATCCTCAGTATTTTGTCTGCCTGGGACATCTCAGGTCACAGCCTGAGCTACTAGCTTTGCATGTCAATTGAGGTAATGGATAATTGAATGAGGTTAGTTGTCCTCTATGTCATAATTATCTCCCAAAATGAAAGAAAGACCATTAAAAAATAATGATAAATAAATAAAAAGATCTGGCATCTAGAATAAATCTGGCTCCTGCTACACCATTGCTGTTGCAACATTGGAGGTACAATGAATGCTGAAATAGATATAGCTTAAAATTACTTCCTTCTGCATCAGAAATAATTTTAGTTTCTTTAAAAACAAATATTTAACTTCCTTTGCCAGCAGATCCAGACCATGTGGTGAATAAGCTGTTTGTTTGGGAAACTTTGAACATACACCTTACGGCCTTCACTTAATGGAGCTGAAAAGAAATATGCTTTACAATTACTATGCTAAATAATATTTATAAATTTTAATATTTTTGTTTTTTTCAACACTAAAATGAGGCTAAAGAACTGTGCCAGTTGCAAAACTGAATCAGTTTTGAATCAGTTTTTCAGGAGAAGCAATTGAAGTTTTAAAACATTATACTATCAAAGTTTGGCTGTGTAATATGATATGATGTGCACTAGTAGTTGAGGCCGCGCCGTGGGTCAGTGGTTAGACCGCTTGGCTGACACCAAGGCGGCCCGGGTTCGATCCCAGGCGTCTGCAAAGTGAGACTACACATTACATTATTATTACTAGTAGTTGGGAT
Source organism: Mantis religiosa (assembly GCA_030765055.1). Lineage (NCBI taxonomy): Eukaryota > Metazoa > Arthropoda > Insecta > Mantodea > Mantidae > Mantis > Mantis religiosa. The sequence goes on along the minus strand of CM060950.1, from coordinate 428,553,267 downwards.
ATTTTTTGTCTTGTATGTTAATACAGTTCAGAGTTTTTATTTTAATACCATGGTTAATGCACCAGTTTGTCAGTAGTTAGTACCAACTACGACTATTGGAAACAACAGCACATGTCAGATAAAAGTTACAGTGAAATAATATATTTCTTAAAATGTCCAATGTAAAGGATAGTCAAGGTGGCAGATTATCTGTAGAATCATTGGGAATACTGGACTTAAATATCTGACTCCTTGTTTTTAGTTAGGCTAAATGTCATTCCGGGTAACCTGGCCCAAACCAATGCTTTTTAAGTTCTTAAAAGCAACAGTCCCATATTAATAGACTTCCTGACATGTAAATGGAAATTTTGCCACATCAGTGCCACTGATATGATTCTGGTAACTGGCAGTGTCATTAATAAACAAAAATATGCATTTATTTACAGGAACATCTCTGCAGTTACAAGAACCTATAATTTATGAATTGCATTCATAAAATAATAATAATAATTAATAATAATAAAATTTTAATTTTCTCCCACGATGATTCTCTTATTTCATGGTGGATATTCACATGGTAGCGGTTTGCTCTCATCCATTGTATATTTGTCATTGCCTCTGTCATATAGAAATCAAGCCATATTTCTTCTCTCTGAGTCTAAATCTGTTTTAATAGCTTGAGCTATGCTTCAGTTGTAAGTATTGGCTGCTATGGTCCCAACTTTTATGTGCATGTTATATGAATCATCTCTCATTTAGCCCGTCTTGGTAGCGTAGATGGTAGCATGTCTGCCTCACATTCAAGAGGTCCCGAGTTCGAATCTCAGTCAGGGTGAGTTACCTGTATAAGGTTTCCTCCGGGGTTTTCCCTTATCCTGATAGACGAATGTCGGGTAACCCTTGTTTTCACCTTCCCCCGTCTATTAATTTTTGAAAGTCTTCTGGAGTCTGGATTTTTTTATAATAAAACCTTGCCATGTATATACATGTATAGCTTTGTTTTATTTGCAGTCAGTAGCTCTTGACAGGTTTGCTGTAGCAATGGTGAATGTAATGAAATTAGGTCTACTTGATGTACTCTGTTTATTCCATGACATTTTATTTCCATAGGGTATGGTATATTTGGATATATTGTTGGATTGAATGTTGCTTGATTGTAAATTTGGTTTCTTCTTAGGATGGTTTGCAAATTTTTTCATTGTTAGAGATTTATTTCATAGAACAGCTCTAGATGCCTAATCGATGAATATTGTGTGCCTCATTGCTTCTCTGGGATAGCATTCTCGGCCATGTATAATCTTTGTGCTTAGAGATTTGCAATGTGTCAAGCATTTGTTGAACAGTTAAACTATAATTATGCAGACAAGTGACTAAGAACAATAAATGCAAGGTTATCAACAGGATCCACAAAGGATACGGAATGAAAGGAACAGTTTTGGAAACGTACAAACATATTGACATCCAGCAGTCTTTCCGTTCTTTAGTAATTTTCCAATCGTTGCTACAGGACTATCACAGTTCTTGCCGTAGCTGAATGTGCATTCTGCATGTCCTAAGGTGTTCGTTATCACTCAATTTATTTTCGACAAAAAGTGACATCTATTATTTTGCTCATTGGCTCTTCAAATTTATCGATTTGTGTTTTTAACTAATGATGGAACAATCGATGATACCACCTTTTCTCGATACTAGATATCTATCCTGATTTTTAAGCATTTATACTCATTTTATGAAAAGCTGTAACAGCAATAGCTATTTCAGTGATTATGCTCCAAATAGTTTTGTATAAACGCAAGTAACCAATTTTCTTTTTTGCTCATTATTTTCAGATGTTTTCTTTATCTGCCCTCTTATACCACTTCCTCTTAACCCTTATGGCCCGCCTCGGCAGCGTAGATGTTAGCATGCCTGCCTCACGTTCAAGAGGTCTCGAAGCTCAATCTCGGTCAGGGTGAGCTACCTGGATAAGGTTTTTTCCGGGGTTTTCCCTTATCCTGGTTAGCTATAAGCTCCATGGACCCTGATTACATTTGAACATCATTTCACCCATCTCATTCACCGTCCGTATGATTTAACGTTGGAGGACGTAAAATGACAAAAGAAAAAACCTTATGAAGGTTGAGGAACGGATTCTCTGGCTTCAAAGGGAGAATCCAGGATGGGTAATCAGCCCGATGCCTGGTATGAGAGTGAGGGAAGTGGATGATAGAATGCCGGCGAGATGAAATGATAGGAAAGTTGATGGAGCGGGGGAAACCGGAGGATTCGGAGAAAACCCGCACCAGCGCGGTGTTCACCACAAATCTCACTTTCCGGTCGTCTGGGATCGAATTCGGGGCGCATTGGTGAGAGCCAAGCAGTCCAACCATTCAACCATGGCGCGGCCATTTTCAGATGTCGCGATATTTTCTGACAGCGATGAGAAATTCGTACGTTGCTTTTTCAACAGAGGTTCTGTAAACTTCACTAGATATATGAATGTAAAATGTTGCTTTTAATTTGTTATCAGTACCGTCTACTTCAAAACAGTTCCATACCTCATCTTTTTTTTTTTTTTTTTTTTAAGATATTACTGTTTTACAAGTGTAGCGCAGGAAGTAATGCACCACTTTTTGTCTCAACCTACAGTAATTGTACGAAACTTCAGTTATACATACATTACTTAAATTTTCAGGAATACGTGCGCAAAGTTTGCCCTTCCTCGGACAGATAGAATGGCTACAACAGTATTTCGAATTCGCACCTGTAAGTGATCTCGTTACAAGGAGCATGTCATCATTGAATTTCTCACAACGGAAAAAGAAAATGTCGGGAACATTCACAAATGCTTGTGCAGTTTACGAGTGTGGAGAATCTGCAGTCGACAGAACTACGGTTAGTCATTGGGCAGAGAGGCTGAGGCCATTAGAAGGTAGTTCGGCAGAGCTCTAAGATTTGTAGCGTTCGGATCGGCCATGACAACAGTCACATTTAAAAAGAAGCATCTTGCTGACGTGCTCATTATCAAAATTATACGCCAGTTTACCTAATCATAGAAGCGCCCTTGTCAGATCCTTGGGAGATTATGACCCCACTAGACGTCGTTCTAGACAGCACCGGTTACCCCGCATGGCTTGCGGGCATCCGAGATAACCTAGGAGCTAATCCGAACAGCAGCTAAAGCTGAGCTCCACATAATCCTTCCAAGCTGTTTGGCATCAAAATTATATACCCAAAGTAAAACAAATTAAAACACCAGGGTGCAAGGTGTTGCATCCTGTCCTTCAACCCCTAGGTACATCTTGTAACCTCATAAATAACACCATTCTAAAACCCACATTTCACCCTACAACATCCCAAAATCTACCTTACCTGCGGTAAAACCCTTAACGTGTGGGCACGCAGCAAAAACCTTCTGGCTATATGGCATGGCATGTGCTCATTCGCGAGGACCAATGCATTATGACTCGGCAGTTATTGAAGTTAACGATAAGCAAAGGAAGTGTAAATGCAATCATCCGTGCTCTTGATTACTCCAAATTTTGTTCACGATAGGTTTCGCGCTGTCTTACGGTGGACCACAAATCTCTCAGAAAAACTTTTTTTCTGACTCGCTGACACATTTTGAGGATGACGAAGAGGTGATTCGCACAGTGCAGAAATGGCTTCGCGGCCGCCATTAAAAGGGACGGAGATTATGTGGAAAAATAGGGAATGTAGAAGAAACATCATTCTTTCTTGTGTGTATGTCTCATTGCATTCAGCAAATAATTGTTGAAGGAAAAAAAAAAGAGGTTATTACTTCCCGGGCTATCCGTTGTACGTTGGTAAAACCAAACATTTATGGAAGCTAGTCAAACGGTATACCTGTAAAGTCACAAACTAACGGAAGGAAAGTTGAAATATTTCCATGTGCTGTATTCCTTATAACTCACATCTTAACTTGCGATTTGTTTCTGCTGAACTCAAGATTATGGTTATAAGTATGAATGTAATGGCTAAGAATTAGTCACCAAGCCAGGCTGTTAAGACGTGTGATTTATTGTGTGTTTCAAATGGGAAGAGTTCTCGGCTGTAGTGAATGAGATGTGTTTAAGAGCCTTCACCGTTGCCACCTCGTTTACCCCACTCTTTATATTTCCCTCTCTCTCGCACAATTGCGAGTGTTCATGGCGCTTGACATAAGGGAACGCAAACTGAATTTTCCAAAGTTTTATAATAAATCAGTTATTGAAATCGTAATTGCAACATGAATATTCGTATATTACACAAATGTTTTAAATATTTAGTTTAAAGTAAATTATATTTTGTGAATTACTTTTTTCTCTAATCCAACGAAAATACCAGCAGTGCAACCATATAGCTCTGAATGTTACGTTAAGTGATAATTCGTCATTGTCATTGTCTTCAGCGTCTGAGTACTGCAAATTTATGATGATAGGTTCCAAAATCTAGTTACGTGCTATTTCTTTCCAAAAGTCGTCGTCTTGTAGATTATCTGATGTCTCGCGCAGTTTTCTCAGGCTTGTTGTGTTCCTTTTCAATGTCTTCGTGAATAAGTCGTTCAACGTCAGTCAGTTTAAAAGTATTATTTCTATTTGCAACATAATTTGAGCGCACATTATCTCTGTAGTATTGTTCTATCAGTAGTAAGGGGGGGGGGGAGGTGGATTGCCTCCCATTGACCGAGCTGATACACTTTTTCATGGAAGACTAACTGAATAACGCTGCTTTGAACTCTAGAGTAAATTGAGATTACGAACCATTCATAAACAAATATGTAATGTAACCAGGCACGTTCTGCCACACTAGCAAGAAGTGTATCGTTTCCTCTCATCGAATTTAGCAAACACCTTGGCTTATTCAAAGTACATATTTCTTTTACCACGTCATGTCAAATGTTTACCTTTAAGTTCTGAGTAATTTCAAATATACGTTCACACATACATGCAAACCTATAATGATATTCATTACAGCGCTTACGTCGTAATGTATTGTTATAATGAAATGGTATCTACTTTATTTGTATTAGGGAAACTATCTGAGCTAAATATATGGGGGTTTTTACGGTTATGTTAAATACATTACTCTCTCCTTCCTCATAGATCAAGTTTTGCAAAATCTGAATTTTTGTCTTAGCGCGAATAGTATTTATTAGAGACTGATTAGTTTGCCGCTCGTCACACACCACTTAGGGGGGGATGCAATACGACAACACCACTGGACTCCGATTGGTTGCTCATCTAGTAGCGCTCAAAGACAAACATAATAGTGCGTTAGCTTAATCAGCTGCCGCTATATATTTCATGAGTACTACTTCGCCCATTGTTTTCATGTTGACACAATAACTGGTGTTCTATAGTCACAAGAATCTTCAGTGGAATGTTGCATTTATCCATTAACTCACAGAAACCTAATCGAGTTTATGAAGAATCAAATTTTAGCAAATCTTCAAGAACACATGCAAGGCAACAACGCATTTCATTCTTGATCTAGTAAAGTTAAACGCAACAATTTTCAGTGATGCAACATTTAAAAAAAATCGAAGGTTTATCCCGAAGAATTAGAACTACTTCTATACTATCGAGTATCAAAGTCACACCCTATCCCTAGTTTTAAAATATCCCAGACGCTCAGATGTTAACGTCTTTCGTTATATTGAATAGGTCACAGGCTCAAAAACTGATATCGACTAATGATTTCCCTACCGGGCAAATACCAGATTGCAGTTAATTTAGTGTTTCTTAATGTTTATTAGTTTAGAGGATTCCAAGCCAAGCATTTCCAATAAAGTATGGATAACAACTGTGTTACAGAATGGGTCATTTACTCTGCTGTAAGCCAAAGCAGAATAGAAAGTTAAAATTTTGTAAGCTTATTATAGTGCTTTTAGCTTCTCCATTTTCCTTGTTATCTATAATTATCTTTTATTTTTGTTCAGTCCTGCTGGTTTACATTCTATTTTTTTCTTTGTATTTTTCTTTATTGCATTGTTTCTTTTTTGTATTTGTCTTTGTATTCTCTTTACAAATAGGTAGATTCCAGTGGTCATTAATCTTTTAGTAGTTTCCTTAAATTTTCTTCCAATGTTTTTCTTTTCTATCTCATTCCTTAGATTTTAATGTTTTATAGGAAACCGTTTGCTTGCTTCTCTTTATCAACTTTCCCGATTAGTAATGTCTGTATCCGATGCTGGAAATTTATTTCCATTCAGTTTCAAACAAGTACCATAAACTTCCCTTTACTATAATGGATAGTCCATTTGGTAATACCTATCGGTGAACATGCCGTTATACTGTTACTTTGAAAAAATCTGTTTCCAACATTTAATAAGTACCTATCGCATCTTTGTTTCTCAATCCATATTTTTCCAACCATTCACCTATCACGTTTCCATGGGAATTGAAATCTATTTGAGTATATATATATATATATATATATATATATATATATATATATATATATTCGTATTGTCGGTCGGAATAACAAATTTTGAATTTCCAAAAATTGGAAAAGGAACGCTTTATTGTAATGAATCAACCCGTCATAGGAGTCGTTGATTAAATGCATCTATTGTAGGACTTTCTAATTAAGGACGTCCGTGGGTCATTTTCAAAATCATTATCTTGAATGAATTTTAATTAGTATTGTCAGTTTAAAATAAGTTGAAAAGAAACTGATCACATGCAAGTAATTTTTGTACAAGGAATTTTATGATCTAATGTACATGTTTAGGCTTTCACGGCCAGCTTTAATCCAATAGAATGTTGTTTCCGGGTTTGAAGGCAGTGGTCTAGACGATGAAAAAACATCTGACGTTTCGCTCGTAGCTCCGTCGGGCATCTTCAGAGATTCAGGCGCCTGAACTATATATAGAGGTATGAGCGACCGCCCACTCGGCTCCTAGTGGTCACTCGTCCACCAATCCCTGTGCGGCTGAAGAGGCTGCCGTATCTTTATTCTGGTTGGTTCTTTGTGGTTTAGGCTTTGTGCTGTCCAGCACTGGCACCCAGGCATTTTGTAGGAGTGCTATTTCTTATCTATTAAAACCATTTTTGTGTTTATAAATTTCAATGGCTTCTCTGTATAGCCGTGAGTGGTAGTAAGCCGTGTTGTCGAGAAGCTCAGTTTCTTGAAAATTAATGTCATTGCCCACTAACAAAGCTACGCTGATTTCTCAATGTGACCCAATCGGCAGTTGCTTTTGTGTTCCTTGATGCGAGCTTTTATGCTGCAGTTGGTGGTGCCGACGTATACCTGTCCACAGCTACATGGTATACGGTAAATTCCCTGCATAAAGAGCGGGTCCAGTCTGTCCTTCGCCCACCTCAGTTGTTGTTTTAGCTTTCTGGTGGGCTTGGAGATGGTTTTTATATTGGCTCTCTCTAGCAGTTTACCAATGCGATCCGTAACACCTTTGATGTATGGTAAAAATGTTTTGATATTCTGCCTATCAGTAGAGACTTTCGATGTCCTTCTTGGACGTGAAGCCCGAATTATTTCTTTTTTTTTTCTATAACTATGATCTTTTTTCTATAATTTTATGATCTACTCAAAATGCCCAATTGAGTCAACTTGACTCAGGTGTATTTTTTTACGAGGGACGCTATTTATATTTTGAGCCTAATAATTAAAACAAAGTAGTTTATGATTGAAAACTTCTTTATTGTGTTTCAAAATATTCTCCTTTATGATTAATACACTTTTGCATCCCTTTGAACCATTTGTCAAAGCATTTATTCCAATCTTCTTGAGACACTTCCAAAACATGGTTTTCGAAGGCATCATTGGCTTCTTCTGCCGACGAAAATCGTTATCCACGCAATTTATTCTTGATGTTCGGGAACAAAAAGAAGTAATTGCATGCCAAATCAGGACTGTATGGCGGACGGCACATCAATTCTATTTTTTGAGCATTCAAATACTCTGTTGTTAGGTGGTATGTGCACTCGCATTGTCTTGATGAAGCACGATCCTACGGCTCTTGTTGGTTTTCCTTACTTCACCGAAGACTTCCGGCAAACAAATGGCTGTTGTGTCATTCGGCATTGACCGGTTTACGTTCCTCTAAAGGCACCGTTGCCACATGGCCAGTTCTGCTGAAAAAGCAGGCGACCATTTGCTTCGAAGCGTTTTGAATGCAAACAACTTTTGTTGGATTTGCTTCACCTTGAAACACCCATACAGTCGACTGCTGTTTACGATCCGGATCATACTCATGATTCATCACCTGTTGCAATCTTATATACCTATGTCTTTGGAGGCCCCGCAATTGAATTTCTTGAGTATTTTTGTAAGTATACCAATCGACACGAGCATCTTTTTGAGATTACGTCATATTATGTGGGATCCAATGAGAGCAAACCATTTTCTCAGCTAAATAATCATTCCAATAACTATCAGTTCGTTTAGTCTTCTGGTTAAAAAAAAAAAAAAAAAAAACTATGTCACTAAGGGAAAGCTTTTCGTATTAAATAGTTTCCTTAATCATAAGTAGTATTTGGTAATACAAATAACTTTTGAAGCGTGATCAGCCGGTACAAATAGGCCTTTGCCGTAACATATACCACATACGTTAAAATGTTAAGCTATACAAAATTATATGTATGTAATTTTAGATATTAGTATTGCAGTTAATAATGAAACACAGTCTCTTGTGAGTTTACTAGTGATGAATCTGAAATAAAAATAAAACTAACGTCACATAGTTTTGGTTCAAATCACATTATATAAAACCAACCCCCCCCCCAGGCGACATAGCTACGAATACAAAACATGCCACGGAAATGAAAGATAAACAAAGTTCTACTGACTCTGATTCAATGTACCTCGAGGATTAACGTGTTCTAAGTACAGTCCCAGATATTTGATCAGCAGTATCTACTGAGAAATCACAAAGGGATTTTGATTCCACCATCTATCTCCTCATCACAATATTCAATTACGTTGTATATTTTTTTCCCTCATCTTTCCTTTTACATCAACAAATGGAAATACAAAATGAAGATTACAATTATAAAATCCATACTGAAATATGCCATATATTCCTAAATCCTGAAAATCCTATCATGTCGCCCACCATTGAATAGTAATTCGGTCCCCATACGCCTAACCCTAGGTTTTTGTGTATTGGAGGCCCTCTACTCCTTTTTACACTTTATGCCATTTCACCTATCCCACTCTACATTTTTCTCTTAATTGTTCTTAGCCATCTCTCTTTAACTTTCCCTAAATAATTCCCTATATTTCTCCTGTTCTTTTCCCCTTTTACTGACAACATTTTCCTAATTACTACTTCATCCCCCAAATTGTCCCATTTACGCAGCCAAGCCTGCTCTCTCAATATCTTTGTTTGACTACAATTTAATATGCAATGAAAATCTGCATTCTCTTCTCCACACAATGGACATTTATTTAGCTCCCTCCCTTGAGCTATACCTTTCAAGTTTCTCACTCCTGTTCTCGCCCAAGCAAAACCTTCTCGCCCTAACTTACTACATATATCTATATATCCTTCCCTCCCCAGGTTGTTTTTGTTTCTCCATATAATCTCAGTGAGCTTTTGTCACTTGTGTTGGCGAAAGTGTCTTGTCTGTCAATATCTTCTAATCTTAGCTTAACTTCTTTTTAGAAGCTTCTATACCCATACTCTGTATTTATCCAAGAATGATCCATACCTATCTGCTTCAACACGTCAGTCATTTTATGTGCCCAAGACCCACCCCAGTTACTTCTCTTTTGAATATGAAAACATTATTTAATTATATTGCCATCTTCCAAGTTAGTGATTCTGTATAAATATTTCATTGCCCTTGACAAGATTTTAATTTTAGTAGAATGCCTGCCTAGTTCTAATTGTGCTTCCCCATTAGGTGATGCTATTGGTAATTCCAATATATATTTACAAAAGGATCTATGCACTCTATCGGTGTCTCTCCAAGCCTCATCTACTCCCCAAACCTCTGATCCATGTAACATTCTATTTTCTACTACTGCCGTGTAAATCCTCTCCAACCATTTGATATTTATATCTGGCAGTTTACTGTAGCATGATCTTATCACTCTCATGGCCATTTTACCTTTTGCCACAAACATCTTTTTTTGTTCTTTCCAGCTGCCATCTGAACTCAACCTTGTACCCAAATAATCAAATCTCCTTACTACCTCTATTTTTCTTCTATTAACCTCCCATTTCTCATCCTTACGCAACCTGTATCCTTTTTTGAAGAACATAATCTTTGTTTTGTTTTCGTTCACTTTCAAACCCCATTTACTGCAATAAGAATTGGCTGCCTCGATTGCTCTTCTCAGCCCTCCACTTGATATGGACTCAACTACCAGGTCGTCTGCAAACAGTAGCCCCGGTATTTCTTTATTATTAATAACTAGTGAATGTACCCTATAACTTGATATCTCCTCTAAAATTCCATAGATATAAGGACGTTATATATATCTCGCTTGCCGATATATGGCACGTTGCTGTGATGGTATGTGAACAGACTGTACATACACTGGGCTTGCTGTATATGTGCGATAATTTCACGTAAACATCTCTGTGTTTGGAATTTTTCCTGGTACGCCTAATTGCTTTTCCATGGGTTAAATAGAATATTTAAAAACAATGAACATTATTTCTGACGGAATATGTTCTACGCTCAGATTTTAAGTAATATTGGGAATAGTAAATGTATTACATTGACGTCACCTTCTTTACTCGATATAGCATCCACAAACTGTTCTACTACATGTTGATTGAGATACACATTTAAATTAATTTGTTTCGTTTCAAATTTCATTATAGGTACAAAGGCCACCGCGCGCTAAATGTATTAAACCTGTCGCTACTATACTGGCTTTTATATGGTGAGAAACAATTGTTGACCAAAGTGTAGATAATTTGAAAAAGATGAATGATGCTACAGCAAAGCTATTTAAATAAATTGTGCGCAGCGATCGTTTTCTTATCTAGCGATAAGAACAGTGAAATATTAGTAAGACGGCGTACAGTAAGGAACTAAACGCAAATTGACAACTTGGGAGTTGCGTGTCTGTTATGTAAGATTAACCAATTTTTATACGCAACGCGGGTGCATAATAATAAAGTATAGCCTAAATGATTATAAATGCATTAAATATGTGTCCACGTAATTATTTATTGTAATACTTTTCAAATAATGAAAATGAGCTTTAAAAGCCCATCTTCTGCAATTTTCCTGACGAAGAAAAGAGAGAAAATCAACTAAATTGGTTACTACACCTTTGTTATTAAATCATTTCTGTAATTATTGAAAGTGCACGGTAATAGAACTAGTATTTTAGTGTAATCAATCTGTACAACGGGAACAATTCCTAAAAAGGTGATTTTCTCAACTGGCAAGGGCGTATTGTCGAAAGATATCAGAAATGTTCCATCACTGAAATATCTTTTACGTTATTGTCTCTAGTATCGTATAAAATCAACATCGAGCTCCGTGTTTCGAGCATTTCAATTAATTAAATTAAATGAATTACATTAACGAAATTAATTAAATTACTTCGTTTCGCTTCAAATTTCATGTTAGGTACAAAGGCCACAGCGAGACAAATGTATTAAACTTGTCGCTGTTATACTAGCTTTTATATGGTGAGAAACAATTGAACAGCGAATTAGCTTTAAGAATTGACAAAAGTATAGAACGCTTCAAAAATATGACTGATGCTACAACAAAGCAAATAAATTGTGTGGATTAACGAGCTCTGCATTATTAGTGTAGTAAATGTGTTTATATATCTTAGCGTTCACCAGTTATAGAAAACGATAAAACATTCTTTACAAGTGAAAGAGACATCCCAGGTTACACCAAGAAAACACAAGATAAACATTTCACTTAACATGTAAATATCTTAAACACGTGATGTTTTAATAGAAATAGCTGTTGCCATTGTGAGAAAATAAACAAACACTCTACCAACCGTTATTTCTTTTGTCTTTCTTCTACAACTTTTCTTATGTGACATTTTGTTTGCCTTCTCTGCCAGGTAAACTTTAGGTAGGGAAAGTGTATTCCACCCAAAATGCTATGTCGACGTTTTATAACAAATGCATCTTTTGAGATCCTCTGAATCAAAACAGAAGACTTTTTAAAAACTGACTGTGTGTGTGTGTGTGTGTGTGTGTGTGTGTGTGTGTGTGTGTGTGTGTGTGTGTGGGTGGGTGGGTGGGTGGGTGGGTGGGTGTGTTTGTATAGTTTAACTCATACACAAATATTTTCTTAACAAGAATCTGATATTTTAAATTATTTCTTTCCACAGATTCCCCATTAGAAACTACCTCTTACAAGGACAACTTTTAGAAATAGTTCTTCTTCTTTTCATTTAGGCTAACAGCTTGTTTCACCAGAAAAATAATTCTTCCATGTCACTTTTGATACTTTTGGGCTACGTTTTCGTCTTGGTATTCCATCTCCGGCCTTACACATAATCTGCCAGATCCCATTCGGTATGCCAGTCCGTCCTGCCCACAATTTACGGAAGAGACGGAAGCAGAAACAAAGAACTACAAAGAGTTAAGAACACACAATAAATTTATACGAACATGTCCCAGCGAAATTAAATGGATAATTAAGCACCTCCCCAAACGAAAAGCGCCGGGACCCGACAAAATGCCAACCGTGGCACTTGCCAACCTACCGGAAGACGCGATCAAACTACTAGCAAATATATTCAGTTATACACTTGAGAAAGGGTATTATCCCGAAAGATGGAAGCTTGCCACTGTGGTACACTTCCCCAAGAAGGGCAAAGACCCCTCTCACCCACAAAATTACAGACCAATATGTCTTCAAAGTGTTCTCGGTAAACTCCTTGAAAAGGTTACACTCAAGCGACTCAATAATCAAACAAAATATCACAATCCCAAAGCAGTTTGGATTTAGAGCCAAACACTCCACAACGCTGTAACTACTCGGCCACAGAACACATATCTCACGGGTTTAACATTCGCAAATCAACAGGGGCACTCTTGCTCGACATTGAACGGGCATTCGACAGGGTGTAGCACGCATGACTGCTCAAAAAGCTTGAAACGTTGAACACACACGACATATTAATAAAGCTCATTGCAAACTACCTACACGACCGCAAATTCCAATCGAAAATTGACAACCACTTATCGACCCCCCGCCCAATCAAGGCGGGAGTCCCTCAGGGAAGTATCCTAGGGCAGATTATCTTTAACATTACCATGAACGACATCCCGAAAACAAATTACACAGATCTGTACATCTACGCAGATGACAGCAATTGTGACACAATCAGCCAAACTGGATTTCATTCACCGGAGACTACAAAGCGCTCTGAATAACCTAGAAAAATGGTTCACAAAATGGCGTATTAAAGTAAACCCAAGGAAAACGCAAAAAAGCTTAAACACAGATTCGGAAGACACCAGGTCCCCCCCACTCTCTATATTCGGAGGAAATATTGAGTGGACGGACACAGTCACCTGGCTAGGACTAAAAATGGACCAAGGACTAACGTGGAAAAAGCACGTCCACCAAATCAGGGATAAAGCAAATGCCCAATTAGGCAAGTTCTACCCCCTCACAAACATGAATTGGCAAATAAACATGAACTTAGGACTCACCCTATACAAAACACTTATAAGACCCACATTCACCTATGCAACTCCGGTGTGGGGGTATGCCGCCAAACCATTTGTATTAAAATTACAAACATTCCAGAACAAAATATTACGAATGATAGTGAAAGTACCTCACACAGCACCAGCTGACCTACTACACAGTGAGTTAAAAATCCACACAGTAGAAGAATTCATTATGAAATTAGCCTATGACAGTTATAAAAACCTAGGGAAACACCACAACGCTCTAATAACACGCCTTGGAAACTACACAACAGAAATAAACACACACGCATGACCACTATCTCTTTTCGAGAGAAGACTCACACAACATGACGGCGATGACGACGTACAGAACTTCCTAGACAACCTAATCAGAGATGACTGACACAGACATTTAGGCTGTTGCTCCCTATGGTCCCATCACTAATCTTTTTCTTATACTGACTCTTCAGAACGCTGCCCGCACAGAGCCCTCCAAGCGCTTGACAACAGTCAAGGCGGCCCGGGAGTCCGAGGGCCTCCCACCAGTGTCCTACAGGCGCAGAGAGAGCGGGCGACTGCAGATGGAGTAGGACACTCCCGACGACGTAGCGCAAGGACTAAGGCAATGACGAACGACCACGCCGGAACAAAGGACGACCGAACACATTGTTTGCATAGCATGCTACATACCAACTACTGACAAGCCTAGGAAACTAGGACTATAAGTAGGATAGCAAATAACCATAGCATTTCTAATACCTGACTAAAAGGTCACCAAGGCCTGAGCAATACAGATATGCATAAGCAGCACTTATAAGTTTTATATATATATAAAGTTATATGAATAATTAGCTCTATACTCTTAATACTAACACGTCTACCCGGCCTGAGCCACAGATTCACAATCTAATTACGCATGAGTAACACTTGGTAGTGCCCAGGTCTCATAGTCACCACCAAGAAGCAACGTTGACGCGCTCGCATGCAACGCATGCCAGCTTAGTAGATCCCACATACTAACCGGGATGCTATGCGGGACCCAACTAAGAAGCATGATAATAAATGCACGTAAATGAATCTAAGATACACGAAACTAGCACGTGGAGGGTTTTTTTAGTGACAGGACACAGGGACCCTCATACTGTCGGCCATCGCACGTGGGCCGTCGCCTGTAACTGGGTTTTTCCCCTCCACGTTAAAAAAATCCCATTCGGTCACATGGTCACTCTAATCTCCCCTTCTCCTGTCTACGTCTCAGTTAGTACTCAGTCCCATCTGGTTTTTCCTTATATTTTTCGTAATATATTTATTTCGTTTTCAATGAGCATTTGCTTTGTTTTTGTGGTTTCGGATCTGGTTTCCGCAGCATAAATCACTATTGGTCTCACAACTGTTTATAGATCCTGATTTTTGTTTCTCTTCTCCGATATTTAGTATTACAAATGTAACTAGTAAGACATCCTGAGACTGCAGCAGCCATATTAACTTGCTCTCTAACTTCCTCTTTCAAAATTCCACCACTACTTATATTTACACCTAGAGAGTTAAAAGATATAAACTGTGGTATTATATATTATCTTAATTGAAAATTACATCTCAACAGGGGCGGCTTCTGAAGAGGGTGGCATGTTTGCGCTACAACCAAAATTCTGGGTCTCCTTTTAATGTAATGGCATGTTCCATTTGGAGTTCATTTCGACCTTGTCTAGTGCAGGGGACCTGAGCGCGCTGTATTGTTTGCAGGTGCCAAGTAGTTCACTCCCAGATGCAAACCACTGGCATACAGTAGGGAGGTATAGGGCAGGACGAACCTATGATTTGCCGAGGCAAGTAGGGGGGGCGATGCGGGGAGTATGGCTGCATGTGGTTGGTTAACCTAGTTGCCAGAGAATAGTGGATGCCTAACCTGCTCGTTCTTTCATCACAGCAGCGGCATCTAGTGTGCTTATGTTAAATGTAACCTACGAGTACATAGCCACATGGTCTGTGCCGTGTTTTATTAGCTCTGCCGTGTTTTGAGTAGTGCATCAGAAATATTATTTATATAAATACAGGTAACTTGTGTTATAAGAATACACAATGAATTCAGTAAAGTGTCTTTTAGCACACCCTTTTTCAAACATGACCTTAGAAGAAAAAATTGAACTTAAGCGACTTGGAAGACCCACGCCGAAACTAAAAATCACACAGATAGTCAAAACAAAAACAAGATGTTTTAACAAGAACTTTAACAACGATGTATACGAGAAATATTCTAGAGTGTTTATGAAATGTTTATGTTGTGTTGTATGCTGTGAATTACCGTTAACGTGTGTGTAGAGCAGTCTGTAGTGACAGGCTTAAAGACATTTTGTTACTTTAAAAAATTAAGTTGCATGGATAACTTTGTGAACCACCAATTTTCAGAGCCACCAGCCGCCTCTGCATCTCAATGACCAGTTTTATTGTTAAAAATTTTGTCTGTAACAAATTAATACTCATTCCATACTTTTTAAAACTCAAAGGGAAATTGATGTAACAAAATTTGTAAATTATCATCTGTGTTACTGTAATAAGATGATGAACGATATCTTCTGCATACACAACTAGAGTTATTTCTCCTGTATCCAAGACAGAGCGGGATGGCTCAGGCGTCCCGCATTCGGAAGGCCCTGGTTCGATTCCCGTGGCCGATCTACCTGACCCAGGGTATTTTTCGGGGGTTTTCCCGGGTCACTAGGCGAATGCTGGGTAGTCAACTACATCCCCCGAATTCGGTGTCCCTTTATTTCATCTACATTATCAATTCTGGTGGTCTCTTTCAGGGTAGAAGTGTCGGTGGGTGTCTCGGTGTTGCATGGCAGGATGATATGCTCTGAGAGGCCTACTTCCCTCCTTCGGTAGGTCGGTTGCAGGTCTCCGGACCTCTGCTGGGCCCATTTTGGGACCTTCTGAGGTGCCGTATGTAGTAAAAGAGGGCGTTAAACACCACTCATTTCACGCAATGGTCCGTCACATGCCAAGGTACACAGAACTCCAAGCGAATGGGTGGCTGGTTTAAATCATAACGGAAGGGATGGTGAATAAGGGTCACGGCATTGTCATGAAACCCAGTTACTTAAATATCTCAAGTGAACAGTAATATATATTGGAAATTAATATTTCTTTCACACTAGATGAATGTAGGACAACGTTTGGAAAGATAGAGACAGACTGAAAGATAGAGACAGACTGAAAGATAGAGACAGACTATATGGCGTTTTTAGGGAGACAAAGTAAAACAGTTGTGAACGGCTTTCATAAAGCTCACAAGGAATTGCTCGAAATTGGCATTTCGTTGTATTATAAGATTAACTGCTGCGTTGACATACTTTTCGGAAACTGAATGTGTCTTGACCCAAGTTGTTACTTAAAGCCGTTTTCAAGTGAATGGCTGTAATTTAGCCCAATCCTCGGGCGTGTCTGTGTGCGGGGGGGGGGGCAAAAGAGAAAGACAAGGAAAAAGCTAAACAGACAGGAATAAATGCAACAACAAAAGTTACAAACCGCCGATGTTGAATATTTACGTTGCTTAACATTAAAATGATAGTAAGATTGTACGGGATTTTGTATAATAAATAACTTATTGCTATGTAAACCCAATAATCAACCCTGGTACCGTGGTACCTTCTGTACCTTATTGTACTGCAACAAGCTATAACAGTTACATTTTCATCCCTCTCCACACTTGACAATTTCACAACTTCTTTTGCTCCTTTAGGAGCTACTATTTTCGAGGGTATATTATTTAGGGGTATTCCAGTTACGTCCATGTTATATATGAGGTGCGCTTTGTTCGAAATAGGATTTAATTCTGCATAAATGTTTCACAACAAAAGAAGAAAATTCCTCTACTACATCCTTGTTCATTCCTGCTGCCCTTGCCTTGGACAAACCCTTTGGTTTTCTCAGAGAAATGTCCGTATTTCTTTTCATAAAGTTATACACCAGTCATTTCCTTCCATAGCTTGTTGTTCATTCCACGGCAGATCAATGTGATTTTTCTGACCATATGCAAATGCTGCTCTTCTAATTTTCTCTGATGTGCAGCCAAAGCCACGACCAGCTAAATAGTTCAGTCTTTCAGTCAGAGCTTTCTTCTCCTCTGTTAAAACCGCAGTGTTTCCGACTGCTCGAAATGCATGTTCGTCTCTTAATTTATTGCTTCTTTTTATTTTGTTAACATGGTCTTTAAATGTGGAAAAAGGCACATTGAAAATACCTGCTGCTCGTCTTAGACTGAGGTCCTCTTGAAGAACATTCGAGACAGCGTGATCCATATCTTCATCTCTCCATTATATATCTGGGCCTTCGCGTTTATAAGTTTGAAACTTTTAAAATGAATAAATATACAAGCCTTTCTCGTATTGTGTAAACATACAATGAACAACTGCAATAAATATTACAGAAAAAATAAGTGTGTATAATAGCCCACAAACCACTGGACGGAATAGCCCCAAATGCACTCCTGTAAAGAAGGACAAAAGACAGTTTACACTACTCTCTAGCAGGATATTCAGTAACCTCCACCCTGAGGCATACATGTTTCCTTTATCACAAACTAGCATTGTTGTAAGCTCTATCCCAGAGGAAGACAGCTTCGAGAGTTGTGACGTATATCAGTCGGGAGTGAGGCCTGCACTGCGTGTGACGTCAGGGAAGAGCCGTGTAGCACTAAGTTGCCTATATAAATGGGGCAGTGAGTACAGAGTTTGAGGGTTCAGTCAGGTTTAGCACACACTATGACAACAATGTAGCTGCCACGTACCAAATGAAACTGTTAAATTTACAATGTGACGATTTATTGAAGGACAAATATACGTACAAGAAAGACTTGGCTAATTTTTACAAGAATGTCCCGCAAACCAGATTTTCGAGGTGGTACTTACTGTGGTACCATCACCACATGCCTCACTTAACTGGCGATGAATTTCAGTAGGTGTCACACCACGAAAATGGAGAAAACGAATGATTACACGTTTTGCTTGCAATGAAAAGGTCGATATTTTAAGTATCAAAATCAGTTCTAACTCTCCTCGCTGCCACCAAAGTTCTATGTACTCTACAGTGCTGCCGTCTCTGTCACGCATTCACAAAGAGTCCAAGTGTATGTAAAAAAAAAAAAAAGAAGTTCCTATCTGGTCCCAGTTTTGAGAAGAAAATAAAATAGTTGTTATAACTTGAACGCACCTGGTACTTATGGAGAACTTTTATCATTATTATTGTGTAGTGTTTAACGCCCGCTTTTACTACATACGGCACCGCAGGCGATGACACTGATGATACATGAGATGAAGATGGAGCAGCGGTGGAATGAGATGGTGGGGAAAACCGGAGATCCCGGAGAAAAGCCGCCCCAGCGCCGTGTTGTCCACCACAAACAACTTCTATCATACTCAAAAGTTTCATTGGGTGGTTCAGATCCCCAAATTCTACAATTATGCCAGTTGACACAACCATTGAAATGGAATGTAGCTTCATCTTTGAAGCTGTCGTCATTGTCAGTTCTGTTAAGTATGTCATTTGCGATTGGTCGATACGTAGGTTTATTCTGATGTCTAGAGCTGAATTTTGTACTCGTGAAGATGTAAACGCTTGTGTAACAGATTTTGAATTGTTCACTTGGTATTCCAAGACACATATAAAAGCTCTTGACGAGTTCCCGATTAGTTTGCAGGTCAAATGACAAATTTACCTCAATTACAACGGGACATATGATTCTGTGAATTTGCAGCAAACTTTTTGGTGACCCACGGAGGACGACTTAAGCGAAACTGTCTCCAAAACAACTGGTCGCTATGTGATGTCTTTGAAACTCCATTCTCTTTGCAAAACCTGGAGGGAGAAGGGGAAGGTAAAAAGAATAACGGCTTTGCACTTCAGAAAAGTATGCATTGGACAGTTCAAGTCAATAACAAAAGTTCCTCAGAAATGGTTAACTGCACAAAAAGGAAGTATTTCATATAAACTGTGTGTTTTAAGAAGTTCTATAATTTTTGTGTAGTAAGTTTTCGGTGCATATCTCTTAAAATTTGCCAGTTATGTAAAGGTCATCCGTCCTGCGCCGTGACGTAGTGGGCCAGGTTCCATGCCATAGGTATTTGAGGAGCTAGGTTAGGTAGCGAATCCCGGTCAAGAAAGCCAACTTTCTGGCTGTGGATGCCGTGATGCTGACCACATATCCTCCCTGTATCGGTGGATGATCACCCACCTCTGCCTTGGGTATATCGGCGTGAGGTCGGCAGTCGGGTAGACAGGCTCTGGTTTGCTTGCGGGGATTATTATGTAAAGACCATCCGAAACCACGAGGACTTGAAAAGCTATACCCAGAAAGTTGAAGATATACGTTTAATTTGTTAAGAAAATAGCTGGAATATGTGGTATTTTAACCATAATCGTTAGAGGCATTTTTCAGAAATTCAATTTTTTAAAAATAAAGTATTCTATGTAAAAGAACATTTGGAAGAGAATTTGGATAGGAGAAACTTTTTGAAAATCTACGTGTTGCATTCCTGGAAGATTTAACATTTAGATATAAGTTTGGTGATTAACCACTTTTAGTTTTTGAATTAATGGCGTTCACATACATGCACACTCACACCTCATTCACATAACCCCCCCCCCCACACACACACACACACACACACACACACACACACACACACACACAGATATTTTGTAAAACTCTGTTGGGTTACGTTCATATGACTCTCAAACAATTCAACAAAATACTCTGTAAAAAAACCCTTGCTGCTGTGTTTCACGTGAATAGGGATTTTAGAGTAACTTGCAATGGTCCAAGTGAGACAAAATGTGTTAATGAGGCTTAGTGCTTTCAGCTTTTGCTTCACAGAAATCTCAAAGTGACAGGTTGCGGTTGCCCCTCAGGGAATTACCCGTGGAAGCCATATATCATTTACAATACCAGATTACACTGCAACGGTCATTCCATGCCGTGGTGAGCACCGCTTCTCCTGTTCTCACCAAAGTTAATCAGCATTGAGTGTGGTCAGTATTTGAGTAGGTGACCGCTTGAGAACACTCTTACCGTTAGTTGCCTTTTTCTTTTTTTTTTCCCCCTCTTCTTTCCGTTTTTTCTCTATCTTTTTTTTCCCCGAAAGCCAGCCGTTAATTTGTTTCATCTTTTAATCTTCATCCCCCGTGTTTCTCCCTGTAGATAAAATGGCAAAATGAGAATATGGTAATAGGCTTTAGCAAAATTCTTATCAGTTAAATAGTTGCCTGCTATATGATAGCTTTAAAATATAATTCTCTTTGCATAACCAGCAATGATAATAGAAAACCGAATAACGTCCTCTCAGTTGAGAACTTAAGTGTTTGAAAATTCAAACCAATAACAAGGAATATCTTTTTTTAATTATTTATTTCAATTGCTCAGCACAGTCCTATATAAATTGTGGAGCTATATACACAATAAAATTAGAGTATACAAGGATAGAGGATACCCATATTAGAGTCCTCAAGCAAACTGGTCTGATTAGTGTGAGTATAAATTAAATAACTTCTTCTTTACAGAATAAATAAGCATTATAGAAATAAAATGTCCTGTGGCAAGCGTGCCTTCAGTCTTGGTGCAGCATCAAGGCGACGTCCCAGTTGGAAGAATAAAGCACCTGATACATAAGGAAGGTGAGCAAAGAATCTGCTTGTCGTTGTAGAGATGTACTCATTAATGCTGACTATGTCCAATTCTCTATGCAGCTGTGCATTCCGGATGTACCACGGGGTGTTCACAGACAAACGTTATATTCTGTTTTGAAACACCTGGAGTTGGTGAATATGAGTAGGTGAAGTAGGAACATCTTTGAAATGGCAAGTATACAAAAAGAGGAAACATTTGATATAAATTTTTTGCTTCAAAGAGTATTTTTAGTGTATTAAGTTGTTATCTCTTATGGTTTACCAGTTATGCAAAAGTCATTCGATACCGAGAGGACTTCAAACGCTATTCCAAGAATATTCAAAACACTCATTCCATTTGTCAAGAAAATATATTCTTCTTCTTCTTCCTTTCAGGGATTCGGTATTTCTGCCTGTTCCGTTTTTACATTCTATCAACTATTCCCATCTTTTTCTAGGGCTTCCTACATCTCTTCTTTCACGAGGATTGTATCTTCTTATTCAAACCAGTACTCTTTCTTCGTCCATTCCATTCATATGTTCTTTCTACTTCTGTACATTTTCTTCCATTTTGTCCTGTAATTTGTATATGCCTAGTTCCTCTCAAATAGTTTCATTTCTTATTAAATCTCGTCTAGTACATTCTTTAACTCTTCAAGAAGCTCATTTCTGCGGCCTGTATCTTACTTTTATCTATTTCTTTGAATATCCAGGACTCACTTCCATACATGAGCACTGAAACTGCCATCGTTTTATAAAATTTTAACTTTGTTTCTTTCCTTGCTTTGTTTTTCAATGTTCTTGCTATAGTTCCACATATCTGATGAATTTTTTTTATTTTGTTTTCTATGTCTTTGTCTAATACTTACATAACAGCCCAAATAGCTGAAAGTCGAAAGCTATTCCAGACATTTATTTTCAATGCTGATTTTTGATCTTACAGGATATTTACCTAGATGTGCCATTATTTTAGATTTAATAAATATAGGTGAATATCTGGAGAAAGTTAGAGAGAAATGGTTAAGATTGATGAAGAATAAGTAACAATTGAGGGCTGGAAAACTAGAACGAGGGATACAAGGGAGAGGAGGGTCATCAATACACGGAAACCAGGGGTTATGTGTATTGAGGCCGAGACTCGAGGCAAGCAGGTAGAAAGGGTATGTTAAATGTGAATAAGTCATTTTGTTATTGCGTGAAAGAAATTCTACAAATTTTAATGTATCAATGAAATTTTATGTAGAAAAAAGATGAGAAATAAATACAAATACAAATATTAGAGTAAGCGTTCCTGAAGAAATATGTGTTTATGTATCGCAAATTTTAAATTTATTCTCTGCTTGATCTGCTATATTGCCTCTGGTAGAGATGATTCGACTCTTTGCAAAGATTATTCACGTCTAAAAGTAAAACGCATACTGTTTGCCCAGGACAAGAAGGCAAGCTAGAGGAATGTGTCACATAATCACTTTTGCTGTCTCCTCGGTGTTTATGCTCGTCTTCCGAGTATGAAAGGGATGGAAGTTTCGTTGTCACACAACTCACCCATACTGAAGCTGATATTGCATACATAGACATATTAGGTAAACATGGCCATCTGTAATTCAACTTAAGTTAATAACCAAGCAGGCCATATAGATGATGCAACAAATGCTTTTTTTTTTGTAATTTACGTCCGCCCCAACGTTAAGTTATATCGGACGGTGAATGAATTGGGTGAAATGATGCTCAAATAAGTCCAGGGTCCATGGAGCTTAGAGTTACCCGACATTCGTCTTGAAGGATAAGGGAAAACCCCGGAAAAATCTTATATAGGTAACTCACCCTGACCGAGATTCGAACTCGGGACCTCTTGAACGTGAGGCACACATGCTACCATCTACGCTACCGAGGCGGGCATGCTTAGGTTTATTGAAATCCCAAATTGTGACGTAGGACCAATCAGAATTAAGTATTGCGCTGGCATAGCAACAAAAACAGAAAAAAAGAACCAATGATTTTATTCTTAAATTTTTTTCTGGTTTGAACTCTCGAAGAGGGTAGACGCGTTTTCGGTAAAATAATTTTTGTAACTACGAGAAGTTATTGGAGTTCATCATTTATGGACGTTTAGTAAACGTTTAAAATATACATCGAATACGCGACGCTACGATAATTAATTTAAGTAAAAAACCGTTGCATCATTTATAAATAAAAGGAGAAAATTAAAATATAGTATAGGGCTATACACATCAGTGGGAAAAGTCGCCTGTAAAGAAGAAAATGATGTCGAGAAATATAATTCCAAGTAAGGTGAAACTGTATTAATTACTTTATTCCATAGTTGTCTAAAAGTGAAGTCCCTTTTGTATCGATACCACGCCTGAGAAGTTTCACATCTCATCGCTCGCCGCAGCTGCCGGAGAGAGGATTTATAGAAATCTTCGAGAACTTCATCTTCACGGCTTTTAGACGAAAGGTTCCTCATTTCTACATCAAGGTAAGGTTTGGCTTCTACATGCGTCGCCACACCGAGGGAGCGTGAAACTTGAGCGTGTGGGCGTAGACCTCACGAAGGGGCGAATCCAACTTCAGATATGTCACCAAATCGTGTGATATAAATCCAACCCACAAGGAGGGGAACCGCTCCAATATATAATAAACCATTACTGCATTTACTACAACAAACATTAGATCTGGCAGCATGGGTGACTCATATGCACTCTCGTGTACTCATTTCCTAGTAAACAGATCCGCTACGGGAGCAGATAAACAGTCCAAGCTCCTCAGCCCTTCATTCCCCTCTAGCTCTCTTGTCGTGGGTATGCAGTGCCCTTCAGTAACAAAAGCATCGACCAATTATGTGTTTCTTCTTAGGGTCATGGATAAACAAATATACATAGTGTTAATTTATCTGATTTGCCCATCTCATAATAAAGTCTTAACCCTTAATGACTAAGTATAAATGTTTTTAATTATCAGTGACAGGGTCCGAGAGGGGGAAAGGCCTAACACCTTCATCTATAGAGCTTTGGTGCCTATTCCCCTGATAGGACGACTCACGGGAGGGAGGGCTAAGGTGAGATAATGCCAAGGGTGGCCTGAACTGAAAAGAAATGACACCAGAAGGCGGGGTTCATAATAATGTGACTGTGTGGGTTCGTAAAATTAAAAGTCAAGTCAGCAAGCTGACGTAACATAAACCAACACAATCTCTAGTCACTTCTGTACACGTAAATAAACAAAAGAGTTCACTTTCAAATCACAACCGCACGCACACAATTATCAGTTCCGTTTACGACTATCTAACAACTAACCGCGGCTTCCTTTTTATACCTCTATTCATATTTCTAGAAATTGGAGGAATGGTCTCTAACAATCATGATGGCACTAGAAATATTAACCTTCCAGTTGTCTATCTTTATCTGTTTTCGCAAGATTATTTTATCTCCGCGCTGCACTATCTGTCCCTTTTGTGTGCGCCGGCCGCCAGTCGCAACAATGGATTCGCGACAATAGCTACAGATCAAAATTCCCCGTTGCCGACTCGGATCGCCTCCTCCTTGCAGGTTTACACAGCATCGAGGAGGCCCTGGACTAGAGACCTCCTCCGATTCGGAGGACGAGGATTTATAGAGAGAAAATTCCTTTGCCATGCACGCCGATACTTACACCGACACTTAAAACACTGACTGAGATACCTAATCTGGACGAAGTATGAAGTGAAATGGGACGTTGGTTGAAACGGAGGAACAGAAAATTCGGGGAGTATATCATTCCCAGCATTCGCCTAGCGTTCCGGAGAAGCCGCCAAAAAACTACGGGTCAAGAGGGCCAATCACGAGCACCAAACACACGACCATCCGAATGTGGGCCACAGAACTTACAGTCTCAGTCATCCGGATCAGTAAATGATTGTATAAATGCTGGTTCCATTTTAAAGACAATGGGTATAAGTAGTTGCGTATTGTTGAGCAAAAAATGACAGAAAATTCGAACTGTCAAGGCAAAAACACATATGTTAAAATTTTCAACAAGGGAATTGACCTAACCTCAAGTAAACAGCTGTCAAAGACAGAAAAACTTATTACACAAGATTAATAATCGTTTATAGTATGAGGGTCGGTTTAAAAGTCCTGGGCCTCACATACAGATGGCGCCACTGGGCCAGTTTGACGGATATAATCATATAGTTTAACTTAAGACTAGCATGTATCCATAGTTACAGGTCAATAGCTTGTTTATATTTTGAATGACAGCGTTTTAAACAAGGCAAGTGTAGAGGTTTCACGGAAATGGAGGGTTTGGCACAACGAGCAGTGATTAAATACTTCCATTTGAAAGGCTTAACGAGTAAAGAAATCAAGGAGGAAATGGAGAGTACATTGAAAGACTCTGCCGCTTCATATACAATGATTAAAAGTTCGGTTGCAGAGTTTAAAATATGACGTACGAGCAGTAGTGATGAGCCGCGCTCTGGACGCCCTGTGGAAGTCTCAACTCCAGACATCTTTGAAAAAAATTCATCGTTTACTACTGGAAGACCACAGAATAAAGTCTTTTTGAGATCACAGACGCTGTAAACATATCAAAAGAACGTGAAGGTAATATTTTAAGTAATATTTTGAGCATTCACAAGTTCTGTGCAAGATGGGTGCAACGTTTGTTGACACCTGATCAAAAGTTGAAAAGAAAACCTGTTTCTGTTAAGAATTTGGAGCTCTATTTTAAAAATCCCAGTGAATTTATGAGATGGCTTATTGCCATTTCATCCACATTGGATGAAACTTGGATTCATCACTACGCTCCAGCAAGTAAATCACACTCAAAATAGTGGATTGCGCCAGGTGAACCAACTCCAAAAAAGGCAAAGTCAATTTTGTCAGCTAACAAGGTTATGACGAGTTTTTTTTCTGGGATGCACAGGGAATTATTTTTAATGATAACTTGAAAAAGTGTAAAAGTCTCACTGGTGACTACTGCGCAAGCTTACTGCAACGTTTGAGTGATGAGCTGGAAAGAAAAATATCTCATTTAGCAAAAAAAAAAAAAAAAAAAATCTAGTTTCTTCGCGACTATACTCTGGCCCTTCGTTCAGTCATTGCAACGGGTAAAATGTGCGATTTAAGGTTTGAATTGTTAGAGCATCCATTCTATTCGCCAGATCTAGCACCCAGTGACTGCCACCTGTTCGCGAACCTCAACAACTTCCTTGGCGGACGAAGATTTCACAGCAACAAGGAGGTCATTGATGTGCTATACAGCTATTTACAGGACCATGATAAATTGCACTACAGAGATTGTTTAATTAAATTAGAACACCAATATGATTAATGTATTAGCCTTTCTGGAAATTATGTTGACAAATAAAACAAAATAAATTTTTGAAATGCTTTTTTTTTTCTGTGACGCCCAGGTCTTCTTATCCGATTCTTGCACTATCAGCTTCACCACGACTACTATACCAAATAATGGTAATAATAATAATAATGCCTTTTTTCACGTCTTCTTCTTTAATTTTAAAATTTGCTTTAAAATTATAATAAAATACTTCTATTCATTCGACAGTTGGTGCTTCATGTGCAAAAACAAAAATATCCGGCGTTAGTGTTTTTTCTCTATATAAACCACTGTTTCTTGTGTCGTGTAGTTGTGCTGCTCAAGTGCTTACCCTGACTTTATCTTTGTCAACAGGAACCTCTCAGATAACGCACTGATTACTCCACGTGGACATAACATTTGTTATGTAATTCCTGCGCATTCCATTGGCTGAAGTGATACGTTCATTAGTGTTTAGCACATGACTGAGAGGCGCGCCAGTACCCCTCTCACTCTTAGAATAATCAGTGCGTTATCTGAAAGGTTTCTATTAACAAAGATAAAGTCAGGGTAACCTTTCGAGCAGCGCGACTATACTTTTAACCGATACCCGATATATTGTAAATGTTTGTACTGGGAGCTCCATGTTAAAGAGCATTTCGCTGGGAGGTTTTTCTTCAGATATTGGCGAAAAGAACTGCGCATAGTTTAGAAACACATATACTGTACGCTATGAAAATAATTTGATAGTGTAAATAGACCAAAATTATGGGAAATAATGATTTAAAAGGAAAACCCGCCTCAAATAGTATGAGCTATTCATAGTCTCTACCGTAATACACTATTTACATCAACAGAGGAAACGGAACTGAAAAATAACTGGTAGAAATAAATGCTGATGCTAGATAAGGGTGCCCAATTTTGTTGTTCTTGCAATTTGCATCCTCCAACGTTAAGTCATACCGGACGATGAATGAAATGGGTGAAATGATGATCAAATGAGTGTGTGGTCCATGGAGCGTAAAGTTACCCGACTTTCGTCTATCAGGATAAGGGAAAACCCCGGGAAAACCTTATCCAAGTAACTCACCGTGGCGAGATTCGAACTCGCGACCTCTTGAACGTGAGACAGACTCGCTACCATCTACGCTACCGAGGCGGGCAGGGTGTCCATTGTCACCCACATTCATATTTATCTAAAATATGCTTTAGAAAGTCATAACGGCTAATACAGAGGGAAGACTTCTGATAGCTGATTATAAATTAAATAATATAATTAGGGAACGTAATTTAAACATCTCAACATCAAAAACAAAACTAATGGCATTCCTAGAAATAATCACAAAAGATCCAAAAAATGAATACTAAGATTACTGAACAGATGACTAGCTTAAAGTATTTGGAATGCAAATTATCGATTATGGAAGAAAAGCTTTATAAACATCAATATAATGTGAAACAATAAAAAGACTTTTAGGAAATAAAGCACTCAAGGAAACTAAATGAAAATGTTACAAAGCACTAGCAATTCCACAAATTTTGTATGAAGCAGCAACATGGTTACTAACACAAAAAGATAAATAAGGTTTGGAAGCATCATAAATGAAATTTATAAGATCAGTATTGGGTACAAACCGGACGAATCATATAAGAAATTCAGATATCACAGATAAAATACATATACAAAATACAGGGTGTAAATAAATGAATATCAGGTTTTTAACTCGTTATAATATTTATTACATTCAACTTACAGTTATAAATGATATGTCAAATGAAAAAGCAACTCAGTTTTACCAAGAACCTTATAAATGTTCAATGTGACTACCCTTTGTCACACGGCACACATCAAGCCTATAGCCGAGTTGTTCCCAAACCTTGATAAGTATGTATTCAGTAATTGTAGCAACAGCTGCTTCAATCCGGTTTCTTAATTCAGGGAGGTCAGCTGGTAGCGGAGGCACGTACACACGATACTCGATGAAGCCTCAAAGGTAAATATCGCATGGCGTTAGGTCAGGAGAACGTAGAGGTGATGCATAGCAAGCCCTGTCATTGGGGCCTTTGCGACATATCCAGTGCTTGGGTACAGTGACGTTCAACCAATCGCGTACTTCGTTATGCCAGTGAGGTGGCGCACCATCTTGCTGGAAAATGAAGTTCTCTGGCTCATTTTCTACCAAATGAGGGAAGAGTCATTGCTCCAGTGTATCAAGGTAAGAAGTGCCAGTTGCATTAGTTTCACCAAAAAAGAAAGGACCATAAACATTTCGCCGGGATACGGCACGAAAAACATTCACTTTAGAGGAATCTCGTCGCATATGCGCCATCTCGTGAGGATTTTCTGAGCCCCGGATGTGCACATTATGAGTGTTAACATGTCCACTAAGGTGAAAGGTCGATGCATCACTGAAGACAACACGATCCATAAAATCGTCGTCGCCATGGAACAGTATGTCGTTTGCGAAGTTGGCACGTAATCCGTGGTCTGTCGGCTTTAGAGCTTGTAATAACTGTAAACGGCAAGACTTAGCCGTAAGCTTTTTCTTACAGCTTTCCAAACAGTCAACACAGGAACTTGTAATTCACGACTAGCCTTCCGGATTGATTTCTTTGGGCTACGAGTGAACGACTCTCTCACTCGCTCAGCAGTCTCTTCACTTACTCTTGGTCGTCCCGTGCTCTTTCCTGTACAAAGGCGGCCGATATCTTCAAACTGATGACACCATCTACGAATGTTATTAACACTAGGAGGGTCACAACCAAACTTAACGCGGAACGTACGTTGCACAGTAACTACAGATTCGGTCTTTGCGAACTGCAAAACACAAAACACTTTCTGTTTACTAGTCGCCATCTTTACTACTACCGATGTCTAGCGAATTACGGCTGCAAGATTGCACGCACATGCGCACTGGTGCCAATAAACAAAACTGTTTGAGTTGCATTTTCATTTGACAATTCATTTATAACTGTAAGTTGAATGTAATAAATATTATAAATAGTTAAATCTCCGATATTCATTTATATACACTCTGTACAACTTAACAACACACTCGACAACGTCAAAAGAACTGGATTGAACATCTGGAAAAAATGGATGCAATCTGTATGCCAAAAAGAGCTCTCAACTATAATCCAAGAGGGAGAACAAATATTGGTCATCCTGGACTACTTTGAATCTAGCAATTCTAAGGGGAACGGAACGGGTCATGGAAACCAAAGTCCTTGATTCCGATGACGTTTTTGATAATTTTGTACTGTAGGAATCCAAACAGCTGAACGTTATCGTCCTTCCCCAAAAGTGGACCTGTTTAAAAAAGCACTGTCTTAACCAAAGACATATAACCAAAATATCTACATTATTGTTATTTCTTGCTTCATTTTGTTAAATGATACCGCTAGTTAGTTTTTGCTCACAATGGCATGAAAAGAGTGTGGAATTTAATGCTTAGCATATTAGCGACTCTATTTTAAACATCCATTCACATAGAGAACAATATTTTTTGGGGATTCAGGGACCTCAAAACATGCACTTACAGGGAAATCTCATCGAATTTTCAATGAAATACATTTCCTGCCATGCTTACTCTACGTAGTAAAGTGTAAATGATATCCAGAGACAAGGTTTTGTGGTGACAATTATTTATAAAATTCGCATTCATAATTTTAATTGGTGGTGTTTTGTGTTTTTTTGACCATAAATTCGCATTAATTCCTCACAAATTTTCCGGAAGAATTAATGAGTAATTGCATGGCTGAAATGAAAAGTAATACGGAATTAGAGTAACACAACTGTTAAAACTCCTTTTTTCCAAATTAAATTTTTTTATTTGAAATCAGCAGATAGTAGGTAACATGAATAAAATCAAAGTAGTATAGAATTGAGAGAATCAGCACAGTGTAGATAAGATGTTGAACTCTCCTCTGTGTTAATATATGAGTGATGTAGAATGCTCATTGATTTAGAACTCTCCTATATGAAAATCGAGTTGTAAAAGAAGGGGAGTGTTGGCGTAGTGCCGTTCTCCCCTGTGCAGTGAGATGTTTTTGAGGGTTGGGATGATGATGATGATGATGATGATTGCGTGTGTGTGTGTGTGTGATGTGTAATGTGTGATGGGTGGGATGGGTAACGGGGGGGGGGGGTTCCGGGGATGTTTGAATTAAATGTGAATTCTTTTCGATGTGTGTGTGTGCTTGAACTCTCATGTATGAATATCGAAGTCTAGGGTTCGATATTGTGATGGGGCGGGGTGGGTAACGGGGGTTCCGGGGATGTTTGAATTAAATGTATTGATAGTAATTCTTCGATGACTATGCTTGAACTCTCATGTATGAATATCGAGTCTAGGGTTTGATATCTATTACGTTCAGTGCTTCGATGTCTGTGCTTGAACTCTCATGTATGAATATCGAGTGTAGGGTTTGATATCTATTACGTTTAGTGTATGATATATGATGTAGTATCGTTAATCTTTAGATAAAAGAATATCGAGAGAATGATTAGGTATGTTTACTGGGAGAGATTTATGAAAATAAATGTAATAAGACATTCTGGTAAGGGGTGTTCCCTATGCAGAATCTCTCCTTGAGCTATTGTATCCAAGAGCGATGTAAAGGTTAAGAAAAGGTTAAATTCCATTCCCACATCGAGGTACGAGAAAATATAAATCTATTCCACATTGAAGTATAAGGGTGATGACGTGTTGTCATTCCTCAAGATTTGTGCATATGTGAGTAAATTCGAATTAAGAGGTCTCACCCTGTCCCGCCAGCTCGGGAACGAACGTGTCCTCACTTCACACAAACCCTCCGTCCGTTAAGTACAATCGACGATAGGATGGGGAGGGGGGAGACAGGTATGATCACGTTTCATCACCCATCTGCTCACTCGGGAACGAATGCATTCTCACTTCACATTGCAACGTCAAGATGAGTGGAACAACAACACCTATCATTGAAAGTGATACCAGATTCTGGGAGAATCTACGCAATTTCGAAGATTTGCAAAAGCATTGGGTTGAGCACCACGATGAAACGTGTGATGGAAAGATGCATCAAGTGATTTGCAAGAATCCTTCCCATCATGATTCGATCACATCTTATGCTCAATGCGGAAAGAATTGTAAAGTGTACCTCGGGTAAGTAGAATTATAATTGTGTGTTAACGTGAAAGTGTTGTTATGTGTTAGATAACTAATGATAAATATGTTTATTTCAGTAAAGCCCAAAGTGAAGATGTGGCATGCCAGTCCGAACAGGATCAAGGTGAAGATGTGTGCGGTCCGTACAATGATCGTCCGTTTAAGGATATCGGTACATCGAAACCCGAGGAGGAAGTCATAGAAAAGTGAGTATAAAATAATAAGAGTTTTACGTTAACAAGTGTATTAAATATTCACGATGTTGAGACAGTTCGTGTATGTCCGCAGATCCAGTAAGAAAGGAGACAAGAAAAAGAAGAAGACGAACTGCAAACCGAGAATCGTCAAAGCCAAGAAGACGTTCGATCAAGACAGTTTCATCATAATGATGTTCGAACCCTTCACACCCTTCGCAGAAGAAGTAGAGGAGGAAGTTGCGAGTGATGGTAAATAGTGTGTGCATGAACGATAACGACATCTCCATCAGCATTGACTTTCGTGTGAACATAGGATTATACAATGAACTCCCATCACTTTACATTAAAGACACACATGACGATACGTTTGTGTATATTACAAAAGAGGATTGGGAGGTAATAATGTCAAATTTGTGTGTTTTGGATACGTATCTGAAAGATGGTAAGCATCCATGTGCACCGTACAGTGAAAATATAATATATGCATTTAATATAATGTTATGCATGAATAAGATGCAAGAAATAACGTTTGTGAATACATGTTTAAATGTGGGCAGTATAAATCTGAATAGTACTGCATTCAATGGACTTAAAAGACTAATTCCATATATTGAAAGAAATTTATATCAGTTGTATGATATTCATAAATCATTATGTTCATATGATGCAAAAAGCAGGAGTGCAAGGAAGAGGATATTGGAGATGTATGTTAAAGTCAATAAAAAGATAATTTGAATTTGTAATGTTTTATTTATTACACCTATATGATAGATTGTACAACATGAGTTAGTGGTTTATAAGTGAATAATTTATCATGAATAATTAAACAGAATAATGAAGTTTGTGCAGGAAAATTTGACGATGCTTGAACTTCCAATCTGACATTCACTGCCCCCGTCACAGTATCCTCAGGTTGATGAGAGCAATCGATGACGAATAGCGGTGCATATTTCAGAAAGTCGTTCCTTTTCAAAAGAGGGTAATTCTCCTTTCCATAGTAGGATGATTGAAATTTGGAATATTGATCATACAGAGATGCAAATTTCGAATTGGCGAAATCCAAATTCATATCGTGATAGGGGTAAGATTCACTGTTGAGATAAAGTTTCAGATTGGTGATATTACAATTATCAAATAGAGAAGCATCCTTAGCGAGATGATTCAATCTATCCACTTGTGCACCGACTATGACGAAACGTGGTTTTTCAAGTTTAGTCGTGGTTGCAATGTTCCATGTGAACGCTTTAGTTTGAGGTACAGCAGGTTGAGTGTGAAGGTCCAAGGTTCGAAATGCGACGTGTAGAGGTTTATCCGATTTGACGAGTTTAAGTTTATCAACTCGTTCAGAATCTGAAAGTCGAAGTACAGGCATCCTCCATTCGAGTCTAGTTAGTTGTATGGTTGTAGGATCGTTTCCAATGATACAATTATTAGAATCCTTAGATCTAATGAGAATAAGTTCAAACTTGCTATTAAGTATGACCTCCTTGTGATCGTCGGCGAAACCCAGCAACATCGAAAGAGG
Organism: Mantis religiosa; assembly: GCA_030765055.1. Classification (NCBI taxonomy): domain Eukaryota; kingdom Metazoa; phylum Arthropoda; class Insecta; order Mantodea; family Mantidae; genus Mantis; species Mantis religiosa. Next base: position 428,519,877 of record CM060950.1, on the reverse strand, counting down.
AACGATAGCATTGAAGATACCATTCGATGTATTCACGATGTCTACCACACCTCCAGGATAGATCCATCCAGCAATTAGTAAACGATTCGATTCCAGTTCATTCAGTGCAGCATAGTTACGCATCGTTGATGAAATGCCCGGATTCCTAGTTCTATCAATAGTCGTTCCATTCATATCCAGACGAATCTCATCGAATAGGAATGCCATAGCATTGTTACTCAATTTCGATGTGGCAACGGTGCCGTCGGGTTTAGTGAGAGTCCCCTCAATGTAGAGATAACTTCTACTAGGAAGCGTGTACAAATCTTCAGCTTGACATGGAATTCTAATTTCATCGTTCACATCGAGAGCTGACGTATTGTACGGTAGGAATACGTGTTTTTCCTCCTTACTGATCTTATCATCAAAGGTCGGAATCCCGGTCACGTCCAACACATCCATCATAGAACCTTGAAGCCTAAGTTAGCGAGAAATTGTCGATTAGACGATGTGATTAGCTTGCGGGTCGATGATCGAGTAGAGGTCAATCTCGAGAGATGTTTTTTAATATAGCATCGTCTCTTAAAACTTATACCCATTACGACGTATGTGCAATCGTACAGTGATGGTTTCGTTCCTGAAATCTAACTTATCGCCGTTCTGGTCTACCACTCTAATGTCGAGATGATCAATGAGATTCGTATCGATGATTGGTAAATATATAGGACTTGATGGTTCCTGCGAAATATGATAACCTGGAGGTACCGATGGGAAAAATTCATACAGAGAATGACCACTTTTACCATTGATGAAAGATCCCGTTGCAAGACTACACTCGATACGTATGATGCTGACTTTGAATATGTTAACCAAATCATTAGACTCGGTCAGCACGTTAGCCGGTACCCTCTGTTTAGAGGTGAAACCGAGAAGTGAAGCAATAGATCTCTCACGACTAAAGTCGATAATATAGGGAGATTGAATTTCTGATTTCATGGTGTTTTTATTAGCACGTAGAATAAAGTCGTCACCGATGTCGAGAGCATCCTTGATCAATCTGGCGATATCATCCAATTCATAAGTACCCGGTGGAATTACTATACGTTCGACTTTTCCATCGCGAACGTAATGGAATAGATTATTACTCTCGTCCACATTCGGAATCGAGTAAAAAGTCTCAAAATTCAATAGAGCTATCTCGTAATGTCCGTTAGGATCCAGATGTAATGGTGGATTTAGAAATGTAGAGAAGCTGGTATCACTACCACTCACGGTGATCGTGTAACTCATCGAGGAGAAACTGAAGGCACAAGTGACCGCAAATCACAGAATCGAATTCTTGAAATCTCGTCGTATTATATAGTAGCTTGACACCCGAAAGGTACGTTTCTATCTCTTCCGGAGGTCTCAGATCGCCGAAACTGTCAAAGTAGTAGGCAGCGTCACCATCCTTACGTACAGCAACCCAATGTGTACCAGGGTTATTTGATGTATCCAGATTCACTACTATTCTCTCATAGTATCGAGGATGTGGAGGTAGTTTATCGATCATGTAGACACCTCTAAAATGTGGAATGCGTAGACGTCGTGCATACGAATCGATCTCGTTAGCACTCAGGGCTTTTTCCGGGATAAATATAGGCCTCGCCCCGAGTTTTTTGATCGAAGATATAATCCTCTACCCTTACGACGTCTGTTACGGCGAAGACCTTTGCCCTGAGCCAAAGATTCCATGCGCTCGTTGTGACGTGTTAATTCCGCAAGTTGTTTTGCATCCGAACGTTTCTTATTGACAGCCGTAGCAATCTGAGCAGCACCTCCAGCTAGACCACCTGCTGCACCTAGAGCTGCTAAAAGTGGTAGCAAAGGTAAGAAACCACCTCTCTTGTTGCGACGTTTTCGCATGCCAGCGCCCGCTGCCAATTTACCCTTCATAAGTGTAGTCACAAGTCGAGCTGCAAGTCGTTCGCCCAAAGAAGCGTCGGCAGACTTTACACGTCTCCAAGCTTTCTCTACCAACACCTTATCGGCTAGACGACGAGATTCTGTATCAGTACTCTCTGCGTAAGCCCGATCGTGATCGAGACACGCTGAATCTAACCCGTTCACCGGTAAGTCACCTCTCTGCAAGCGTTTATGTAGTTTCGTTCCGGGACCGCAGAAACGATAACCCGGTAAATGTGCCTCAAATGGTAATGAATTAATCAAGGAATTAAGAATTCCCGAACCTTTGCGTGCACGTGTAGAGCGCATGTCTCACTATGAAATAAAAAAGGCAAAACGTGCGCTTTATAAGTATACGATTCCTATGACGATTGGCTAAATCCTGTAAAGACATAGATTGCCCTTATCACGAACGAAATAAAAGACAAAACTTATGCTTTATAAGTATTAGTCGCGATATGGAGATAGTAAAGCAAAAGTGTACGCTACCCATACAGGTGTTAGATTTCGAGGATGACATTCGCAAAGGACGACACGGTACGTTGTTTCCGAGTAACGTTAGAGCGCTCATACTTGGCAGTTCAAATGCTGGAAAAACGAACGTTTTACTCAACCTGCTTATTCACGAGAATGGTCTGAGATTCGAAAACCTCTACATATACTCGAAATCGTTGCAACAACCTAAATATCGATATTTACTCAGGTTACTGAAAACTATACCCGATATAGGTGTATTTACGTTCGATGATGGTGATAAAGTAATTCAAACGTCGGATGCTAGAGAAAATTCGATATTCGTATTTGATGATGTGATAAATGAAAAACAGGGTAAGATAGCTTCATATTACAGTATGGTTAGACATCGTAATGTCGATGCTATATATTTAGCACAATCATATGCTAAAGTACCTAAACATTTAATTAGAGATAATGCAAATATGATTATATTCTTTAGACAGGATAATCTCAATTTAAAACATATATACGAAGATTATGTAAATACCGATATGTCCTATGATGAATTTAAGAATATGTGTAAACATATATGGGAGAGTGATGAACGATCCTTTGTTGTTATAGTACCAGAATATCCACTGAACGAGGGACGCTACCGTCACGGTTTTGATCGCTTTATCAGAATGAATAAATAGAATAATCCATCACATAAGCAATGAGTATCGACAGGTTCGGATCCCGAAGAATCATACCCTCTAGGGGTGTGTTCAATCGATATATCATAACTAGAGATGGATCGGGAAACTATCGATTCAAGGGAAAGCGGTTGTGCAATATTCACGACCCTGAAGAAGGTGACGATGCATCGACTAAACGTTATGTGGATACGCATACGGCTGACGTCGAGAATCGAATGCAGATCTTCAGCGAGCAGACCTCGTATCAGCGTATGGGCGAGTTTGAAGCTATGCTTAGGGATCACATACAAAAATCGCTCGACATCCAATACAACAATTTAATGGAGTACTTAAGTAAATATGCATTTAAACGTGATTCCGAAAATAATGTCATTATAGATGGTATAAGAATGAAAACGCTGTTGGACCCCCTTCACGAACACGACGTTCCTAATAAAAAATATGTAGATGATAGGATTCCAATTCACGACTCTAATGAAACTCTATCATTTCGAATGAAGAGATTGAAGGATTTAGCCGACCCGATAGATGATAGTGATGCAGTCACCATGAGTTATGTTAATCATTTCTTTATACAGAAACATAATGAATTGCAAACGGGTTTAACTGAGACTATAACAAACATTGTCGATACTATTACACGGAAACAGAATGAATTACAAAGTCAGTTAACTAGAACAATCACCTCCGCTAGCGAGACTATTACTACAGCTGTAGAAAAAGAAGTGAAAGAACTAACCGCACGACAAACGGAACTTGATAATAAACTAATCACTATAAATAATGATATTCATACTATGAAAACACGAATGAGAAATGTTGTAAACACTATGTTACAACAATTGAAAGCACAACTCATAATTTCATTGCAAACACGTCCGTTTCGAGGTCCCTCTTTAAGGTATACGTTAACATCGGGACTCGAATACTATAAAGTTCCTGGAAATGGAAGTGTACTCTCGTGTTCCATCGTATCATCGGTACATCCGCATGCTGTAAATGATACATTGTTTGCAATAAACGGAAGTTTAGTTGAAAGATATCCTGTAAGAGTTGAAACTGGCGATATTCTATCGTTTACAGCGCCAGTCGGACGTGCTAAAGATGGTCATATATTAAGTATAGAACTGATAGTTTCATATAAATTAGCAGTAGCTGATTAATTATACATTCATTTCGATATGGATGCTGAAGCTATAAGACTTAAGGAATCCATTGCCCGTCACAGTAGGGCAATAAGAGAAAAGTTACGTTCTCTCAAAGGAATGAAATTCGAAACGCAACGAGTCATGTCTGAAGTTCTTCAACCTGTAACCGAACCATTGAAAGTAATAGCGAAAGCACACCAAGACAACAACGACGACGAAACTACAGATGATGCTAACGGATCTGATCTCGTGTCAAAGTATCTACACAAGGTTCGAACTGCTAGTTCGAGTGACATGGACAATACTTACGGCATACGTTACGAGGATAATGAGTATAAATTGGGTAACAAGACAGTTGTGTTTAAATCTGATGGTGTTCAGATAGGAACAGAAACGTATGAACCCACAGCAGGCTTATATGAATTATTATTTAAACGTTTACCTCGCAAGACATCGTACACAGATGATGATTTAGACGTGTATTCGCAAATCTTACAGAATACTCAAGTTTACAGACACGGTTATTCAAGAGATGGACGTTTAAGAGCAAATCGAGGGTTCAAGTATCGTCATATCATTCGTGACCTTGTTAGTAATCGAACTGGATTTGGTTTACGTTGGAAAGAACATGTACCGCAGAGAAAATTAGATTACGTCTACTGGAACGATCCGAATGAAATAATAAACAGATTAAGATTATTAGTTGCGTCGAGGGATGCAGGTAATTTGAATCACTCACCCGAGATAGAAGAAATTATTACAGAACTTAAAACATCAAAAATTATAGCATGATAAAACGTCGCATTGCAACCGAGTTACATGCACCAGCTAGAAGACGATTTTTACGTCGTAAGATCATAAGCAAAGGAATGAACGATTTAGTACAAATAGATCTTATGGACATGTCTAATTATGCAAGAGACAATAGGAATTATAAGTATATTCTTCTTGCATGCAATTTTTATTCCAAGATGGCTTATGCACGACCATTACGTGATAAAAGTGGTATTAACGTTTCGACTGCTATGGAGGAGATATTGAATGAAATGGAATCGTTTCCGAAGAATGTTCAATCTGATAAAGGAAGGGAGTTTTACAATAAACATTTCCGCGAACTAATGAATCGTAATAATATTAATCATTACAGTACATTCACACACGTTAAGGCTGCTGCAGTGGAACGTTTAATAAGAACGATCAAACTGATTTTGCATAAGGAATTTATTGTTCAAGGCTCATATCAATGGATAAACATACTACCTAGAATTATTCATACCTACAATAATACTTACCATCGAACGATTCGTATGAAGCCTGTAGAAGTTCGTGATAATTCTCTCCTGCTCAGCGTCTACAAATATGATAGAAGTCTGCGTGAGAAGCGAAGATCTAGGCTTCATCGTGTTGGTGACTACGTGAGGATTTCTAAGCATAAAGGTGTTATGGAGAAAGGTTATCTACCAAATTGGAGTGTTGAAGTCTTTAGGATACGTACAGTGCAAAGGACACATCCATTGACCTATCTCATCGAGGATCTGGAGGGTAAACTGATTGAAGGAGCATTCTACGGTTATGAATTACAGAAAACTCAATATCCAGACACGTATTTAGTTGAAAGGATCATCAGACGTCGTGGTGATAGGATTCTGGTGAAATGGTTAGGATTTCCTACCCGTGAATGGATTAATGAGGTGGACATTGTATAAATAAAAAAACACACAACTCAATAAAGAAATATAATTTTAATGATATATTGTGTTTGATTTTTTTTTTGTTCACATTGATTCCTGACATCTTCTGTAACTGCTAATTCACATCTCCTTAACTTAAACATGATAATAACATTTTTATACTTTTTTAAAAATCTTCTGTAACTGCTAATTCACATCTCCTTAACTTAAACATGATAATAACATTTTTATACTTTAAAAAAAAATCATACATGATTATAGTTGAATTAACATTTACTTGTAGAGATTTTAACATAACGTACATGCTAGTTCACATTGAGTATATATAAATTCACCTACCCTTAACGTAAACATGATAATTACAATTTGAAGTAATTAGTAATATACGTTAAACAAACATCATACATGATTATAGCTGAAATAAGAGCCTTTGTACATGCTAGTTCACATTGATATATATAAATCTCCCCTCACCCCTTAACGGAGACATGATAATAACATTTTGATATAATTAGTAAATATATTTTAATAAAAAATCATACATGATTATAGTTGAATTAACATTTCATTGATTTCTGCTATCTAACATTTCAAAACGACATGAATAGGAAAAAATATTCCTTCACCCCTAACATAAACATAAAAAAAGCAACACGTTATCTTTCAAATGAAGTAAATATGTTATTATCATGTAATTAGTAACACACTTTACAAATATACTTGAAACTCAATTATTTCGTTTTTTGAAATACAGTAATATGTTATTATCATGTGCCTAGTAATACCTTTTAACTCAGTTGTAACACACTTTACAATTATACTTGAAACTCAATTATTTTATTTTTTGAAATACAGTAATATGTTATTATCGTGGCCTAGTAATACCTTTTAACTCAGTTGAATCTATGCTTTATTGAGAAAAGAAAAAGAAATTTACACTTGACAATTTTCTATAGCATAATGTCCCCATGCTAATGTTGAAAATGAATTATTGGGAATGTATCGTTTTGTATCGATACCACTTAAAGCTATCTTATTAGATTCAATAGTATGAACATCATGTTTATAACTTCTGAAACATGTCTGCATGCTTCGATGTATAGTGTCAGGATGTGTAATACATGAGAGATATTGTTCAAAGGTTATGAATCTCATCGAATCTTTTGTTACACCTTTTGATTTTTTAATCACTTCAGTATCATATCGATAACTATATAATTTCGATTTCAGCCCTACATATTCAGTTATCACTCTACCGGCTAGCTCATCCTTGAATAATCCTGAAATTTTCTTATTTGCTAACGGAATACCATACACATTATCCATTGGATAATTCGATGTATCGAATAAATGTATATTGGTTTTAATAAATTCATATATATCGCAGCTAGATTCAAAGAGAAAAGCATCCGTGTCCGTATAGATTAAAGTTACACCTTTCAATTTTTTCTTCAGAATTTCATAATAAAAATCATACATTTTATGTTTGGATAGATCCAGGATTGCTTGTCCTATGTATATTGGCTTATTCATCAATATTTCATCTCTGACCAATTCTATACCTATTAAATTTTCATCAAAAATCACGTACCTTATACATGTCTGTCGAGCTAACAGTTTACGCGCTCGTTTCCAGCTGGTAGCTAAATGAAATGAATTATAACGTTTTACATTCTCTATAAATTTTCCATAAACACAATTATTCATTAACTTCCATAGATTTTGACCAAATTTCGTCTTATCTTCAATACGTTTACGAACGTTGAGTTCAATGTAAGGATTTATCCAGTTAGATTGTTTGTAACCTATTACTCTATGTATACGCGATGGAATCAAACCAAGTTTAACACATTGTTGAAAATTGAGATAATGTAATACGTATTTATTTTTATCATTCAATGTTGTTAGCAATTTTGTATACTGATCACCTGGCGCGATTTCATTCAAAGGGCATAATGGCAAATCATTTTGTATATCATGAAGTTCCTGTGGATATTTAAAGTCTACTTCCAACACATATCCCACGTCAGAATCACTTGTAATAGACATAAAATCTATTGATTTAATTTCAGCATCAGTTAGCCACCTTATATCAGTGTATGGTAAGCTATTATTTTCCATTGTATAACTATATAGAGAATTGCAGTCAACGTACATTAAATAATTAGTTGGTTGAGTGTTATCATAGCTAGTCATGTATCTGTTATTCGCCTTTGCATACCGTTTGGACACAGTGCAAATTCCACCTCGTATTCCTTTTTCGAAGAAATCTAGCATAGTCTTATCTGTTAATAATGAAATCTGTACACCAGTCGTTCTTAACATTGCATCATAGGCTAACCCGGGAAGTGTGTAATACTGACACGGGTCGAGTCCGTACAAACCGATACTTAATTCACGGAAGCGTTCAAACACGTCCGTTAGTATTAATGTATCGCACTTAAGATATATATTTAAATATTCACCCAGATTTTTAACATTGAATTCATTCCATACCGTTCTAGCATGACTATAATCCTCATCGCTTACATGATCAAACTGATGTTTGGATGGTAGACTATTCTCGTATAATTTTTCTATAGAATCCACATACGTGTACGGGAAGACACCTTTACGTTTCATCAGTTGTCTATGCAAAGGATTCGTGTACATATTATTGGTATAATGAAAATCATCTGCTTCTAACATATCCGAAAGGTTACTAAGTTTTGAATCCAAAAAACGATAGCTATCCAGAAATCTTAGATATATACTCATTCCATTCGAATTTGTATATCTTTTGCTAAAGGATAAGTAATTTTCAGAAGTTTGTGCAATACAGTTGATAGGTTCCGTATCGTAACCTAGTTTCTTTACTATGAAATGAGCATCGTATTTTGACAAGCAATGAAAGAATATTGGTATGAATCCTGGCATTTTCCTATTTAAATTGCAGTGCTTATGAGCTGGGCCAACGTAACTTCCAGTCAAATGACAATGATCACGAACCTTTATACACGAGTTAAGAAATTCACGTTTGCATATGTGACATCGTGTTGCATTTTGATATTCTAGCTCATCCACATCTCTCATACTTATTTCAATTTTATTAGCATATATATTAATGACCTGATTTGCAATTAACGTTAATTCTTTAAGAAAATTTTCAATTGCATATGGACCTTCAAATGATTTGAAACGTGTTAAATTTTTATCATAACTACAGACCAAATGTAATGCAATTGCATACGCTTCATGTTTATGAATGCTACGTGTCCAGCTTTTACTCGATACATCTTGACACGAATCTACCTTACGTAAGATACATTCTGTGTCTGCATAAACCACGAATGGAACTTTTAGACATTTCGAATATGCGTTAAATTCAACGAGATCAGTTTTACCAGCCTCGGGCATTCTGATAATTTGATTCATCATACACCTCTTTTTATGGCTATTTAAACGTGATTCTGATGTGAAATACAAGTTACAATTGTTACATAACCATTTTCGCCCATTATGTTTAGTTAGCTGCTTTCCTAGCAAACGTGACAAGTCTGTTATCAGACAATAATGTCTTTTATACATTAAAAGATTAACATGATGTGATTTTATCTCTCTTGGTTGATATAAGAGAATAATCGATTTATTTTCAACACCGTATATCGTTATTGAAATATTTGAATTTTGATTCTCGAATTTTTCTACATCTTTCAATGATACGGGGAATGTTATATTCTCAAAGTTAAATTCGTTACGAAAATCATATCTTTTATAGGAGGTGGGTCGATTCTTGTTACGTTCTACTGGGTATTTGGATGCTAACAGACAGTATGCAAAGCAATATTTATCAGTATTACGAATGTTAATAACAGCTCTCTTCGATTTTATAAAGTCGGGTAATTCAGTATACATCCCTGCATTCAATGAATCGTATTGTGTCACATATATTGTTAATTTCTCAATACTGTATAAAGCTTTTGAACTGGTACGCGATTCAAAATTATCCATATGATCTAGTATAGGTTGTACAATCTTCTCTTCATACCATATAGATTTATCTGTAGATTGCAATATCACCTCAAGTTTACTGTTAAAGTTAAATGTATGAATATTATCGCTCTCTTGTGATATTATGACATATTGACAGGATAAACAGGATCCTATCTTAAGACCTGATTTATACATGTTTAAGCCCTTATCAATTTCATTCAAAATTAAAGGTTTGCATTCTGCTAAGAATATAACGGGGTCAAGTATATTAACACAGTTGTGAATTTCGTAGGTGGTTAATCGTTTTTTGAAAGCAGACTCACTGTGAATACATCGTAATCGTTCAGCCTGGGTCACGTTCGAACAGGTTTCATCTTGCTGAATCGAGGGTTGTCCAGTGGCAGTATCGGAGCATCTTGTCGTCGTTTCTGAAAAAAGCAATTACAACATTCGATTAACTTTACATACGGGAACATTGATTTACATGTATGTAAGGTGGTAACAGAAATAACATACATGTTAATAACTTTTACATGTATGTATCTCAATTTTACGTAAACTCTATACTTTACGTAGAACGTAACATGCATGTAACTTTTACATATGAAAATAGTTACATAATGATTATGTATTTTACAATTATTGCTATCATCACGTAACTACAATATTCAGATAGTATGTAACTGTTTTACGTAATGCTCTCTCCCTTACATAAATGATAAAAACACACAACGTAAACCATATAGATGTAAAATACCGTAACTGAACTACGATATTCACATGTACGTTTTACACATATAAATTAACGTTCTTTTTTCACCTACAACGTTACTTTTACGTGTAACAAACAAACGTAACTAACATGCATGTGAAATAACGTAACTGAACTACGATATTCACATGTACGTAATTATTACACATGAAAATTAACCCTACAACGTCCACTCTCAATTACTAATACTACATGACGTGCGATAATTAACACTTTAAGTTCTAATACAACATGTACGTACATGCAAGTAACTACATTCAATTACTAATACTACATGACGTGCGATAATTAACACTTTAAGTTCTAATACAACATGTACGATTTCACATTTACATGCAAGTAACTACATTATCACTTTTTTTTATGAAATTTTATTCAATAATTGTACTCACCTTTTGACGACATTACGGGCTGCTTAAAAAAGACAATTTATGTCGTTTGAAACCACTTTCTAGTGTTTCCTCGCCATGGTATTGGAGTATGCAGTCACCACGATTTAGTAGATCTTTCTGCGCTGCGGTCATATGTTTGAATCTCTCCGGGAGGAAGACTTGGAAATCTGATGTTTCGACGACGACCTGTTCACCATATCTGGTCTTCACGGTTTTGACGGATCGAATGATGTGTTGAACGGACTGATCTAATTCACGTAGTTTCTTTGTGGGAAGATGTGTTCCACCTTCAGCTAGTTGATTTAGCTGTAGCATCTCATGATCTGAAACATACATATAAGCACACACGAATCAGTATTACTTCAACATTCTTCGTAAACAGAGATAAAAAATGACTTACAGTATACAACTTTTCTATCTTACCTGTAGGATCCATATTTCCAGAGAATCGACTGCCTCCTCACTCATCCGTGCCGCGGTATTTATTAACAGATGCTCCGCCCCCCCTCCGTCCGGGAGAGGTGTTACTGTCTACATATTACGCTATATGTTTAAAGTAGTTGTGACTACGTTATAAGTTAGAAGGTAATACTAGTAACTTTATTATCATAGTTTAAACTTTACATAGATTCATCATTTTTTACACCCCCTCCAACCGTATCTCTCCTTCCCAAACACCATGTTGCGTGCGCACACTAACTGTGATTCGTTCCCTACATCTTGGAGGGGGGATATAATTACACATTTCTTTACACACACATACTTGTACAAAATATATTTTTCTGAACATTTGATTTTTTTACATTTGGTATACTAACACATTCATAGTATTGTTTCATCATTCATACAAATATATAGATTCATTCGTTTAATTTTAAAATATATTCTTTTTTTTCCTAACGTTATTTGACAAAGTTAGACTTCGCTACAGCAATAAGAATGTTTTGACCACCCCTGTCACCAGTCTGGAGAGATTAACTCTTTTTTTTCTCTGACCCACATACCAAAAGGGATGACGTTCAGTGGAGTATTCATAATACTGAGGGGAGATTTTCTAGACAATTTTTTATATGGAGGGTGATATCTTACCATGGATAGTTAGGATATCTACACTATAGATCCCTAGTTGCGTATATATATTATCATATTGATTGATCAGTTTTGTATTACTCATATATACTTAAAGATGAGATACTTTTCTCTCGTTATCTTAATCATTTTTAAATAGATGGTTAGTGCTTTTATTTTATTTTCGATGTTATGTTCCACTTTTATCATGCTTAGAGGGAATATTCTTTTTAAGTTATCGTGCTTAGAGGGTGCGTTCCTTTATCATGAAACCCCTTTCAAACAGCTTTACATTTGCATTCTTATACTTTTCTCTCAATATTTTTTTATCATTCTTAAAGAGATGGGTAGTGCTTTTATTTTTATTTGCATTTGCTATGTACCACTTTTATCATGCTTAGAGGGGACATTTCTTTGTCATGCGACCCTCTCACATAGATTTACATTTCCATTCTTATACTTCATCAATGTGGAATAGATTTATATTTTCTCGTACCTCGATGTGGGAATGGAATTTAACCTTTTCTTAACCTTTACATCGCTCTTGGATACAATAGCTCAAGGAGAGATTCTGCATAGGGAACACCCCTTACCAGAATGTCTTATTACATTTATTTTCATAAATCTCTCCCAGTAAACATACCTAATCATTCTCTCGATATTCTTTTATCTAAAGAATAACGATACTACATCATATATCATACACTAAACGTAATAGATATCAAACCCTACACTCGATATTCATACATGAGAGTTCAAGCACAGACATCGAAGCACTGAACGTAATAGATATCAAACCCTAGACTCGATATTCATACATGAGAGTTCAAGCACAGTCATCGAAGAATTACTATCAATACATTTAATTCAAACATCCCCGGAACCCCCGTTACCCACCCCGCCCCATCACAATATCGAACCCTAGACTTCGATATTCATACATGAGAGTTCAAGCACACACACACATCGAAAAGAATTCACATTTAATTCAAACATCCCCGGAACCCCCCCCCCCCGTTACCCATCCCACCCATCACACATTACACATCACACACACACACACACAATCATCATCATCATCATCCCAACCCTCAAAAACATCTCACTGCACAGGGGAGAACGGCACTACGCCAACACTCCCCTTCTTTTACAACTCGATTTTCATATAGGAGAGTTCTAAATCAATGAGCATTCTACATCACTCATATATTAACACAGAGGAGAGTTCAACATCTTATCTACACTGTGCTGATTCTCTCAATTCTATACTACTAATCAAATATCACACATTAGACATAGCCAAACGGCAGTATACAACAAATTGTGATATTTTCTATTTTCATACTTCTTTTGTCTGTCACAACTAAGTTATATGTAGAGGAAAATCTCTCACTGTCAGCGTTTGACATCGGCAACCAAAGACATTGATAGCCTGCCTCGCTACCGTAGATGGTAGCGTGTCTGCCTCACGTTCAAGAGATCCCGAGTTCGAATCTCGGTTAGGATGAGTTACCTGGATAAAGTTTTTTCCGGGATTTTCTCTTATCCTGCAGGACGAATGTCGGGTAGCTCTAAGCTCCATGGACCCCGCAGTCATTTGAACAGCATTTCACCCATTTCATTCATCGTCCGATATGACTAACGTTGGAGGACGTAAATTACCCCCCCCCCAAAAAAAAAAGACATTGAAGGGACTTTTCACAGAAATTGTGGTAAGAATCAGCTTTTGCCTTCAACGCCAAGAGTGCTGTTACTGCATCTAATGTGTTATCGTTACCATCATGGCTTTGCTGTTAAACAATGTCACAAAGCTCTTTGTAACAAGGAAGCAAATCAGAGTCACAAGTAATACCATTGATTTTAAATGCATTTAGTTGTTTAAATGCTGCCATTACATGATTTAAATCACCTATACTCGATTTATTAACTAGGCTCAAACAAATTTTATTGTTATATCATCAGTTTCTTTTGCCATAATGGAGTTTAATTTAGACAAAGTAATACTGCAGCAAACGGTTAAATTCTCCTCTACTGCTTCTCTAACACTAGGATCCATGTTATGATGTACAAGTGCACTTACTCTGTTTCCAAAGTGACCACTCTCTATTATTTCACATTTGGCTCTCAGAGAGTTAATTCGGGATATTGGATCTGTTATAAATATGACATTTTCTTAAACAAATATTGTTGTTATTGTACCTTTACAATATTGCAGCACTTCGCATCGCAAAATTGATCGTTTAACACATTTTGCGCAGGAACTGAAAGCTTTTCTTTTAGGAAAAAAATCGACAATTGCATCAAAATAGCTGGCAATGTAAACTACTGAATTAAACCAGCTAGACCAGCGTAACATTACAGGCAATGGGAACAGTTGAGCTTCTAAATCTGGGTAGTTTTCAGTGAGGTATTGTTTGTATTCGTTTTTTTAACTTTCGGGCATTTCGAAACACATTCTTAAGCCCCGAGGGACAATATTTTCATGTTAATGTATTTTCTGAGAGTATCTTCCTATAAGTTCAATCTTCTCTGTACCTTTAGTCAGCATAATAGGAGTTTCTTTGCTGTATACAGTGTGCTATCCAATAAACAACAGTTTTCAGTATCACAGACTAGCTGGGTGCTGTGGTGTCAGTTTATTGTTGCACCGCTTAGCTGTTATTTCAGTGCACATGATGATGTCACTGCATTGGCTTTATTAAGTGTAAAATTTTATCTTGCTTTCGTTAAATTTGTATACGAGGGCTGTTCAATAAAGAATGATCATAATTTTTTACGGTCATAATTTTTCGCACTACAATTCAATCTTATTATATTCTGTTAGCTTAATGTGAAACAAACACGCCGTAGTAGTTTCATTGTTGGTCCCCCTGGTTCCCGCCTGTGAGAACAAGGCAAGTTCAGACATGTTCAGTATCACCTACCGCTGCAATGGAGGTAACACGCGAGGAACAATATGCGGCTTTGAAATTCTGCTTTCGTCTCAACAAATCTTCATTTGAGGCCTATACAATGTTACAGGAGGCCTATGGAGAGTCTGTTCTTCCCTACAGCACACCTCGAAGGTGGTTTAAAATGTTTAGAGAGGGGAGACAATCAATTTCAAAGGAAGGTGGAACCGGTGCTCCAGTTACTGCTCTTACGGAAGAAAACATCAACATTGCTGCTTACATTTTGAGAGAGGATCGACAAATGACCTTAAGAACACTTTCGGAAATACTGAATATTTCATTGGCTGCCACATTTTCGTGAAGCAGGCTGGATGCTGCACCATGATAATGCGCGGCCGCATATTGACAATGCTGTTGCTGAATATCTTACAAAAATCAACGGGAAGTGCATCCCTCACTCTCCCTATAGTCCGGGTTTAGCCCCATGTGACTTTTTTCTATTCTCTAACATGAAGAAACGCCTTCGTGGGAGGCATTATCCATCATCAGAAGCAGTGGTGAAGGCTGAGGAGGCAATTTTGAAGGATCGTTCAAAAATTGGTTTCCAGTATGTCTTTGAAGACTGGCAGAAATGCTGGGACAAGTGCATCGCATCCAGGGGAGACTATTTCGAGAAGGACCATCAAAATTATGTCAAAAATTGTGATTATCCTTTATTGAACAGCCCTCATATATATTTTTCATGACTTGCGTGCTATGAAGACATGAATGTTAAATTACAGTTACATTTATGTGATTTGTAATAAGTGTAAATTTTTCTATACAGACTAAAAATAATAGAAATTTTCTCATTTATCGCAAAAAATACTATTCTCGAAAAAAGCAAATATTCGCGAAAATTAGCAAAAGAATCGTTGAAAACAAAAACTCTTGTCTCTGATGATGGCCAGTAGAGAAAGTCATGTGAATGTTACACATGAGATGTTTGCTTTTATCGAACAACTTAGCGATAGCCGACCGAAGGTATCCATTTGCAAGGTAAAGCTTGGATCATTACAAATTCACGAAGAAACGCTGAAAGAATGCAGCCGGCGTAAAGTTGAAAAGCGTTCAATAATTCATTAATACGTAAGAAGATTAGGAAAAAGAAATTTCAGACTGACGGCAACTTGTAAGAGGATATGAAGTGCGTGAGGACGTAGACAGCTCGAAGAGCAACTTCTCAAAAGAATTTTTTAACGAGATTCTTGTGAAAATCACCAGAGGCGCTGAGATCTGAAAACTACAGACACGCGCAAAAATCTCTGTTAGTTCCCCAAAATCAAGATTGTAATTGAATCGGTACTCGCAAATTGAAAAATAATGTTACATTCACAAAGCTTTATCTATGCATACCTAAAAACTGTATGGGTGGGTGGATAATTGGGTTTAAGGGTGCTCAACTACAAGGTCATCAGCGCCCTTGAAAGCCAATTGGGTTAAAATCAATCTAACAAGCTAAAAAAAAAGAACTGTTACATCAAATCAAGATAAAACCCGTATAACGGTATCTCAAATACTAAAAGAAGGCTTAAACCATTAGAAGATTAAAATTCCAAAGTAATGGGTCCTATATTCTAAAATTTAAATTTAAAATAAACTGTAAAACCTTGGCCACCGCTTGCTCGTCGTCCGCCAGGGTCTCCGCCATGCTGGCCTGCAGCTGGAGAGACCTGCGGAGACGTGCTAAACTAAAACAATCTAAAAGTACGTGGCGGACCGTCAGAAAAGAACCGCACAGCGAACAAACTTGTTCTGGGACCCTACTTAATAAAACACTGTGACTGAAATGGCAGTGACCAATACGCAGCCGAGCCAAGATCACCTCCTCCCGCCGGGATAATGAACAGGAGGTCTCCCAGTGCATCAGAAGTTCCTTCACGGTCCTGAGCTTGTTGCCACGTAAAGCAGATCACTCATCGCGCCAGTACGAGAGCATCGCTCTACGGACAACAAGCCCGAAGTCTTCCGCGGTGGCTAAACACCAGGTGCTGTGGCGGCCACCTTAACCGCCGAATCCGCCATTTCATTATCCTGCAAGCCAACGTGACCAGGAACCCAGGCACGCACCACGCTAACGCCAGAGACGTGTAAGACGTGGAGGGCGTCCTGGATACACTGTACAACGGGATGGTCGGGGTACAGCTCATGAAGGCTCTCAAGGGAGCTAAGGGAATCACTCAAAATGAGGGAATCACCCAACCTTTGGCGCCGAACATGTAAAATGGCTCGGTAGATTGCGTAGAGCTCTGCGCTGTAGATGGATGTGTTGACATGGAGACCGAATGTAAAGGGCCTAAAAACTGTAGCTTATTATTCTATTTTTTGTTAATCCAGATAAACTATTAGTTCACAATAACACCTTTCGTTGTAGATATACTGAGATTTGTAAAAGACATGTCGCTGCGTGTTTGGCTTTAAAATTCAATGTTACTGGCATGTTGACGTACAGAGACTTCCCAATAGAAAAAAGGGTTTGAGCATCAAAACGAACAAAAAGGAATATCTCAGAACTGGTTAACTAAAAATTGTGTTTGGGTTAAATTGCGAGCTTAAACTTGATATACATTTTTGTGTAGTTGGATTTTCTCTATTTCCTTATTCAGAATGAGGAGGACCTCAGAGGGTATTTGCAAAAAATTCAAGGTATACATTTATCTTCTTTCTGATGAAAGCAACGTAACAAAATTGTTAACCATCTTTTATAAAATAAAACTTTTCGAAAATTGTTCTAGTAAAGAATAGTCTATTGTCAGGGATTTTCTTGATTACTTGCCTGTCGCATTCTTGGAAGGTGCTAACTTAAATACAAAATTTGATATATAAACGACTTTTAGTTTTAAGTAATGCTCTTCAGGGGCTCACACACACAGACACATACACAGACACATACACGCACACACACAGATACGCGCGCACGCGTAGAGTCTGTTTAGTTAACTCGTGTGCACGTCGGCCGTTGCCTTTGGCGAACCCTTATAATCGTTTTACAACCCCGACCCTCCTTCTCCCAGACCGTTCTGCAAGGTTGCCACCTTTCTCCATACGTCATGAGTACCGTACGAGGTTTCGTCTAAATAAATTACCTTATGTCCATTACTGCGAAACTTCCTTAGTTTTGACTATATATAATATACTGCAGTGTCCATAAGGAAAATCACAAATTTCTTGCAAATGTGCAACCAATTCGTCTAAGGTGGGCGCTCTGCCGTTTGCATAGAATCGATAAATTTGTCGGCGAATTAAAACGCATGTGAAATTATCGTTTCCTTTTGTTTTCACACTTAATCGACGTCTTTGGTATTCCTTTCAACACAATATTTGTTACTGTATTTCTGTGAATACCCAGAATTTATCACCAGGTTCATTGCACGACCCCTTACCAATATTTGTCAGCACATATTTATATGTGTTCAAAACAAGCGCTTGAATTTGCTTAGAAACAGTTCCCGTTATAACTTTTTTTTTAAGGCTTTTCCAGTAACATAACTCGGCCCAGTTATTCACACTATTGTCATCACTTTGATTATTCTCACTTGATTGAAAGTAATCCACTGCATTTACCACTGCATTTCCCTCCCACAGTCTCCACATCGTGACACACAACGAATTTCTGCACGTAATGAAACAGATCAACTGGAAGTTGGAACTTTGGCAAGTGAGACTCCACGTGGAGTAGACATGCGACTACTGTCACTTCGAGGAAATCAGGGTTGCTATTGGTCCTCAACGACAGTGTTCTATTTCTGAAGTGTGGAGATAGATTTATGATGGTCATTAGTGGGTGGGAGGGTGGTGTCCTTTGAGGGGCAAACTGCACTCGCGTTCACTAGACAGCCTCTACTCGCGTATCATTTTATGGGCTTTATTTTCCTTTCTTTCCTTCTTTCTTTCCCTCCCTCCTCCCTCCCTTCCTCCCTCCCTTCCTTTCTGTTTTCTTCCTTTGTTTCTTTGTAGGGTCAGCCTGTGGACGATGATATGCGAAAAATGCGGTAGGTGTGACATTTCTTCCCTTTGTATGGAATTAGAGCAGAAATTCAAGGTATTCCAGCGCAGGTCAATCTGTAAACGTTAGGGGCTCCGTTGCGCTGTGACTGTTGTCGTTAGTTCTGGACGCACTTTGTACTCTTGCACCATACCGTAATGATAAAATTCAGTAAAACAGTTAATAATTCTTGACTAATATTCTTTAACTGCCAGATCAAGAGATTAGTGTTATGCAAATTATTTTTGTGAGCACCGGATGGGAAAAACCTAACGTGTGGTAACAGTGTTCACACAAATAACATTCGAGTCAAAACATTCATTGTATGGTCTTTCTGAATATCAGATGTGAGAATTGTTCTCCACGTAGCTAACTAAAACATGTGTTAAGACATATAATTGCTGTAAGAGCTCTTCTTTGAGCTTGAAATGTATCAGCTGACATGTTTCCCGCATATGCCCCAATAAATTTGCTTTGTTTCAGCACCGTTGAGGCTGCAAACATCGACTGGGCAGTATTTATAGAGATGGTTGAGGTATTGAAATAGAAAACATCGCATCTGGAGAATAACAACACGTCTAGTGCCAAAAGTGAATGTACTTCAGGGCAAGAGGTCAGCAGTGGCGGATCCTTTCAATCTGGACGCACTTCACTATTCTCTGAATTAGGATAAACATTTGCTACAAGAAATTTCAATTACGTATATAAACCTCTTACGTTGTAATTTCAGCAAACGCTCAGCTGTTTAAAATCCATACATGAATTATATTAAAGTATTAGAGATATGATAAGACGGAATTGTTTTCGAAGCAATGTTTTATTCAGAAATATATGTAAACAATAAGTATTATTAAAAAATGTTATATGTTGCATCCTAACTGCTTTTTTTTGCTTATGCCACCTTCGTATCGTGGTGGTAGCGTTTCTGCCTCACGTTCAAAAGGTCCCGAGTTCGAATCTCGGTCAGGATGAGTTACCTGGATAAGGTATTTCCGCGGTTTTCCATTATCCTGAAAAGACGAATGTCGGGTAACTCTAAGCTATATGGACCCTGGGCTCATTTGAGCATCATTTCAAACATTCCATTCATCGTCCGATATGACTTAACGTTGGAGGACGCAAATTACAGAAAAAAAATTCTCTGCTCACAATTGCACAAAGAACCTTGCAAATGCTTATCTTTCTATCTACTTCATGTTGATCGAGAAAACATATTTGAGTTAATTTTATTATATACTTCATTGTAGCTACAATGGGAATAGGGAAGTGCATTAGGTTTAAGCGATAATAAAATCTCTTAAGAGCTAGTCACTATGATGGTTTTGAAATTCCGATTTATTTGCATTGTCAGGGGTGGGGGATAGTGTTTTAATTGTCATTATTTTATTTTTCTAATTCATGTCCTTCAACGTTAATTCATATCGGACGATGAGTGAAATGGGTGAAATGATGCTCAAACGAGTCCAGGTTCCATAGAGTTTAGGGTTGCCCGACATTCATCTTTAAGGACCACCTGACCAACTTTGGAACCCTAGAGGCTACCAGGCAGACGCTACCATCTACGCTACCGAGGCAGGCAAGACGCATAGTGAGCTACCTTCCACTTGATAAAAATATAGGGATTAGAAAATTCAAACCAATAATAAGGAATACCTTTGAAATAGTTAACTCCACAAAAAATGTTAATTGATGAATCTAGCACCCTAATGAGGTCTACTATTTTGTATAGTAAGATTTTGTCTTTCTCTTACAGTTTACCAGTTATATAAAAGTGATCCAGTTTGAAGAGATCTTCAGAGACTTTATCAGAAAATTAAATATATTGGTTAAATTTGTCTTTAAACTATCTTTAAGTTAATAGTATTCTAATTAAAATATTTGAAGAAATGTTTGAGAAAATAAAAAGCTTCCATAATGCTTCCATATATAGTGTAGTTTGGAGAGGAGCATTTTCCTTAAAGCATTCGGGTCTAATTTTCGGCAGATGCCGAAATTAAGTATTAAGTTTGGTTTTTAAATGAATATTTCTTTAAGAGTTAGTTGCTCACATACTCGTGCGTTGGGAACTTTTTCTAAAACTGCTTCTTCACTTTTTTTTCATTCAGGGAGTGTGAAAACACAAATTTCTGTCAAACTCTTGGTGTCGAATTTTCGGGTTGAATGCTATGCAAAGCCATCTCTAAGTGGTGAGAAGTAAAAATGGCCCACCACACTAACATTTGTATGTGACATAAGATGTATGTTTTAACATTACTATATCTTGAATGTAACTTTATAGTCTTTATCTAATATTACTGTTGTGACCTCTTTTAACTTTTCTGGCAAGTTTTAGGGAAGGTATTACATTTCGTCCAACAATTCTGTGTCGATACTTTATGTAAAATGCATGTCTTGAGGACTCTATATCCGGAAAACAGAAAGTCATTACCCTTGTGAGTATATGAACAAGATAATTCCGAAGTGGAGCTCAAAAAATAACAATCCTTGTTTAAGCTTAGTATCTTCTAAAGTACCTCTGGCGCTAGGGATCCGGGTTCGGCGTGGGGATTTTTCCTGGTCCGATGAGCACTTATTCTTGTGATGCCAAAGGAGTACCTAACGTGATGGAAAGGTAGCGTCCCAAAAAGTTACAGTTCTGCAACGCAAAGAACGTCCCTGGAAGGTATGCGCTGCCTTACACAGTGGAACAAGGACGGCGAATGTGTGTGGCACAGAACCTCTGTTAAACAAGGAGCAGACCCTTAAAAAAACTTGCGCCCTATTCACTCTGTATACTAAAATCGAGAAGATTCATTCTCAAAGTAGAAACCGTCAGAATGTTTTTGAATGGTTTGTAACAGTACTCACATGGGATATCATAAACCTGTCCAGGGAGGGTGTGAGAACCTTCTCCAACCCCCCTGCGTCACAGCCGTCGGTGACTATCTCTCCTGTGGAGGACAGTAAAGTGATTGTCTTGCAGACGGGGGTGCCGAGAAGCTGACCTTGTCGCCCCCATCCTGCATTCCCCCATGGCCTTGGCTTCGGCTGAGGACGCAGTTGCCGGTCAGTAAGATTGCCCTTTGTATAGGGAAGGAACTCTAGGGTTTATTAACCTTCAAACGTAGTAGACAGCAAGCTAATAAATTGCCATCTGAAATGGAGCAGCCCGCCTCGGTAGCGTAGATGGCAGCATGTCTGCCTCACGTTCAAGAGGCCCCGAGCTCGAATCTCGGTCAGAGTGAGTTACTTGGATAAGGTTTTTACGAGGTTTTCCCTTATCCTGAAAGACGAATGTCAGGTAACTCTAAGCACCATGGACCCCGGGCTCATTTGAGCATCATTTCACCCAATTCATTCACGTCCGATATGACTTAACGTTAGAGGACGTAAATTACAGAAAAAAAATGAAATGGAGCAGCCAGGAAATAAAGAATTGAGGAAATAGGAAACGTCACAATTAGGGAAATGATGAAAGTCTAAAAGAATGTTTTCGAAATAACTGCAGAGAGAAGACTAAGATGGTATGGACATGTGATAAGAACGCTAAATGAAAGAATACTAAAAAGATATTGGAATGGGAGACAGAAGGGCCAAGGAGACAGGGGCGACCTAGAGATAAGTGAATGGATGACGTTAAACGGAGCAAGAAACAAAGAGGATGACTGACAGTGATGCTGAAGACCGGGAAACATAGAGACTAAATATTTCTTGTGTGTGATGAAAAAACACTGCAATTTCTTTTTGTTTCATTTATACCCCGCCTTTAATGGTCATATCGGCAGCCGTTCTCCTTTGGAACATATCGAAGGTGTTAACTAATATTCGTTGAGTTTTAATCATTAGATCATGCACACATTTGCACACTCATTCATACTTCCAGACTCTGGGAAAGATGAGGAATTATCCTGGTCGGAGAAAAATCCCCACCCCCACCGCCAGGAATCGAACCCGAGATTCCTAGCACGGCAGGCATTAGCTACCATTGTATTGTGGATCAATACCTATATACAAAAGAAAAGATGGACACAAAGATTTAAAATAAAAATTCTCCAACCCAAACTACTTTTTATATGGAAGATTTATCACAATTTTGGAGTTTCTAAAATAAATAGTTCCAACGATTTTTATTAATATTCTATACATTTTAAGATACTCGGGTACAAATAAAATGTATATTCTGAATTTTGTAGGAATATCTTGTGAGCTTCTCTTCACACGTAAGGAAATTTGTAAACCACAAATGTTAAGTAAACCGAATTGTACATGAGTGTTGAGCTCTTTAAAACCCACCATCTTTGTTTTTTTCTTTCCAAAGAGCTATTTTCGTGAGATCAGCCATTTCCGAGACATCCGTTGCTATTGGCGTGAATTTTAAATACTTCGCACTCTTTGCAAGCACTCTCGCTCTTCAGCTGTTTCTGACAATGTCATTAAAGAAGGACTATTGATTCTGTTTTCCCTGTGTAAGGAAACTATGTTTATCGTTGATAGATAGTCAACATGAAAAATTCAATGCCATGGCCGGGATTTGAGCCACACATCTCCTGGTTTCCATCCAGTGGCTTTAGCCCATTGAGCTACCTTGGCCAAGTGCCGTCCTGACATTAAATTCTCCATTTGACTCGTATATTTTCCCGCTAAACCACTAAGGGCTCTCGTATTCCAGATACACCGTTTGTGGTGACTTAGTATCGTAAGTACTTGAGTCCCAGGCTTCATCATTTAACTCTTATTATTTTAGTTAATTGATGGAAATAAATCATTTCTCCACACTTGCCGTATATAGGTTAAGGTCTTTGACAGATAGAGTCAATGCCATGGCCGAGATTTGAACCACGGATCTCCTGATTTCCGTCCAAGTAGCTCTAGCCCATTGAGCTACCATGGCCAACGTACCGTCCTGACATTAAATTCTCCATTTGATCCGTATATTTTCCCGATAGACCACTAGATCCGGTAGATCATGGCATTAAATTTTTCATATTGACTCTATCAAAGACCTTAGCCTGTGTGCGGCTAGTGTGAAGAAATGATTAATTTTCATCAATTAACTAAAATATATTTATCGTGTTTATCTCAATTACATGAAATAAATAAAAATAGTTCGTAGAAGGTATATAAAAATAAACGATAGTAGGTAGAAAAAGTCAGGTGAATGTGACACACAAATTTTGCTCTTTCAGTCATGTTGCTTTCCGTCCCAAAAACTGATATGAGATTTCAAGTGAAATATATGTTCTGAGGTCTTTAAACATACGAGGGTCGGCTGGTAAGTCCCATGCCTCACAGAGAGATAGCGTCATTGAGCCAGCTTGACGGATAGCATCATATAGTTTAACTCTAAACTAGCTTCTATCCATAGTTACAGGCCAATAGCTTGTTTATATTTTGAATGACAGCATTTTAAACAAGACAAGTGTAGAGGTTTCACGAAAATGGAGGGTTTGGTAGTGATTGAATACTTCCATTTTAAAGGCTTAACGCCTAAAGAAACCAAGGAGGAAAGGGACAGTACATTGAAAGACTCCGCCCCTTCATATACAGTGATTAAAAGACGGGTTGGAGAGTGTAAAGTGGGACGTATGAGCAGTAGTGATAAGCCTCGCTCTGGACGTCCTATGCAAGTCACAACTCCAGACATCATTGAAAAAATTCATCGTTTAGTACTGGAAGACCTCAGATTAAATTTGTTTGAGATAGCAGAGGTTGTAAACATATCAAAAGAACGTGCAGGTAATATTTTAAGTAATTTTTTGGGCTTTCACAAGGTCTGTGCAAGATGGGTGCCGCGTTTGTTGTCCCCTGATCAAAAGTTGCAATTAAAATTTATTTATGTTAAGAATTTAGAGCTCTACCGTAAAAATCCCAGAGAAATTTTGAGATGGCTTGTCACCATGGATGAAAATTGAATTGTTCTCTACACTCCAGAAAGTAAATCACAGTCGAAATAGTAGACTGTGCCAGGTGAAACAATTCCAAAAAGGGAAAAGTCAATTTTATCAGCTAACGAGGTCAAGACGAGTGTTTTCTAGGACGCACAGAAAGGAAAAGGGTAAAATTATCTCTGGTGAGTACTAAGCAAGCTTACTGCAACGTTTGAGTGATGAGGTGAAAAGAAAACGTCCTCATTTGGCAAAGAAAAGAATCTTACTTCTTCACGACAATGCGTCGTTCAGTCATTGCAATGGCAAAAATGTGGGAATTAAAGTTCGAATTGCTTGAACATCATCCATCCTATTCGCCAGATCTGCGGACTTGTGTGTGCACTTTTAAACTGTATAGAGTTGAGAGTTGAGAACTGATAAACGTATACAGTGATTTCAAAGTGAATTCTTTTGTTCACTTACATGTGCAGAAGCCTCGAGAACCTGTATTGGTGTGTGTTACGTTATTCTGCTGAGATCAGAATTGTACAAGAGCCTCTCTACGGAAATAAACAGCATTTCGAATTTCTGCAAACTGGACTTTTAATCTTACGAACCCACAAAGTCACAATATCATGTATCATATTGCCACCGCCTGCGGTGCTGCGTGTAGAAAAACTGGGTGTTAATCACATTTCATTTTCACTTTATACGCGTCTCTTGCGGAGTTTATTCTTTATTACTACATAGAGTTTTCCCACTTGAACCTATTATTTCACAGAATAAATGCTCCACTGACTACAAATATCTGCGCACAGTCTTTCCACTCTTATAGTATCTTCTTAAAATCTTTTCTCTGCGACTTTATCACGTGTGCTACACCATTCTACACTTATAACAATGGCTTGGTGATTTCAGTCTTTTTTTGATAACAGATCATAACTCATTGCTAACCTTTGTCATTTATTTACCTACATATTATTTCAATTCCTATTATTTATTTATTTATTTATTTATTTATTTATTTATTTATTTATTTATTTATTTATTTATTTGCACATTACGTTTAAAGCTTACCCAGTCATTCATTCTTACTTTTTCTTGAGATTCTCTTTGGCATTTTCAAGTATATTTTTACATTTTATTAAAATACAATTTTATAAACATATTCAATTCCTTACTTTCTCTTTTCTTGAAGTAAATCGATATAAATATTTGATGCATTACTTTGACAATGGATTTGCTTTTGCCATTGTTTATGAATATTTTATTATTAGCATATTCCGATATTTTAATGCACATTTGAAATTAATTCGCAACTAATTAGTTGTTACTTCACATGAAAGAGTAGGTACTTAATTCTTCTAACAGTATCCTATTGAGAGTACGATAAAGAATTTAAAGGATAATTATTATAAGATCTGTAATCTAATATACAGTACCTTATTTTTCACTGGTGGCCGGCCAGCCTACTGCGGTGGCAGTGTACCTTCTGCTGCAGCACTAACGGCCTGCCCGCCCGCCGGCCGGCCACCAGTGAAAAATAAGGTACTATATGTTATACTTGACTATGCTTTAATGTCTGGCATACGTCTGGCAGCTGAACATTAATGAAGTGTACCTTCATTACCTTCCATTAAAGTGTACCTCTTTATTAGAGTTAGGGTTTCCATCAGTCAGAGGATCTGCACATCAGAATCAAAACTTTCGTATCTGTACGCATCTCGTAATGATGCCAGGCACCAACTATTCAAAGTGCAACTATCGATTATTTTCGTATGTTCAATTCTAAGAAGAGATAACTTAAGTTTTAAACAGTAAGAAGGTCAGATACGAGTTAAAGTAGGGACGCGTCCTAGTCGAGGGGTAAGACCGCTTGATTCTCACCAAGTTGGTCCAGGTTCAATCCCAGGCGACTGCTGGGGTGAGTTTTCTCCGGGACCTCCGGTTTCCTCCGCCAACATTCCATCAATCGCTCCATTATCATCTTTCCTTTCATCCACTTGGCCCTCATTCCATTCATCTACTTTCCTCACTGTCATTCCGGGGACTGGGCTGATCACCCATCTCTGGATTTCTCTCTCTGATCCATAGTTGTGGCTGCATCATCCGAAGCCTAAAATGACATAAAGGGTAGAGCACCACAAATGAACAGTACTGTGTGCTATATGAAGAAGAAGAGTGACAGTGAGATGCAACATTCACCAGTGGAAGTTTGTACAAAGGCGGACGATATGACATAGATTATTACCACAAGAATGAATGCACAGTTCAAGGGTTGTAGAAAATAAGAATTAATAGCCTCAATTTCAGAAAATGCATTGCTTGCGCACTTCGAAGAATTGTCGCAGAGTACGAAACCATCTATCTGGTGGACTCACTACTCTGTTTTGAAATCAGAACCCAATATTAAGCACCAAATTGACCTATGTAAGCAATCAAAATTGAAAAGCTTACTAAAAGCTTTGGATTGGAAAGCTCACATAAATTGTAGCTTAGCTAAACTCAGCTCTGCCTGTTATGCTTTCCAAGAGCTGGTTAATGTGAGTTCTATTGACACACTTAAATTAGTATATTATGCATACTTTTAACTCTATTATGGAATACGGAATATTATTTTGGAGCAATCAGTAGAAAGTAAAAAAAAAAAAAAAAAAATATTTCTCATGCAAAAGAAGGTTATAAGAATCATTACTAACATCCACAACAGATGCTGCTGTAAAGATCTTTTTAGAAGATTGAAGATATTAACGCTTCCTTGTATGTATATATTCTCCATCCTAAAATTCTTTGTATGCAATCGTGCCTTATTTGCAACATATAATGTAGTTCACAGAATAAACACTAGACAAAATTATAATATCTATTATCCCAGTGCTAAACTTTCTTGCTTCCAGTAAGGTGTGCATTATGAAACTATCAAATAATTTCGGTGCTTTTAAAAATGCTGTTAGAGAGTACCTTTGTTAAAAATCTTTTTATTCTGTACAAGATTATCTGAATGGCAAATTATCCTGATAATACTTCTGTAGCTCTGTAAGTAGTATATAACTGTTCCAATGACAAATCATTACCAATAAATCTTTGATGCTAACTTTTGTACATATATATGCTATTAAACTTTATACCTCTGGAAATGTTCAATGTTCACAGCCTTTTCTGGCTATAAGTGAACCTACTGAACGCAAATCAATCTAATCTAATCTAAACGTAAATCAGAGGTATATACGTTGAAAAAATCCTCGCTCCCCTCGTTTCATAACTATACTCAAATGTAAATGTTGCCATTACTGTGTCGTCGCATAATATACTATAGTGAATCTTTTGAGCAACCCTAAAATGGAACTGTAGATAATTACTTACAGGACGTAGCCGAGTTAAATTGTTTAACACATTTAATTACTGAAACATTTGAATGCAAATGCTATTTACACAGCTTCGATGGCATGATATACTCGTGAATAGTGGTGCTGTTATCGTGTTTACATACGTACGGTGTACACCGGTTAGACAGATCATACATGGCAAAGCGAGAAGGCCTATCGGAAAATAATTCGCAACACAGAGATGTTTACTTCAGCTTATCGCACATACATGGCGAGTCCAGTGTATGTATACTCTGTTCAGATAAACTCAAGTCTTCTGGACAGCAATGTGTCATACATCGTCAGGCGGAGAAATCATATCATATAGATACACGCAGTTTTCAGTCGCTCGATTTGTGTTTCGTAACTTACTGTACGTCAACTTACTAACATTTCACTCTCCTAATCGATCAGATTAGACCTGCTAAGGAACAATGACAGCGCTGGTCACCTGAAGGTCGATACGCCTCAACGCTCCTTCGAGTAAATAGTTACTCCGTTGGCCGTAAATAAGCAAACACTATGCTATCTGTATTGAGTTACCAACAATAGCTTAGCGCCGATAATTACTTTGTTCTTTATTTGTGAGTGCATTGGTTCATAGAGCATGTTTGCACACGAATAATAATTACTTCTTCCTCTTCTTAACTGCCCTCTAATACCACTACGTGATGTCAGGGTATTCTTGTTCCTCTTATCGCTTATGCGGGTAGAGGAACGGAATCTCTGGGTCAGTGAGAGAGAAATGAAATGAAATGTGTAGTGTTTAACGCCTGCTTTTACTACATACGGCACCGCAGGCGGTGACACTGATGATGCATGAGATGAAGAAGGAGCACCGGTGGAATAAGATGGTGGAGGAAACCGGAGTTCCCGGAGAAAACCCGCCCGAACGCCGTGTTGTCAACCACAAATCTCACTTTGCGGTCACCAGGCCGCCTTGGTGAGAGCCAAGCGGTCTAACCACTGAGCCACGGCGTGGCCACAGTGAGAGAGAATCCAGGATGGGTGATCAGCCAAATGCCTGGTATGAGAGTGACAGAAGTGGATGACAGAATAAGTGTGAGAGGAAATGATAGGAAAGGTGAAGATGGTGAAGTAATTGGTGGAATTCTGGCTGGGGAAACTGGAGGACCAAGAGAAAACCTACCCCAGCGGTCGCCTGGGATCAAGGCAAGACCGCCTTGGTGAGAGCCAAGTGATCTAACCACCCGACCACGGCACGACCGAGAATAATTACTTCGTTTAATAAATTGAATTTTACTGCATGGAGTAGGTGAAATGATGCTCAAATGAACCCAGGGTCCATAGAGCTTAGAGTTGCCCGACATTCGTCTTTCAGGATAAGGGAAAACCCTGGAAAAATCCTTATCCAGGTAACTGACCCTTACCGAGATTCGAACTCGGGACCTCTTGAACGTGAGACAGACTCGCTACCACCACGCTACCCAGGCGGGCTCACAACGTTAAGCTACAGAAGATGATGAGTATATGTTAACACCTCCTATACTTTTTTCAGGACTGGCACCAAATAGGATTTTCAGTTGTTTTTGTTTTCAAAATACATGCGGACACTTCGTGAATGCGTGACAGAGATAGCAGCACTGTACAATGCATAGACCTCTAGTGGCAGCGACGAGAGTTACGACTGCTTTTGATACTTAAAATGGCGATGTTTTTGCCTCAAGAACAGCGTATAATCGATGTTCCATTCATGCCGTCATCACGCGTCAACATCCGACTGACAATTTGCCACGCGCACAACCTCGTGATCGTGGCACCCACATGAAAGATACAGAGACTTTTCACATTTTCAGAACTTCATGTAGGATTGTGTGTACAGATCCCACGGAAATGCCAATTTTGGAGGCGATGTCTGGAACGCTCAATCGGCGGTCCTCCAAAACAACGTTCTCCACTCACTGTATCATGTTGTCAGGCCGTGACTGTCTTGGTTTGTTCTCACACGATCTTCTGCCTTCACTGAATTGTCGCACCCAGGAACGCACATTAGATACATCCATGGTAACATCACCACATGCCTCATTCAGCTGGCTATGAATTTCTCACCACGAAAATGGAGAAAACGAATGATTACACGCTGTTCTTGCAATGAAAAGGTCGATATTTTAAGTATCAAAAATAGTTCTAACTCTCGTCACTGCCATCTCTGTCACGCGTTCACAAAGAGTCCACGTGTATTTAAAAGAAAATCAGAAGTTCCTATCTGGTCCCAGTCCTGAAAACAATAGGTGTTATAACATGAACGCACCTCTTAATCATTTATTATTATTATTATTATTATTATTATTATTATTATTATTATTATTATTATTATTATTATTATTATTATTATTATTATTATTATTATTATTATTATTATTATTATTATTATTATTATTATTATTATTATTATTATTATTATTATTATTATTATTATTATTATTATTATTATTATTATTATTATTATTATTATTATTATTATTATTATTATTATTATTATTATTATTATTATTATTATTATTATTATTATTATTATTATTATTATTATTATTATTATTATTATTATTATTATTATTATTATTATTATTATTATTATTATTATTATTATTATTATTATTATTATTATTATTATTATTATTATTATTATTATTATTATTATTATTATTATTATTATTATTATTATTATTATTATTATTATTATTATTATTATTATTATTATTATTATTATTATTATTATTATTATTATTATTATTATTATTATTATTATTATTATTATTATTATTATTATTATTATTATTATTATTATTATTATTATTATTATTATTATTATTATTATTATTATTATTATTATTATTATTATTATTATTATTATTATTATTATTATTATTATTATTATTATTATTATTATTATTATTATTATTATTATTATTATTATTATTATTATTATTATTATTATTATTATTATTATTATTATTATTATTATTATTATTATTATTATTATTATTATTATTATTATTATTATTATTATTATTATTATTATTATTATTATTATTATTATTATTATTATTATTATTATTATTATTATTATTATTATTATTATTATTATTATTATTATTGCAGTGAATAATGAAACACGGTCGTTTGTTAGTTTGATAATGGTGGATGTGAATAAAAAATAGAAATAAAAATAATGTCAAATTCACAGGTTGTGTTTAAATCACATTATATAAAATAAATCTGCCCCCCCGACATAGTTAGGAATGCAAAACATGCCTTGGAAATGAAAGAGAAACAACAATTCTAGCCCGCCTCGGTAGCGTAGATGGTAGCGTGTCTGCCTCACGTTCAAGAGGTCTGGAGTTCCAATCTTGGTTAGGGCGAGTTACCTGGATAAGGCTTTTTCCGGGTTTTTCCCTTATCCTCATAGACGAATGTCGGGTAACTCTAAGCTCTATGGACCCCGGACTCATTTGAACACTACTTCACCAATTTCATTCACCATCCGATATGACTTAACGCTTTGGAGGACGTAAATTAAAAAAAAAAGAAACAAAAAAAAAAAAACAGTTCTACTGACTTTGATTCAATTAACATGCAGAGATAAAGTGCTATAGATACAATCCCGGACAGTTGATCAGTAGTATCTACTGAGAATTCACAAAGGGATTTTGGTTCCCTCTTCTCTCCTTGACACAATATTCAATCACTTTGTATTTGATATCTCGCGCTTGCCATTGTATGACACGTTGTATCTGAAGAGAGTGGACATACACTGGAGTCGCTGTGTATGTGCGATAACTTCACGTAAACCTCTGTGTTGCGAATTTTTTCCGATACGCCTTCTCACTTTGCCACGTAGTATATACTGGCCGGGTTGTGAAGCGATTTATTTATTTTAGGCGTATGGCAGTGGAGGACTTCCTGTTCTTATCTTGCAATCTCGTGTAACTAAGGAAAGCAGGATGTTTAAATTTTGTTCAAACTGAAGGGACATTGTAGTTTTTATATATACATACATATATATCAATTCTTCCAATAATTAATAACAAATTGAGATGTGTGGTATATGTACTGAGCATTAAAGAAGAGGATAGTGACTTATTAAAAACAATTCTGCTGCTTCTTTTATGTGATGTGCAACATTTTGAAAATTATTTTAAAAGGTTCTTTATGCGAATTTTACGTAATTTATGTAAATATTCGAAAATACTTATTTACACAAAAATTCAGAAAATATGCATTTTTATGGAACAACATTTATTTATCTGAAAATCCGAGCCCTACTTATAACGAAATGCTTATTCAAATTAATTTTTCACATTTTATTGCATATGTAATGAATTATTATGTGTTTCGAATGGGAAGGTGTTTGTCCTTGAGCGGTATTAGGTGAGCAACCAATCGGAGTCCTGCGGTGTTGTCGTATTACATTCCCGCTAAGTGGTGTGACACGAGCGCCACCCTTATTCGCGCTAAGACAAAATTTCAGATTTTGCTAAAACTTAACAATATGGAAGGTAGATTTCCTTCTTTCCTTCTTTCCTTCTTTCCTTCTTTCCTTCTTTCCTTCTTTCCTTCTTTCCTTCTTTCCTTCTTTCCTTCTTTCCTTCTTTCCTTCTTTCCTTCTTTCCTTCTTTCCTTCTTTCCTTCTTTCTTTCTTTCTTTCTTTCTTTCTTTCTTTCTTTCTTTCTTTCTTTGTAATTTACGTCCTCCAATGCTAAGTCATATCGGACGATAAATGGAATAGGTGATATGATGCTCAAATGTGTCCAGGGTACATAGAGCTTAGAGTTACCCGACATTCGACTTTCAGGATAAGGGAAAACTCCGGAAAAACCTTATCCAGGTAACTCACCCTGATCGAGATTTGAACTCGGGACCTCTTGAACGTGATGCAGGCACGCTACCACCACACTACCAAGGCGGGCTGTGGAAAGTAGAGAGTGATGTATCTAACATAACCATGAAAACCCCATATTTTTTTAGCTCAAATAGTTTTTATAATAAAAATAAGTAAAACACTATTACCTGTATTATAACAATAAATCGCGACTTAAGCACTGTATGAATATCATTATTGTTTGGCATGTATGCGTGTACGTACATTTGTAATTACTCAGAACTGAAACGTAAATGCTAGACATGACGTGATAAAAGAATTATTTTGAATAAGCCAATTCGAGCAAGAGGAAACAATAAATTTCCTGCTGCCCTGGCAGAACGTGTCTGGTCACATTATATCTTTGTTTATGAATGGTTCGTAATCTCTATTTACTCTAGAGAGTTCAAAGTGGTTGGTGCGTATGTATGTGCATATACTTTTCATTACTGAGAAATGAAATTTAAGCTACTGACATGCCGGATAAAAGAATTGCTGTGAATATGTCAAGGTGTTAAATTCGAGAAAAAAGCAAACACTTCATTTCCTGTTAGCCTGTGGAATGCTCTATGCTTATGTTTATGAATGAATGCTGTATGAGAAGTGTTTATTTACTCTGGAGAGTTCAGAGCAATATCATTCAGTTGTTCTTTACACAACAGTAGAGTAAGAGCTAAATAGTGCAATGGCTTCTTGCGGTGAATTTAGTGGCGAGTCAAAAAGGCATGCATTGCGAAGTCAGGTCCGAAGTATTATTTTTAAGATGTACACTTTCTTCAATTTTTTTTTCGGAAACAGAAACTAAAAATGAGTTATTGCAAACAGTACTTCCGTTTATAAACACCCAAAAAGTGTATCAGCTAGATCAACTTGCAATTGAAATGGGACACGAGGTAATAAGCCTCCCACCTTACCCTGCCAATATAATCCAATTGAGTTGGTGTGGGTCAGATAAAAAGGAGATTGCAAACAGAAATAATACTTTTAAACTGACGGACGTTAAACGACTTCTTCACAAAGAAATTGACAAGGCAACACAACAGGACTGGGAAAACTGCGTGAGGCATGCAGAAAACCTTCAAGATGACTTTTTAAGAAAGAAATAGCACGTGAAAAGATTTTGGAACCTGTAATCATAAATTTTCAAGACTCAGACAATGAAGACAGGGAAAATGACGAATTGTCTCTTGACGTAAGTGACATTGACAGCGATATGGATGAGCCACTGGCAGTTCCATTGGATTAGAAAAACAGGTAACTCATAAACTATAATTATGGTTATACTGTTTGAAAATACTTTTTACAGTTTTGATTTTGGCAACTGCATCATTGTAAAAGTTTGTAAAATATAATTTGCTTACCCTTACGTCTGCGCCAAGCAGACCTGCATGCTGTATGAGTGTGCGAGAGAGAGGGAAATATAAAAGGATTGGGGTAACAAGCTGGCAACGCTGAGTGTAACTCCAGAACCCTTCCCATTTGAAATACATAATAGGTACAACAATTTAAGTTTTCTAAATATATTTTGTAGAAATTTAAAGTAAACGATGAAAGTCAATTGAACGTAATATTTTTTTAGCATTGTCATGAACGACTTCAGCAAGAGATAGATAGAAGAAGATACTGTAAGAAGAGTTTGCAGAAGAACGAGCAGGGAAAGACATATAATCGCAGCACATCAGATTTTTCAAAATTATTTCTTGTGTGATTATTGCCAGAGGAATTCGGATGGCTACGTTTGATACGAGATGAAATCTGTTACAGTTGGTCCACCGCTGACGAAAGGGCGTGTCG
Source organism: Mantis religiosa (assembly GCA_030765055.1). NCBI lineage: Eukaryota > Metazoa > Arthropoda > Insecta > Mantodea > Mantidae > Mantis > Mantis religiosa. The sequence goes on along the minus strand of CM060950.1, from coordinate 428,484,955 downwards.
TTTTATTGTCATGGTTACGAAATTGCCCTTGTGTCTTTGTGTTTGAAAACATCAATACTGTAACTAGAGCGTTTGCCTTTATAATTTGATTCTTTAAGCATAATGTCTATAGTAAGGACGGAAAGCACTTCATTCTCTCCGAAAGTTTGATTTCATCGTGAGTGCTCGTTTGGAAGTCCCTTAATCCAAATAAAGGGTTACTACAAAATTGTGCGTGTGCATGTGCGTATACATGTGTGTATGTTTGGTGGCTAATGTTCAACGGTCTTGAATAAGTAAGGAATAATGCAGGTAAGAGTTAAATTAACTTATTTAAAATATGCCCCTAAACACACGTCGAATATAATATCTTGAGAGGGAAGTTTTACAAAACAAACAAACATACATATTCTCTTTGGAAATGTAGAGTCAGACTGGAAATTTAAAAGCCATAGCCGAGATTTGAACCACGGATTGTCTGGTTGCCGTCCAGCCGCTCTAACCATTGAGCTACTATGGCCAACGTGCCGATATGACATTATATTCTCCAACTGACTCGTGTCTCTCCCGGTAAACCTCTAGAAGTTCCCATAAACACATGAGACAACTACCTTAATGGCGACTTACAACATGTAAGGACTTTAAGGCCCGGGCTTTATAGTTAACCACTATTAGATCAATTAATGGAAATTACTCGTTCTTTCACACTGGCCGTGTGTAGGCTAAATTGTGGAAACGTAGAGGCAGACTGAAAAATTCAATACCATAGCCGGGATTTGAACCGCGGATCTTCTGGTCTCCGTCCAGTCGCTCTAACTCTTGAGCTACTATGGCCAACGTGCCGATATGACATTAAATTCTCCAACTGACTCGTATTTTTCGCGGCAAACCACTTAGGAGTTCTCATAAGAGAGAACTCCTATTCTCTCTGATTAAACTCTAAACTGAGTAAAATTTATTACACTAACTATTCAAAAGTTGCGAGTATGAACCATGAGATTGTAATAAACTTTGCCATTATCATGGGACAACTTGAAAAATTAATTAAGTGGGCGAATCCCCCAACATGAAACACCAAAACAAAGAGTTCTTTTGTATATAAATTGTTATGTTAAAAATATTCTTTGTGTTGTTATATTATGTTTTGTTCATTGTGAGTAACTTAAAAATGGTAATTATAAAAATACTTTAATGCAAATTTTGGGGCGGGGCACACCCCCACATGAAAACAAAGTTATATATTTAAAAAATGTGTTGTAATGCTAAGGTTTGTTAATTGTTCATTTAATGTTATATTTCATTCAATGTTTATTTATTGTTATATTTTATGTATGTTATATTTGTGTTATGTATTATTGTTGTAAACAAAATTGTTAAATTTGGGGAATACTTCGAAACATATGGAAATATATTGTTAATGAGTTTATTTAGTTATTTTCCATATATTTCGAAGAGTGGCATTTGTAACCGTAGTTTTTGTTTGAAATGAGTTTTGTTTTCTTATCTGACTATTACTGGGCCATGTAATGACAATATAAAAAATGATGAACGGTTGCTAGGGGAAGAAAATCAATAATCTTCAGAGATATCTGTTCTGTAATCTTGTTTCATGACGATGGAAAAATGTCGCGGGGAATATAAAAGTTTTGAATAGTAACGGAAAATGAATAACCTTGAGAGAGAGATATTCTGTAATCTTGATAGTGTGACTTTGTGGGTTCGTAGAATTAAAAGTCCAATTGCACAAACTTAAAATGTTCTTTATTTTCACCGAATTACAGTTGGAACACTTGTCGATCACATAGAATTGCGTAGCGCACACAATTACAATCCACCAGTTCGTCTGTCACAGGTCCACTCTACACTCACAATTACGTACAACTCCTCTGATACACGTACGCAGTTTTCTAGTCCGTTCGATAGCCCGGCGCTCTTCACGGCTGCTCGCCAAGAACTGAACTGACTCGTCCACTGCAGCCCTTATATAGCAAGATCGCTGTTTCTAGAAGCTTCGCGGCCCGGAACATCATCTCGACTGTTCCAGACGTCAGGGGGAGGGGAAAGAGACAGAACAGTGGCCCGCCATACCCTCCCAACCATCCCTTCAGTTAGCGCCACAAGATAAATGGGTAGGCGTGGTTTGAATGCCTCTTGTCCCCTACTCAGCTGTTAGTTGGTCGTGCCTTCCGATAATTGGGTGACAATAGTGATGAGTGGACGTGCAGGAGTGAGGAATTTTATGTAATTAACGGAAAATATTTATTAAGGAAGTAAGGATATATTACGAAATTGAACTTATCCAAAATGTTATTCATTTCACTTTGAACAACACCTGAAAACGAGAGATCTCATGATTCTTATTTAATCAAACACAATCATCAAGAAACAATTCAAACTACAACGAAGTAACCCTGTTACATCTCCAACATAGAAATTTTGCTACAACTCTTTCATATAAGCAGGCCTTGTAAAAAATACACTACACTTTATATACCACTGTAAAACCGAGCGGGATAGCTCGTCTGTGGCCCGCATTTGGGAGATCCGGGTTCGATTCCCGACCTACCTGACTCATGGCTTCCTTCGGGGATTTTCACAGGTCGCCAGGCGAAAGCTGGGTAGGTTAATTACATCCCCCAAATTCCCCGTCCCTCCGTTTCATCTCCATTATCATTTAATATCATCTCTCATCTGGTGGTCTCTTTCAGGGTAGAAGTGTCGGTGGGTGTTTCGGTGGTGCATGGCAGGATGATGTGCTCTTTGTAAAACTCTCTTCTCCAGGACGGTCTCCGGTCCGGCCTGGTGGGGCCGTTTCCAAAACACAGTAGGGTGGGGGAGATGAGAAATAGTTGATGTCTCACGGCATGTGATCACGGAGGAGTTGGCTTTGAATATATCAACGCCAGCGGCGAGGAATAAATGGCTGTGCCGACATGGAAGCCTCAATATTGTAATTTTATAAATACGGTGGACCCGACATGGCAGCATCATAGCGACAGCGTTATGGTTCATCTTATCAATATAATATGCTTCAAATTGGAAGTGATAGTGAAAGTAAGTGATAATGTGTAGGGTGGAAATTTAATAATGTGTTAAATTTTTAAAATTAATGGTGAAAGTGAATAAAGTACTATTATGTAGGGAAAAGTTTATTAAAATATTCTTCATTAAAAAATTTGATAGTGATTTAAGTGGTAAAATATAGCGAAAAGTATAAAAATATTATTTTGTATATTTATTTATTGGTTTAAATATTAATGTTTCAATTTCTCTTGAATAAGAGGTTGCATAATGTTGATATAAATATTTTAAATTTAATTATTATTTATGAAATATCTTTATAACTATTATTTTGGAAAAATAAATACATTACCTGTATCTTGCAGTTATAAAGGTTTAAATTGATATTTGAAAATTTTAATTAGTAAACGATAAGTGAAAACATTTTCAATATTATTACCTGATTTTAATATTAAAATTGCTTTATACATAAAAGTTATAATATTTTTATTATTAAATTAAATTATTATTTTTTTAAACTCAAAATAAGTTTAATACTTGAATAATAATCAATTAAATGTCTCAATTTTTTAAATGTTTTGTATTAAAATTTATAATTTTTAATTGGAAGTGGAAATTAATTATGTGTACCTATTAATTTTCTTTGTTTTAAATTTTACTAAATTATGAGATGAATTTTATAAATAATATTTTAGGAAGTTAATGTAAATGTGTGTATATATTAAGTTATAAAGGTTTTAACTCATGATTATCAACAATAATTTTGAAATGTTATATAATTCTGTTAATTATATTTTTGTTATTAAATTACAGTTAATTGTAAGAATATTTTATTAATTTTTAAAATTAGGTAAATTAATAATTATTCATTTTTAAAATTTATGGTTGGTAATTAATCAATCTGTAATTGATAACTTTGAGTGTTTAGGATATTTTTGTTTGTTTAAATAGTAGTGCTGGATACCAGTACCAAAGGTGGCTGCAACATTTTACTATGGGCAATTTTAAAATATAGATAAGTTAATAACTGGAATACAAGTTATGTGTTACTGTAATAATACAATTTTGATTAAAATATTTTGAGTATGTGTGAAATTGTTGTAAATTTTAAAATTAAATTTATAAAATTTTGAAAGGGATGGATTAGAAAAAATTAAATATTTAATTATATTTTTTAAATTTAATTTATTTTTATGTATGTTTATTTTTAGACATGTGGTGTGAATTTTTATATTTAATGAGAGTTAATTTTAAAATGCTTGTAAAATATTTTTATTACTTTATTTTTATTTATAATATGTAAATTGTGTATGTTTTGTATATGTTTTGATGTTTTAATAGATAAATAATAAATCTGAATATTTATCCCGGATTAAGAAATTAGGTGCTGGGGTATAGTGTGCAGATTTTTGTTTTATTTTATTTTCGTATTAGGATGGGACTGCCTTTTTATATTTACGTCCTCCGATGTTAAGACACATCGGACAATAAATGAAGGTGGGTGAAATGATTCTGAAAATGAGTTCAGTATTCCACAGAGCTTAGAGTTACCTGATATTGATCATTTAGGATAAGAGAAAACCCCGGTGAAAACCTTACTCAGTTAACTCATCCTGACCGAAAATCAAACTCGGGATCTCTTTCACGTGAGGATAGACATGCTATCGTCTATGCTACCGAGGAGAGCATGGGGTGGGATGCTTGTTGTACTTTTCTGCCGAGGAGTTTCCAAGTGGTAAAGTGTAGGGATCCTGCCCTTTGTACTGTCGTGACTCCTTGTGATGGTCACCCTGTCTCCTCTGCCCTCATCGTTTCTCCCGGAGGTGCACCACTTGGGGACTTAGCTACAATAGACCAAGTTTGGATCTCCGTCCCGAATCACCTCCGCAGCGTAGTCCAGTCCTCTGTAAAAGGTAATCCAGTGGAACATGGTGCTATTTAAATTCTTTGTGCATGACAACACACGCTATACAATAACGACTGACAGTTTTTATAAATGTCCTTTCTAAATACTAAATTTGAGATGTTGGAGCATTCTTTTTAGTTAATTTTAGCTTTATTTGCATTGTTTCTTACTTCGGTGATCTCCTTTTTAATAGTGGAGTTTGGTATTTTGCTATATTCTATGCACAGCTCTTCATCGTCAGCCACTTATTGGCCAGCTTGTCTCCAGTTTATTCCTCATGGTACCAACATGGGCATTCACTCAGGCAAACCTAATTTCCAATTTGTTCTGTTCTAGGTTGTTGAGTGTTTTCAGGATGCTTTCTATTAAATGATTGTGTTTTGTGTTGTTCTTAATCAGACTTAATTTCATTTTACTATCTGTAAACTGCTGCCCTTTTTCCATTGTTTAGATTTTCTTGGTTTTGTGCAATGTCCTGCAGAGACTTTAGAATTACTAATTTTTCAATAAACGAATTATTCCATATACTTGTAAATTAATTACAATTATTATCTTCAGAGTACTGTTTTGTTCTTTAATAGGGTGAATTGTACAACAAACAGACACAAACAATCACAGTATTCACTAAACTTTTTATATTTAGTGTATCATTGTTAAATGTAAATATTCAATGCATGTAGTATTGGTGATGCAATTAAGCATTCTGTTAAATGTTAATAGAAAAACTTTCTTGTACCATCAACCAAATGTGTGATTCTTTACTGGATAAATATAACTCTACTACAAACATTTTCCTCTATGGATCAGCATCCCAAGAAAGAAGATCCGCTATACTATAGTTTGGCTCAGTTCTTGCATTCCCTATTAAAGGAGCCCTTCTATATATAGCTAATTCAACCCCTAAAAGCCAATGCACTACTTTCCCTGACTCCTTAACCGATTCTACTCTGAACCACACCACGTACTGATCTATAAAATCCGATTATTGAGTTGCAATATAAATAAGACCGACGAAAAGGTGACCTTTGTATGGACTCTCTCTCTTATATTGCACATAAAAGATAACAAAACAGCAGAGGGAGCTGCAAAAGAAGCAACTAAATATCCTTTCAGTGATTCATCGATTGCTTCTCCACAACAAGACGTCAGAAATATCATGTACATGCGAAAATGGAAATTAAATGGTCATCAATCAACAGCAAAATTCATGAAGCTTCCTCAGGCTGCACAAAACCTTTCTTGCATTCTCAAACTCTCAAAAGAAGAGATGTGGTTATCATCACTCCACTTAGAAGTGGATACTGCTCATTAAGGACCAGCCTCTGAACTGTAACACAAGTAACATTCCTCTCTTCGTTTAATAGGTACTAAATTACTAAATTAATTAATTAAATACCGTTGTTAACTTACAGTTTCCTTTCTTATATCAACAGAGACAATATTTTTTTAAGCACATAAATATTACTTTACTAATTGGTTCTGGTTGACGGCCACACTGCTCCTCTTTGATTTATTCTTCTTCTGAAAGTGTTTCTTGCCCCTTCCAGTAATATGGTGTAGCCTGTTGTTTACTGTCTTCCATTGCAGCGCCCCACAGGGGAGGGGATTCGTCCCCTTCAGCTGCCGAGGTGCCAGTGCTGCGCATCTCTAGCAATGGTGGTATCTCCGATGTTACTAGAGGAACTTCGGGCCCAACATTCGAGCCCCTCCCGAATGGGAGTTGTTCGGATTGGATTGGACTCGAGAGGACAGTGTGTTTTCGATATCCATGGGAGATTGGGTACCTCCGGTGAGGCTTCAGCCACCCGGAGGAGGCAGAGAGTTGCCTAAGGAGTCCCGGGTATTAGCCTGCAGAGCTAGTAGAAGTTGTGCTAGATCACCAGGCGGCCCTAGCAAGGTTATACGGTAGTCTTCCCTGCGGGGTTGACGCGCGTAAGTGGCGTATCCACTTCCACCCGTCTTGAGATGGGGAGGGCCCTCTAGACTCCAGTATTGCCCCAAGGAAAGAGCCCAGGAGTTTTCCATCGCTCCCGGGGTAAGAGGGGCCGGAGTCTTCAGACTTTTGGGTAGGTCTCCTGTTATGTCCTCCATTGCAGCAATATTTTTGGTCCTATATAGTGTGAAATCTGTAATAGTATGTCTTTGGTCTTCCAAGCATTCTTGGGCCCTATCGAGCGGGATAGCTCAGGCGGTTTCATCTGTGACCCGCATTCGGGAGGCCCGGGTTCGATTCCCGTGGCCAAACTACCTGACCCATGGGTTTTTTCGGGGGTTTCCTGGGCCGCTATGCGAATGCTGTCTCTCCATTTCATCTCCATCATCATTTCATATCATCTCTCATCTGGTGGTCTATTTCAGGATGGAAGTGTCGGCGAGAGTGTCGGCGGTGCATGGCAGGAAGATATGCTCTGAGGAAAACTACTTCCTCCTCCGGTAGGTCGGTTGCCGGTCTCTGCTCCTCTGCTGGGACCATTCCGGGACCGCCTGCCTGGGACCTTTGGGGCTCGGCTGCTGGGCTCGTTGCCATCCTGCAGTAGGGAAGTGTGTGCGTTGTCCTGGCCTGTCGGGGGAAGTCTCTATCCAAGTAAACTGTAGGAACCCTGCCCTCTGTACTGTCGTGGCTCTTTGGTTCGGCCGCCCTATGTCTCCTTCGCCTCATCCTTCCTCCCGGAGGTGCCCCCACTTGGGGGCATAGGTACAATGGGCCTAGCATGGTGGCCTACGTACCGAATCACCTCCGTAATGAAATCCTAAAACTAATTCTTGGGCTTTAAGAACATTGGTAAGAGAGACTATTAAGAAATGGTCTGAAGGAGGACATCATACTTAAAACTCCAGGAAACAAACACGATAAGATATTACTATAAAGCCATGAAATAAAACAGCTGGAAGCTCATTTAAATGTAACAGAATACAGCTGAGAAAACTTACAGTATTTTTTTTTTTGCTTTTATATATTTATGTGCTAAGCTACTACATTATGTTTTAAGCGTATTACGTTACCCTATGTTATACATACCTTTATATGTATTTCCTCTATTTCCATTTTAAGGTAAACTTACATAAAAACTTTCCTAATTTTGGTATCTGCTTTATAGCTTCAAGGATTCTCGTAAATGCAATTTCCTTACTCCTAAGTAGCCATGTCTTACTAATCAGACATTCTCTCCTATTCTCTGTAATTACAGAACGTGCTCCCTTGAACAAAGTATCTTATCGCGATGGGATGTGTCAGGGTAACTTCGATTGTAGAGTGTGCAAGAAAGAAGCGATACAGCCCAACATACTTTATACTCCAGTAATATTATTTCGGGAAAATGTTTTAGAACCAGATGTGAATTCATATTTATTATGAGAGTGTATTTTAAACAACAGAGATATACCAGGTCTGCTCTTTTTAGATGATTTAGTAAAATGTTCCATAAGAAGTATTGGCTTAAAACAATCCTTGGAAGCAATAGTAAAATTTTGTAAAGAATGGGGTTTGAAGATAAATAAACCTAAATCTAAGATCATGGTGGTAAAAAAAGGTTTCAAACTAAAAAGATAAGAACAATGATGGTGGCAAGGTTCAGAAATTGAGCTGATTAAAATATTGATTACCTAGGAGTAAGATTATCTAGTAATGGTGAATGGAGTGACCAAAAAGGAAAGCACTGACAGATGGAAAAATGGCTATGAGTGTTATTAGATCATGTATTAATAAAATAGCAAATATGCAAGTAAAATGGCTAGAAAGGGTGTTTGGTTGAATTGTAGAAAATAGAGTGCTGTATGGATTAGTAATATGGGGGCCAGATGAAAAATGGAAAGCGATAAATGTGATACCGAACTTAAGGGATGCAATGCATAAAGAATCGTAATGGATTTCAGAGGAATGTATATTTGTTGTGAAACGTGAGCACGTGCAGTTGAGTTGAGTAGCATTGGGCTAAATAGTTATTTTAACAAAAGAAACGCAAGAAACAGTTTTCTTAGCAAAAGTTCTAAAGGGATAGCGATTGACTCCGTTTGAGTAGGTATTCTTCGGACCCTTAATAATGGCATGACCGAGACTAATAATCACAATGGACAAAATACTCACAAAGGAGTTTTGGGTAAAGTCTGTCTAGTCAATGGGTGTGCACTTCGAACTCAAAGGAACCTGACCCTCCCGCCCACTAATGACCGTCATAAATCTATCTCCACAGAAATAGAACACTGTCGTTAAGGACCAATAGCAACCCTGATTTTCTTGAAGTGACAGTCGCATGTCTACTCCACGTGGATTCTCATTTGCCAAAGTTCCGACCTCCAGTTGATCTGTTTCATTACGTGCAGAAATTCGTTGTGTGTCACGATGTGGAGACCGTGGGAGGGAAATGCAGTGGCAAATGCAAATGAAGTAGTAAATCACTTTCAGTAAAGTGAAAATAATCAAAGAGCTGACAATAGCGTGAATAACTGGGCCGAGTTATATTACTGGAAAAGCCTAAAAAACAAAGTTATAACGGGAACTGTTTCTAAGCAAATTCAAGCGCTTGTTTTGAACACATATAAATATGTGCTGAAAAATAATCTTGGCAACGGGTCGTGTAATGAACCTGATGATAAATTCCTGGGTATTCACAGAAATACAGTAAGAAATATTGTGATGAAACGAATACCAAAAACGCCGATCAAGCGTGAAAACAAAAGGAAGCGTTTCTTTAAAGTAGATAATTTCACATGCGATTTAATTCGCCGAGAAATTGATAGATTCTATGCAAAAGGGAGAGCGCCCACCTTAAACGAATTGGTTGCACATTTGCAAGAAATTTGTGATTTTCCCTATGGGCACTGCACTTTGTACGGTCTCCTAAAGAAGTTGCGTTTCAAATACCGCACTTTGAATAAGATAAGGGTTTTTATGGAATCCAGTAGAATTGTAGCTTGACGATATATGTCAAAATTAAGGAAGTTTCGCAGTAATGGACATAAGATAATTTATTTCGAAGAAATCTCGTACGATACCCATGACGTATTGAAAAAGGTGGCAACCTTGCAGAAAGGTCTAGGAGAAGGAGGGTCGGGGTTGTAAAACGATTATAAGCGTTCATCAAAGGTGTCGGCCAACGTGCACACGAGTTAACTAAACAGACTTTAAGTAAAGAGGGTTTTCAGAAGTGAAAGTTACACACACACACACACACACACACACACACACACACACACACACACATACACACACACACACACACACACACACACACACACAGTGAGGACAGACAGTCCGCAGCTTGGGACCGATTAAGAAAGTCATCGCCTCTGTCTTGGTCGAAGGCAGATCAGAAGCGATGAGAGAAGATTTTTAACGGTTCGTATGTACGTGAAAAACGAATTAAGTTTTATCGAGCAATAAGCAGTCTACATACGGTAACTCTGAACAGTGAAATATTGGCAACTTTGAGTTTAATGTGATGATAAAAAGAAGCAGTCATTAAATCAGTTTGAAAAGGGCATTACAGTGTCATTCCAACCATCCTTACTCATACATATCCACGCATACTCTGAGAGTACCTTTCACTGCTGTACCGCGCACTAGCCATTATTCGCTTCAAATGTTATAAATAGACTATTTTGTAGACTTGTTTTAGGCTTACCTAGATCTACACCGAACTAGGTGGCTTTAGTGGAATTAGGAAGATTAGGTTACAAAAGCAAGGCGATGGAAAGAATTTTGAAATATTGGCTCAGAATATGGAATTTAGATGAGGAAGATATTGTTAAACAATGTTTGGTACCACAAAGAAGAATAAAGGGGAGAGCGACTTATATATATATATATATATATATATATATATATATATATATATATAAAATTCAAAACATTTTACAGGAAATAGGGATGGGTTCATTGTGGTTAGATAGTAGAATAGAAAAAGGATTCTGGAAAGAAGTATAGAAAAGAATTGAAGGTATTAAAAAACAAGAATTATGGGTTCATCTTAATAACAAGATGTCTCTGAAATTATATGAAACATTGAAAAATGATTGGGGCAGAGAAAAATATATTGACCTCTGTGATAAAGAAGGAAGAGGAGGGTTGGCATGGCTTAGAACAGGAGTAATATACTTAAAAGGTATAAGGAATGGATATATTAAGGTAAGGTGTTCAATGTATGAAAAGGAAGATAGTACTTGGCATTATATTTTTGATTGTCAAAAAAACAAAATATTGGAGAGACGAATTTCCTTTGCATAAGTAGGAAAACTTACCAAATAAGAGTCATGAGAATCTTGAATCTAAGATCAGAAGAAAACATAATAAAACTGGGAAAATTTATTGGCAAGGTAGGACAAAAATGGCTTTGGAAAACAGGGAAGACTAATGAGAAAAACTAGAAAATAGCAGAAGGTATAAAGGGGAAAAAATATAGATCCCAAGTTTAAAATTCCCCATTAGGTATATGAACAACCTGGGTTAATTATACTGGGGCATGGGGATATGCAACTCCAAAATGAGGAGTGTGCAAGATGTATTTATGGTGTATTAATTATGTTATATATGTATGAAGTTTTATATGGTAGATATTGTAGTAAGAAATAGGAAATAAACTATGAGAGTGTATTCCTTGGTTAACACTCTATAGCCCAATGTGACTTTGAAGTAACAACCACTTTTAACGCTCTTTTGTTATGCTATCATGAACATTTTCCATTGTGGACATTTATAACCTGAAAGTCACAACATGGACGTCTTGTATGTGGCTTGTTTGGTTATTTAGTTTATAATGTACTCAGCAGGTTGAAGCTAAAGCAACATTTATAGCCCCTTTGCATTTTGATGTTGCTAATGGCACTTTGAACAAGTTTATTTCATATATATCTGTAATATAATTTGAAAGAAAAGCATCTGGCATCACAGATAAGAATAAAATTATAGCTTAAAGCACGAAACATCGTATAGAAATGTATACCAGTTATTATTTCAGAAAATTATTTATGTTACTTGAAAGTTACAGTGGACTACAATGGTCACCATAATAAATTAGGTTATGGGAGCACACTGGAGTAGCAGGTAAACCATTTGTCCAAAATTTCATCCTAAAATTCAATATAGTTATACCCTTTTTGTATATAAAGCAAAATGTTGGAATCATATTTCTGATATACACCATATACGAGGCATGCTTTTTAAATCAGTGCCGTTTTGGAATTAAAAAAAGACTTGCATCGATATCGCAATAATTTTATTTTTACATGAAAGCCTGTACCTTAATCTACTTTTCTACATAATTTCCGTGAATAGTGAGTCTCTTGTCATAACGTGGCGCCAGTTTCTGAATACCCTCCTCATAAAATTCTGCCGCCTGACGTGTTAAACACTGTATCACAACTGTTTTGACTTCGTTATCGTCTTGAAGACGCTGACCGCCCAGATGTTTCTTCAAGTGCAGGAACAAATGGTAGTCACTGGGCGCCAAATCAGGGCTGTATGGAGGATGATTTAGAGTTTCCCATTGAAAATATTTGATGAGATCTTTGGTCCGATTAGCCACATGTGGACGGGCATTGTCATGCAGCAAAACGATACCCATACTCAAATTGCCACGTCTTATGTTCTTGATTGCACGGCGCAGATTGTTCAATGTCTCACAATAAGACGCAGCATTGATTGTCTCATTACGAGGCAGAAACTCCGCTAGCAATACTCCTTTTCTGTCCCAAACAACTGTGCACATGATTTTCCGGGCAGAAATTGTTTGCTTAAACTTCACTTTTGTGGGTGATGTTGAATGTCGTCATTCCATGGATTGTTGTTTCGATTCTGGTGTGACGTAGGCCACCCATGTTTCGTCACCAGTAACAATTTGGTCTAAAAAATCTTCACCTTCATTGTGGTACCGTTCAAGGAAAGTCAATGCACTGCCTAAATGTTGGGCTTTGTGCAAATCCGTCAACATTTTCGGAACCCAACGTGAACATAATTTCCGGTTCTTCAAGTTCTCGGTCACAATGCGATACAAAACACTGCGAGAATATTAAGGATAATAGTAGCACAATGATGAAATTGTAAAACGTCTGTTTTCTCTCACCTTTTCGTCCACTTTCTGCACCAAATCTTCAGTAATGACCGAAGGACGCCCACTCTGTTCTTCACCATGCACATTTGTGCAGCCATCTTTAAATGCTCTCACCCATTTCCTTACCATTCCATCACTCATAATGTTTTGTCCGTAAACTTCACAGATCTCACGATGAATATCCGTCGGTTTTACGCCTTTAGCACTAAGAAATCGTATAACAGCCCGTACTTCACAATCGGCGGGACTCACGATTGTCGGAGGCATCTTAAACACTCAGTAACCAACGTATACAATGAAGAATCAGACTGTAATGGCGTCAGTGCGTAGACAAGAGATGTAGGTAACCAGCGCGCATGCGCGGAACGCCGACCGTAGCGCTGCGGCGGCCGAATCGCAGAACGGTACTGACTTAAAAAACGTGCCTCGTATTTGATAGTTACACTTCGTGAACATAATGAAGCTTACAAAGTCAATTTCGTCTTAGGTCAAATATTATGGATCCTCATATTTTTATGGCATGAAGAATAAAAATAATATAACTGCTTGCCCAATGAATGGATATGCTTCAGATTACTCCATTCTTGTATCTGACAGCGATGAAGAAAAGGAGATTCAAGCTACCAGAGCCAACACAATTATATTAGTAAGTGAGAATGAATCAGCTGATGAGCTATGTGTAAATGAAGCAGCACCTCTGCCATTTCTGACCTAGTTGCAGAAGAAAGAGAAGATATTTCTGAAACAAGCTGTAATAATGTGATGTGGAGAACATCAAGGGACCAATTAACTCAACCAATACTTCCATGGAAAGGGCTGTTATTTGCATATTCTGATTCTCTACAGCCACCAATATACTATTTTGAAAAATTCATTGACGAAAATTGTCTTTCTTCTATTTCTTGTCAAACAAATTTTTACAGTGTTCAAAATAATCCAGTCAACAGCATAAATGTTACTACTGAAGAGATTCAACAGTTCATGTGATCAAAGTATAAAATTGAAGGAGGCATAGAGACAGTGAAGCACAACTTAGCACAAAAGTTAATCCAGAAGATATAGACACACTGTTTTTCACAAGACGTGTTTCAGGAGCTTTTGCTCTCATCATCAGCTGGAACTCGACTGGTGCAAGTGTACTTTGACAAGTACATCATGCCATCTATCGACGATACGGAGAAAGAGAAAACCACTACAATTTGCACCAGTCGAGTTCCGGCTGATGATAAGAGCAAAAGCTCTCGAAACATGTCCTCTGAAAAAAAAAACAGTGTGAGTGAAGCAGTTTGTGAATATCTTCTTGATTCACCTTTGTGCTAAGTTCATACGATGTTGTTTTCATATATACATATGGCCCAGGTCCAGAATGCATTGTCTTTCTCTTCATAAATGTTGTAATAGCTTATACAGAACTGTAATTTTATGATTTAGTACATTGTTTGGAAATTCACAGAGAAATGGACAGTAAAAAGCTAGTTATTGGGTATATCTTTCATTTTGATTCATCTGTGCACAATGCCTTAAGTAATTTCTGCTATAGCTTTTCTGGCCCATTGTAGCCTCAAAGTAAAAAAAAAAATATTATTTTTTTATTAAAATTACCCTTTTTTTTTAATTTAACAAATGCTTGTTGTTTTCGTAATGCAACTTTAAACAATAATACTGGGGGAAAACATTTTTACCATCGTAGTAAACCAATTTGGGCTGTAGAGGGTTAAGGATACAGGCATAATGAACTGGTTTTAGAATGATGCATTTTAAAACCAGTTCCCGGATCTCGAAATGAGAAAGCCGAGACACTTTGTTATCGGAAAACGTGTTACATATACAAATAGGCTAAGTAATGAATTAATACAGATATTAGCGCAGTACCATAGCTGAACTTTATCGTATTGAGCATGATCCATGATATCGGATTTCCTTCCATGGCTAATATTAAAAACGCTGTGGCAGAAATTACACTCCATTTCAGATCCAGATCCCGTACTATCAATACTACTCTCCTTTAAAAATGGAAATTAATCTTTAAGAGAATCACTAAATATATACTTTGGCTTAGGCATCTTAATTTACTTCACAGTTACATTAGAAACAAATTAAACCGAATAATAACTTTAGTATCCACGTGTTCACCTTGGAAGCACGCACATAGAATAATATTGGGATTGGGAATTCATTACGCGGGGGATTCGGTACGTAGGCCACCATGCCGGGCCATTTGTTCCTATGCCCCCAAGTGGGGGCACCCCCGGGAGAAAGGATGAGGCAAGAGGAGCCAGAGGGCGGCCGACCCAAGGAGCCACGACAGTGCAGAGAGCAGGGTCCCTACAGTTTACTTGGATAGAGCCTTCCCCCGACAGGTCAGGACAACGAACTCGCTCCCCTACAACGGGACGGCAACGAGCCCAGCAGCCGAGCCCTAATGGTCCCAGGCAGGCAGTCACGAAATGGTCCTAGCAGAGGAGAGCAGACCGACAACCGACCTAACGGAGGAGGAAGTAGTTTTACTCACACCATATCATCCTGCCATGCACCACCAGATGAGAGATGACATGAAATGATATGGAGATGAAATAGAGGGACAGGAAATTCCGGGGATGTAATTAACATACCTAGCATTCGCCTAGTTACCCGGGAAATCCCCGAAAAAACCCATTGTTCAGGTAGGTCGGCCACGGGAATCGAACCCGGGCCTTCTGAATGCGAGCCACAGACAAAACCACCTGAGCCATCCCGCTCGGTCATAGTATGATTTACAAGCCAATCCACGTCGTCTATAGAAATTCGAACGCAACTTAGTAAACATATGCTTCGGTACCAACATAAAAATCAAATAGTGAAATATTTCCCTTTTGATATTTATCTGATTATATAAACAAACATATTTCTCCATGCTAAGGAATGCAAGTGCAATAAAATTACAGATATTTCGCGTATTTAAAATGCAAAAATATTCAGTACTAATAAACCTCTGAAAAACCGGGACATTTAGCGTTCCGGGTAAAACTTTTTGGGACACCGGGACAAATGAAGAAAAAAGGCTAAAATCCGGGACTGTACCGGTAAAACCCGGACGTCTGGGATCCCTATACACATAACACAATAAGCGCAAGGCTGAAGTGCTTCCGGAATAAACACGGAAATATTTGTTGAATAAAATAAAATTCAGGGTTCAGTACACTTATTTTACAAAGGCTTGTTCTTCTACCTTTTTATTTTTCACCACTGTGAACCCTTAGTACTCACGGTACCTCTGACGTTACTAGAGGAACCTCGGGCCGAACATTCGAGTCCCTCCCTTTGGGAGTTGTTCGGATTTGCTTGGTCTCGAGGGGGCAGTGGTTCCCGATACCCGTGGGTGATCGGGTACGTCTCCGGACGGGGTTGAGGGAGGCCATTAATATTCCCGCGTACTAGCCAGCATAGCTAGCAGAAGGCGTGCTAGATCGCCAGGCGGCCCCACCGAGGTCATATCCGTAGCCTTCCCATTTTGGTGTTGGCGCGCGTAAGTGGCGAATCCACTTCCATCCAGTCTTGTGTCCTTGGACCAGATGGGGGGGCCTTGTTAGTATCCCAGTTCTTGTCCCATGGAAAGCCTCACGGAGGACGCCGGGCACCCTTTGGGACAGTTCGGTAACTCCCTGGTGAAAGAGGACCGGGTCTCGGTCCTACGGGTCCAGAACTAATGCGAGTAGAACCTCTGGACTCAACTCAACAACACTTATAAGACCTTTATACATTTCCCTTTAGGTATAATGGTAAAGGTAGACAGTTAAAGAAGAGGAAACTGAAGCTGGCCAAAGCGGCCAAAATGTGAATATATTGCAGCTGTCACCCTCCAGCAGAAAGGGATAAAAGGGAAGCGCAGCGTTCAACACAGTCGTAGGCGAATAAGCCACAGAGACGCGCGGAGGTCTCTAACAAATACCGAGATTTCTTTATACCGGCGCCAGGACCTGCTATATATCTACCAACACTCAGGGTCCAGTATCGAGAAGCGTTGTACCCACCCACATGAGGACAGCGACCACACAACGCCGAGAACAGCATTTCAAATGCGCAAGCATCCTCACCATCTGCCTGGCGCCACCATACACCACGAGCCTGAAAGTATATCCCAGATATAAGCAAATGAAATAAGAGGAAAGAAAATTGCGGTGTGAAAAGGAAGAATCCAAGCAAAACACACACAAACAAAATAGAGTATACGGTCGACAAGGATCACACCTGTAACCTCGCGACTAACAGTCGCACTCTACCGCAGCGAAATGAAATGGAATGTGTAGTGTTTAACGCCCGCTTTTACTAGATACGGCACCGCAGGCGATGACACTGATGATACATGAGATGAAGATGGAGCACCGGCGGAATGAGATGGCGGGGGAAAGCAGAGGTCCCGGAGAAAACCCGCCCTAGCGCCGTGTTGTCCACTACAAATCCCACTTTGCGGTCGCCTGGGATCGAACCCGGGCCGCCTTGGTGAGAGCCAAGCGGTCTAACCACTGAGCCACGGCGCGGCCTCTACCGCAGCGCCACCATCTTTCACAGTCGTTATGATACTTCTTTAGGCTAAACTGGCAGTCAAGTTCGCTATGAACTGCTTTTGAAATTCTATGCTTTTTGCCTGACAACAAAAAGATAGATATAACGATAAGAAGAGAAAAAAACTAAAACGAATAGCGACATACCACTTGAAAAACAGCTTAAAATCAGGCAATTCAAACCAATAATAACAAATACCTCGCAAATGTTTAACACCATAAAATATATCATTTGATATACATTGTATGCTTTAACGGGAATACATTTTCGTGTAGTAAGACTTTGTCTATTTCTTACAGTTACAGCTTGTATAAAACGCTATGAAAATTCATATGACAGGAGAGAAGAAACTGAGAGGAGGTGAGAGTGGTGGGACGTAAAGGACTGGAAGTGTTATCAGAAGCCATAGGTACTCATATATTACGCAACGCAAACTATTTATGCCCGCCTCTGTAGCGTAGATGGTAGCGTGTCTGCCTCACGTTCAAGAGGTTCCGAGTTCAAATCTCGGTCAGGGCGAATTACCTGGATGAGGTTTTTTCCGGGGGGTTGCCTTATCAGCATAGGTGGTGGCAGGTCTACCTCAAGTTCGAGAGTTCGAGAGTTCGAATCTCGGTCAGGATGAGTTATCTGAATAAGGGGCTTTCCGGGGTTTTCCCTTATCCTGAAAGATCTGGAAATCAAATCTCTATGGACCCTGGGCTCATTTGAGCATTTTACACCCATTTCATTCATCGTCCGATATGACTTAACGTTGGAGGACGTCAGTTAAAAAAATATTCACAGCAGGACCCATCCAGCTCAGTGGGTCAGTGGTATTGCATATATAAATTTATATAAAAAAAGAATATAATTAAGGAAAAACAAGTTAAAATATTTATTTTACGAGGTACGTCCAGAAATTAAGTTCTGTTTGGTGATAAAATTAAATTGTGTACAGATACAGAAAAATTATTTATTGCAAAAAATTTTACAACTCTTAAACTACTTTTCCACATAACTGCTGAAATTTTGCAGGTATTTCTCATAACGAGGGTCAAGTTTTTGTATACCTTCTTCATAGAAGTTTGCCGCCTGAGTCTTCAACCAGTTGGAAACATTTTCTTTCAGCTCTTCGTCATTGTTGAAGTGTTGACCGCCAAGGAAATATTTGAGATGCAAAAACAGATGAAAGTCGCTAGGAGCGATGTCGGGGCTCTAGGAGGGGTGGTCAAACACGTCCCAGACAAATTCCCGTAGGATGTTTTTCGTCGCATTTGCAGTGTGTGGTCGTGCGTTGTCGTGAAGAAACACAACACCTTTTGACATCGCAAATTTGCCGATAAATTTCAATTGGTTTCACTTTCCTAGCATTCAGAAAACGAATCACAGATTTTATTTCACAAACGGCGGGATTTTCAATCAAAACCGACATTGTCAGCAAGCACAACAAAGTGTACGTGGCTGACAGCGATCTCACAATGGCGCACGTTTCTTCTCCTTGATACAGAGCGGCTATCGCGCATGTGTGGAACTGCGATCGCAGCGCTGCAGCGGAGATAAATTTAAACAGAACGTACTTTCTGGACGCCCATTGTGTACACAACCTGTAACCAATTATTCAGAGGTAATTCTGAAAGAAGAGGACTTTCACAGGCCATTGCCAGAAAAAGTCAGGTTATATACAGGATGTTTTAAAAAAATCACTGACAGTGCCCAGTATGTCGTGCACGACGGCAAACGGATCATTTTCCAAGCAGCTACCGTCCGGAAACGCACATTTTGGACGCGGTAGACTACCAATGTGGCTGTTCCACATGTCAATACAACGAACAAGTGGTATGCAGCACAAAGCAGTTTAACATTACAAACGGAGTTCAAACTGGGTACCTCCTACTGTTTACCCAGGACAAGATGGCAAGCTAGAGGAATATGTCACGTAATCACTTTTGTTGTCTCCTCGGAGTTAATGCTCGCCTTCCGAGTATGATAAGGATGGAAGTCTTGTTTAAAATGCACAAGTGTTGTCACATAACTCACCTATACATAACACGTTTCGCTGCATTTACTGCAACAAACATTAGATCTGGCAGCATGGGTGACTCACATGCCTCTCATACACTCATTTCCTAGTAAACAGATCAACTACTGCAGCAGATAAACAGTACAAACTCCTCTGTCCTTCATTCCCCTCTAGCCTTCTTGTCGTGGGCGTACAGTACGTCAATGCACTTCCTACATCGGTGGCGCTGAGCAACACGTACAGTCTGATTTTTAAAAGACGATACGTGAAGGTCATCAAGCAAGGGCCGCGAAGGGTAAGACGGGAAGGTCGTTGCTATGGTAACGTAA
Source organism: Mantis religiosa (assembly GCA_030765055.1). Lineage (NCBI taxonomy): Eukaryota > Metazoa > Arthropoda > Insecta > Mantodea > Mantidae > Mantis > Mantis religiosa. The sequence goes on along the minus strand of CM060950.1, from coordinate 428,465,131 downwards.
ACAAAGGTTGCCAGATTAGATACACTGGTGAATCACATACTCTTCAGCTCAGTTATCGCTAGTTGTATGCGGGAAACAGAGTTTGCTTGAGTGTTCAGTTGCGCAGTGTATTGTTAGCCTACTACACAATTAAAATACATTTTTATGGAAGCAAGACGTAGTGGCGGTAGGATTAGAGGTGGACCGAGGAATCATGTCCCGAGGCAAAAAGCAGCTTACGGTAGGGTTGTTACATTGCATAGTCAAGCAAGAGAATTCGTCTGTTCTCTTATGGGAATTCTTTCAACAGGAAGACGAGAGTTTGCTCCTTATCAATGAACAGCTTATTCCTTTTATCCAAAAGCAACAGTTCCATGTCAGTAGATATGCTTGTACGTAAAAGAATTCCTGTGGGTCAAAATTCCGGCATATCGGTGGCATTGCTATGAACATGTCAATTAACAAAGTCGTTAATAATACTATATTGCGATACTAATGTATACGGAACGAGGAAAGGTTTGAAAAAACGAGGCGCTTGCACCGAGTTTCTTCAATTCTCGAGATTCCGTTATGCCTTTACCACATGTGTATTGCACATTATTTTTTTGCACTATGTGTATTTATATCAATCTGAGTTTTAGTAGTTAAGATATTAGCTGAATTATTAGTAAACATAATTGAAGATAAATGTTAGATTTTAGAACGTGCACCACCTATATGTGTTTCTATGGAGAAATACCTACCTCATTGTGCGGGAATGTCAACTAAAGATGCATAGCAAAAATAACGGTAAGTATGGAATATTAGTTACATAGTTCAAAATTATTTAAAAGAACTCACATGTGAAGACGCTACAACGGAGTGAATGTGTGAACAGCTTATTTCTGTTTTTAGAATAGGCTAATACAGATTAACTGTGCATTTTTGTTGTTGAGATGAGATAACTCGAACCCTTGTTTATGTTTCGAGTGATGAGAGGATAGAGAAGGGGGATCTGCTGGGCAACATTGCAGCACCCACGTGGAGAAACAGATGAACTTCACGTATCTTATATTAAAAATCAGACTGTACGTGCTCCAATAAGTGCGGTTGACCTGAAAGAATGATAATCGCGCCACGTACTCGTGCAATGAGGCCCTTCTCTGACGTTATAGGAGCAGCGTATACCATGGGTTTCATACTACCCTACATAAAATAGTCCAATGGTGATCGAGCTGGCCATGGGACTAGTTCCCCTCTACCAATCCACTGATTGGGGTATGTAACTTAAAGGTGATTCCACACATTAGTGTGCTGGAGCTCCGTCGTGTTGCAGCCAGATTACCTGGGACGTGCTCCAATAATGTAGGCAAAATATCTCTAAGAGATGCGAGGTGATCGGTCCTGTTAGCCTGTTTGGGAGTAGATACGGACCAATGATATGTTCAGCAAGTACTCCAGCCTATAGGTTGATACTGAACGTGTGTTGGTGACTTCGAACGATCTCGCACGTGAAGTTTCGTACGCTCAAACATGTACTTAGGACAGCAGTTCTCTGCACGTAACTTTTACTTTCTACAGCATCCAAACCATGCCTTTCCGGACATGAGGTCCTTCTTAACAAATGATCTGTGTGCTGCCTTGTGCAATATACGTGTATTTTACTCATCCTGGATATATAATGCACATATGGTACACAAATAATATTTTAAGGGGAGACATCGGTGAAATTTCATAAAAAATGACAAAAAAGACATTATCCGTTTTTCTTTTGCTTTAAAATTATGTTTCAACATTGTAGTTTCAGAATCTGCCGTCAGTTAGGCCCTAGTGCCATTTAAAGAGCCACTACGTCATTATTTAAATGCCCATGTGTGGGTACGCGTGGCCATTTATGTCGCCTTTGCTAGCGTGTTGCAAAGAAATTGATGGAATTTTCACGTTTAAACTACGCGGTTTAATTCTGAGACTGTGGTAATGTGCAGAGACATCTTCTGCATGTTTGTGGAAGCTAGTGAACCTATCTGCTACCATTTTTACATATTATTTCCCACTTACTACTTTTGAAAGTAAACAGAAATTTCGACTGACATGTAGTGTTTGTGATATATGGTTTACATGCAAGTGAAAGCTGTGAATAGCATATTATATTAAATTACTATTGTTTAGAATAGGAATTAAGCCTGATTTAACATTGTATTGCTTTCTTGTTGCAACAATAGGTATATAATTCATTACAGTTCAGGTTAGGAGTAAAGTGGCTATTTCGAAGCAAAATATAATGGAACGTTAAGGTTTTCTAGCCATAATAGTAAGTAATGATACTAGAATGCTCTGCTTGAGGTAAATGTTAAGTGAAAACATATTATAGCCAGGGACGTATTTAAGGGGGGGTCCAGGGGGTCCGGACCTCCCCAAATGAATTGTCATTCCGAACCTTTAATAAATAAATAGTTGAAATAAAACTAAGTTTAAAATGAATTGAAAAAGTTTATTTAAGTTTCTCTTCTTAACGTCTCTATTCACTGTACAAAACAAGGCCGCCTAGTGTAATGAAAACTCTTAATAAGTAGATAGAGTCAACATGAAAAATTCAATGTCACGGCCGGGATTTGAACCACGGATCTCCTGGTTTTCGTTCACTCGCTGTTACTATATTTGACTCGTATATTTCCCCGGTAAAACACTAGAGGCTCTCGCATCCGATATACACCGTTTGTGGCGACTTACCATTGTAAGTACTTGCATTGTAAGTATTACTGTGATGAAGCCTGATGAAGCGAGGCTTCATCACAGTAGTACTTACAATGTAAGTACTTACAATTTTAAGGTGTATCTGGAATGCGAGAGCCCCTAGTGGTTTACCGGGGAAATATACGAGTCAAATGAAGGATTGAATGTCATGAGAGCAAGTTGGCCATGGTAGCTCAATGGGTAAAGAGCGACTGGACGGAAATCAGGAGATCCGTGGTTCAAATCCCAGCCGTGGCATTTAATTTTTCATGTTGACTCTATCGTATGATAAACCTTAGCCTATGTACGGCTAGTGTGAAGAAATGATTAATTTCCATCAATTAACTAAAATCTTAATAAGTAATTTTATAAAAAAATAATAATAAATAGTTTCACAAGAAATAAACATTTCTGAGAAAAATATTAGCAACAAATGACTAAATGATTAAATAAATTTGAAACTGTGACTCTTTCTTTTGTTCCCGACTGCGCACCTCTTGCTTGCCCTCAGGACTGTCTTCAGAACTGAGTTACTTAAACTGAAACAAGGGTCATTAACTAAAGTGAGTGAATATCTTCTTTTGGATGGAAGAACTTTCGTCAATTTTTTGTTCTCAGAAACATATCTATTGATTACGATTAAAATGCCGCATGTTTGAGACACGACAATTTTGAATTTTTGGGGAAAAGGCGATAAACACCTCTTTAACTTCCATGATTATTTAACTAAGAAACCAGGTTATCATAGATAAAAACATCAGGTTAAAAGAGAACGTGGAGCTCATAAAATACGCAACTCCCGCAATTTCTACTTCCGTCGTATCAGCTATTTTCGAAACATCTCAACCTATATAACAATTGTTATGCACATTTAACAGTCTCAAAATTGCTCGCTGCATAATTTCATAAGAAACCTAGTATTTTATTTATTTATTTTTAATACTTTAACGTCCTTTAACTGGATAATCATATTGGGCAGTAAATGAAACGGGTGATACCATCACATCAGTCTAGAGCGACTAGAACATAAGATTTACCCGACAATCGTCTTATTAAGATAAGGGAATACCCTGTAAAAAGTCCTATTGAGAAAACTATCTTGATCTCGATTGGAAATCGCTTCTGCGGTGACCAACTTGCGCTCATATGAGCAAAGGTGGATTTTTTTCACTTCACCCCACCTTCTAATGAAAGCATTTCCCTTTTTCTCGCTCTCTCTACATAATGGAACGTTGCGTCTTATATTCGCAGACAGTGGGTGGAGGTAAACCCTCCTTCCCCTTGCGCGGCAAGGTTGACCAAGATCTCTTCACTGGGAGTCAGACACGCTACCATCAAACTATGGAGGCGGGCTCCAGTTGAAATCATTTATAACTAAACAGTTTGCCTGATGACGATACGCAGTGGAGCAATCGTGCTTTATATGAGTTGCGAAATTGTGAGAACCAGAGAGACTCATGTCAGTGTACGGGAGTACGGGGTCAATGTTTATTGCCTCTACCACGTGCTTAGTAAGCACAAACGTGTTACATTCCATTTAAAAGGTTGATATTGAGATGTCATTAGGAATGCAAGTTTTGAGGACACCAGAACAGGGGGAAAAACTTAAAAATAAATGTCTGCGCGCGCGCTCCAGAACCCAAATATTGGAGGAATATAAAATGTAGGATTTAATTTCGTTATCTTTCGAGGATGCGAAACGAAGACTTTCAATAAAATCGTCCGAAAATGGCTTCAATAATTTGAATTTAAACACTACATATTTAAGATAGCTGCATAACAAATAGAATGCCTATTGTGAATTTTCTGAGGATGAGCCCTGAAGTTTGCTTTACTGGAAGTGAAGTCTGTATAACTATTCTAAACCTAACAGATAAACGAAAAGTTACTGCACAAGTAACTCGTTAAAGTACACAAATAATGTCAATTATAATAATGTATTGCAAAGTTAACTAATTTCGATATATTATTTGTTAGTGATTAAAATTCTCAGATACTTACTTAAAGGTATGTAATTTTTAACTTCTAAGATCCTATTCCCTTTTTCATTCAAGGAGAACTAATACTTCAAATGCATCAATTAGTGGTTCGTTTTTAAATATCTGATTGCTGCTTATATCACTTTATCCCAGGTATAAGAACAAACCTGTGCAATTAAAGGTCTTTCTATAGACTTTATCCAAAGAAACAAGACAAAAACAAGCTTTGCTGAGAACAATTTGTAGAAGATTGGGTGGAGAAAGTAATGTGAATGTAATATATTACATCTGTTTTTAGTTTTACTAACATGATAAAAATACATCCCTGATTAATTATTAAAAGCGAATAATTCAACGTAGATTTTTGGACCCCCCCCCCCCCGGAAATTGACTTCTGAATACGTGCCTGATTATAGCCCAAGAGTTAACAGTGATTCTAGTAGTTCACCTTTTGATGTAAATAGAAGAATGGTTGATGTATTTCTGAGCATTAGTAAGGGTCATATTTCTATGCAGAAGTTTTGTATGACCATGGGTATGAATTGCATGAACTATTGTACTTACAATTTCCATCTCATAGACAAAAATAAAGAGATTAGTTAGTACTAATCAACTGGAGAGTTGATACTTTCATACTAATGAAAGTTTCCATGGAGTAAATATCACAAAGAAGTTTTTGTATTAAGAAAGAAATTGCAAATTGCAGTGACTGCAACTGTTAGTGAATTTAATATGGGTTATAAAGCTAGGCTAAATGTTAAGGTAAAAGTTGCAGCAAGCAAAGTAAGTCCTGTTATCAAGAAAGTTAGTAGTATTAGGGATAGGTGAAAGCTAAAACAAAGTGCTCAAAGTTCATTGAGCAGATATAAATCTGCTAAGAAACAGTTAAATGTGACTAAATTAAAAGAAGAAGAGGATGATAAACTAGCTGAGTGGCCTTCACAAAGTGCAGGAGGGTTTTGAAACATAGAAGAAAATGTTCTTTATATTTAGAGCTTCTAACTAGAATTTTATTCAAGTCCAACTTTTAGCATTTTTAATACTCCTTATAGTCCAGACACTAAAGTTTTCCATGAATTTCTTTAAGTTTTGCATATATTTATATTCCTAGAGAAGTTTTCAATAAAAATTGGTGCCATTATTGCTGTATATTAAAAAGTTAATAATGATTGGTATTGAAAATAGACAATTGAGAAAAATTCAATAAAATTCTATCATATTCCTTAAATTTTCTCCTCCAGAACCATTAGACATTGGCAAATGATTATATACATATTGTAACGCGAGCGCTGGAACACCCTGTGAAGCAGCTGGGAGCGGGAGACAGGGAAGGTTCGGTTAGCCACGCCCTCGCCTCGTTTGTCCTATAGTGGTGACAGGCTGTGGTCAGGGGAAAAACATGACTGTGTCGCCTGTTTCTCTACACCTGTTTCTCGAAATTACGTAATCTGGAACATTCCCCTGGTCACTAGAAACCGGCGATATTCCTATATAAAGAGGGTTACAGACGGACAGAGTTGTTGGTCAGTTAGTGAGTGAGGAGACAGTCGCAGTTCTTGGTGTAAGAGTTAGTCAGTGACGTGTTAATGTACGAGAAGATTGTGCAACGGAAGACTGTACGTAACCGTGAATGTGTACCGGAGTTTATGTAATCGCGAGTACAAGTGAAGTTGTAACGGACGAACTGGTGAATTGTAATTGTGTGCAGCAAGTAATTCTGTGTAATTGGCAAGTGTTAAACTGTAAGTCGGCGGAAATAAAGAACATTTTGGAGTGGTGTAATTGGACTTTTCATTTCACAAACCCACAAAGTCACAATATATTGTTTTGTAACTATTATCTAAAGGAACCAGAATCCAAAGCTACAATCACTTATAACAAAAATTGTAGGGAATGTAATATATTTCCTGATGCAAACAAACTGCAGCAAAAAATTAAATTATCATATTTTTGGTAAAAACTATTGTAGATAGAAAAAATTATAAAAAAACGGCCAAAGGTAACCAAATTAAAGAGAAAGAAGGTAATAAGATAGCTGTAGGGCCTGCATATGATGCATGGAGTTTTAAAACTAAAGAAAGTAGTGTAATTTCTATCTAAATATTTAAATTCATTTTTTCCACTTTCAATTCTTGAACATTTTTGCATCTTCAAAATGCTCCAAGTTCTGCAATTCTCAAAAAATTTGTATTAAACTTTGAATACATATCCCTAAATAGATATTTCATAAAAGTGGGTATTTTCGTTTATTTAAATTGAACAGTTTATTTATAATTGAATTTTAAATCTCAAAATTGCAAAAAAGTAATATATTCACACATAAATTTTTTTTCTCCAAAAATACTTGACACAAACTTTAAAAGTATAGAAAGTTTTGTAACAGATGTACATAGAAACCTGAATCTGAAATTTAACGTTTCTAAAAGAAAAACTGTATGACCTGGGACTTTTTATATAACTTATAAAATCATACTATAAAAAGAAATAAATATTTTTTAAGACAACTATTTAAGATAGAAAGATGAATTATGAAAGCGTAACTAGAGTCCCTATACCCCACATAATGACAAAATTTCAAGCAGTTCTGATGTAAACTCTGGATTTTAGCATTTTTCACAGATGCCTTCCCTTAATCAACTCCCTTTTGAGTCAACAGCAAATAAGCAACTTCCATCTAAATATCATTTGGGCTGGAGGAATTTTCTGAAATATCTTCTTGTCGAGTTCTTGTAAGACGGTGACTAAGAATGCTATTTAATCACCTTGTTCTTTTTTCAGATATGCTGTACACGTACGTACATACACACACCTGATGATTGTTACATGTAAAATCATTTTTTTAATCTATTTCTGAAACCTAAAACATGTATATTTCCATTGAAACTCATTATCGAAGTTTTTGGTTCCAAATAAAGAAACTAAAAACGTATTCAGAATGGCAATAGCTGAGGTTATTTATTCACAAAGCGAGTCTACTACAATTGTACAGTGACTGTACTGGCTATACAGTCTGTTAATCGAAACGTCACCGAGACGTATTATAAATAAAACTGTGCAATATGCGCGCACCTGCGACCGTCATTTTATAATATAGGCAGGCACCTTTACAAAATCTAACGTGCAATGAATTTATGACGTGAACAATATGTGCACGCAAAATGTACTCGACAATAGCTAAGGACGTAATTAACACATAACATGTGACGTGTATGTTTGTGATTCGACGTGTTTTAATGTTAAATGAAAAATGTGGAATGCCTAATAATCCCAACGCGTCTGTCCAATATATCGGAGTTCGAGCCCGGGTACACATGTGAGGAAACTATGTGTTCAACACTTAAAAATAAACAATGCTATCAATATTATATGGGCGCCGTCGGTGTGCTGGGATGTAGTCCCGCAGGAATTCTTTGATATGCTAATGCACGGGGCTTTCGATTTTCAGCACACTTAAAAGCTATCGGCCTGAGCCGGATTTCAACCCGCTACCTTGGGACCAGACTCACAACACTATCGAAGACTTCGTGCTCAATGATGTGCAGGTATTTTTGTAAGCATGATTTTAAACAGCTACGCCCTCTTATTCAGCGGCAGACCTCTCACACTCATGCATGTCCAAATGTTGGTCATATCATATTTTTTAGTCGTTTGCAAATACTTCTTGTACTGTTGGTATGCAGAGAAAGTAAAAAGAAGAGGGAAATGATACAAATTAACTGCCTCTGTAGTCTTATATTAGGTATGGCAGCTCCCAAATCCACAGATTCTGGGTTCGACTCTAAGGTTTTCTTTAAGCGTCCTCCCAAAAGTCTGGATATATCAGTGAGCGTGCACATTTAATGGATAGTCAACATGAAAAATTCAATGCCATGGCCGGGATTTGAACCACGTATCTCCTGGTTTTCGTCTAGTCGCTCTAACTCATTAAGGTACCATGGTCAACGTGCCGTCCCCACATTAAATTCTCTACTTGACTCGTATATTTCCCCGGTAGACCACTAGGGGCTCTCACATTCGAGATACACCGTTTGTGGCGACTTACTATCGTAAGTACTTGAGTCCCAGGCTTCATCATTTAACTCTTATTTTAGTTATTTGATGAAAATTAATCATTTCTTCACACTAGCCGTATATAGGCTAAGGTTTTTGATGGATACAATCAACATGAAAAATTCAATGTCATGGCCGGGATTTGAACCACGGATCTCCTGGTTTTCGTTCAGTCGCTCTAACTCATTGACCATCACGCTTCAGAGGTGGACTAAAATATTTAGTGAAAGCATTTCTTTATATGTTTTGTCGATTAACGTGAAGTAAATGGAAAAACATGCTTTTCTGTGAATAGTTTATTGAAGAATGCATAGAAAAAGTCATGTGAATATAACGCATCAGATTGTAACATTTTTCAGATTTATCTATTTTTTGTATTTTAGGTCCTCCAATGTTCAGTCATATCGAACGATGAATAGAATGGGTGAAATGATGCTCAAATGAGCCCAGGGTCCATAGAGCTTAGAGTTATTAGATATTCATCTCTCAGGATAAGCGAAAACCCAGGAAAAACCTTATCCAGATAACTCACCCTGACCGAGATTCGAACTCGGGACCTCTTGAACGTGAGGCAGGCACGCTACCACCACGCTACCGAGGCGGGCACCTTTTTTACTTGCATGATAAACTTCCACAGAAATACTTTTATTATGCTTTTCATTGTAGTGAAACTCTTAAAATTTGGATTGTAATGCACTACATTTGAAATTGCATAGTCTTTTCATGGTATCACTAGAAACCACTGCAAAAAATAAGAAGTGTTGAAAAATTGAATTCATATGAGTTGCTAATTTCAATAAAGTTATTTGAAACTAGGTGTGCTTTACAGTGGTTTGTAAGTTATACAGATCTATACAAAATCCATTTGGAATGATGAGGGCTTTATAAGCAATTGAGGATATGCTTTATTTTAATCATTAAATTGCATTTTTCCTTTTAATTTACGTCCTCCAACGCTGTCATAACTTACGATAAATGAAAGGGGTGAAATGATGCTCAAATAAGCCCATGGTCCATAGAGCTTAGAGTTACCCGACATTCGTCTGTCAGGATAAGGATAAACCCCGGAGAAACCCTTATCCAGGTAACTCACACTGACCGAGATTCGACCTCAGGACCTCTTGAACGTTAGGTAGACGCGCTACGACCTACGCTACCTTGGCGGGCATCAGTAAGTGTTTAGATATATTTTATATAAATAAAACATAGCGAAATCTTTTCTATATAAAGCAATTAGACGGTAGGGGGATTTTCTCCAAAGCGTTCATGCCTAACTGAATTTATAGAATTTAAATGCCAGATTTGATAGTTATGCAAAATTTAGCTTTAAAATTACACTGATCACAGAAAGCTCAAATTGTTTTTCAGTTCGAGAACCTCAAAGTATGTATATTCGGTGAAATCTCCATATCAAACTTATGGGTGGAATGCAATATGCTGAGAACATCCGCGTCATCTGTCCGGCACGTTACCATGCTCGGTTGGAGAAAATAAAATGATAGAATTGACAAACTCTAACCAATAAAAGGAATAAAATGCCACGCAAAAGCTATTTTAAATAAAGTGTATGTGTCTGAATGACTACAGTTAGAGATGAATCGAAGGAAGCGGGGTAGAAGCAAACTGTGAAGGATGCGACTGCTTCCATCCAGTAAGGACATTATAGTGCACGAGATTTAACTTGGCCTCTGGTTTTTAGAAAGAGAAAGAAATACGTACTCGATTTCTTTCTAACCTGCCCCTCTTTATGACCAGCCGGTAGGGCAGACACATCAGTGGCGGATGAACCTTCGTCTTCCAAATTTACTATCTATTTAATAAATTTTGAGACCGTCTTGTAGTGTAGTACAGCTTTGGTGGATTTTTTTTATTTGTAATTTACTACCTCCAACGTTAAGTCATACCCGACATTCGTCTCTCAGGATAAGGGAAAACCCCGGAAAAAACCTTATCCAGGTAACTCACCCTGACCGAGATTTGAACTCGGGACCTCTTGAACGTGAGGCAGACATGCTACCATCTACGCTACCGAGGCGGGCTTTGGTGGAATGCGGATCAAATTCAATATTATTGTCATAGAGCCATGACTGCATTATTGATTTAAGTGATGATATCGGAGCCATGTTGATTTGTGTAGAATGATAAGATGCTTGTCTATTACTATACAAATATTGGGGGGAATGTTGGGTAACAAATGATAAATAAACTAATTTTTAAATGTTTCACTATCAATATTTGCTTGATTTTGATTTAAAACTCGGAAGAGCGTTGGGATAAAACCCGTCGAACACCCCCTGCTGGCCTTTGCCTATTGAGATGCGTAGTGGAATTTCAAAAACGTCTTTTTCACTTTTCCACACTTTGTTTTCGTATAATTTATGTAGATCCACGTTTCATCTAAATAATAGAGGCACCGAAAACCTCACCTCTTTTATTTTTCTTAGAAAGGCGAATCATTTTGCAAAACGTCTGACCGTTCTGTCAGACATTTTCCTCTGCCTGAGTTCTTTACAAATCTAAATTTCATTATGCTTGACACAGATATGGTTGGCGTTTTGCATTATAAGGCCTCGTATTCTTTGCAAACAATTTATGGATGCTGATCACAATTTCCTTGCCATCTGATCTTATAACTTTTCCCTTTCTTCCCACGCCTCCTAGATTTAACACAGACACTACTCTATTACCAACACTGTTTAAAATAATCACAAAATTCACAAATTCTAAAAACGTTTTTCACGTTTCCAATACGTTAAAAACCGATACTTCACTTGCAACACCACCGATAAGCTTGTACTTACCCTCACACCACAGCAGGTAATTAGGGAATACAATAATGCTTTAAAAGGGACTGACCATTTGAAGGAAAGAAACCCAGCGCCCGTGCTAGACAAGGATAGTACAAAAAGTGCCAAGTTAAATCTCGTGCATTATAGAATATCCTCTCCACTTGGAGTAAATCGCGTGATAGGAGCTGGTTTCGCTTTACTGCTATGGAACCTTAGTTGCGATGTCAGTCTAATTATAAAACGCTGCCCTAGTATCTCACGAAGTACTTGTAGACGCTGATTATCTAGATTGTTTCTTGGAAGCGTGTTGGGGTGAGAAAGTATTAAGTATTATAAATTTATGTTTGTGGGGGAGGGGGGCAGGTAGGCTGCTACTGCTGGGAGGGGAGGGGGTAGATTGGGGTGGTTACTAGCAGGCGCTCTGCCCTGCTGCTAGTACGGTCTCGGACGTTGAGACGGCGGCAACGCTGCGCTACTGAGAACAGTTGACAAGCGCCCGGCCGCGCAACAAAAACAGTCCAATAACGCTTCATTTGCTAGTGGTAGTGCCGCATTATTTTATGGGTTTTAAACTTTTTCTTTTGTTTTTCCCACCTTGATAGGCAATTTTTCTAAGTTTAACATGTGAGAGAACTAAACAAAAACTTTCGTTACGTTAACAATTTAAGTCATAGCGAGCTTTTAAGTAACACTAATAATATGCTTAATGTTCCATGAACTGCTAGAGTCAGTGTTCGTTGTAATTAGAGCTTACCAACATATCTAAAATAGTTTATATAGGCTACTCGCACAAAGAAAATGGGTGTTTCAAGACTTCATGGACGCTGGGATTCGAATGGGTGATCTTCAGTGGAGTGGAGTTTTTTACTGACCAAGAAGAAAGCCTGCCCGAAAACATGATTGGCGATTACGAGTTTCATCAATGGTAAGTAAGGAGTATTTCACGTGTTTGTTGTCATATTTCCAATATTCATTTCAGTTGGCCGTGTTCCATTTGATAAGAAAACAAAAACGCATCTTGGAAGCAAATGAACAAAAACATTTGCTAGTGACGACAAGAAACCGGCCCAAGTTCATACAGCACTTTAGCTCTGTGTGAATCTAGCCAGAGAAGTTATCTCGGAATCGTTTATAGCAAGATGTTAATCTTTTTAATGTTTGTTTTATTTCCTAAAGCTGCAATATAAAACACCAAGCAAAAATTTAACTACACATAAAAGAATTTAAGAGAGCTAACATGTTCTGGAAACCTTATTAGTGTTAAGGCTGTAAACTAAAATTTAGTACGCGTAAGAAAATTAAACGGCGTGTAAAAGTTTTACGTTTTGTTTATAACCCCAAATTGTCTTCTGTGGGATTACTCGAATATTATGTATATACATTCATGTGTTTTCTCTACTTCGTGAATAGTAAATAGAGAAGCTATTACATTCTGTTAAAAAGTTGGGCATCGAATTACAAGATTTAAGTCCTCGAATCAGAAAAAGTGTATGAAATACATAACTCAAAAACAAAATTTGGCTAAATATCAAACTGGGTACACAAGTTTACCTTCTAAAAAACGCGAAAAGCCCGATCACAAGAAACATTTTTCGAAAGTTTTGATTCACCGAAAAAAGACTGCGTATCTTTAATTTTCTTGAAATAGCCTCTAAAGTTTTCTAAATGTGGATGACTTTTGAATAACTGGTGAAACATAAGAGATAGACAAAGGATTACTAGTAAAAATATAGATTTCGTTAAAGCATACTATTTATCTCAAATGGTTTTTTTTAGGAGTTAGCCATTTCCAAGTTATTCTTTGTAATTGGTTCTCAAATAGATAGTAGCTATTTTTTACTTTCTCTTAAAGTACATACCAGGCAGAGAAGGTATTGTAGTCCACCCAAAATTTCGATATTGAGATTTCACTGGAAATAAAATAAATAAAAAATTGCGTATTTTGAACTTTCTGGGATTTTCTCAGAGGTTTTCTTCATTTTAGATGAATCTTGCATAAATGGTAAATACTAAAATCCTAGTACACAAAAGATTTAGGTAGAGATTGTTAAAATATTTTTTTGAGCGAGACATTTTGGAGGTATTATTTATTATTTGTTTGATTTTTCTAAAACTTCAAGATATTTTTTTCAAACTAGAAGCAGTTTTTGTTTTGTTTGTAATTTACGTCCTCCAACGTTAAGTCATGTCAGACGATGAATGAAATAGGTGCCCGCCTCGGCAGCGTGGTGGTGGAGTGTCTGCCTCACGTTCAAGAGGTCCCGGGTTCGAATCTCGGTTAGGGTGAGTTACCTGGATAAGGTTTTTTCCGGGGTTTTCCCTTATCCTGAAAGACGAATGTCGGCTAACTCTAAGCTCTAAGGACCCTGGGATCATTTGAGCAGCATTTGACCCATTTCATTCCTCGTCCGATGTGACTTGACGTTGGAGGACATAAATTGAAAAAAAAAAGCCTACTATTTTTACCTATTACCATTGTACCTACAAGGAGATACGAAATACACGGATTTCCACGCATGTACATCGCAATTAAGGTGAAGCAGATAGGAAAATGTTTCTTAAGATTAGCTTATTGAGGAATGTGTAGAGAAACGTCCATGAGAGAGGGAGAGAGAGAGAGAGAGAGAGGGAGGGAGGGAGAGAAGGCAGAAATGCCAAATTTGCTATTTGAGTTGAATATATTGTAGAGATGTGGCAGGAAATACTTAAAATCTCATACTAAGTTTTATATGAAACGTTTTTAGAGGATTTTACTTTACTAAAACTAGCTTTGACAATCTAAACTTCAATAATAGTTAAAAAGATAATTTGCATGGCAAAATATAATGTATATCTTCAATTTTCTAGGAATCAATTGTGAAGTCGTCATTATTTTTGAAGGAATTTTGTGCACCTGTTAAACCTTAAGCCTTAGACAAAATCCTCCTGCACCAAAAATGCTCATTTCTTTAAAGCATGCAATTTATTTAAATTTATTTATAGCATTAGCCATTTCCATGTTATCCGATATTAATGGCTCGATTTGACCATGTCGACACTCAGTTCTTTCTCGCGATTTGTTATTGTTACAGTTTAACGTCCTTTAACCCCATAACTCATATTGGACGGTGAACGAAATGGGTGAACTGATGCAGAAAATAATGATGAGGGTAAAAAAGCCTGAAAACATCTACTCACGCCAACTGAAATTTGAACTGGAGACCTTTTGAATACGAGTCATGTTACAAAAAGTGTAATATGACTATTTCTCCAAATATTTAGAATGAATTAGTAAAATAATCTTTCCTAAGAGTAATTTGTTTAATCACCAATAAACGCTATGAAAAGTCATCTAATATAAACACGATGTTTTCAATTTAAAGTATTTTAAAGTTTAATCTGTACAATAAAGAACCCGCCCCCCCCCCCCCCCGTTTTAAGAGTCCCGACGTTTGACTTCAATATGGCAAATCGTCTGTCTCAGTGTAGTTCCATGCTCCTTCCACGATAACTACACGACGAAAAACGATAAAAGGTTTCGAAAACATAAAAGCAATTGCAGTCCACTTTAATTTATGCTGACATTGCAACCAAGAACACCGCAGTAGTCCTTAATTGGCTGGGGTAGAGTTCGTTTCTACCACTCAATAGGAATCGACTCCTATCTACTTAAACCACAGGCATGTTATCTTCTCCACGTGGGTTAAATCATGATATAGGAGTTGGTTATGCTTTACTGCTTTGGACACCTTTCTTAAGGTGTTAATCTAATTTTTAATGGTATCCAATATCACGAAAATGTCAATTATTTGAAATAAACTTATTTTATTACAGACATACCATTTTGTCTACTAATTTTTGCTTGTATCTTATAGTTTACTTCCAAGGTTATTGGCAGAAAATTAGCCATGAAGTTATCTTGAATACCTATACAATATTTTAATGAAAGTGCTTAATCGTTTCTGGGAAAATCCAAAATAAAGAAAAAGTCAACGGAAAGAGTAAATTGAGTTGAGGCTTGAGAATGAAGCTTCCCTGGCGACGAATATGCTCAAGTTGTTCTCGGGCAGCAAGTCAGGTCAAAAGACGATTAGAAATCAACATTTCGGGAGTGTGTATCTCTCCCATCATCAGAATATTTATTAAATGTTATAACAACAAATACATAACTGGATAGAAGACAAATATAAAACGTCGATTTCTAATCGTCTTTTCACCTGGCTTGCTGCCCGAAAACAACTTGAGCATGAAACGAGGCAGTTTCCTTGCAGTTTCATGTTTGAGAAAATAAAATATAATTAATAATAGTGATGATAATTTTTACGTTTTGCACACATCTTTTGTTTCTTAATGCTTTTACTTTTGCTTTTACTTTACTATAAATATAGGTATTAGTATACTAAATCCAAAAATATGAGCCCGAGATACGAGATTTTATCCTGAATACATGTTTTGAGACCCCCCTAACTGTAAAATAATTACGAAACCGTGTTTTATCTCTCTGTATATGATAGATTGTAACGAAGGGGATTCGACACTGCCAGCTGTCTTCGATCTATTATGCCTAAGTGGGATGTCTCCGGGAAAATGTGTGTAGTGTTTAACGCCCGCTTTTACTACATATGGCACCGCAGGCGGTGACACTGATGGTGCATGAGATGAGGATGGGGCACCGGTGGAATGAGATGGTGGGGTAAATCTGAGGTCCCGGAGAAAACCCGCCCCAGCACCGTGTTGTCCACTGCGGTCACCTGGGATCGAACCCGGGCCGCCTTGGTTAGAGCCAAGCGGACTAACCACTGAGCCACGGCGCGGCCTACGTCCCCTGGAGGAAACATGGGGTGAAAGGAGGCAGAGAGCGGCCGGCCCAAGGATTTTCGACGGTGCAGAAGGCAGGGTCCATACTATTTTATAGTTGGAAACTCCCAGGCAGGCCAGCTTAGCCGGCATCCTAACCACCGTCGTCTTGAAACGGCCTACTAGGTCAGCTCGGAGACTGGAGGGCACCTTACCGGTGGTGGAAGTGTTTAGTAGGAGCATAGCATCCTGCCTTACAGCGCCGAGACTCCGGCCAACACTTCCCTGACAGAAACCACCAGATGAGATATGATATAAAATGATAAAGGGGGGCAGGAAATTCGAGGGATTTAATGAACCTACCTAGCATACGCCTGGCAACCCGGGAAAACCCGTGGTAAAACCTTCGGTGAAGAAGGTCGGCCGCGGGAATCGAACTCTGACCTGCCGAATACGGTCCACAGACGAAACCGTGAGTCATCCCGCTCAGTGATAACAGTAACTAAATAAATATCAAATTCCTTGTTCGAATTCTCTTATCTTCTAAAGATATGACACCACCCGCCTCGGTAGCATGTCTACCTCACGTTGAAGAGGTCCTGAGTTCGAATCTCGGTCAGGGTGAGTTACCTGTATAAGGCTTTTCCGGGGCTTTC
Organism: Mantis religiosa; assembly: GCA_030765055.1. Taxonomy (NCBI): domain Eukaryota; kingdom Metazoa; phylum Arthropoda; class Insecta; order Mantodea; family Mantidae; genus Mantis; species Mantis religiosa. The sequence goes on along the minus strand of CM060950.1, from coordinate 428,448,190 downwards.
CCTTATTCTGAGAGGTGAATGTCGGGTAACTCTAAACTCTATGGCCCTGGACTCATTTGAGCATCATTTCACCCATTCCATTTATCGTCCCATATGACTGAACGTTGGAGGACGTAAATTACAAACAAAAAAGAGGTATATGACAGATTTTCAAGAACAGCCCCTTCAGGCACTACCCGTTAGGATACCCAATTGTGAAAATTGGTCAAAAAGTGCAAAAATGACAAACTTGTTTTACCTAATTAAATAAAGTAATCCGTGTACTTTAATCTCCTATTATTTTTAATGCCATACATGCATCACTTTTAAAATTGTGGCATATGTCTATTTAAGTGGGTCACTGTAAGTGGACACAGTGCTTTATCACCTATTTTGGTGACTTTCTACTGTTTTTAATTTTCAGTGCTTTTCAGAATATAAATTGCTCCACAGGATGCAGTCTTCAAACTAGAAGCTTGAACATTTTTGTGGTTAGATAAAAACAGTATCCAAGGAAATTGATGCGATGATGTTTTTATATCATCAGTGTTTGTGCAATTAAATAACAAAGCACACATTTAAAAAGAAAATATTAAAAATTAATAAAAGGAGAATTGAATAATTGCTGTTATCCTAAACCAACGGTCAGATTAAAATTTCCTCTCATAAATTTACTAATAATGTATTTATGGGTATAAGCACGAAACATTATTTTTGTGAAACTAAAATTGCATCATGTGGAAGAATTTAGTTAAATTAAAATAAAATATTATAAATGTATTAGTATCACAAGAACTATTTTCACAAAGGCCTGAAAATTGGTTTGTGAGCTATTTTTAATACTACAATAATTGTATTAAGACTTCAAGTCAATCCAAATAAAATTTTAGGATTTCACAGATGTGTATGCTTTATACGAAGAAAATATTTTCTCTAAAATATGAGGGCTGTTCAGTAAAGAATGGTCATACCTTTTTTTTTTTTTTTTTGACAACGTATCTTTACTCCTCCTCATAATTTTTATGATCCTTCTCAAAATAGTCTCCCCTGAATGCGATGCACTTGTCCTAGTATTTCTGTCAGTCTTCAAAGACATTCTGGAAACCATTTTTTGAGAGATCCTTCAAAATCGCATCCGCAGCCTTCACCACTGCTTCTGATGATGGATAATACCTCCCAGGAAGGCGTTTCTTCAAGTTAGGGAATAGAAAACAGTCATATGGGGCTAAATCTGGTCTATAGGGAGGGTGAGGGATGCACTTCACATTGATTTTTGCAAGATATTCAGCAACAACTTTGGCAATATGAAGCCGCGCACTGTCGTAGTGCAGCATCCACACTGCTTCACGGGAATGTTGTCTTTTGCGCCTGATATGGACTTGTAATGTTTTCAGGACATCCCTGTAGTATTGTCCAGTTACTGATGTGTGTGCAGGTACAACAAGCTGATAAACCATTCCATGAATATCAAAGAATGAGATGACCATAACTTTCCCAGCAGAAGCAACCACTTTTGCTTTTTGGGGGGTTGGTGATGAATGTAATTTCTACACTGAGCTTTGCTGTTTACTCTCAGGATCAAAATGATGTAGCCAAGTTTTATCAACAGTGAAAGAAACTCCGAATCTTCCTCTAACATCAACTTTAACTGCATGTTACCTCCATTGCAGCAGTAGGCGGTACTGAAAATGGAAATTAATTGTTCTTTCACACTGGCCGTGTGTAGGTTAAATTGTGGAAACGAAGAGTCAGACTGAAAAATTCAATGCCATAGCCGGGATTTGAACCACGGTTCTTCTGGTTTCCGTCCAACCGCTCTAGCTACTATGGCCAACGTGCCAACACGACATTAAATTCTCCAACTGACTCGTATTTTCCAGGTAAACCACTTAGGAGTTCTCATAAACACATGAGACAACTACCTTAATGGCGACTTACTATATTGTAAGTACTTTAAGGCTCGGGCTTTATAGTTAACCACTATTAGGTCAATTAATGGAAATTAATTGCTCTTTCACACTGGCCGTGTGTAGGCTAAATTGTGGAAACGAAGAGTCAGACCGAAAAATTCATTGCCATAGCCGGGATTTGAACCACGGATCTTCTGGTTTCCGTCCAGCCGCTCTTATCATTGAGCTACTATGGCCAACGTGCCGATACGACATGTGTTTATGAGAACTCCTAAGTGGTTTACCGGGAAAATACGAGTCAGTTAGAGAATTTAATGTCGTATTGGCACGTTGGCCATAGTAGCTCAATGGTAGAGCGGCTGGACGGAAACCAGAAGTTCCGTGGTTCAAATCCCGGCTATGGCATTGAATATTTCAGTCTGACTCTTCGGTACTGAAAATGTCTGAACTTGCCTGGTTCTCACAGGCGGGAACCAGGAGTACCAACAATGAAACTACTACGGCGTGTTTGTTTCACAATCGAGATGCACCGTTTGTGGCGACTTATTATTGTAAGTACTTGAGTTCCAGGCTTCATAATTATATCATCATCATTTTAAATTAATTGATGGAAATTAATAATTTCTTCACACTAGTTGTGTATAAATTTAGGTTCTGGGTGGATACCCTAGTGGTCTACCGGGGAAATATGAGTCAATTGGAGAATTTAATGTCATGACGGCACGTTGGCCATGGTAGCTCAATGGGTACGAGCGACTGAACGGAAATCAGGAAATCCATGGTTCAAATCCCGACCATGCCATTGAATATTTCGGTTTGACACTTATCTATCCAAAGCCTTAGCACCCGCCTCGGTAACGTAGATAGCGTGTCTGCCTCACGTTCAAGAGGTCCCGAGTTCGAATCTCGGTTAGGGTGATTTAGCTGGATAAGGTTTTTCCGGGGTTTCCCTTATCCTGATAGAGGAATGTCAGGTAACTGTAAGCTCCATGGACCCCGGACTCATTTGAGCATCATTTCACCCAGTTCATTCATCGTCCGAAATGACTTAACCTTGGGAGGACGTAAATTACAAGAGAGAGAGAGAGAGAGAGAGAGAGAGAGAGAGAGAGAGAGAGAGAGAGAGAGAGAGAGAGAGAGGGGGGGGGTGGGGAGAGAGCCTTAGTCTATATACGGCTAGTATGAAGGAATGATTTATTTCTATCAAATACATTAAAACTCCTTATTTGGGTCATTTAATTTATCAGCCAAATTGGTCAATCTTATATCAGCCAATCTTAACTTAAAATGAAGCGATTCTCAAAACAAAGGTTTTGATTAGTAAATTATGATTAAATTATAACTTAATTGTAACAGTGTATTTTTCTGAGCTTAGTGGTCTGAAATGCGAAGTATAGCTGACGAAGTTTCCAACTCGGTGACATTAGTGTTCATTGCAATAATCGTGTGCCCAGGCAACTTGTCTTTATGTGTACGAGAGTTTGCGTGCCACTTTAATGCAAATGCCTGGACGTTATCTTTTTGGATGCTGAAGCACCAAAATTTAAATATACGTATAAGTGTTGATAAGCATCGAAATCGGAATAGAACATCAAGCAATCCAAAGCGTGACTGAGTAGGATGAATTAAAGTTTTAAGACTACCTACAGTTCAAATGTCACTCAAGGTGACTTTGAAGTTACCTTCCAGTTTAAACATAATGTTCTAGATATGGAAATAATTTTAAAGAAAACAGCACTTCACTTTTAAAAATTGAAACCATCAAAGAAGCTACATTCGTCAGCAAGTGCGTGTGTCATATGATGTATGAACCAGTAAACAGAACAAACTGATAATGGCAATATCAGCCGAATTAGACGCAAAGAGTGGCTCGAAAAATTAACTTCGAAGGGATAAATTAAGTCTAAAACTTCTGAAATGAAAATTAGGAAATTGTATGCTTGTGCCTTTTTGCAAAATGGATAGTAAGGCTATAATGATTCATCTGATTCTATACGGCAGTAACTTTCACAGAAAGCAAATTAAGAAGCTCCATGAGTGGGGATCCCAAATTCTGAAATGAAAAAAAAAAAAAAAAACTGGATCACTTTGACATTGTTATCGGAAAACCTGTTAAATATGCAAGTAGGGTAAATAATGAATTAATACAGATACTAACACAGTACCATTATTATGTGTTTCAAATGGGAAGAGTTTTCGCCTGTAGCCAATCAGATGCGTTAGAGCCTTCATTGGTGCCATCTCGTCATCCCCACTCCTTTTATATTTCCCTCTCTCTCGCACACTTGCGGGTGTTCGTGGCGCTAGACGTAAGGGAAAGCAAACTGAATTTTCCAAAGTTTTATAATAATGCAGTTGTTGAAGTCACGCGAATGTTTTAAATATTTAGTTTAAAGTTAATTGTAGTTTATGAATTACTTATTTTTCTAATCCAACGAAAATACCAGCGGCGCATTCGTATAGCTGTGAATATTACTTACGTTAAGAGATAATTCGTCATTGTCATTGTCTTCAAGGTCTGAATACTGCAAATTTATGATGATAGTTCCAAAATCTCGTTACGTGCTATTTTTTTCCAAAAGTCGTCGTCTTGTAGTTTACCTGATGTCTCACGCAGTTTTCCTGGTCTTGTTGCGTTCCTTGTCAATTTCTTCGTGAATAAGTCATTCCACGTCGTCAGTTTAAAAACATTATTTCTGTTTGCAACATTATTTGAGCCTATATTAACTCTACTGGATTGTTCTAGCAGAAGTAAGGGGGAGGGGGGGGGGTGGATCACGTCGTCTCATTGACTCAGCTGATACACTTTTTCATGGAAGAGTAACTGAATAATGATGCTTTGAACTCTCTAGAATAAACAAAGATATAATGTGACCAGACATGTTCTGCCACACTAGCAAGAAGTGTATCGTTTCCTCTCATTGCATTTAACAAACGCCTTGGCTTATTCAAAGTACATATTTCTTTTATCACGTCATGTCAAATGTTTACGTTTCAGTTCTGAGTAATTTCAGATATACGTTCACGCATACATGCCTAACAATAATGGTGTTCAATACAGTGCTTACGTCGCAATTCATTGTTATAATATAATGGCATCTACTTTATTTATTTGTATTTGGGAAAACTATTTGAGATAAAAATATGGGGATTTTACGGTTTTGTTAAACACATTACTCTCTCCTTCCTCATGGATCAGTTTTGGCAAAATCTGAATTTTTGTCTTAGCGCGAATAGTATTTATTAGAGATTGATTAGTTTGTCGCTCATCACACACCACTTAGGGGGAATGTAATACAACAACACCGCAGGACTCCGATTGGTTGCTCACCTAGTAGCGCTCAAGGACAAACACCTTCCCATTTGAAAAACATTATAGTTGAACTTTATTGTGTTGAACATGGTCCATAATATCGGTTTTCCCTCTATGGCTAACGCTAAACAGACTGTGGCAGATATACTCCACTTCAGATCCTGATCCAGTACTCTCTATACTACTCTCCTTCAAAAACGGAAATTCCTCTTTAAGAGAATCACTAAATATACAACAAATCAAACCAAATAATAACTTAAGTATCCACGTGTTCATCTTGGAAGGACGCACATAGAATGAGATATAAGCCAATCCACGTCATCTGTTGAAACTAGAACACAACTTCCGCCGATAGCAAACATACGCTTTGATACCAAAAACAATCAAATCGCGAAATATTTCCATTTATACGAGGGCTATCCAGAAAGTAGATTACGTTTTGGAATAAAAAGTAAACAAAGTATAGGAAACAAATTTTATTATATACAGATGAAAGCCACACTCAAATACTACTTTTCGACATAGTCACCAATCAAATTAAGGCATTTATCGTAGCGAAGTACGAGCTTGGAAATTCCTTCGTCGAAAAATTCGGCCGCCTGCGCCTTCAACCACTTCGTTACCTCTTCTTGCAGCTGTGCGTCGTCATCAAAACGCTGCATAGCGTGGAAAACTCAAAGAAAGTTCCGTTATTGTGAACCTTCGATTTTCACGGACTTTAGCATCGACTTTTTCGACAAGTTCGGCAGTCACTGTGCTGGGTCTCCCACTTCGATCTTCGTCGTGAACATTGGTTCGGCCATTTTTAAATCTGATGACCCACTGACGCACTCCACCTTCAGTGATAATGTTGTCCCCATACACTTCACAAAGCTGCCGATAGATTTCTATCGGTTTATAGTTTTTTGCAGTCAGAAACCTTATTACTGCACGCACCTCGCAGCTCGCGGGATTTTCAATTAACGCAGACATTTCAAACCGTCACAGTATCTGAACGGAGCACAGCACGAACCTCTCACTAGCACGGCTAGATGCCGACTGAGCTGCGCAACGCTCTGACCCCAAGATGGTCGCGCTAGCCCCGCCCCTAGCGGAAACAGACGAAAACGTAATCTACTTTCTGGATAGCCCTCGTATATTTACCTGATTATGTGAAAAAACATATTTCTCCATGACAAGGAATGCAAGTGCAATACAATTAGATATATTTCGTGTATTTAAGTTGAAAAATATTCAGTACTAATAAACCTCTAATAATCGGGACATTTAGCGCCCCAGGTGAAACTTTTCGGGACACCGGGAACATTGAACAAAAAAAAGGCAAAAATCCGGGACTGTCCCGGTAAAACCGGTACGTCAGGGATGCCTATCCATGAGTTACCTTATTGCATGACTTCCATATACGTTTACCTTTTGTTGTAAATGCGGCCAAACTGGGATTTCTGCAAGACCGAAGTTTAGAAGTGTTCATTATCAGTGAAAACTGAATGCTTTAATAACTATAAATGTGTATATGCATTCTTTGATAAAACAACCATTTCCTTCTGTTAAATTGGCAACATAGCCCTTTGTGTGTGAATAATTGAAGTTTTTCAATATTTACGCGAGACTTAAGCAGCGTAACAATAGAATAGCCTGAAAAGTAGATTCAGATTGAAAAATGCAATGCCCTAGCAGAGATTTGAACAAAGGATCTTCCGGTAACCGTCCGGCTACTCTTAACTAATGAGCTACCATGGCCAACATGCCAGAATGACACTCCAACACGAGTCAGTTGTAGAATTTAATGTCATGCTGGTATGTTCACTAGTGTGAAATAAGAATGTGCAACACAATAAATAAATGCTAGACAAAATGAAATGGTTTTGTTAGCCTTGGATGGTCAATTTGACAATCAACATTTTCAGTAACTTACATAAGGTGGACGTTAGCACTGACGAAATATTTGATTCTATTGCACTATATTACGAGGGGTGTCGCAAAGTGTTAATTATCACCGTTTAAAAATGCGATAGAGAGTTTGTGTTGATATGTGCTTGTTAGTTCTTCTCTATATAGTCACTATCCAGATGTACACATTTTTCGCAGCGTTTATTGACTTTCCGAATACCTTGAATGTAGAAGTTTGCAGATTTCGCTTTAAATCACACTTCCACTTCATTACTGACGTTATTTGTGTTGTCAAATCGGCGACCACGCAACGGATTCTATATTTCCCGGAACAAGAAAGACAATTGGTGCGTGATCGGGCGAATAAGGCGGATGCTGTAGGGTCTCAAAGCCACATTCCCTTGTTTTGTCAACTACAACTTGAGATAAATGAGCTGGTGCTTTGTCAGCCAGAAGATGAACAACTTTGGAGACCATACCACGTCGTTTCTTAATCAGGGTTGCCCGTAACTTCTCCAGAAGATTGCAGTAGTATCTGCCAGTGATGGTTTGACCCTTGGTAAGATAATCTGTAAGGATCACTCTACGACAGTCCAAGAGAACTAAAAGCATGACCTTCCCAGATGATTTTTGCACCTTTGCCTTTTTGGGAGAGGGAGAATTGGCATGTTTCCATTCCATGCTCATGGTTTTTGTCTCTGGATCATAGTGATAGATCCCGGATTCATCCATGGTTACCAGACGATCAAAAAAATCATCTTCATTCTGTTGCAAGAGCATCAACATTTGTCTTTGAAAGCTCACGCCATGTTTGCTTTTGGAAAGGGGTTAGCAAACGTGGAACCCACCGTGCAGACACCTTAGACATGTGCAGTTCGTCTTCACTACCATAGCTAAGATGTGTCTCATTCATGATCATTTTGATGGTTGTCGTCTATCTTCCAGTATTAAACACTCCACTTTCTTCACTGTGATAGCATCGTCTGTCATTGACGGTCTACCAGCTCTTGTCTCATCTGTCAGGGATATGTGACCAGTTTGAAAATTCGTTTTCTACCTCACAACAGTGCCATACGATGGGCAATCATTTCCATGAACAGCCTTCATCTCATCATGGATTTCCCGGGCAGTTTCGTCCTTCAAATTCAGGAACTTGATCACACTACGAGCCTCAATTTTCTTCATATCACACCTCAGTCACTTCTGGCACTCACTGTAGAAAAAAACAAAAGGACTCATATCACTGAAACTGCCAAAATTATGTCCCGCGGAATCAATGATGATACTGAAAAAAATTCATCATTTTAGCATAAAAACTACCGGGGATATAGGTACTGATCCGTGTTTTCTTTCTAATCGTAGCGAATTGATCATAAGCTACATATTGTATTTTTCATCATTCGTAACACTTCCTTTTCAAAACTGGGTTGTGCCCCATAGCGATGTTCAGTAGATCTCTGTTTAATACAAGAGAGTGAAAGGAATTACGTAAAGCAAAGCATTCATCACTTAACTTCACGTCTTGACACAACAGAAACATTTACCATGAGTTGCTGACAAACCTAACCCATCCAGTCAGTCAGTGTTACTAACTTGGTCTGGTTTCACAATACTTTCTTCTTCCGCTCTTATGATTAGTTCTTTCTAGCGCTCCAGTAGATATAACCTGATTCCTAATGGGGCTCGAGAAACTAATAAATGTTAACAGACGTTATGACCCCAAGAATGAACTAGTAAATAGACTGATATTTCGCTCTGCATGACTTTCTTAAGAATTCATTGTGGAGAGGGATCTGTGACGTCAGATTGAATTATTCCTGGAACGTTCAACTTTAATTGCAGGCATACGGATTGACGTAGGGACCACGGGTTCCGCTCCCACTAACGAATCTGTAAACATGTTATATTTAAATCACTTTTACCATGAAAATGCATTGATAAGGTAACGGACTTGTAACTGGTGTTTCCTATCCAGTACTTGTTGCGGGGATTAGTTTCGATATTTTAATTTCAGATTTAATTTCATTTAATTTCTCCACCAAGTACATAGTAGATGTAGAAGGCATTCTATTTCCCCCCAAAATTTGATACTGAGATTTCCTGGAAAATAAGATACAAATCATATGAATTAAAAAGTAAAACAGTTTTAGAAATACGTTTTCATGTACTCGTATACAGGTGGCTTCAAAACGACACCGAACGATTATAGACGTTGCGTAGTTTATAACTTAACTAGTTCCAATTTCGGTTTCGCAGCTTCGATGCTCTGTTAGGTATAACTTTATGCAGCATTAAATATTATGTGATTTTGTGATTAGGCAGCGCAGGAACCACTGGTGTGCGAACCTCAAAAGCTGTTATTGGGACGCACCAGCCACGAAAACAAAAACATTACCTTTTGCTCTTCATCAGTGACCTTAGCCTATCTTTCAGGTAATGGGGCAAAGAACAGTTACTTGTGAAACAGTCGACTAATAACTCGGACAGTTGCAAGGTTGCTCTTCAGTGTAAAACTACACATTCCGTCGTAACAGGGAGGATTTTGTGCGTACTTAGCAATGCCAAGCAATATGGAGCACCATACGAACGCCAAAATGACGGATATGGTTTTGATGGATGGAAGAGCTGAAGGGAGTTCAACGAACACATAGCTAATTTAGTTTCATTAAAAATATGAATTGTAAAAATAGTTACAGCAGTGATAATATTTATTTCTTTTGCTTCAGAACATTTTGTTATGATTTTAATTTTAGAATACTTTCCAGCACTTACTGTAAATATCATCAGCTTCCTTTTCAGTTCCAAATGCTTTATTTAGTATTATCGAACACCTGAAATAAAATGCTCGTTTATTTGTATAAGCCATTTATTTTTGGTTAATTTATCTACAACTTTTTTATGTTTTTTCTGTCCTGTTTAATATTTAATGCTTCCATCTTCAACCTCACTAACATTAACTTCCCTCTAAAAGGTAAAAGCTGCATATATCCACCATTTTTTTTTTTTTTTTTTTTTTTGCCATCATGGGCTTCAATAACGGAATTTTGGAACACGTTACACACTCATAAAGAATAATTAAGCAATAGCTTCTTTGGAAATTAATTGTTCTTTCACACTAGCCGTGTGTAGGACGCACTATGAAAGGGTAGAGCCAGAATGAAAAACTCAATGCCATAGCCGGGATTTGAACCACGGATCTTCTGGTTTCCGTCCAGCCGCTCTAACCATTTGAGCTACGAGTCAGTTGGAGAATTTAATGTCATGTTGGCACTTTGGCCATAGTAGCTCAAATGGTTAGAGCGGCTGGACAGAAACCAGAAGATCCGTGGTTCAAATCTCGGCTATGGCATTGAATTTTTCTTCAATAGCTTCTTTATTGCGGTTTCATAAGCCAAAGAAATTCTTAATAGTAGCAAGCAAGCTACTGCAGAGTATGCCGGTATGTTTACAAACAGTTACAGCACGAGGCACGGGGTGTAACCTATACTTGCGAACTCCGATAGCGTGTTCACGCGTCGTTGTTCCTGTTTCTGCCTAATCCACACTCATTCTGGAGCATTTTTTATGTGGCTCTTTTGGCGGTAAAAAATATCTGTATGTGTCACATCAAAGATGAGTAACTACTTCCATATGTTCGTTCGGTGTCGTTTTGAAACACCCTGTATATGTGTATGTGTGTTAGAGCGTGCTCGCCTGTGAACTGTATAGCTAAAAAATTATAAGTTGCTTACAATACGGAATTTGATATTTTAAATTCAACATCTTCCAAGAATGCGACACAAATCTTTTAAAGAAAATTCGCCATATTGACTACGCTTTACATAGAATATTTGACGAACATTTAATCTTAGAAATGTCGAACCAATTTAATTGAAATGTCCTATGTTTAAAATATTTTTGTTACAAATGTAATCTATATCTTACATTTTCTTATAATATCTTCTAATTAAGATTAAGATTACTACGGAGAGAATTCGGCGCCCAAAACTGTGGTTTATGCTACAGACGCGAGCAAATATTTTCCGATGCGTACAAGACTGACCTATGGGAAGGAGGCGAGTTTCTTATCAGTTGGTTGCGCCAGGACAGTTCAGTTTCCGACCAGCGAGTTCGACGCACAGATATTTAAGCCTCAATGGAAAACAAAAACAATTGACACATGAAACGTAGGCGGTTTTATATAACTCTCTAGGTATTTATCAATCCTTCTTTTTAATGACGTTATTTATTCTCTGTCCCTCTCTCTCACACATCTCAAACATTTTAATCTCCCTTTCTTCTTTCTAATTGCATTTCCGATACTCGAAGTAGTAGTTTTGTCTGGAATGAAATACTTCTACCTGTCTCAGGTTAGCGATAGTTAATATGATATTAAATTGCGTGGTATTTCAAATTAAGCGTATCTTGTTCCGAAAATAAATACATTAATTACTCCGTCTGTTACAGTTCTCAGGAACAGCTTATATGAATATATTTCTAAATTTAATATAGCCACCAAATTAAAAAACAGTATATTATTATCATCAACATCAATATCGCCGCCACCGCCACCGCCACCGCCACCGCCACCGCCACCGCCACCGCCACCGCCACCGCCACCGCCACCGCCACCGCCACCGCCACCGCCACCGCCACCGCCTTCGCCTTCGCCTTCGCCTTCGCCTTCATGATTATTATCACGATCATATAGAGAAAGCTACAGATCGAGATATGCAATTTGTGAATCACGTTTCTTCAGTGAATTATTTGAAATAGATATTGAACATCATTAGTTATCTCAATAAATGTGCAATATATGTATAGATAAATATGTTAAAAACAGATAATTTCATTTTGAATAGTTCGATGTAAATAAATACAGAAAACAACTATTATCGTTATGATTATTATTGTTATGATGATTATTATGATTATGATGATTATTATTACTGTTATTATTATTATTGTTATTATTATTATTATTATTATTATTATTATTATTATTATTATTATTATTATTATTATTATTATTATTATTATTATTATTATTATTATTATTATTATTATTATTATTATTATTATTATTATTATTATTATTATTATTATTATTATTATTATTATTATTATTATTATTATTATTATTATTATTATTATTATTATTATTATTATTATTATTATTATTATTATTATTATTATTATTATTATTATTATTATTATTATTATTATTATTATTATTATTATTATTATTATTATTATTATTATTATTATTATTATTATTATTATTATTATTATTATTATTATTATTATTATTATTATTATTACTATTATTACTATTATTACTATTATTACTATTATTACTATTATTACTATTATTACTATTATTACTATTATTACTATTATTACTATTATTACTATTATTACTATTATTACTATTATTACTATTATTACTATTATTACTATTATTACTATTATTACTATTATTACTATTATTACTATTATTACTATTATTACTATTATTACTATTATTACTATTATTACTATTATTACTATTATTACTATTATTACTATTATTACTATTATTACTATTATTACTATTATTACTATTATTACTATTATTACTATTATTACTATTATTACTATTATTACTATTATTACTATTATTACTATTATTACTATTATTACTATTATTACTATTATTACTATTATTACTATTATTACTATTATTACTATTATTACTATTATTACTATTATTACTATTATTACTATTATTATTATTATTATTATTATTATTGCTGTGTAGACTGTTTAAAGGTAGGATTATACGTTATTACATTCGTCTCCCGCCTCATGTGGTCGCTGGACGGGAACGTTGTCAGTGTTGATTAGCAAGTTAACCTGACCTTTCCTCTCACCAGGTTAACCTGACCGATCATAGACATTTATTCCCCTTGCGTCTCCAACCCCCTCATCCATCGGAATACTTTTGCATGTCTGTGTGCCTTGAGGGCATCCCCGGGAGGAAGAGTGAAGTGAGAGGAGATATAGGGCTGCCGAACCAAGGAGTTATGGCAGTGCAAGGGGCGGTGTCCTTACTTATCAACTGGAAATACCTCCCGCAGACCAGCGCAAATGGCATCCCACCCACCGTGGTCCAGGTCGGTCCGGAAACCGTCCTATTGAAGGAGGAAGTGTTTACCAGAAGCATATCATCTTGCCATGCAACGCCGAGACTCTCGCCAACACTTCTACCCTGATAGAGGCAACCAGATGGGAGATGCGAAATGATATAGATGAAATGGAGGGACAGGAAATTCGGGGATGTACGTAACTAACAGGGCTAGGAAACTCGTACGGATTTCCTTGAGCAGTGTAAGGGCAGCCAGGCATTACTCTACCACGCAGCGCTACTAGCAAGGGTAAGGTTCATCGTAGAATGTAACTCATTACTGCAAAATAGATGTAACTGCATGACACAGAGCACGTTGGTAGGGAGGAAGACATTCGAATATCACCTTTGTTGTGCTTCAAAGATGAGCAACTAAATTTGCTGTACAACTATTATATATTTTCTAGAAGTGTACTTATTCATGTCCTTATTTACTTCATTATTTACATTTACATTTCAGTGGGATACTTCAGCAAACATAGAAAAAAGAGAAGCCAGATCGAGAAACTAAATTAGCTGAGATCCTTAACGAATTTGGAACACATTCTCAATCAACTAAATCCTGTTTTACGGGACATAGAATGAGTTTTTCATTTGAAAGGCTTCAGAGGTACATTATTGTTTTAGTAATACGGCCGCAGATAAGTAAATATGTAGTAAAATTCCTGCTTTGGCATTTTGTCTAGTAAGAGTTTTCAGATATTTAAGAAATTAATTTTATTATTTGGATATTATTTTACATCCAATCAGGAAATGTTACAATCCGGGTTATAATTGCTTGGGTGTTGCCACAATGTACCTATTTAAATAATGAAATCAGCCAGAGACAAACCCGTATGTACTATATAAGAATTTGTATGTTGTACATAATGATCTAAATAGATGTGCATTTACGAATGTCTCGTAGGACGTTTTTTTTTCTCTACGCAACCGGTTTCAATGCCTCTCAGCTGTGCGTTTCTTATCTATGACTTGTTTGGATGCCGGCAGAGGGTCGGTCACAACCTGCATAGGGAACGGCGAGCGGTACAAGCTTCCTAGCCCCGGTGACTAACGTATCCAGCATTGTCTGTCGACCCGGGAAATCGCGGGAAAAAAACCCATGGGTCAGGTAGTTTGTCCACGGGAATCGAACCCGGATATCCCGAATACGGGCTACAGAGGAAACTGCCTGAGCCATCCTGATCGGCCTTTCAGAATGATTAGGACTTCGGAGGCACTGGTGGATAAATAAGTTTAGAGTTATTATTTGTTTTGAACTTTATTAGATTTATGCTATATTAATCAAAACATTAAGCACCATAATTTGATAAAATAAATAATTTCGAAAAAAATGCCCATGTAAATGGTTGTTTTTGGAGGGGGTATTTTCTTGGAAAACGTCATGTGACATTTTTGTAAGGTGCTGAACTAATACCACATTGGACTTACGTAATGCAGTTGAATAATGGATTACAATAAATTTTTCCCATTATGATTTATTATTAAATATAATTTGAAGATGTATTTAATTGAAATTTTATAAGGTTCATTAAAGCAATTTAGAGCTCCATGTACACATCGCCCATGTTGCCCACCTATACCGTACATGACATATACAGGTGCGTGCCATCTTTTCCCTAAATTTTAAAATTGGTTTCAGGGATCATAAAAGTATTTCCATATTTTTGGGTAGAATATAATACTGGCAATACTTAAGTATGCAGCAGAGAAAGTCAGAGGTTACTCATGCAAGGCTAGGTAAATCAGGTGTGTTACGATGTATTTGCTTCAATTTTACATAACAAAAGTTCTCTCAGAGTTTATAAGGATATAAACACATTTCACGCATTTGCATTAGCTGCGTATTAATTTTTTTTTGTATTTAAATAAATGATGAATTCTCCTCAGCTTTGTATTTATGTTCCTGGAATACGCTACTTTACCAAGAAAAGGATGCGATGCCTTAAATTACGCGTGTTGCGTGAGGTACGAGGGTGTCATTATTCACAGAGAAACCGTTAGGCCTGGTTACTACACGTCGATATTGATACATTTTTAATAGACGTTAAGTTACCTTTCTGTAAGGCCCAACACAAAAGCGTGTTCCCGAAAACAGTCAATATTGGGCTGAGGTCTTCATTGTCCACGAAAGTTGTCAATCACTAATGTCAACGTTTTGAACTGTTAGGTCAAAGTAGCGTTTGTTTAACATGAAAAATGTAGTCTAGATCGATCCTGAGCTCAAAATTAAAGTATTTTACATCTTATATTCACACGGCTTCTAAACCCACATTTTCACAATCCTTTTCAACTTCTCAACCATACACGTACAGTAGGCAGAGGAAAATTGCATCTTATCCGAAAATTGTACACAGAGATTTCACCGGAAATGTACATTTTGAGACTACCGGAATAAGAAGAAAACATTTAGAAAAAAGTGTGTGTCTATGTGAACAGCATGACTCAAAATCGAAAACTAGGCATTCCAGTTCAGCATTTTAAAATAAAGTTTTCATATGGCAAGCTTCCGTTTCAGGTGAAAACATTTAGTTTAGAATTTCTGAAAAAGGGCTCTAATAATTTTGATTCAAATACCACATATTTTAAGATATTTCTATGGTAAATGAAATTTAAATAGAATGTTGAGTCCTCTCCGTTCTAAATGACGTTTGTATAATTGGTAACTTACTATACTTTAAGTAGAGAGAGAATTATGTCGAAGTAACATTTCTTTCTTTAATTATTCGGCTAGAAATTTATGCAATGAGCAGATTTTAACTCAAATTAAGCAGAATGTTCCGGAGTTTCAACTCCCTGTAACGACATGGGTAACGTTTTTAATATTTTGTTCTGGTCACTGAAAATGAAATAGGCAAATCCTCCTTGTGAATCCATTGGAATATTAGACACACGATGGGCAAACAAGTGAGAATAGGACGTTGACAATCCTACTTCTCCAAAGAAACACAATACTGGAACTAATCTCTGTTTCATATAACCTTGCCCCGCTGACATGTATTACTCCGCGTGCAACTACCTTCCCCCTCATCCTAATTGGCTAATGCTTTCGCGCCATAGGCCATAGGCGGTGCCTTCCCGTCAGATTTAAAACTGCAGTAAACGTCATAATAATTGCCAGGAAGATAGATAAAATCATACAAATAAGAATATGAAGGTATGCAAAAATAATAAAGTTTATAATGAAACTGAGAAAGTTGAAACTGAATGAATGAGCAATGAAACTGAAACAAGTTTATAATGAAAGGCCTTGGGTCTTTTCCACTGGGATTTTTTAAAACCAGCACACATACCTTGCAAAAATGCATGTCTTTGAGTCTTAAAAGTCGTGTCACGCCATACTTGTCGTGTGTCCTTCATTCTCGCAAGTCCTGTCAAAGTAATATATTTTGCGATTTGTATCCCGGTACAGTCTGATTGCCCTTAAATAACGTCTTCGCCACACAGCAATATCGCCCCTGGACTGGTAAGCTTTACTGTTGTCTCAATTTCATGTTGCGATGTTCCTACGCATCTAACACCTGTAAGTTCAGAGTACAGCTGTTCGACTTCTCTCACTGACAAAGACGGATTCTTCTCTGTGAGTGCATTGAACACATGCAACACCATTCTTTTTTCAGCGCATTGTAAAGGTTTTCCCTTAAGATGCTTCAGCGAAAAACTGGCGGTAGACTCTGCCATTATACATATAATAAGTAAACGCGCAATAAAGCATCAATAAAATAATTTAGCTCTTGCACTCGACACAACACACCTTCGAATGGCGATATGATTAATCCAGTTAAAAACAAGGTCAGTGATAAAAGTCATATAAACAAATATGTCATCACTACCGCTAAATCACGTGCTATCGTGTCATGTGCTTGAGAGCAAAGGAACCTCCTCTTTACTTCGTTTAAGAATTAACATGCATTTTAGATAAATCAACTCTGTTGCGTAATATATTTAATTAAAACAGTTACAAAAATATAAATTTTACAATTCTCTTCCAACATATAAAGACATATTACCATGTTAAATAACGAACTAATTTTTACCGCACAACAGTCTATACTGCAACAGCAGCCAATGAGACGTGATACGGTCACGTGACCGTTAAGAGATACGGGGCAAGCTTATGTGAAACAAGGATTAGTAAACAAATTGGAAATAACTGGTAAGTAGGTCAGATCCCGTACAGCTGTACGCGCACAGTACTATACAAGATCAGGCGCGACATCAACAAACGTCCGTGTCAACAAGTATACCGAAGCGCCGTGTGTGTACAGTCCAGTGCGGATACAAAGTGTAAGCTACGTTACAATATACCATCCTTCTCATTG
Source organism: Mantis religiosa (assembly GCA_030765055.1). Taxonomy (NCBI): domain Eukaryota; kingdom Metazoa; phylum Arthropoda; class Insecta; order Mantodea; family Mantidae; genus Mantis; species Mantis religiosa. The sequence goes on along the minus strand of CM060950.1, from coordinate 428,430,631 downwards.
CTTTCGTTGCGGGAATTACAGTGAACAACCATGTACATTCGTAAATTGTCGAATGCGAATTTTCTGCGCCGCTCGCTGAAACAATATAAAAATATTGGGAGAAAGTTCGTTCAATGTCACATGACGTTAATGGTGCATATGAGTAGTAGAAATCATTTTCATGTGTTTGTCCGGGACTTAGTTTATTTATTATATTACGCAGCATTGAAAATCATGTATTTTTGTGTAGAAAACTGGACAATTCCTTTTTTGTTTCTTTGGTAGGTGGTGCATTCTATGTTTTTTTTTTAATTTTTGTAGACACCTCCTCGACTGCTTTTAGACAGCTCCAAAGTACATTCTTCAAGCTGTTTAATGGTTAAAATTAAAATTATAAAATAGAAGTATTTATGAACATTGGAGCTTTATCAATAAAATCTTTTTAAACCACTTGTCAAACTATAAAAACACTTAAGCTCCACTTACATTTAAAATTAGGACATGTTTCATGGATCATGCGTCCCCATCATCTTGACTAGTTCTTCAGGTGACCGCCTCCCTCTCATGGCGCTTTTCAACGAGTTGAATGACGTCATCCACTATTGGTATTTCGAAATTCATGGCTCTCTTTCTATTCTTAAAAATGTGTATATTTTCCCTAACTGTTAATTCGCAATACTTTTTTGCTTGTACAAAAAAGTTGATTTCCTTAGAAATATTCTCATATACAACTAGTTCCACATAACAAATACAGCATGAAAAATACACTAAATCACCCGCTCAAAAACACAAGACCGGCCAACAGATTATCAGGAATTTATAGTGTAAGATGTGAAGATTTCCATGAAATATATATTAGAAAAACAAAAAGTAACTTGGAAACAAGGATGAAATAACACATGAGATGCATAAAATACAAGCACACAGATAAATCAGCTATAGCCCATCATTTCTGGTCAAAAAATCATATTTCTAAAGAAATCAAACTTTTGGTACCAGCAAGAAAGTATTGGGAATTAACAGTTTGGTAAAATATACACATTTTTAAGAATAGAAAGAGAGCCATGAATTTCGAAATACCAATATTGGATGACGTCATTCAACTCGTTGAACAGTGCCAAGAGAGGGAGGCGGTCACCCGAAGAACTAGTCAAACATCAGCTGATGATGGGGACGCGTGGTTCTTGAAACATGTCTTAATTTTAATTGTAAATGGAGCTTAAGTGTTTTGATAGTTTCACAAGTGGTTTAAAAAGCTTTTAATGTTTAATGGCTGTTGATAATACGCAAAAGTTTTGATTTATAAAATGGAGATTGTCCAATAATTGCTGTTAAAGTAATGCTATGCATACAATATGTCAAACACCTTGCATTCCCTGTAAGGCAGATCTATCTGCGTTGTGAGCAGTAGTTGTAATGAAACTTAAGTTAAGCGTTCCGAACTGGACCATCCCTGCGTGCTGTCCCCGGGACTGACGTCAGCAGTTATATACTGCGAGACTCGTAAACTTCATATCCCTTTAAAGGTGTACGGGCTCCGATGTCTGCTGCTAAGTGTAAAAGGTAGTTATCGTTCATCTAGACTCTCGATGACTGTTGCTGACGTAAGTGCACGACTGTAGAGGTCACCCCAAAATCATTAAACGTTAATATCCTTGTACTGCGAAAAGTACAGGCCTAAAGCCGTAGCGAACATTAAATAAATTCCAAAAGTAAGGAATAAAGATAAGACCTATGCCTATCCCGTTACAGGGAACAGAAACTTCCGAACAACGTAGTTAATGTGATGTTAAAAACTACCCACTTGTTAAGTGAATTTTCAGCCTTACAATTAAAAACGACATAGGTCACTTGTATATAAATAATTCTATATATAGCTTCTTAAACCACATATATTATTCTCACTTTCTTCTCGGGCAGCCACCTAGGTGAAAAGATGATTAGATATCAACGTTTCTGGAGTGTGCATCGCTCCCATCATCAGGATATTTATAAAATGTTATAACCACAAATGAAATACTGAATATCACAAAACTATAAACAAAGACAAAAAAACTATCAAAATTCGCATTACTGAACAAAAGACTGTTTTCAGTAAATTAAATGCCAACAGTTACTGGGAGCGGAGAATCAAGGAGGCTTTAGCGATTTCCTCTGAAAGGAGCACGCTTAATCGTGATGCTGGGTTTCAGTTCAGCTCCTCTTGGAAACTGGCCTTAAAATGGAAATCCGTCGAATTAAGAAGCAAAGATCAATACAGATCGATAATCAAGTTAAGTAGTTACATTTCTTTGACACAATTTTCTATACTCACGCCATCTCCTGACCTGACATTTAGTTTACTGAAAAGTCTTTTGTTCAGTAATGCGAATTTTGATAGTGTTTTGTCTTTGTTTATAGTTGTGTTGTATCCAGTGTTCCATTTTGTGGTTATAACATTTTATAAATATCCCGATGATGGGAGAGATTGATGCCGTATTTATCAGCCGTATGATTGAATACGATTTTAACAATGAATAAAATGATAATTAAATTATAATGAGGAAGTAAGGTGAAAGAATTTAAGATAATGAATATTACAGATGGATAAGTTCATGAAACGAAGCAACAGCAGTTAAATTCAATTACTAGAATGCGAATAAGTATTTTAACCCAGAGCTATGTAATAAAGTTGCTTCTCTATATGGATGAAAATGTTCCGTCGAAAGGCTGTGGTCACGGGTTGGGTCGTTACCTGGGTCATTAGTAGACCGGTCCAAACCTGGCCCAAACCAGTATTTCGGGGAAATGTCCGCGTGGTTGTAGCTCGCTAACTAGAGTTTTTCAGAGAAATCCAGCTGGAGGCGAGACTATATCTGTTTTGGTAAGGAATATTAGGTTTTAGCGTCGGTCTTCTAGTCTGAGATGTGATACAGTGTAGACGTGTTTTGCCTGCCGGGGACACAAACGTCGGATTGCGCCGAGAAGTACAATCAGTAATGAGAATCTTATTAAGTGAACAAGGTCTCCCAGCAGTTAATTAAGCGGCGAAGTATACTTTCAAAACAGTGTTAGTAATTTATTCCATCGTGATAGATTTCAGCAATTCAGTATAGTTTTAACGTGATAGTGCAAATCTAGAGTAATTCGATCTGAACGCGGCGGCAACTCCTGGTGAACTGTGAGCCCGAAACGAACTGAATAGTAAAGCGGATACGATGAACTGTGTTGTTTTTATTTCGTCAACCTATCTCACGCATACCCTGTAGATAGCGTGGTCTCAGCTCTAATGACTAGCCAGGGCAAAGAATAGTCAACTCATAGAGCAATCTACTAGGCGACCAGATCACCGGGATCCAGGCTGCTCAAGTCACATCCAGAGTGGTTGATACCCGAGACAGAGTAGCCGCAGACGCAGCGGGGGAGGTAAGGCTACAAGATGCACACTCCCGAAACGTTGATATCTAATCATCTTTTCACCTGGATGGCTGACCGAGAAGAAAGTGAGCGTATTCGTCGCCAGGAAAGCTTCAGGTCTTATTTCACATATATTGTATCAAGTACTTTGTGCAGTTAATCATTATGGTTTTGAACTTTACAATACTTTCTCTAATGGGAAATCCATACGCATTTCCTTCTCGTGGTCATGCAAAGAACCATAACAGCTTCACGCTCATTAAAATTCTTTATCTGTCACTTTATCTACTCTATTTTAGAACAAAATGTATACACGAATTGATTTATCTGAATTACAAAATTTACCTAGCTAGAACAATGCGATTTTTTAAGAATAGCTTGTAAAAGAGCGATTAGACAAACTCATATGAATAAAAAACATCAGATATTTAGAAAACCGTGTGTTAATCGAGATACACAGTTAAAGAAATGATTTAGTTAATTGTTTGCATACACAAGGAAGAGGCTGAGGAGATAGTCAAGTCTCTAAAACGCTGGTTATAATGTTATGGTTCCTCCATAATGTTTACATGAGTTCAAAAACAAATGAATTACTATTTTAAAAAGACAAACCAATAACAAACTCTATTGGAAAGCGGCTAATGCCACAAATTATTGTCAAAATTTAATCGCTTTAATGATATCTGTATTTTTATGTAGAGCGCCGAGATACTAAGTGCTTTCGTTCGGAATATCCTGCTGAACGTCTGGGATTCGAATTTCGGTTCTGGGTATTGAATCGATCCTATCAAAGCCTTCACACCTGATCGGCTTATTTACCATATCCGCAAGGTTCAACATGGTATGAGTACACGGTGAAAGCTGTAGGTCCTCTCAGTCATCGTCTTACCCTCTCAGCTAACGTACTTTGCCACTGTATGACTCCTCCATGGTAGAACGAGGCTTCCCCGAAAATCAATTAAAATATGGAGAACATTGAAATTACATCTGTTGTGTAGCAAGTTTTTGACATCCCTTTCTGTTTATCATTGCATAACAAATACAAAATTCCTTCATAATGAAGAAGGCTTCAGAAAATGTCAAATATTATATTTATTAATCATATAAACATGTTAAACATGTTTCTTATTTTTGACCAAATAAGTAACGATAAACTGTCTATCTGAAGGTTAGTTTAGACTGCAGGAGGTGTGAACCTGAATACCAAATTTGAAACTTATTCGTCTTTATGCTTTTGAATATTCTGTTCTTGCGTATCTTGTTGTATTCACGGGATTTTAAGGAGCTATTCCGGGGAAAATTAAATATCAAACTCTTGAGTGGGGTGCAATATTTACTTCGTCTATTATAGGTAAGTGGTAGTAATTGCAAAGTTTTCGGGTATAAGATGCTATTTTGTGTAGAAAGAGTGGATTAGCGTCGGTTTACTTTCCATGATTCGTTGACATGCTGAGTTACAAAATATTAAATTGTAATTTTAGTGACTATTCCATTCATGCCCCGCGTTACTCATATATCAGTGCTGACCAATCACAGTAGCCTATTTTATAATATATTTCCAAGTAATGCAATTGTATAGGATAAAAAATCAGTTAATTATTGAACTGTAATAGTATCATTAAGCAATAGCGAGCGAGATGGCTCAGGCGGTTTCGTCTGTGGCCCGTATTTGAGAGGTCCTGGCCGGCCTACCTGACCCAGGGTTTTTTTCGGTTTTTTTTCGGGTCGCCAGGTAAATGCTGGGTAGGTTAATTACAAACCCCGAATTTCCTGTCCCTTTATTTCAGCGCCGGAAGACTCGGCGCTGCATGGCAGGATGATATGCTCCTGGTAAACACTTCCTCCTTTGCTAGGATGGTCTCCTGTCTCCGGGTCGGCCTAATGGACCGATTCAGGACCACGATGGGTGAGTTAGTGGTTGTACTGGCCTGCCCGGGGTTTCCAACCGTTGAATTGTAGGAATCCTACCCTCTGAACTGCCGTGACTTCTTGGGACGACCGCCCACTGTCTCCTCTCGCCTCATCCCTCCTCAGGAGGGTGCCCTACTTGGGGTATAGACATAATAGGCCTATAGTACACCACAGGAAAGAAAGTCTCCGGGGAATTAGACGCAAGGGGGTTGGATAAGGTTCCTACACCCTCCCTCAGGAGTTTGATACCACATATCAGCTCCGTTACAGACAATTCAAAAACTTTCTGATGCCTTCTACTTCTCTGAAAAAATCTTCTCGGTTTTAGTGTACACAGTGTATAGGGCGCATGTTTTTTTTAACAGTTCTGCTCCTTGGGTAGCATGCGTTCTGTCACACACATTCGCTGTCCTTGTCCCACTGTGTAAGGGGGTGCATTCCTTTCAGGGACTTACTTTGCGTTGGTGGACAGTAGTCTGGTCGCAGTGCCGAATGCACCGCTTTTTTTCCTCCCTTACTTCACCGATCTTAGTGTTGGGAGTAGTGGAAACCCGAAGCACTGAGCCTGATAGAGGATCCTAGGTTGAGGGGCCAACCCAACGCCTGGGATGACAGCAAGAGTAGTGGAAGATAGTATGAGGGTGAAATGAATAGTAGCAAAGATGGATGATGGAGCAATTGGTGGAATTATAGTGGAGGAAACCGCAAATCCCGGAGAAAACCCACCCCAGCACCGTGTTGTCCACCACAAATCTCACATTGCGGTCGCCTGGGAACGAACGCTGACCGCCTTGGTGAGAACCGAGGGGTATAACCACTCTCCCCTCTGTAGCATAATCCAATCCAGTGACTAAGCGTAATTAATAAGCTACTTTACCTATTCAGACAGCATTATCAGACATTAATTATAGTGCAACACAGAAGCGAGAGTTAAAAATAGTAGGCTCCTCCAAACGTCACAAATCTTTACTGAAGTCCTAAGTGTAGGTAAATGAACAGTATGTGTTATCACTGAATTGCAAGAAAAAAAGTTCTATCTTAATTTTGACTTTAGATATGCTCACATTCCCTATGTTATTAGCATTCACCAATACATTTGAAGATGGTAGTGTCTGTCCCACGTTCAAGAGGTCCCGAGTTCGAATCTCGGTCAGGGTGAGTTACCCGAATAAGGTTTTTTCCTGGGTTTTCCCTTATCCTTCAAGACGAATGTCGGGTAACTGTAAGCTCCATATACCCTGGACTCATTTGAGCATCATTTCACCCAATTTATTCACCGTTCGATAAGACTTAATGTTGAGGACGTAAATTACAAAAAAAAAAAAAAAAAAAAAAAAAAAAAAATGTAACATTTGATTGTTCATTCTCTTACTGTCTGACAGCTGATACTGTGGTGACTTGATTCTAAACAGCAAAATAAGGAAGTAAATTACAAAAAAAAAAAGTTACATTTGATTGTTCATTCTCTTACTGTCTGACAGCTGATACTGTGGTGACTTGATTCTAAACAGCAAAATAAGGAAGTAATTATTATTTACTTCAATCTGTTACATTGAATTCATGGAAAAGTGTAAGTCCCATTGGAAGTTATGACCTCCATTAACCCTGGGGCAAAATGACGCTGTATTCAATTTCAAAATATTTTAGTGTCCTTTTTAGCTATTATAAAATTCTACTGGCATTTGTCGGTTATAGCAAAATGTTGAGTCTTTTCAATTATAAATATTATACTATTTTTACAATTACATTGTAATGTTCTTTGTAGTATTAAAAGGCAAAATCCAAGCAACTGCAGTCAAATGATACCCCATCAACATCCAAAGCGTCTCATCATACCGATTATTTTACTTGGGCCCTCTCCCTCCTTTACTACAGGCACATTTTAATGTAGTTGCCGAGATTCAAACCTTTAGCCTTGAATGGGTGGTCAGCCCATTGCATATTGCTTTAACGACAATGGCTATTCGAATCGAATGCGTTAAGGCACCGCAGAAAGCCGTATGAGTACCGCGTTAGCAAGTATAGCAAGATGAAGCAGTTATTTTAGATATTTTGTGCTGTTTGAGAGGAATAGTTAGAGGAATTGTCATGTTTAATGAAATGAATAAAATGTAAGGTAGGTAATGGTGTAAGCATGACAACATAAAATGAGAAGACGTTATTAAAATGTTAGAGACCTGTCTGGACTAGGAAATGTTAATGATTGCAACTTATCTGATAATGTGAGTAACAATCAAAATCTTGGTGATGTAAAAAGTGACTGTAGTGATTTTGTTAATCCGGATGATTGCCACAGAAGCACAGGGAGCATGGAAATAGTTTTTGCTTCACTTTTCGTCAGATCATGGAAGTGCAAAGATATGTTATATGTAGTGCCGATCTGCAAGTTCGCAGAATCTTAATCTGCGAGGATTCCGTATGGCGTATTTTATAAAAGGATATAATCTACATATCTTAACATTCTGCTAGGATATACAGAGGTGTGCAAATTATTAGACTCATACATGTTTTTTTACTTTGCTTCAGCTTAACATTCAAAATAATTTTTATTTACCGCCGTAACCTATTTAATTTGTAGTAATTCTTTTTCTTGCTATAATATAGATCATATTCAATGAAATTCTCTCTTAATAATAGCTGGGGAATTTTCTTTTACTTACAGTAATATGGTGGTAGCTCTGAATTAAGAGCAGCCATTTTCTTCATGTCTGTTTATCCAACTGTTTGGTGATATTGCTTTCATTTGGTGAATATAGTAACTGAAGATTGTTAATATTTGCCTTTATTGTGTTTTATGGCTAATATATCCTCAGTATTTATTATTAATTGATCTCAAGCCAGGTAACATCGTGTATCTTATCCTTAGCATTCACATTGATTCAAAAGTGAGGTTATGGGTAAAACTGTTGACTTATCCCCAAGGAAAGTAGCTGTAACTGAGAGCATTTTGAAGGAAACTCTTTATTCACAAGGTGAGTTAGCTAATAAATTGTGTATTTCACAAAAATCTGTTAGTTGCATTAATCAAGCTTTAACATTCGGTGAGACGTTGACCTAAGGGATGGAAAATGCGGGAGGAAAAGAAAGTTATCACGAAGGATGCAAAGAAAACTTGCGCAGGTGGCAAAACAAAATAGAACAGCAACCAGAATTGACCTCAGTAATCAACTAAAGCAGTACGGTACAGAAATATCAGCCTCAGTAGTTCGCAGAAGATTATGTGAAGCAGGTATACCAGCACGCAGGCCTCGTAAAAAGGCTAAACTGACTCTTGCAATGGCGCAAAAAAACGTTTAGAATGGACCAAAGAGATGCAGGAACATCCAGTGCAATTTTGGAGAAAGGTAAATAGTATGAAAATTGTATATAGCATAAAATTAAAATATGTACATGTAAATTTTATGGAAATGAAATAAACAGCCTAAACTTTGATTCTCTCATTGCTGGTTTTGAAATTTTAAAACTGTTTAATATTAATAGAGCTCTTTATTGTGTCCGGTAATTTCCTCAGATGAATCCGTGTTTGAAGTATGTGAAGAGAGCAGCCAATATGTGAGAAGGACAGATAAAGAAGCATTTTCCCCTCAGTGTGTCGATCAAAGAGCAAAGCACCCAAAATCAAAAATGGTCTGGAGCTGTATGTCTGTCCATGGACGTGGAAGGTTATACACAGTTGTGGGATCGATGGAGCAGAAACAGTATAAAAGTGTATTAGAAACAAGACTATTTCCGCAAATTAAAGAATGGTTTCCAAATGGTGATTTTGTGTTCATGCATGACAGTGCTCCCTGCCATAGAGCAAAATCTGTAACCCAGTTCCTCAAAGAAAACAGTGTAAAAGTACTACCATGGCCGGGGAATAGCCCTGACTTAAATCCAATAGAGAATCCCAGGGGTATTGTTAAACAGAGACTGAAAAAATGGAAAATAACAACAAAAGTTCAGCATTTGGCACAGCTGAAGAAATAAAGGAAAAGTGCTTCACCCTTGTCGAGAGCATGCCTAAACGCATCAAAAGGGTGATAAAGGCTAAAGGAATGCATACAAAATATTAAGAGTTGAAAAATTGTAATATTAGTTCTGTTAAATAAATAGAAAATAAATGGTATATGTTAAAAATTTCACCATTGAGTCTAATATTTGCACACGTCTGTAATAATGGTTTTAGAAGAATAAATTGCAATATTTTGAAGAAGAGAATCTTTGTTATTGTTTTCTACAAATTATTCTCGCTGTGATACTACGGCCTGTGAGAGTGAGATGGAGAGGGGAGAGAGAGGGGTGGAAGGAGGAAAGAGAGAGAAAGAGAGGGAGGGGGAAAGAGAGAGACAGAGAGGGAGAGAGAGAAGGGGAAGGCGGGCAGAGGGAGGGGGAGGGAACTCATTGCTCCAGAGCGCCGAGGCATACTATCTCAAGATCGACACAAAAGTAAGAATAATTAGGCATGTTCCATCCTTAGGGCCCTTTGCACCACAGTGTTCAGCTTTAAAATGATCGCCGCAACGTGGGACTTTTAGAACATTGTAGTCGTCTAACACCAGTGCGCATTTTGGAACTTTACTGTTTCAAAGATCGGCATAAGTAGCAACATCATTTGCCAAATAAAGGGTTAAATAAATTTGTAACGTTTCGTTGGGTTATGTATGATAAAAGCTCTAAGAAATGGAAACCACGAACAATAGCACGGCTTTCAACAAAGGAAGAAAAGGCAATCAAGTTATTATTCGTAAAAGGTTATGCACGGCCACCTTTATAAAACCATTAGTCTATCCACGCTTTCAATTTTTACGACTTTCCATTATTTTCTGTTTGTGTGTTTCTCTACAGTAATATAACAACTGCTCCTATAAAGATATTTTTAGAAGATTGAAGATAGTAACGCTTCCTTCCATGTATATATTCTTGACCCTAAAATTCTTTGTATGCAATCGTGCCTTATTTGCAACAAATAATGTAATTCACAGAATAAACACTAGACAAAACTATAATATCCATTATCCCAGGGCTAAACTTTCTTGCTTCCAGAAAGGTGTGTATTATGAAACTATAAAAATATTTGGCGCACTTCCTAATGTTCTTAAAGAAAAAACTGATAATTCTGTGCTTTTAAAAATGCTGTTAGAGAGTACCTTTGCTCAAAATCTTTTTATTCTGTACAAGATTATCTGAATGACAAATTATCCTGATAATGCTTCTGTAGCTCTGTAAGTAGTATCTAACTGTTCCAATGACAAACCATTACCAATAAATCTTTGATGCATGTTGAAAGTTTATTTTTAATGTATATGTATCTAAGAAATAAAAAAAATGTTATCCATTGCAAAAAGTTTTAGACGTACTGGCATAAGCCAAGTGAAAGCTGAATTAAAAAGTGTTTGATTTTGTATCATATATAATTATCCCTGCTTTGTTTTCCATAATGTTATTCATGTTCCCTGTATACTATAATATGTGTCTTATGTTAAATTTTGTACATATATATGCTATTAAACTTTATACCTCTGGACATGTTCAATGTTCACAGCCTTTTCTGGCTACAAGTGAACCAACTGAACGCAAATCAATCTAATCAACGACCTTTCTGCACATTAATTAAACTGTTCTCAGTTATACTTTTACAAAGGGAGTTGGCCAAACTCATATGCACATATGAAAACTTGTAAGTGAACCTTATTGTAGAAATGAAAACGTCCTGCTAGACTTTTACTCAAATTGTTTGTGTATTATTTAGTTTCCGTAGGGGAGGGGTTCCGTTCCCTTCAGCTGCCAAGGTGCGGGCGCTGCGGACCCTTAGTACTCGTGGTACCTCTGACGTTACTAGAGGAACCTCGGGTCAAACATTCGAGCCCCTCCCTGAATTGGAGTTGTTCGGATTGGGATGGACTCGAGGGTGAAGTGTGTTCCCGACACCCACTGGGAATTGGGTACCTCCGGCCAGGCTACGACCACCCGGAGGGGGTAGAGTGTTGCCTAAGAAGTCCCGGGTACTAGCCTGCAGAGCTAGTAGAAGGTGTGCTAGATCACCAGGTGGCCCCACCGAGGTTTTCGGTAGTCTTCCCTGCGGGGTTGACGCGCGTAAGTGGCGTATCCACTTCCATCCCGTCTTGACGTTGTGCTCAGTGAGGGGGCCTTTTAAGAAATGAGGTATTGCCTTATGGAAAGAGCCCTGGAGTATCCATCGCTCCCGGGTAGGAGGCCCGGGTCCTTGGTCCTACGGGTCCAGGACTAATGGGAGTAGAACCTCTGCACTTAACTAAATTAACTGTGTATTATTTAGTGCAAAAACGCAATAAATGAGACAAACATATTAATAATAATTATAACACAAGACTGAGATTACGTAAACGTATTTCAGTATTATCATATTACAGACTAAAATAACAAAGCAGAATACTGGTGCCTTAGTTACATTCAAATGCCTCTCGTTACTTATTTCTTCAACAAGTGTTTTTCCACCTCTGTAGTGTAGATGGTAGTGTGTCTGCGTCACGTTCAGATTTTCCGATTTCGAATCCCGTTCAGGGTGAGCTATCTAGAGGCTTTTCTTCACCTCCAGAGCAAATACAGGAATCCATAAAATGCCACCATTATACAGAATTATGTATTTATATAGTAAACTTAATTACTTCTATGCAGATATTTTCAACCTGTCTGTGACTCAATTAAAATGCCATAATTACGATTTATTCGTAGATCAGTAAATTACTAAAGATAACAGTATAATTACTGTAATTAGTAATAGTAGTAAAATTACTTAACATGCCACCTTCACTTTTCCCCTTTTTTCCCTTGTTTTACAATGGCTTCTATTCCTTATTTTCCCTCTCTGTATTACTTTGTGTTAATTTGTTTTTCTTGTGTTTTATTTGTATATTACTATGTGTAAATAATACATATTATGAACATTGTAATTGGGCTTAAAAGCCTGTTATGTTCATAAGTAAATAAATGGGATGGGATAATCAATCAATAAGTAACGTAATAAGTAAATACATAAGTAAATAAATAAATAAGCGTTTTTCCAGGGTTCCTCTTATCCAGAAAGATGAATGTTGGGTAACTCTAAGCTCTATGGACCTTACTAATTTGAATATCATTTCATTCACTGCCCGATATGATTTAACGTTCCAGGACACAAATTAAAAACAAACAAATAACCAAATTATTATTTTAAAAAGCATATATAAGCATTTGGAAACATGATTCTTTTACATGTAGAATACGAGGGTGGTCTGAAAAGTTTCCGACCTCAACATGAAGATGGCAGCACTCTTAAATAAAAGTTAGTGCATTTCATTGTTCATCTGTTGACAGTTGCTCACCAAAGTTTCAGCCACTTCGGACGCTCAGTTGTTATGTAAGTCAGTTGAGTGACTTGATGCGAGTGTTTTTATGAAAATGGACAAAACCGAGTATCGAGCTGTCACTAAATATTTGTTTTTGAAAGGCAATAGGCCTACGAAAATCAAAGAGTAGTTAAATTATGTGTATGGGGACTCTGCACCATCATTTACCACAGTGAAATTTTGGGCAGCTGAATTTAAACGGGAGACGGGGAGACAATGAACGTTCCGGAGGTTCAAAAACTGCAACTACAGACGAAAACATCGCCAAAGTTCAAGAAATGGTGTTAGACGACTGCCGAATTAAAGTGAGAAAGATAGCCGAGGCTACGCACATGTCAAAAGAACGTGTTTGTCAGCTATTAAGTGAACATTTAGATATGAGGAAGCTGTCCGCGTGTTGGGTGCCGCGTTTGCTCACTTTAGACCAAAAACGTGTTCGAATGAACATTTCCAACGCTCTGTTGGTGCAGTTTAGGCACAATAAATCCGAGTTTTGGCGCCGATAAATACGTCCAAAACAAAAATACAGTCCAAACAGTGGACTAAAAGTGGGGAAAAAAAGGAAAACCCGTTTTTTCTGCTGGGAGTGATGGCGACTGTTTTTGAGATAGTCATGGAGATATTTTAATCAATTATGTTCAAAAAGGAAAGACAATTACAGGAACATACTACGCATCATTACTTGACATGCTGAAGACAGAACTTGCGGGAAAATGGCCACATTTGTAGAAAAAGAAAATACTGTGTCATCAAGACAACGCACCGTCTCACACTTACCCGGTTGCATTGGCGAACATTCACGAATTACGGTTTGAACTGCTTGACCAACCGCCTTACTCGCCAAATCTAGCCCTAAGCGACCTCTTTTTGTTCCCTCATCTGAAAATTGCGCTCGAAGGACAGAGATTTTCGTCAAATGAAGAGGCAATCACATTCGTGAACCATTATTTTGCAGAGAAAAACGCCGAGTACTATTTGGACGGGTTACAGATTTGAGAACATCGTTGGTAGAAGTGTGTAGAGTTATAAGGAGACTATGCTGAAAAAAAAAAGTTCTGAAAGAATGTCTTGTATCTTTATTAGGTTGGAAACTTTGCAGACCACCCTCGTAGAAATAAGTTAAGCAGAGTAGCCTGAAGCGATAGCCAAACCTTTTAATAAAGGACTTTGTATGTGAGAATCCGGAGAACTTGAGACTGATTATATTCCAAGAAAATTCAAAACACAAATTTAATTTTTAATGAAAATGTCTTAAATATTTTAACTAAAATAATTATTAAAATTGTTTATATTTTTTTTAAATCGTGTTGAATTCCTGGTTGTTAAAAGAAATTTAACTACTAAGTTTGGACTGCATTGGACTACGCTACGGAGGGGCTTCAGCACGGATTATGAACTTGGTCTATTGTACCTCTGCCCCCAAGTGGGGCAGCCCCGAGGGGAAGGATGAAGCAAGAGGAGAGAGAGGTCGTCCGTCCCAAGAAGCCACAGTGCAGGGGGCAGCGTCCCTACACCTTACCAGTGGGAAACTCCCCGGCATGTCAGTGCAACCGGCATAACACCCGCCGAGGTTCTGAAACGACCCCACTAGACCGGGTTCGAAGACCCTAGACGCTCCTATCGGAGGAAGAAGTTTAACCTACAGCATATCATGCCATGCAAAGCGGAGACACCCGCCGACGCTTCTACGCTGAAGTGGACCACCAAATGACAGATGATGTGAAGTGATAATGTAGATGAAATGGAGGGACAGGAAATTCGGTGATGTAATTGACCTACCCAGCATTCGTCGGAAAAACTCAGGGGTCAGGTAAGCTGGCCACGGGAATCGAATGCGGACTGACTACAGACTGAAGCACCTGATAACTACTAAGTTTGTTATTTAACGGAAGTTTGGATGTTTAGTTATGCTGTTCACACACAGATGTTATTAATATCGCGGAAATTTATTGAAGTGTATTGCGGGGGGATTCAGGAATCTCTCTGCAAAACTTTCTGATGAAAATCTTGTCATTGAACTTTTGGGTGGAATGCAAAACTTTTCTTTCTTATTGTATCTAGTAGAAAACTTAAAAGCAGCAGATTTTTCTGCGCTTCTCTGATTTCTCCATGCAATCTTACATAGAAATACAATCCAAATTTATACTTTATGGTGAAGGATATCGCTGTGTAATTTGTAGAACATGAGTTGTCTCATGTACAGAGGAACAATACAAGGTGTTCATTTGTTTTCGTTATTTCCCGCCCTCCGATTGAGCAAGAATGAAGTCATAGTTGACTGGTGAGTCTATCTTGAAATCATAGTGCCCTCTACGGAGAAGAAGCGGTAATGTTTGCGGAGCAGTAAGTAAATTACAGCGGTCTGAGGTGGTTGCGCTGGTAACTAATACAACCAGCTTCCCCTGGATATGAATACAGAGCACCGCATCTTCATGGTTAAATGCTACTTTCGTACCAGCCTTAATATTGGTGCGACATATAAACATAATTTAAACTACTGCATAGAGGAGTATATGCAAAGATATCCAGCATTCAGACAAGTCCGTCATAGCATAATGTTGTCAGAAGTGTCCAGATACCGTAAAATTGACGTACTTTTGTTTGCAACATAAACGTCTTACGTTTTATCAGTATACGATATAAATTTTTCGTAATTGTCACGCTCAATCTGTTAATGTTGGTATCCTTATGTCTTTTAAAACCAACAGGTGCATCAAACATTTCCAAGATACAGGATCAGTTACTCTCAAAAAGAGAGACACTGGACGCTATAAAGTGATTGGTTCCAATCTATAAGTAATAAATAATGTTATGATAGAAAGGCCTCAAGCATACCTTCTCGCAATACAGACAGTGTTTAAGGGGAAAAGAGAACGGAAATATAAGGAAATAGACACATAAGACTATGTACTAGAGATATTTTCTTGTTTAGAGTTGGATAAAAGCTTTGTACATATTGAAAAATTAATTTATTTTTCATTCCTAGAACATGTGCTAATTTTCTGGTTTGTAATGAAGTTACATTGTGAGAAAACTGTGGGTGATAGAAAAGAATTGAGAAAAAATTAAAATATTTCTATTTTATGTGACAGGTTTACAATATGCATATATGTCTACTATAGCACAAAAACAGATGTTCATTGTGAAATAAGTGTTCATTAACTTATCAATTCCGGTAGAGGGAGACCTCAAAGCTGCTGTCAGCACAACTAATACGATCGCAACCCGCTAGGGGGATTGTATATAAACTTGCTCTATCAACGATGCTATTGATGACGTCAAATTTTGCGCGGTGAAATTACATATAAAAATGAGCACCGTGTATTATTTAGGCCTATAATGTGTTTCAAATGGGAAGGTGTTTGTCCCTGAGCGCTACTAGGTCAGCAACCAGTCGGAGTCCTGCGGTGTTTTCATACTGCATTCTCGCTAAGTGGTGTGTGATGAGCGACAAACTAATCAAACTCTAATAAATACTATCCGCGGCAAGACAAAAATTCAGATTTTGTAAAAACTGATCCAAGAGGAAGGAGAGAGTAATGTATTTAACATAACCGTAGAAACACCATATTTTTAGCTCAAATAGTTTTCCTAACACAAATAAACAGATAACATTATATTATAACAATGCATGCGACGTAAGCACTGCAATGAAGACCATTATTGGTTGGCATGTATGCGTGAACGTACATTTGAAATTACTCAGAACTGAAACGTAAACATTTGACATGACGTGGTAAAAGGAAATATGTACTTTGAATAAGCCAAGGTGTTTGTTAAATACGATGAGAGGAAACGATACACTTCTCGGTAGTGTGGCAGAACGTGTCTGGTCACATTATATCTTTGTTTATGAAGAGAGAGTTCAAAGCATCATTATGCAGTAACTCTTCCATGAAAAAGTGTATCAGCTTGACCAATGAGAGACGTGATCCATCTCCCCTCCCCCTTACTACTCCTAGAACAATGCAATAGAGTTAATGTAGGCTCAAATTATTTTGCAAACAGAAATAATATTTTTAAACTGACGTTGAATGACTTATTCACGAAGAAATTGACAAGGAACGTCACGAGTCTGGGAAAACTGTGTGACATCAGATAAACTATAAGACGACAATTTTTGAAAATAAATAGCAAGTAACGAGATTTTGGAACCTATCATCATAAATTTGCAGTACTCCGACGATGAAGACAATGACAATGACGAATTATCTCTTAACGTAAGCAACATTCACAGCTATACGGATGCACCGCTGGTATTTTCGTTGGATTAGAAAAATAAGTAATTCATAAACTATAATTAACTTTAAACTAAATATTTAAAACATGTTATAAAACAGATTATAAAACTTTGGAAAATTCAGTTTGCGTTTCCTTACGTCTAGCGCCACGAACACTCGCAAGTGTGCGAGAGAGAGGGAAATATAAAAGTTGTGGGGATGACGAGATGGCAACGGTGAAAACTCTTAACGCATCTGATAGGCTACAGGCGAGAATTCTTCCCACTGAAACACATAATAGCTGAATACTAATACTACGCCTATTAGATACGACCTGGAATCAATGACCTCGTCGGAATACCTCGCCCAATATACCAACGTTTTGTGCTACTGCATAATATTTCTTGACATAAACACAAAGTACAAAATGCACTAATATATTTCGTACATGGGGACCAGAAAAATGCGATACTAACAACAAAACAAAAAATAAATGCTCAGTTGGAACTCTGCTAAATATTAATGGAATACGCTAGGTAACTAAAAAAGTGTCCATAATATTACAAACGTGTAATATTTACCATTATTGTATTTGTTTGGACACCGTTTGGGCTACAGATAGCAAATAGAGTTCACTGACGTTATTGACTTATCTGAGAACAGTTGTTGCTATTCACTTCCCCGTTTGTAGTTACGTAATTGCAAGGCTCAAGTCTAGGGCGAGTTGTAACGTGCGAAGTGTGGATTAAGAAACACTGTCATGTTCCACAATCAATTCATCGTTCACATTTATGGCCTTTACATCTTGTAAAGTCAATATATACAAAATATATTTAAACCTGGAAAGATAGTCAGGATGAAAACTTAAATGCCGTAGCCGGGATTTAAACCACGGATCTTCTGGTTGCCGTCCAGCCGCTCTAACCCTTGAGCTACTATGGCCAACGTGCCGACATGACATTAAATTCTCCAACTGACTCGTGTTTTCCCATATTTAAACCTGTATCTTGTTTTAAAGCTATCTTCCCGACGTTGCATGATTATCTCTTTAAAGTGAAATTGGTTACTTTAGTTTGCCTCCCGCCGTTCTTTATAGACACATTGTACAATGACACAGATGATTTATAGGTTAAGTGTTCCTCTCTATCCCAGCCATTCCTAATAACACATTAAAACAACCATGTAAAGGGTTGTGGGACATCGACAGAACGCCTAGTTTCCTTAATCTTCTCTTGACCTTCCTTCAGAATTCTGGACATATTTTTATTGTTGCATATTTGACTACAATGATCCCATCGGCGACCGTTCTCCTTTGGATCATATCGTGATGGTGTTATCTCGTAGACGTTGGGTTGCTGATACTTTGGATTTCTTTTTATAATCATTAGATCACGCACACATTCGCACGCTCGTTCATACTTCCAGATTCTGGGAAAGATGGGGAATTATCTTGGTTGGAGAAAAATCCCCATCCTCAGCAGAGAATCGAAACCGGAATCCCCAGCCCGGCAGGCAGGTGTTCCACTAACTGAGCTAAGGAGCCAGCCTGTCTGGAAATATTATACGTATATCCTATAAATATCCTTTGGTTGTGAAAGAATCATCGGTGGGAATCTTCGAATAATGTTTACCTTCTCTACTATAAGTATGCAGTAAATGGGGAAAGTATTGTATTTCACCCAATACAACCACGTTTGCACGACAGTTTGAAGCAAATAGTGGTCAGCGCAGGGTATGAGCAATGAGGTTCTCTCAGGGTATGGATATGTATCAGTAAGGTTAGTTCTAATGACACTGGAATGCCCGTTTTAAACTGGTTTAATGACTGCTTCTTTTTATCATCACCTCAAACTCGAAGTTGCCGACCAAGGGTTACCAATATATTACTGTTTAGAGTCACTGTAGATGGAATGCTTATTACTCGATAATACTTCATTCGTTACGTATGAACAGACAGTTCTTCCCTCCGGTTCTGGTCTGCCTTTGACCAAGACAGAAAAAGAGGACTGCCTTAATCGGCTTCACGCAGCGGACTGTGTGTCCTTACTTGGCACAGCTGCGCGTGGATGTGTAACTTTCACTTCTGAAGCCCTGGATTTTCACACAAAGATTCCCTTTGTGACTATTTTGTCCATTGTGATTATTATTCTCGGCCATGCCATTATCAAGGGTCCGAAGAATACCTATTCAAACGGAGTCAAGTGTCATTCATTTAGGATTCTTGCTAAGAAAACCTCTTTCTCCCGTGTCTTTTGTTACACAACTCAACTCAACTACACATGCATGCGTTTCACAAAGATACAAAATTACTTTGAAATACATCACGATTCTTTACTTATTGCATCCCTTAATTTCGGTAAAGTCTGTCTAGTCAATGGGTGTGCAGTTCGGACTCAAAGGAACCTGACCCTCCCGCCCACTAATGACCGTCATAAGTCTACCTTCACACTTCAAAAATGGAACACTGTCGTTAAGGACCAATAGCTACCCTGATTTTCTTGAAATGACAGTCGTACGTTTACTCCACGTGGAGTATCAGTTGGCAAAGTTCCAACTTTCAGTTGATCTGTTTCATTACGTGCAGAAATTCGTTGTGTGTCGCGATGTGGAGACGTGGGAGGGAAATGTAATGGTAAATGCAAATGAAGTAGTAGATAACTTTCAGTCAAGTGAAAATAATCAAAGTGAAGAAAATAGTGTGAATAACTGGGCCGAGTTAAATTATTGGAAAAGCCTCAAAAAACAAAGTTATAACGGGAACTGTTTCTAAGCAAATTCAAGCGCTTGTTTTGAACACACATAAATAGGTCCTGAAAAATAATCTTAGTAAGGGGTCGTGCAATGAACCTGATGATAAATTCTGGGTATTCACAGAAATACATTAAGAAATATTGTGACGAAAGGAATACCAAATACTCCGATCAAGTGTGAAAACAAAAGGAAACGTTTCTCTAAAGTAGATAATTTCACATGCGATTTAATTCGCCGAGAAATTTATGGATTATATGCAAAAGGGAGAGCGCCCACCTTAGACGAATTGGTTGCACATTTGCAAAAAATTTATGATTTTCCTTATGGGCGCGTCACTTTGCGCAGTCTCCTTAAGGAGCTGGGTTTCAAATACCGCACCTTGAATAAGATAAGGGTTATTACGGAATCCAGTAGAATTGTAGCTTGGCGATATATATATATATATATATATATATATATATATATATATATATATATATATATATATAATATTTGTGAAAACTAAGGAAGTTTCGCAGTAATGGACATACCATAATTTATTTAGACGAAACCCCGTACGATACCCATGACGTATTGAGAAAGGTGGCAACCTTGCAGAAAGATCTGGGAGAAGGAGGGTCGGGGTTGTAAAACGATTATAAGGGTTCGTCAAAGGTGTCGGCCGACGTGCACACGAGTTAACTAAACAGACTTTATCAGTATAACTAAAAGACTAAAAGTCAATAAAAATACAAAACTGCGATAAGAAAAAATTACAATTAAATCTCTCCACCCTAAACTACACATATGTAAACACTTTGGATTTTTTAAACGGCTCCAATAGTTTTGATTCAAATAAAATGCCTTTAATGTATTTTCATAAACATTAAATACAGTTATTTAATTTTCTGAGTGTAGGCTGTGAGGGCCTCTTCCTTGTTTATAACTTTTGTATAACTGTTAAATATTGAGATGTACAGAACCTTACTGATCAAAAATGTGCACATTGTTTAAAGAAACATAAGTTTGAATTTTCTAAATAGGAAACCGTTATTCATTTTTCTGTAGTCTTGTAGAGAAAAGAGAAATATCGAAGCCCTTAAAGTTTTGACTGTCGCCTAAGTCATATATAAAGAAGGGGACAATAAATTACTCTTATGAGTTGGTGTTAAGGGTTAATAATCTTTCGTTTTAATTGATATTTTTGGTTGTATAATATGGGTAAGACATGCTGTGGAATGTTCTTGTTAAGTTTTGTTAAGTATCATTAAGAAATAAAATAAAATGAATAGTTACGTTGTACTGGTTATTAGTACAATTTGGGACCGCCGGGGCTAATTTTTAGTTTGTGTTTTGTTTTATTAGTAGGTGGATATCAGTTATTTTCACTGGATACCAGTAATAAATTATGAAGTGTTAATATTTTTGTTCATTGTTAAATTTATTTTAGTGTTTATTTGAAGATATATGTATTAAACATGGGAAAGGGATGAACTTAAAGGGGAAAGAAAGTTTAAATGTGTTTTGTGTTTAAAAGAAAATCTTATTTTCTGTAGTGTATAAGTATTATGTTTTGGTGTTGTTTTTGTTTATTTAAGTAGGAGTAGTTTTAATATCTGTAAACATTTTTGTATAAATTATATAAAAGTTAATAAATATAAACATTTGGAATATTTATAATCTGATTTGAGAAATTAGGTGCCAGGGTATGGTGTTGCAGATTTTTATTTATATATTTTATTTTTCGTGTAAATCTATTATGATCCCTTATTCCTGTTTGACCCCTACAAGGAAATATGTAATAAACCATTTCTATGAATGTTTATCTGATGAACGTTAAGTAGATAGAAGTGTAAGCTTTTTAAAGTTTTAAAAATAGTTTTAATGTTTATAAAAGTAGTTTGTTGAACAAGAAATGTGTGTTGCATGAGATTTTCAGAAAAAAGGAAAGCTTTTCTGCTTATGCCTCTAGACATAGCTTCAAAACGTAAAGTTGGTTAAAATCCAAACCTGGTATTTCTACAAGTAACTTCCAAGGATACGACACAAATATTGTGAAGAAAATCTCCCCATTATAACCATATTTTACAAAAAATAACTTTTTTCCAGGCTGTTGCTTCTCTCAAAAATGGCTGTAAGCATATTGTGACTTTGTGGATTCGTAGAATTAAAAATCCAATTTGCCAAAATTCTAAATGTTCTTTATTTGCGTAGAAATACACTCCGTAGCAGCAAAATTACATCCCATATCACAACAGAATCTTCCAGAGTCGATGACAGTAACAAACAGCTTTCGTTACAACACACTCAGCTGTTCTCTGCTTACTCACTCTTGTTACATGTCTTTACAACAACCTCATGTTTCACAAGTTGCCGTTTTACAACTTGCAACTCGCCTCTTGGCCAATCGTCGCCTCTTTGAATACCTCACTGATAATTTCTAGATTATTCGAAAATAAACCAGAAACCGATCAGTCTGTATCAGTCTAGAAGTAATTAGAAATTTCCATTTATCTCAGTTTGTTTGTTTCGGCAGAACTTTATCTGCATTTTATCTAGGTCTGCCGGCTCTTGGTTTTCACACTGCCCGCCTATCAGTTCCTTTTGTGTAAACAAGCCGCGTGATCGTAGATACGGGTTCGCGACACTATTAATTAAAAGTCATATATTTAGTATACAAGGTGAGTCTTCTGCCCCTATTTATTGTGATCTATGCAATCCGCAGTTTATATGCTAATGTGAAAACATTGACCCTTTTAGCATAAAAGCCGTTATTGCAGCCCTGTTCTTCTATTCTGTACTTTACTCATCCAGCATTTATACTTACAGCCCTGAATGAGGACCAAGGAGTTGTGAACAGCTTAAATAAACGGTTTTTCATGCATGTAATACTAGCAAGGTGATAAAGTCATGGTTTTCTAAAGGGCACCAGAGGGTACGTGGAAGCTGAGGGAGTGGGCTAGCTTGCTGGATTGTGCTGATACGAAGGCTAGGTTCGAAACCACCTCACATAGTTTCGTTTTTTCCCCACTTCCTCCCAATCTTTATTTTTTGTATTTTAGTTACTAATTTGTTTATTGTTGCTATTGGTTCACTTGTGAGCCAAAGACAAAAGAATTACAGTCCGATAATTAGGAACCTATATGGATTTGCTCGCCATATAAGTTGGGCTGAGCTCATCCTAACGTCAAGTAGTTGAGGCCCTTGACTTCTAAAGGGTAACCACGGGCTATCTTTATCTTTTATTAGGGATCATGTTTAACTTTGTGACCCTTGTAATCTGTACGGTATATAAGTGTTGTATACTATGTTCCATAGTTGGCTTTCATTCTTAGCAGAATGTCGACGACATTAAATCTAATAGTTTTTATTTCATGCTTATATCTTACGTTTCATTGCATTTTTGAAATGTTTGGAACTTCGTTGAGTGGGTCAATCACAATACCCACCATTATAAAGTATCTACTATGAACTACACATTTATAACTATCTGTCAGTGGTAAACATGGCTATTATTGTATTTTATAAACACCTATAATGTTATAAAAGTTTTATTTGTATTATAATATCAAATTATAGGCCCCAAGAGATAGAACAGAGGGTATAAAATGTTTGAGCTCATCACGAAGGATTTGACCCCAAGTCAAACGGGCATCCTAGTGAAGTATCCTATATGACACCACTTAGCCAACGCTACGTTGCCAAGGAAGGTTTCTAGATTAATTGAATAACTGCGGACCTAACACCTACCTCGAATTTCTATGCGCTTACTACAGCTTTATACAGTGTTTTGAGCTCATTCTGGTAGTTTTGACACAAATAAAAAAAACGACATCTTCCATTACAGTTACTGTATGAGTTAAAAGCTGACGTAATTTGTGACAGAAACGAAAACCATCTACTTAATTCTTAGCATTTTTGACATGGCTGTACAATTAAAACACGTGTTGGCTGAAGATTTAAATCCAATTGGTCCCACCGTGTAGATTTGTCATTTTTAGTTCCCAGGTACTGTCAACTGATGCATGAGATAGGCTGTTCCTTCAGGGGCTTGTGTGGGCGCTGCGGACCGTTAGCAACCGTGGTACCTCTGACGTTACTAAAGGAACCTCGGGCCGAACATTCGAGCCCCTCCCTCTGGGAGTTGTTTGGATTGGGTTGGTCTCGAGGGGGCAGTGGTTCCCGATACCTGTGGGAGATCGGGTACGTCTCCGGACGGGGTTGAGGGAAGCCATTAATATTCCCGGGTACTAGCCTGAAGAGCTAGTAGAAAGCGTGCTAGATCGCCAGGCGGCCCCACCGAGGTCATATCGGTAGCCTTCACCTTAGGTGTTGGCGCGCGTAAGTGGCGTATCCACTTCCATCCCGTCTTGTGTCCTTGGACAAGATGGGGGGGGGGCTTGTTAGTAACCCAGGTCTTGTCCTATGGAAAGCCCCACGGAGGACGCCGGGCGTCCTTTGGGACAGCTCGAATACTCTCTGGTTGGAAGAAGCCCAGGTCTTGGTCCTACGGGTTCAGGACTAATGTGAGTAGAACCTCTGGACTCAACAACTGTTCCTTCAAGGGCGTGGTTAAAGGTGTGCGTGAATGTACGCTAAGGAATAAAAGTTTGTAAACTCTTTAAAATAATTACTGCAGCTTTCTTACCTGGGTATGATGTTCCTGGAATCGACATACGTAGTGATTGCTTTTTGTCCCATACAGCGCTTATGTACTGAGTTATCTACCCATCCTCTATTAACTTTTGTACAAATCATCCATTAGAAGACATTCAAGAATGGCATAAGTCACATGTTTTGCTTAGCAAGTTGCATAAATTCAAAAATAAATAGGGGCAGGTGACTCACCTGGTATATCCATTACAATTGAAATGTGGAATTTTAATATTCTGGGACTAGCCTTAGAGGTCCTCACCATTCAGAATAGCTTTCGCATAGCTGGGAAACCGAATAGATACAAAATACACAAATAATGTAGATCCGATTAAAGTACATAATTTATGTGGAATATGTTTTTGTGGGGTTAAAACTTTCCTAAGTGTTCGTTATTGTTTTGCATTCTCAAGTACTTATTGTTATTTTCCCCTCTCGGCTGTGCAAACAAAAAAATTGCAAAGACAGCATATAGCAAGTAGCATCTGAACGATTTCAGTACCGCTTAAGCCTTAAGCCTGTCGCATTCTCTTAATCCCCTTGCCCCTACAAGGAAGTATGGACCTTAATAAGATCATTTCTGTAAATTTTTATCTAGATTTACATGAAGTAGATAGAAGAATAAGAACAGGTAGAGAAGGTAATGTGAGTACAGCATATCAGATTTTTAAATTTCATCATAAAGACTATTTAAATTTTGGATTAATGGTGAAATGTGCTTCTCTGAAAGTATTTATTCTGAATGATGTATGTGGCTGAAGTATTAGACTAAGATGAAATGGGTAATGAACACTTTCTGTTTACAGATGGTCAGAAATTATCGGCCGAAACTAAAAGCGATCTTCAAGAGATTGTGAGGAAACCATATAGATATTCGGAAAACAATAATATGAAGATATTGGTAAACATAACTAAAATTGTTAATATGGAGATTAAATACAGAAAAATGGCTAAAATAGTATGTATTACAGATTTCTGCCAGGGGCACCAACGTGCTTGAAGTCAAGAGCGCATAAGTGACTGTGTTTTGTAGTTCTGTGGGGATGCGAGAGGGCATTTGTACTCAACACGTAAACAAACATTTAGTCACAATAGAGGACAAAATATATGCTGCCTAATACAACATGTTTGAAGTAAGTTTTCAGGTACTAGATACAATTTAAACATTCCGAAGTAACCACTTCCTTGTTTAACAACAAAGTACAAACAATTTATCGCAAAATAAATTTCTTCACAAATTAATTGAACCATGTGTCTCTACATACCGAAAATAAATAAATGATCTCCCATTTTCATTTGTAAGTTTGAATCTAGAAAATCTTCGTTCTAGTCACATGAAGGGTCAGGTACATAACGAAAGAATGGGATATCAAACGAATAAATTTGACAGATTCGTATTCATTGTTGCAGTTCAATAAAACATTTGTGGCACTCATATATACAGGATGTTTCAAACCGACTCCGAACATATAGAAGTAGTGACTCAGCTGCTATGTGACACATATAGAACACATAGTCCTATAAAAAGTGCTCCAGAGTGGATGTGGATTAGGCAGTGACAGGAACAGCGACGCGTGACTCACGCTGTCGGAGTTCGCAGGTATAGGTTACACACCGTGCCGCGAGCTGTGACTGTAAACATACCGGCATACTCCGCAGTACCTCGCTACTTTTAAGAATTTCTTTGGCTTATGAAACCGCAATAAAGAAGCTATTGCTTAATTATTGCTTATGAGTGTTTAACGTGTTCCAAAGTGCCATTATAGCAGACCATGATGGTAAATAAGCTGGTGGACATATGCAAATTACATCTTATAGAGGGAAGTTAAAGTTAGTGAGGTTGAGGATGGAAGCATTAAATGATAAACAGAACAGAAAACACGTAAAAGAATTGTACATAAAATAACCAAAATTAACTGCCTTATGCAGTGAGACGAGCATCTTATTTCACGTGTTTCTTAATACTAAATAAGTCATTTGTAACTGAAAATGAAGATGATGATATTTACAGTAAGTGTTGAAAGTATTGTACAATTAAGATGATTATAAATGTCCTGAAGTTCAACAAATAAATAGTATTATTGATTTAACTTTTTTTTTGTAATTTACGTCCTCCGACGTTAAGTCATATCGGACGATGAATGGGACGGGTGAAATGATGCTCAAATGAGCCCAGGGTCCATAGAGCTTAGAGTTAACCGACATTCGTCTTTCAGGATAAGGAAAACCCCGGAAAAACCTTATCCAAATAACTCACCCTGACCGAGATTCGAACTCGGGACCTCTTGAACGAGAGGCAGACATGCTACCACCACGCTACCGAAGCGGGCTTGATGTAACTATTTTTACAATTCATATTTTAATGACACAAAATTAATCGTGCGTTCGTTGAACCCCCTTCAGCTCGTCTATATATCAAAACCATATCCGTCATTTCGACGTTCGTATAGCACTCCACATTGCTTGGATTTGCTATCTAAGTACGCGCAAAGTCCTCCCTGTTAGGACGAAATGTGTATTTTTACACTGAAGAGCAACCTTGCAACTGTCTGAGTTATTAGTCGACTGTTTCACAAGTAACTGTTCTTTGCCACATTATCTGAAAGGTAGGCAAGGGTCATTGATAAAGAGTAAGGAGTAAGGTTTTTGTTTTTGTGGTTGGTGCGTCGCAATAGCAAATGTTGAGGTTCGCACACCAGTGGTTCCTGCGCTGCCTAATCACAAAGTCATGTAATATTTAATGCTGCATAAAATTATACATAACAGAATTTCGAAGCTGCGACACCGAAATTCGGACTAGTTACGTTATAAACTACCCAACGGCTATAATCTTTCGGTGTCACTTTGAAACATCCTGTATAAAATCTTTCTATATCTAGAGCTTGTAGGTGAGTTAGGTTTTAGAGAAAGCTACAAATCTTCAAAGCAGGTATGACCACAGTAATTGCTCTGAAGCAAGAGATTTTACAATAGTCATTGCAGTTATTCGTCGGAATCAAATGTACTTGTGACCTTTAAAACGGCAGTATAGATGGCGCCGATGAGTTTTGTTATGTAAACATTCTGTCTTGGAACTGCTACCCCACCCCTTGGTCCAAGCCATCAACTCAAACCCGTGCGTTCCCAATTTGACTGCTGCCTCCGCAAACTAAAACCGACTAATAGAGCAAGTAAACACTTTTACATATCTGGAATATGATATTTACATCCAAGCTTAATCAACACCTATACAATAAAAACCTAACTGATTTACCTGAGACTATTTGCACTCAAGTTACGAATTAATTAATTTCATTTATATCCACCGTTCTTCATGAAATTAACGTTTAATGTTCTGTAGTTTTTTTATAGCGATTCCTTCACTTTGCACCTGATAATTGCAATTTCGTACAGTTCCGATTATTCCAAATACAGGATGAAGATTTCGCAATATTTAAACCAAATAATGTCAAACATCTGCGGAAACTTTGAATTTCTTAACCTCTCCCGACAGTCCCTTTATGTTCTGGAAACGTTGTATGACCCATAAACAGCCTTTGATGAGGGCAGAAGCCGTAGTTGGTATGGTCCAGTCATTTTTAGATAGTTGAAGTTTACATTTTAAAGTTTGTACCTTCATTATGATCCCGTACTTATTTAATAACTAAATGCCGGAGGGATGTGCGCTCGCATGCATTACAAGTTAGCTGGACATAGGATATGAATGACGTCAGATGTACAGCACGGCCATAAAATGTGCACGCGTCGAAAACAACGTAACGCAGTACTCTGCGAACTAGTGGAACATTGCCTTGCAAGTGTGTACAGACACAAGGTCCAGGTGTATTATAACGCGACTGTTTTTATTCCTCTGTCAGTGAAGCCGTTGTCATGGTCAGGCTATACCTTAGGTTCGTCTGGTTCAACTTGAAACATGACCTACTTAGCACTACCCCTCCCTGTGACAAGGGAGAGGTGAAAAGTTTTGTAAACACATTGCCACTGCTATCCACGACATCCTAGTCTCCGTCGGACTCCGACAGATGCTGCAACCAGTGCAGGGCTTGCTTCTGTACAAACAGTGCTGTATATTTACACTGAAATATATTAATAATGGAAATATGAGATAAAACCGGTGTTGTACAAGATAATTAAGGGAAAAAAGATAAGTATGCAATCGACTCAATAGCTGAATTAAATGGGCATACTTCACCTCCATGTCATTGTGATACGAATGCTGTTGAGCTAATATGTGTACAAATCAATGAAGGAGGCACAAAAGATATACTGGGGAAAAGACAGATTAATTGATAAGTTGGACAGTTTCATAATAAATTCAGAAGAATTTGAGTCTCCAAAACGTCCCTAATATACGGTATATCTATACTACCGACATCTATCTGTAGTCATTAAAGTCCTGCTCTTGAAAGTATTAAAGGGATCGCTACAATTTAATCAGATGGAGTCATTTGGAGCTTTACATAGATGTAATGCGGTATGTGATTAGGCAGACATGGTTTACCTACAACAGCGCGGGCAATAGTGCGCTGTCTCCCAAATTCCCGTGTTTCAAGATAAACCAGACGAACCGCATCGAGCGATAGCGATACAGCCCATGTGCAATATACCTATGGAAAAAACGCATACGTCTCCGGCTTTTATTAATAATATTGTCATCCAATTATAGGAAGGCACGACCAACTGACAGCTGAGTGGGGGACAGGAGGCATTCAGGCCAGGCCTACCCAAATATCTTGTGGTGCTAACCAAGTGGATGCTTAGGAAAGTATCACGTACCGTCTCTTTCCCCTCCCTCTGACTTCTGGAACAACCAGGATGATTCACTGAGCCGCGATACTTCCAGACACAGTGATCTGCGTATATAAGGGATGCAGTGGACGAGTCAGTTCAGTTCTTGACGAGCAGCCGTGAAGAGCGCAGTGCTAGAGTACGGACTGGAAGACTGCGTACGTGTATCAGAGGAGTTGTACGTAATTGTGAGTGTGGAGTAAACCTGTGACAGACAAACTGGTGGACTGTAATTGTGTGCGCTACCTAATTCTATTTAATCGGCAAGTGTTCCAACTGTAATTCGGTGGAAATAATGAACATTTTGAGTTTGTACAATTGGACTTTTAATTTCACGAACCCATAAAGTCACAATATAAGGCACATGTTTTTCACGTAATACAAAGCCCTAATATTTCATTGGGGCTGGTCACATAACTGAGTTGGTTGAGCTGGTGAGGTTTTTCTGTAATTTACGTGAATGGGTGAATTGGTGCTCAAATAAGCCCATGGTCCATGGAGCTTAGAGTTACCCACCATTTGTCTTTCAGGATAAGGGAAAATCCCGAAAAAAGCCTTATCCAGGTAACTCACCCTGACCGCGATTTGAACTCGGACCTCTTGAACGTGAGGGAGACACGCCAGCATCTACACTACCGAGGTATGCATTGAGCTGGTGTTGGTAATGTTTCTCTAGCCAAGATGATTACCTATTCTCCCAAAAGTTGGGAATTATCAATGAAAGTGGATAAAAAATGTTGGTTAACGACACTGTCAATTGCGAGGGTCATAATTGCACTAACCCGGTGTGACGGAATTTCGTCACGCAGGTGTTCTTTTACACCCTGGTAAACCTACTGATATGGGACTGTCGTTTTTTAGCACACATTGGTATGGGCTGGTTTCAACTCGCAACCTTACGATCATTAGACCAGCGGCTAACCAACTGCGTCACCTAGATCGACAGAAAAATATATCAAGTATTGGTAAATTCACACAAATAATACAAAACATTTAGGCAATAGTTTACTCTACAAAAACTAAATTTGATATAAGTTGCATGTTTTAACAAGATATGGCTACATTTTTTGTGCTGTAATATTTTGTCTATTTCTTACGTTTTATCCGGTAGGCAAATGTCATCTATAATGAAGAGGATATTGCGACTTTGCGGCTTCTTGAAATTAAAAGTCCAATTGCACAAACTCAAAATGTTCTTTATTTCCACCGAATTACAGTTGGAACAGTTGCGCACACAATTATAATTCATCAGTTCGTCTGTCACAGGTCCACTCCACACTCACAATTACGTACAACTCCTCCGATACACGTACACAGTCTTTCAGTCCGTTCGCTAGCACGGCGCTCCTCACGGCTGCTTGCCAAGAACTGAACTCTCTTCCAGCCCGGCGCGTCGCTTATATAAGACCAACTGCCCTATCTATAAGGTTCCGGGTTAGATTAAATATACCGACTGTTCCAGGCGTCAGGGTGAGGGGCAAGAGGCAACCAGTGACATTTTCCTAACCATTCCCTCAGTTAGTGACACGAGATAAATGGGTAGGCGTGGCCTAAATGCCTCCTGTCCCCCACTCAGCCATCAGTTGGTCGTGCCTTCCGATGATTGGGTGACAATATTCACTGATGACATTCCCAAAAGCCCAAGATATACATTTAATTTGTCATTAGTATATTTTTAACGTGTAATTTTATTTGAGAGAATCAGAATGTTGCATGTAAAGGTTAGTGTGGGCTGGGCTGGGAGGATTTTCTTGAAAATTTTTGTATAAAATACTTCTTTCTCTATAATTATTAATGCAGATAATGCAGTAAATGGCTATAGTTACAGATACCTGTGGAATTCGATATAAAAAGAGATAAAAGTAACATTACACAATATTTTTTAAGAAAACGAGGATATTGTATGGCATGAAATAAAAGTTGGCTGGCCCCACAGCTCAGTCGGTAGAGCACCTGCCTGCAGTGCTAGGGGTACCGGGTTGGATTCCCGGCGGTGGGGGGTGGGGATTTTTCTCCGACCAAGATAGTTCCCCATCTTCCCCAGAGTCTGGAAATATGAATGAGAGTGTGAATGTGTGCGTGATCTAATGATTAAAAACCAAAGATAACGAGTTAACACCTTCGGTATGTTCCAAAGGAGAACGGCCGCCGATATGACCATAGCAGTTAAAGGCGGGGTATAAATGGAACAAGCAAAAAATGTTCTGAGGCAAGCACACAACAGAAGGATAGAAACTTCATAAATTAGATTTATGCGAAATCTTCTACTATTAAACCTGAGGGATGAAGCAAGAAGTACAAAAACCATGACAAAACTGTGTATAGTAAATTATGCAGTACCAAAAGAACTGCCTAAATCATGTTCAAAGCTCTAGCAGCAAGCATTCTTTTAAAATCCGGATGGTATGGACATAGGACGTATGAGAGGCAGATGGAAAAATCAGTTTCAAACTAAGGGATACCCTTGCTTCTGAGCCTCAATAACATGGGGTCTCCCTCTACCTGATGGAAATTCAGTTTCATATAGTGTTCTCTGTATAAATACAGTGCGATCCATATAAACCTGAACCATTTCTTAGACTGCTTGGTTCTCACCAAGGCGGTCTGGGTTCGATCCCAGGCGACCATAAAGTGAGATTTGTGATGGACAACACGGCGCTGGGGCGGGTTTTCTCCGGGATCTCTGGTTTCCCCCACCATCTCATTCCACCGGTGCTCCAACTTCATCTCATGTATCATCAGTGTCATCGCCTGCGGTGCCGTATGTAGTAAATCCGGGCGTTAAACACTACACACAATAATAGGACACACATGAAACATTAGGACAATATAATACACAATTGGGAGATTACATTACACTATTTATATCGCAGAAAAAAATGTTGGAAGTGTCCTCCACCAGCATCTATGCATTGTTGGTCCCATTTTCTGTGGTACGAGTGTAGAAGACATTTGTGGAGCAGCTGGATGATATCGAATTGAGAGAAGGTTATTTCCAGCAACATGGAGCAACGTGCCATACATCTAACGACACCATGAAACTTGTAACCAATTTCTTTGATAGTCGAATGATTTCAAAAGGTCTGGGCCTCCCAGATCCCCTGACCTAACCTCACCGGAATTTTTACTGTGGGGATATCTAAAAATAGTGTACAAGAATAGGCTACGGACAATTGATGTTCTGAAGAAATCCATTGGAACCGAAATACGTAACATTGGCGAGGATACTCTCCGTAAATCTTCAGAGAATATGGTGAGACAAGTGCAAACGTGTATAGATGCTGGTGGAGGACACTTCCAACATTTTCTCTAAGATGTAAATAGTTTAATGTAATGTCCCAATTGTGTAATATATTGAAATGGTTCGGATTTATATGGATCACACTATACCTACGTCACAGATTGGACATGTATACATTTACATTAGCTATATTGACCGGATAGGTTTAATACACTGACAAAAGGAGGTCTGTCAGGTTTGTTTTCTTTAACTTCGTGACCTTATTAGGTTTACTAAGGGAAAGAGAGAGACATTGCGATGTGCACCAACAGGCTTCCCTCTCTCCCTTGTTAAGGATTCCTGCCAATTGTAAGATTTCCTGCTTTGTCTTTGACTCTGCATTTGATTTGAGCTATCATTCACACACATACGCGCAGATGTTAAGCAAAATAGATTACAATCACGTTCCACGATTTAAAAAATTCAACACAAAAATTAACAAAGAGAAGCTGTCCTTTGCACTTATAGAGAGATCTAACTGAACCGAAGTTTTGTGATCTAGCATTTGTGTTGTATTTTTAAGGTTTATACGTTTTATTTAAATTACAGCCATTATTAAACTTTTTTGTGTAATATATGCAATATATTCTACACGAATATATTATCCCAACTCAAATTGCGGCAAAATTGATTTTGAATTGGTAGACAAGTCAGTTGATTACACGACATCAAAACAAAATTTAAGATCATGCTGGTTGCCTGCTCAGTTGTCTAGTAATAAAAATTTAGTAATGTTGCACTTACAGGACCTTCACTACTCAATCTTCTTCATATTATTGTTACAAAATTTCCTTCTGCAATCAATTTAATGGAGAGATACACTTTTAGTTGCAGCGATTTTTTGTTGTTGTAATTTACGTCCTCCAACGTTAAGTCATATCGGACGATGAGTGGAATGAGTGAAACGATGCTCATATGAGCCCGGGGTCCATGGAGCTTAGAGTTACCCGACATTCGTCTTCCAGAATAAGGGAAAACCCCGGAAAAACCTTATCCAGGTAACTCACCCTGACCGAGATTCGAACTCGGAACCTCTTGAACGTGCGGCAGACATGCTACCATCTACGCTACCGAGGCGGGCAGTTGCAGCGATGAAAATATCTTGAGCAGAAGGCATCTACGAGGGTGGTCTGAAAATTTTCCGGCCTCAATATGACGATTGCAGCACTCATAAATGAAAACGTTCATCTGTTGACAGTTACTCACCGAAGTTTCAGCCATTTTCGACCCTCAGTTGTTATGTAACAGCTGTTTGAGTGAGTTGATGTGAGTGCTTTTAGGAAAATGTACAAAATCAAGTATCGAGCTGTCATTAAATATTTATCTTTGAACGACAATACGCCAACGCAAATGAGTTCGATTCTGTGTGTGAGGCTCGGCACAATCATTTACCACAGTGAAATTTTGGGCAGCTGAATCTAAACATGGCCATAAGAGCTTGGGAAACGATGAACGTTCGGGACGTCCAAAACTACAACTACCGACGAAAACATCGCCGAAGTTCACTAAATGGTGCCATACGACCGCCGAATTAATGTTAGAGAGATAGCAGAGGCTATGAACATGACAAAAGAACGTGTTTGTCACATATTAAATCGACATTTAGACATGAAAAAGCTTTCCACGCGTTGGGTGCCGCGTTTGGTCACGTTAGACGAAAAACGTGTTCGAATGAACATTTCCAACGCTCTGTTGGCGCAGTTTAGGCGCAATAAATCCAAGTTTAGGCGCCGATTAATTACTGTAGATGAACCTTGGATACACCATTATACGCCCGAAACAAAAATATATTCCAAAGAGTGGACTGCAAAGGGTGAACCGGCTCCAAAAAAGAAGCAAAACTGTTTTTTTTTCGGCTGGGAAAATGATACCAACTGGTTTTGAGATAGTCATGGAATTATATTAATCGATTTTCTTCAAAACAGGAAAAACTACTACAGCAGCATATTACGCATCATTGCTTGACAAGCTGAAGACAGAACTTGCGGTAAAACAGCCACATTTGCAGAAAAAAAAATCCTGTTTCACCAAGACAACGCATGGTTTCACATCTCAGCGGTTGCAATGGCGAAAATCCAAGAATTACGATTTGAAGTACCTGACCATCCGGCTTAGTCACTAGATGTAGCCCCAAGAGACTTCTTCTTGTTCCCTCAATTGAGAATTGCGCTTGGAGTACAGAATTTCGTCAAATGAAGAGGCAATCGCCTTCTTGAACAATTATTTTGCAGAGAAAAACGCCGAGTACTATTTAGACGAGTCACAGAAATGGAAGCATCGCTGTGAGAAGTGTGTAGAGTTACAAGGAGACTATGTTGAAAAAAAAAAAGATCTTAAAAATGTTTTGATATTTATTAGGCCAGCAACTTTTCAGATCACTTTCGTATGCGGAGCCGAAACACCCTCTAATATGGGAGTTTGTGTGGAAAGCAGGAGCGGCTTGTCCTTACGCGCTGCAGCACGCTCTTTTCTGTTTTATAAATCACATTGTATAAATTTTAAAAGACCGTGTAAGCAACAATGCATTATTTTAAGTATACGAAATCGAGTACGACCAATAATGAACCCTTGATGCATGGAAAATATCTGCGTAAACATTGGAATGCATCCGTGACGTCAACGTGCTGAGAGCCATCAAGCTCGGTGATCAGTTATTGCGCATGCGTACAACCTTCCCCTCTTGCCTCCCCGATGTCCTGAGTTCCCTAGATTTTCGCACAAGTGCGTGCTGCATCTGGGTGTTGCGCGGTGG
The DNA here is from genome assembly GCA_030765055.1 of Mantis religiosa. Classification (NCBI taxonomy): domain Eukaryota; kingdom Metazoa; phylum Arthropoda; class Insecta; order Mantodea; family Mantidae; genus Mantis; species Mantis religiosa. The sequence continues at coordinate 428,395,576 of CM060950.1, read as the reverse complement.
TCATTCGCTGCACGGTGAAGCAGGGCCACCAATACCCATAGTTATAGTTTTAGAACTTGAATATGCATTGAATATCATTTAACAATCTATCATTGCTTTATATTTTAGTTCTAGAAACTAATTCCATTCTTCTTACCTAAACAGATCCAATACCTAATGGTCATTAAATCGGAGGGCGGATTGTTTGTGATGTACCTATCATGTTGGCACGATACGCCATTCCCACGACCATAACGAGAATCCCTCATAACAAGTGAATGTGGTTCCCATGCTCGCATTGTATCCAAGTATTTGTTTGTGTAACGTTATTTAGTGGCTATATCAGTTTCTTTATTTTGTGTGTGAGTGTGAAACGTGTTATAAATTCACTTCATTACGTGTATGAGTAATTTAATATTACGAAAACTTTAACCAATAAATAATGAGAAGAAAGGTTTACTATAAAAATGTTAGAGCAGTCAATACCTGATTTAAAAATTGAGCAAAAAGCAGGAGGAACTAACAATTTTGTTTATACCATGAAGAAACATCGGCGCATGGACTTCATTTTTCAAAAACTGGTGAGTTACATGTACTTCTTCCCGCAGCACGCTGTTATTTTTTGGCACGAGACGCCACTGCTGCAATAACTTATCACAAATTAACGTAGTTTTTCCTATATATAGTGCCTTAAATTGAAGAATCTTTTAAAAATGACAATGTGGATATACTATTTGGAAAAAAACTTCAATAGAAAGATCCTTTAGCTTGTATAGCAATATTATCATTGAGGTTATCTTCAAAATTTACACATCACATTTTTTTAAGAATGTGATACTTTAAGTTCACAGTTTCCTATTCTATATACTTCATCTTAATCGAGATAGAGATTTATGGAAAGGATCTTGGTATATATTTCCTTATAGGTACATCGGGAATAGGAATATACAGTAAGCTTATCGTGCGCTCAGATCTTTAAGAACTGTGTGATGGCTTTGAGTTTCTGCTGGTTTTGCATGGCCCGGATAGGAAGAAAAATGAATGACTTCATGCATGAGAATAGTTCAAGTATTTGAAAATCCACACCAACGGCAACGAATATCCCAGAAACGGTTAACTCCACACAATATTGTGTCAAAAGTGCCTTAAAACTTCTTTATTTGTCATTTAAGTCGTTAGCTTACTGCTAACGTACAGCAATTTACACAAATACAACACTTCGAATGAATACAATGTGTAAGTGTCTGTCGTCGCACCCTTTGAGCTGCTATAATCTTTCTGACCAACATACAGGTCCACTAACACGGAGTTACACACTAATAATTATTACGACCACAGTTCCGATATTCACACGTAACCTACTTCACTGTCGGCCCCAAAACTCGGTAATCTCTCACCAGGAGCCGTACTTACCGACCCTTGAACTGCTTTCTGCCCGTTCCACGGCCGGCCAACTTCTTATCACGGAGCTTGGAATGTAACACACTCAGCTCTAAGGGCCCCACTGCTCTCACTGTACCATTCTTTCCATTCTCTTCACCACTGACTCTAACTCTGACTGTTTCTCGACCTTCAATCGGTCGGGCGCGGTAGATAGTTCTGAAATTGGATCTTTCTCCATAGTCTAGGAAGGTGTTCTGCGTAGTAGGAACACAGCTCCATCCCGACCTAATGGCGTCAGCTCGTGACTGTCTTGAAGGCGTGTCACTGCCACTCTGCCAGCCAATAAGTAACGAAACGGTTCCCGTACACCCTCTTCTTCACGATGACGGCTAAGTTGCCGAATCGACTCCTCTCCGAAACGTCTTTGCATTTGCCAATGTGACAATATATGTAAAACATAAAATCGCTAAGAAGCATTTTTGAGAAACTAAACGTTTTTGAAAATTTTAGTTTACTGTGAAGGGGTTTTCTTGAAAATCTTCGTATTGCATCCTTGAAAGATGCCGAATTTAAATACCAAGTTTGGTGTTTAACCAACCATTACTGTAGGAGTAATGTTGACACAGATACACGCACGCGCATGCGCGGACCTTATTATGAAAATGCTTCTTTCTAGATTCAAGGCGTCTCAATACTTGTATTTTTGGCGACCTATCGATATTGAATCTTTGGGTGATAAATAAATTAATAAACAAATTATAAACTTAATTAGACGCTTGGACATTTTGCAAATTTAAAAAACAGCCCTCAGGCAGATTGAGGCACTTGCGTAATAAAGAATTTGTTTCATTTCTTAAAGAAACCGATCGCCAGAACCGCAACTGCTACATGACAGAGCGTTGAAGCACATTAACCTTCTCCGGCGAGCGCTTCATTCGCTTATTATCTTGTTTGCTAGAAGAGCTATATGTTAGTAACTTTGTGTACAGTGAGGACGAAACACAAATTGACCACTTGAGAGTTGTAGCGAGTTATGGCAGACGCAAAGTTAATGGCGGCTGAAAGTTGACCAATAGCAGCGAAGCGCAACGTAGCCATATGTCAATCAGTGTCAAGAAGAAATGAAAACACTTTATAGGGTATTACTGTAGCTGTCAAGTAAACATAAACAAGCATTTGATTGGGTGTGGTGTTAACCAGCACCTCCTACCAACCGCCAATAAATGTTGCGTCTGCCATAATTATTATACACAAATGTAAATTGTCATTGCAGCCATCCTTGATACAATGGGATTTTGATTACTTCATCTTTCTCCTTCTTACATTATTCACTCAAGTTATACAGGAGGTATATAAATGAATATCGGGGTTTTAACTGTATATAATATTTATTACATTAAACTTACAGTTATAAAATATGCCAAATGAAAAAGCAACTCAAACAGTTTTGTTTGTTGGCACCAGTGCGCATGTGCATGCAAGGTTTCTGACGCAATCCGCTAGACATCGGTAGTAGCAAAATGGCGACTAGTAAACAGAAAACGTTTTGTGTTTTGCAGTTTGCAAAGACCGAATCTGTAGTTACTGTGCAACGTGGGTTCCGCATTAAGTTCGGTTGTGCTCCTCCTAGTGATAATAACATTCGTAGATGGTATCATCAGTTTGAAGATACCGGCTGCTTTTGTAAAGGGTAGAGCACGGGATGACTAAGAGTAAGTGAGGAGACTGTTCAGCGAGTGAGAGTCGTTCACTCGCAGCCCAAAGAAATCAATCCGGAAGGCTAGTTGTGAATTAGTACAAGTTCCTGTGTGGACTGTTTGGGAAGTTGTAAGAAAACGCTTACGGCTATGTCCTTACCGTTTACAGTTATTACAGGCTCTAAAGCCGACAGACCACGGGCTACGTGCCAGCTTCGCAAACGACATGTTTCATGACGACGACGACTTTATGGATCGTGTTGTCTTCAGTGATGAATCGTCCTTTCACCTTAGTGGATATGTTAACACTCATAATGTGCGCATCTGGGGCTCAGAAAATCCTAATGAGATGGTACAAATGCAACGAGATTCCCCTAAACAGAATGTATTTTGTGCCGTATCCTGGCGAAAGGCTTATGGGCCTTTCTTTTTTGGTGAACCTACTGTTACTGGCACTTCTTACTTTGATACACTAGAGCAATGGCTCTTTCCTCAGGTGGAAGAAAATGAACCAGAGAACTTCATTTTACAGCAAGATGGTGCGCCACCTCACTGGCATAATGAAGTACGCGATTGGTTGAACGTCACTCTATCAGAGCGCTGGATAGGCCGCAAGGGCCTCAATGACAGAGTTTGCTATGCAGGTCCTCCACGTTCTCCTGACCTAATGTTATGCGATTTTTACCTTTGAGGCTTCATCAAGGATCGTGTGTACGTGCCTCCGCTACCAGCTGACGTCCCTGAATTAAGAACCCGGATTGAAGCAGCTGTTGCTACAATTACTGAATACACACTTATCAACGTTTGGGAAGATCTCGGCTATAGACTTGATGTGTGCGTGTGACAAAGGGTAGTCACATTGAACATTTATAAGGTTCTTGTTAAAACTGTCTGAGTTGCTTTTTCATTTGACATATCATATATAACTAAGTTGAATGTAATAAATATTATAAAGAGTTAAAATCGCGAAATTCATTTATATATAATATACCCTGTATAAGATATCTCGCATCTGACAATGTATGACACGTTGCTGTGATTGTATTTGAATAGAGGATATATACAATTTTTTGTCGTGTATGTGCGATAGACTCACGTAAACAACCATTGTTTCGCATATTTTCCGACACGCTTCCATGTAGTTCATGTCTGTAAGGTGCAGACGCGGATGAATGCATACTTCCGTCAAGAGAGTCAGCGCACGAGCTAGCGTTTTCTGCGGCATTGTCATGCCTAAAAATTGTTTCACTTCAAGAGCGATGTGTACGTCTGCCTGCAGATGTCTGGCGGGAAGCCAAGAATGGAGAAAAGGAAATGATTGCGTTAATACTCTTATTAAACTGTTTGGTAAATTACCGAAATTTTGGTTATTGCAAGAGTCCAAGCTGTATGTGGCTGAGAGGAATGTGTCCAAGTTTACTTTAAATAAGAACTGTACTAGAGAGGGGAGGGGAGTGCAAACGACCAGATGGACAGTGGCGTTTCAAATTGTTCAATGAATGCATAAAACTGAACAGTGCAAATAAATGTCGAAACCACAGTAACTGGCGCTATTAGTGTCATGTAGTATGACACTATCTAAGGGTGACCTTTTTACTATGTATAGTGCACACTTAAATTGAACCTAATTCAAAACGCCTAATATTGGCATAAATTAAGGGGAAGTATACCATACCCATTGTTATGTATTCACTTTCACATCACAGCGGCCGTGCCCGCCTCGGTAGCGCGGTGGTAGCATGTTTGCCTCACGTTCAAGATGTCCCGAGTTCGAATCTCGGACAGGGTGAGTTACATGGATAAGTTTTTTCCAGGGTTTTCCCTTATCCTGAAAGACGAATGTTGGTAACTGTAAGCTCTATGGACCATGGGCTCATTTGAGCACCATTTCACCCATTCCATTCATCGTCTGATATGACTTAACGTTGGAGGACTTAAATTACAAAAAAAAAAAAAAAAAAAAAAACAGCGGCCGTACTAGTGAAAATAAGTTTATTGTTACTCTGGTGGACCTATCATCTGTTGCCGTATTTACAATGATGTAATATATAACACTCGACACGATTGTATCCGTGCGTCTGCCCCCCCCCCCTATATTCTGCTTCTGTTTCCTCAACTTTCTTACTTTTTTCTCTGGTGATGGACTTCCAGAAGGGGAATAAATTTCCTTTCCTCATTTATTCGTTACAATTAACGCCAGGTTTTTGCAAGAAATTCGCTCTCTCTTGTGCTGATTGCACCTTTCCTTTACGAGGCGTGTGCCTCAGTTGTTTTGTGTTTCCCTTTTTCTCCGTGTGAGCTCGTGAAGGTTGCTTTGGTTCCTCTCTCGGACAGCTCTCCGAGCTGACGAGACAAGGTAGTCGGGGCTTTCCTTTCACAGCGCGCGAACGGTGATTTATGTCTTAGCTCCCGGGTGCAGTACAAGATCATGTAATAGCAGGTGTTAGAGTGAAGTTATAATGTGTACAAAATATAACTTTCGAGGAAGTTTAAGTTAAGTGTAATTGTGCAAATAAGCTGCCAGTGTGAATAAGAGATTTATTAAAGCCTTTTAAATTATCAAAGTAAGTTGTGTAATTGTACCTTGGGCTCCGGGTACAGTTCAGTGCTCTGGTTCCCGAGAGCAAGCGTGCTGGGCCCATAACCCAGAGGCCCGTGGATCGAAACCACGATCTGCTACCACTACCATTGCACGCCTTAATTTCGGTATAAAAAGGCTCGAATTGCCAGTTTATCCTTTTAACGAGTGTTGCAGTAATGCACCTCAGCATTTACTTGAAAATTATTTACAGTTGTCTGAACATTTATGGATGTTGTGGCTCTCGGAAGGGGACACAGTTATTCGTCTACCTCCGTATAGCTGTGATCTGAGTGCAATTGAGCTGGCGTGGGCAAAACTAAGGAATGTTTTCAGAAGATGCAACGTTACTGGTGATATCTTCCCTTATCTTACATACCTGTTGCTGAACTGAGTTTTTCAATGTTGACCACACTGCAGAAACAAAAGAGCGTTAGCTATCGCTTCTTCCCATCTGCTCGCACCACACAGTAAATCTAGCGCTCAACTTAATTTGCGCGTACTGTACACATATGTTAATACTTCTATGTGTGTACAGTAAATAGGTGGTAGAGTAAGTTATACAGGAGAACTGAAAATAAAGAACACACGTTTCTAGGAACCATGATGTGTTCATATCTCAAACAGCTGGAGCTGTTTGGAGGTTTCAGTCATATCATCTGTTTATTCGCTTCCCTTTGTAGTCTTTCAAGAGCATCAGCGAAATGAAATTATCGGACAGCTTTTACCTTTCCTTCCTTAGAACGCCGCATGATGCAGTCGGTGACCTTTACAGAAGCGCCTCGCAAGTCTTTTGAGGAATGAAGTACAGGTCAAAGGATATTGATGTCTTTTGGTTCCATTACCTTGGCCTTCCTTTAAACATATCACATACGCACTAAGGTGTCCTTGTTTATTATTACGCCAGCTGCTATGTTTACGTTTCAATGTATGTTGCAAATTTAGTTGTACGATTGGTAGATATGTTTCACACTTTATTACTTTTTTTACGAAATACATAGTAGTAGAGACAGAACTCGTGAGCGAGATTTTACCGGAGATACTTTTGTGTATCTCTGAATCTAAAAAGTAACAGTTTTAGAACAAACTGTGTGTGTATGTTTTTTTTTTTTTTCAAGAATGCCTCAGGGACATTTTCAAGAAATTTCCCTCCTCAACAATAGCTTTTGCATGGAAAATGTTTCGGACTGACGATTTTCTCAAAAAAGACGATTTTTATTAAAATATCACGTGTTTAAGATATTTTCGTGACAAATGAAATATACAGTTGCATAGAATGTTACAGCGGGGATTCGGCACGTCAATCAGACTGATGTTGAACTTATGCCCCAAGTGAGCCATCTCCGGGAGGAAGAATGAGGCGAGAGGAGACCCAGGGCGAGCAACAGCGCAGAGAGCATGGACCTTATCATTTACGGCTTCAAACTCCCCGGCAGTCCAGTACAACGGGCATTCCTCTTCGGCATCCCTCTTACCGTAGCACCCCGAGGAGTCGACAGTCCGGCTTGGAGAACGGTGGCTGCTGTGTCAGAGTTGGGAATACTCCCGGTCGGCTTGCACAACCGGCATCCCTCTTACCGTAGCACCCCGAGGAGTCGACAGTCCGGCTTGGAGACCGGTGGCTGCTGTGTCAGAGTTGGGAATACTCCCGGTCGGCTTGCACAACCGGCATCCCGCTTACCGTAGCACCCCAAGGAGTTGACAGTCCGGCTTGGAGACCGGTGGCTGCTGTGTCAGAGTTGGGAATACTCCCGGTCGGCTTGCACAACCGGCATCCCTCTTACCGTAGCACCCCGAGGAGTCGACAGTCCGGCTTGGAGACCGGTGGCTGCTGTGTCAGAGTTCGGAATACTCCCGGTCGGCTTGCACAACCGGCATCCCGCTTACCGTAGCACCCCGAGGAGTCGACAGTCCGGCTTGGAGACCGGTGGCTGCTGTGTCAGAGTTGGGAATACTCCCGGTCGGCTTGCACAACCGGCATCCCTCTTACCGTAGCACCCCGAGGAGTCGACAGTCCGGCTTGGAGACCGGTGGCTGCTGTGTCAGAGTTGGGAATACTCCCGGTCGGCTTGCACAACCGGCATCCCGCTTACCGTAGCACCCCAAGGAGTTGACAGTCCGGCTTGGAGACCGGTGGCTGCTGTGTCAGAGTTGGGAATACTCCCGGTCGGCTTGCACAACCGGCATCCCGCTTACCGTAGCACCCCAAGGAGTTGACAGTCCGGCTTGGAGACCGGTGGCTCCTGTGTCAGAGTTGGGAATACTCTCGGTCGGCTTGCACAACCGGCATCCTGAAATGGCCCACTGGGTTGGCTCGGAGACTGGAAACTGTCGCACTGGATGACGGAGGTGTTTACCAGGAGCGTATCATCCTGTCATGCAACACCAAGATACCCGCCGACACTTCTAGCTTGAAAGAAAGCCCCAGATGAGAAATGATAATAGAGATGAAGTGGAGGTCAGGAAATTCGGGGGATGTAATTTACCTACACAGTATTTGCCTGGCCACCCGGGAAATCCTCCAAAAGACTAATGGGTCAGGTACTTTGGCTACAGGAATCGAACCCAGACCTCGCCCGCCTCGGTAGCGTAGATGGTAGCGTCCCTGCCTCAAGTGCAAATTTCGATCAGGATGAGTTACCTGGATAAGGTTTTTGCGGGGTTTTCCCTTATACTGAAAGACGAATGTCGGGTAACTCTAAGCTCCATGGACCTCGGACTCATTTGAGCATCATTCACTCATTTTTCATTCATCGTCCGATATGACTTAAAGTTGGAGCACGTAAATTACACACACACACACACACACACACACACACACACACACACAAACCCAGACCTCCCGAATGCAGGCCACAGACGAAACCTCCTGAGCCATCCCGCAGGGTTTTATATTGTAAATAAAATTCATATCTTGAGTCTTGAGAAAGTCTTCAGTCGTGATGATATTTGCCTTACTGGGGAAGCATGTATTTGGAATACCCTTTGTGTGTGTGTGCGTGAGCCTGTGCGTGTGCCTGTGTTTTTTTCCCCTTTATTCATCCACATGTTCTATTACATTTGTAATACTACATGTTCTGGTTTGTTTTGCATCCAGATTGATTGTTCATATTAACTGAGGTACTGCCATTATTGTGTTTTCAGATTGAGGTTCACAAAGTCACTATAGTCTTTTAGAATTAATTTACTTATTTGGTTATTTAGCATTTTCTAGATTGATTGTGTTGACATATTCACCAAAGTCCCTTAGATATTGTCCCACAAGAGCTGGTTTATGTACTGGCCACTTCCCTCCTTTCTTGTTTATTTGCATCCTTAGTTTTTCCCTTTGGTCCTTCTATTTGATGCAGTCATACAGGATGTGATCTGTGGTTTCGTCTCCTCTGTTGCAGGTGCATGTAGCATCATCAATTATGTTGAATCTCTTGTAATAGGCTTTAAGCCGTCCATGTCCTTTTAAAATGGTAGTGAGGTTTGTTGATATGTTAAGTCTTCGTTCTAATCGCTTTGCTACTGTGAGAAAATATTGTTTTGTCTCTTGTCCTTTTGATGTGTTTTGCCATTCTGTTTCCCATTTTTTGAGCGTTTCTTCTCGTATTTTTTTTTCCTGATGACACTTTTTGGGATTCTATTGTAGCTTTCTATGTTATCATTCGTTGTTGCTCATTTCGAAAGTTTATCTGAAATTTCATTTCCTTCTATTCCTATGTCGGCTTTCACCCATTCTATTCTTATCATCCATTCTTTTTTATATAATTGTTGTAGCTTTTCTCTTACAGCCTCTATCAGTTTATGATTTTTAGTATTGTGTAATGATTGCAGTGTAATTTGTCTGTCCGTATATATTGCTGCTGTTTTCAAGTCAGTTTGTGTCATTCCTATGTGTGTTTGCTATGTGTGGGGTGTGGGTGGACAATTTTGGAGATATTCATTGTTATATGTTGGAACTTTCCAGTACCTACGCTTTTCTAAAATAGGAAGCCTAGTTTATTTTCTATTTTTATTTATTTTTACCTTTTTAATGTCAGGACTGTTGAAAACGAATAGACTGTGGAACAAACATCTTTAGAAAGCTAAGTGAACATACTTATAAGAAGCCTATGCCAATATTAGTGGCTGATAATTTAATATCCCCAAGTCTCACTGGAACAAACCTGTTACTGCATATCAGTGGTTGTTCAATGCTTTAGGGCATACCGCTTCATCACCAACATTTCGTATGCTTGACTTGGGCTCCTATTTTGTAACTTTTCAAATTGTTTCTAGTGGACATATATATTCATTCTTATTTCATTCTCCACAAAACACATTGCGCTGTCTATTTGCATGATGTAATTCAGGAAAAGAGAAAATAAACTTACTTCACACATATTAAGTGTCAGTTTTAATAATGGTTTTAGGGCAAGATTAGAGACAAACCATAAGTAGTAGAGGTAAGAATTAGTAAATTAAATGTGCAGGCATTATAGGTTTTGTGAGAATAGTTTGTGAGGTACTCTTTTTACCTGAGTGATTGTTGTACAACACTTTAGAAGAACAAAATGTAATGTATTGTACCAATTGAAAAAAACCATTTGTTTAACACACATTATCAGTTTGTCGCTTAACTTAGCGCAGACGTTAACTTCAGACACACACTCAGAACAAAACACTACTTTTCTGTTGTTGAATTTTTATTTCAATTGCTCAGCACAGTTGGTGCTATACAAATCGTGGAGCTATATACATAATATACATAATAAAATTAAAGTATACATGGATAGAGGATACCCATATTAGAGTCCTCAAGGAAACTGGTCTGATTAGTGTGACTATAAATTAAATAAGTTCTTCATTACAGAATATATAAACATTATAGAAATAAAATGTCCTGTGGCAAGCGTGCCTTCAGTCTTGGTGCAGCATCAAGGCGACGTCCCAGTTGGAAGAATAAAGCACCTGATACATAAGGAGGGTGAGCCAAGAATCTGCTTGTCGTTGTAGAGATGTACTCATTAATGCTGACTATGTCCAACTTTCTATGCAGCTGTGCATTCCGGATGTACCACGGAGCGTTCACAGGCAATCGTAATATTCTGTTTTGAAACACCTGGAGTTGGTGAATATGAGTTGGTGAATATGAGTAGGTGAAGCACGTACCCATACAGGACTGGCATATAGAAGCAGTGGTCGTAGAATACTCTTGTATAGTAGCAGCGTACATTCGACTCGAAAAGAGGATTTGCGGTTGAGGATGGGATACAACTTGTGAAGACGATGGAATTATGTGAAACTGCTGAGTCGCATCTCACAGCTGAACTGCACTTGACACTGAAAATTTGAAATCCTGAACTAATAACTCTAGCTTTATTAGATTTATACCACAAATGAAACATACTGCAAATATGATACAGCCAAAATATTGTCAATTTCGCTTTGATAGTTTGGAAAATATGGTACTTCATTTTTGGTTACGTCACCTAAAAAGTCCCTTGCGACAAAATAACTGAAATTTTGGTCTACTATTTTAATAACAGGTTCCCAATACATCCATTTTTTGAATTTACCCTGGGTTTCTCTGTGCCTCAATAATTTTAGGCTCCAGAAATTTTTAAAACTATGAATATGATTTTTTTGCCCAACATTCAGAAATGTTGTGTTTTGTCGTAAATCAATGTGCTTAAATGCATCTCACAATAAAACTCAGGGCAATTTCTATTCACTGTGCCTCTATGAACTTGTGTAGAAAGTTTCGTTAGTTTAACACTTAAACTGCGACGCAAGGAGTTCTTAAATGATGAAGAATGAGGAAACTTTCAATAGGAAGAAAACGAGGATAAAGTATTAGAATTCATATCTAACACTAGCATTCACATAACTTTCAAACAACATTAGGGCATTTAAAAATGGCTTACGAATGCTATCAAAGCATTCTTTGGATTCAGGAAGGCTTACAGTATTTTATAGACTAAAAAGAGGAAAAGGCGATTTTTTGAAAATGTTCAAGAAATTTCAGTCATATGTAATCCTTAACTCTGTCTAGTGAAAAAACTTCCGCTGCCAACTCGACTCGAATTCTCTCGACTCGAGTAGACTGGACTGGACTGGACAGGATTGTTCAGTCGACCACTCACATATGCAGGAATACAAAAGGAACTGATCAAAATGGCTATTGTTCTGCATGTGGTCATTATTCTGCGGAGGAAGGGGCGTTTAACATGTGCCGAACCCAGGGCCGGGCGGCAGGCAGCCTTGTACCGCGGTGACAGAAATGACATTCACTTCCCTCCATTATCTGTAATTATAATGTACACTTCAGGTTATATAACACTTTGTTCCTGAATTGATTCATCAAAAGTTATTTACGAGGCCTGATGAACAAAGACTGAGTCTGATTTTTTTTTCACAGAAGTTTATTACTGCAATTCAATGTTTACATGATCTTTTTCAAAGTAGTCGCCTCCTACTTCAGTGCAGTTTTTATAGAATCTCTGCCAGTTTTTGAACACGTGCTGCAGACCATTCTTTGTCAGGTCCTTGAGAATCACCTCACTTTTCTTGAGCACTGCTTTAGAGTTACCAAATCGAATACCCCTAAGCTTCAATTATCACCGTTGAGGAATCATGACTGCATCATTATGATCCTGAAGGAAAACAAGCCAGCACAGTGTGAAAATTGCCAGGTTCTCCAACATCAAGACATTCAAAATTCCAACTGCAGGGGAAGTGATGGTGATCACATTTTTTACTGTAATGGAATGATTTACCAGCATGCAGTTCCCCCTCACACTGCTGTTACTGTGGCATACTACACGTCAGTATTGGCTACACTGAGGAAGCACATTGCAAACAAACGACCAGAGCTTTCTCGGACTGGGTGGCGACTTCATCATGACAATGCACAGCCTCACGTTGCAAATCTTCATGTAATTTCTGGCTCGACTGATTACCTTTGTACCATATCCACCTTATAGCCCCAATCTTACAACCTGTGACCTTTTTATTCCCATCACTAAAGGCAAAGCTTAGGGGCAATCAATTTGAGAACTCTGAAGCAGTGCTCAAGAAAAGAGAGGCGAATTCTGAAGAATATCACAAAGAATGGTCTGCAGCACGTGTTCAAAGACTGGCAGAGACGCTATAAAAAGTGCATTGAAGCAGACGACTAATTTGAAAAAGATCATGTAAACATTGAATTGCAGTAATCAACATCTGTGAAAAAAACATCAGTGTCAGTCTTTGTTGATCAGCCCTAGTACATTTCTTCCTTTTTGTTTTTGTCTTTCACCTAAATGAATCCAATGCCACAGTTACTGATAAATGTTTCCTACCAATAAATAGGACATACTATAAATTATGATTCATCTGAACTCCAACTCCGTATCGACCGGTATCGTTCAATTACAATAGTCAACAGTGATTTTGGTACAGAAAAAGAATATATAAAGTAATTCTATATTGTAATGTGACATAAAATGTGGAATCAGAAACTGTCCATCACGTCAGGATTAAAAGTTATGACCTGCAAGTTGTACGACATAGTTGAATTTGCTGTTTTTTTAAAGGATGTCCTTGAAGGTTTCCTAGGAAATATAAGAGCAGAAAAGAGTGACATATTAATGAGAGTTCTTACAGAACTATAAAAATCTTGATTGCAGAATGTCACTACAACTTTACTTCCTATATTCTCGCTTAGATTTCTTCCTTACCAATTTGGGAGTGGTTAGTGACGAACACGGAGAAAGGTTCCATCAGGACATTTTGGAATGGAAAGCCGCTATAAAGATAGATGGAACCCTTCAATGTTAAGTGACTATTGTTGTCTTTTGAAGCGTGAAGGATATACATCTCACAGAAGGAAGTTGTCATAAAAAGACTCAATTCTCCACCATCAACATCGTCATCGAGCAAATGAATGTTGCAATGTTTTTTTGAAAAATTTACATTAGGCTCAGGACACTAGAGTAAGATAGTCTTATGAAATTGAGTATGTTATGTATTTATAAATTTAGTGTAGACCACATAATCTCTGTTTTTAAGTACAGGCATTTAGAAACCTCCGTAATAAAAATGGAAGGTGATGGCGAAAATGTAACTGTATTTTCAGAAACAGCAAGTCCAAATTAGCTAGGTCCGCCATGTTTTATCTTTGTACCTGGAAAACGTTTTTTAACCAGTGTTATTGATTTGATACGACAGTTTTTCACCTTTATTCATTTTAATGATTTCTATTAAACAAGGTATTTGTGTGCAATTTTTTAAGCATTTACCTGTTTGCAGTACATTCTTTGTAATTCATTTGAATTGGCATATGTTTTTACTTTTTGAAGTGTTGAGTAGCCACTCAATTGTTTATTGTGGTAATGGAAATAGAGAGCTTTCAAATCTTTATAAAGGCCTGGCAGTCACCTTGAGCCTCCTTTTTCCCTTTTGCATATGGAAAAAGTGTGTAATGAAGCCGAAGGAAATGGAATAAGGTTTTATAAGGAGAATATCTGAAAGAGTGGGTAGAGAAATTCATAGGAATACATTTCGTTACATTTGTTGAGAGATATGTTCACCTAAATAAGTAGTGATTCTAAATCCTGGAAAACTCAAATTGCAGCATTCGATAATGGTCCATAGTTGAGAAGGCCCTTTAAAAGACCCTGTAAAGGTAAATAATATCACGATAATTCAAATGATTTGTATGGATGCAGTTTAAAATACGACATTTGTACTTGACTACAGAATTTGTTGTGGGTTTCTCTTGGGAAGGCCTATTCGGTGTGGTATGGCAGGATGTTTGTTTAGGATTGTGTCGGTGAGCAGGAGTACTCCCACAGGTACCAGAAGTTCTCACCAGTCAATGAAATATCCTGCTTCAATTTTCTATAGATTGTTTATTCCCACGTATATTACTTGTCGGATTGCTCTGTTTTCCTCACTTGGTATAACTCTCATTACGTCTTCCTGCCTCTTCGATAAACTTAATCCAACCACGTTTGAAATCTAACTCCTCTATTACCTAGCCATCAGATATTAAACTAACGCGTCTTCTCCCTTTCGTTGTAACCAACCGAGTGATACTTCTCACTTCTCCCTACTCTCAGCTTCTTCCTAGATTTGTTTGTATATCTCCACTTATTTTCTATTTTTTCTCTATTTTACACATCACGTGGTTTCACGCTACGTTTTATTGAAGGAGTTTATTTCTACGATTTTATCTTACTGGCCATTTCCATTCACCTTCATCTATGCAGCAGTCATGGGTCCAGCCCCTAGAGTTGTATGACCCCTTGGCGTCATAATGGTACTGCATCCTGCCTCTACATATTTTCCTTAAAACTCGACATTGTTCCTGGCTCCGTGCTGGCGAAGGAATTTTAACCTATTTTGTCCAATTGTATACTTATCTCTCCTCGTCTGCCTGTTCTAACTTAAGGCAACTTTTTCCTTTTATTTATTTCGTTTACACTTTATTCCAATTACAATATTTCTTTTGACTTTTTCTTATATCATATATTCCCAATTGTTTATTAATAATTTGTGCTTTAATCATCCTTTCTTACATTCTTATATCGGAAACCTGTTGTTTCTGCTTCACATTGCACGTGTACGATAAAACACTTAGCCAATTTTGTACTCTTGAGTTTGTGTTTATGCTCATATAGGTACAATCAAGGATTTATTATAGGTTTTTAAACATTATACGGTCAACTTGAACTGATATTTTGAGAGGCGAACGTTATAAAATGCCTAAAGTATAAAAAAAACTATGACATCAGAGATTTATAGTGGCTGTACAAGCCATTGTCGCAGCCCAAAGCGTCAAGTGGATCAAAGAACAAGCAATAATTAATGCCACTTAAGCTTGAAGGCCCACTACGAGTAACGTGTTGTGCTCTATTGAGGCTGTACACAATCGATTTCCAATTCTCTCTGTATCTGTGACAAAGGTAGGGGAGATGGGACAATAACTCATTTCACAGGGTAATCAGCAATTGCAACGAACTGTCACTTTTAAAGCAGCACGCAAGATGCCAAGCTGGTCTACCGGTTGCTAAGAAACGTGTTTGCACATCTCTCTTTTGCCTTCGCGACATACATTAACTTCACGTTTTCTGTCAAATCAACAATGGTTCAACAGGTCCCGAGTTCCAATCTCGGTCAGGTTGAGTTTCCTGATTAATTATATACAAATATAGCAATTTGTAACTTAAAACTTATCTTATCTTATAAGAAATGATGATACTTTTCTTATAAATTGTCCGGTTTGATCACAATTTCATGTAAAACTTATACACATCCTCAGATGGAAATAACAAAGCTGTCGTCAGCGTTACAAATGCTAGATGTTAATATGTCCTTGTTATTACTACCAAAATCTGAAAATAAAACAAATTTAAAAACAGAATCGACCACTGGTATTTCGAAATTCATTACGCCATGTTTGTTTTCTAAAATAAATATTTTTTCCCAAACCATAAAATCTATCGGACCATTTAATTGTTTTAATAATTTAACTTCTTGATTTATTTCATGGTTAAATGACCAAAAATGATCTGCTACGGCCGATTTATCACTCTGTTTATACTTAATGTTACGAAAATGTTCTTTCGTTCTGGTTACTAAATTACGTTTTTTTAAAAGAACGTTTAAGAACAATGCGTTTACATTTAGGTAAATGATTTTGCAATGCTTCAGGACACACATTGTAGAAAGTCTAATGCGATGTAAAATGTAAGCTAATATTATTTACTTAATGACTGCTAGTATATAATATGGCCATGTTTGGAATGCTGGGAAGTAAAAGAAAACACACATAAATTTTGGAGGTGTCTAGTGACGCAGGAAATACAGTAAAACGTAATGAAATATTTCATGAATTAATACGACATATACAGTAGATTGTTTATTATACTTGGGTTAAAATAAAGAAAAAATATGCATATTAAGTAAATACATTAATACTGAGGAAGATGGCGTTGGCGGCAGCACATGAGTTCGAATAATCCGAGTACCGTGCATAAATCTATGAGAGTATTTTAGGGGAGATAGCATCTCGATGCAAGGAAGATGTTTGTATCTATACCTTTAGGTACCGACCCCCGGGAGGGCGGCAGAGAGAGAGAGAGAGGGAGGGAGGAATGACCTGAGGAAAGACCACAGGGAAGGGTGCCCGCCTCGGTAGCGTATATGGTAGCGTGTCTGCCTTGCGTTTAAGAGGTCCCAAGTTCGAATCCTAGTTAGGATGAGCTACCTGCATAAGATTTTTCCGGGGTTTTCTCTTATCCTTAAAGACGAATGTCGGGTAGCTCTAAGCTCCATGGACCCTGGACATATGAGCATTATTTCACCCATTTCATTCGCCGGTCCGATATGACTTATCGTTGGAGGACGTAAAATAAAAAAATAGGGAAGGATAGGCTCCCTAAGAACTACGGATTGAACCTCCTTAGTGGCAGCATCTTGGGGGTGTCCAGGGCTTGGAGCATCATTCGACTACGATTTACGAAGTGTAGCTCCTGGCCATGCACATCGAAATCTCGTCCAATGAGAAGCGCAGTGAAATGGAGAAGCAGAAAATCCTGCTGATTAATCATCTTTTTCAGCATTCTGAGGAAAACTTGGAAGAAAATCCAAGTTGGCTGAGTAAAATTGGCTGAGTAAGGCAGTGCACAGGAATCAACTCGGCAACTTCCTGAATGTGGACCATAGACGATACTGCAAGAGACATCCCGCTCGTTTTACCATGTAGCAATATGACTGGGGATTTTTCCATGACTCTTGCTAGTTGCTAAGTAAATACCAAACTGGTGCCACAACTCCACGTTTCATTTACAGAATAAAGGGAAGTGAAATAAAACTTCCAAACCCAAAACTCGTGTTACATGGAAAAAGTTCCGAAAATTTTGATTTTGTCAAAAAACGCGTCTTAACGATTTTGATTAAAACATCATTGCTTTAATAGCCCGTCTCGGTAGCGTAGATGGTAGCGTGTCTGCTTCACATCCAAGAGGTTCCGAGTTCGAATCCCAGTCAAGGTGTGTTATCTGGATAAGGGTTTCTTCCGGGAATCTCCCTTGTCCTCAATGGCTAATGTCTGGTAACTTTAAACCCTATGGACCCTGGGCTCATTTGAGCGTCAAAAACTCATCCAGAATAATGCCCACCTCGGTAGCGTGGTGGTAGCTTGTCTGCCTCACGTTCAAGAGGTCCCGAGTTCGAATATTGGTCAGGGTGAGTTACCTGGATAAGGTTTTTCCAGGGTTTTCCCTTATCCTGTAAGACGCATTTCGGGTAACTAAGCTCTATGGACCCCGGGGTCATTTGAGCATCATTTCACCCATTTCATTCACCGTCCAATACAACTTAACGTTTCGAATATCGGTCAGGGTGAGTTACCTGGATAAGGTTTTTCCAGGGTTTTCCCTTATCCTGTAAGACGCATTTCGGGTAACTAAGCTCTATGGACCCCGGGGTCATTTGAGCATCATTTCACCCATTTCATTCACCGTCCAATACAACTTAACGTTGCAGGAAGTAATTTTTTTCTAAAAAAATCTGTAATGTATTTTTTTCTCCCTTTCTCACCAATTCTGGGGCCAAGAGTCACTCGGGTTCCCTCAAGGCGAGGGAGCCGAAGCATTTGACCTGAGATACCAGGGTTCAGGGTTTGGCCCAACGCCTGGGATGCTGAAGAGATAATTCATGGAACAATTGGTGGAATGATGGGGGAAACCGGAAGCCCCGGATGAAACCCACCCTAGCGCCATATTGTCCACCACAAATCCCACTTTGTGGTCGCCTGGGATCGAACGCGGGCCGCCTAGGTGAGAGCCAAGTGACCTAACCACTCAGCGAGGGCACTGCCTTAATATATTTTTATGATAATTAAAACATATATCTTGAAGTTTCTGTGACTAGCCGCTGAAGTCTTCATTATTCTGGATTTTTTTTTTTAATTTACGTCCTCCAACGTTAAGTCATATCGGACGATGAATGGAATGGGTGAAATGATGCTCAAATGACCACGGGGTCCATAGAGCTTACAGTTACCCGACATGCGTCTTACAGGATAAGGGAAAACCCCGGAAAAACCTTATCCAGTTAACTCACCCTGACCGAGATTGGAACTCGGGACCGCTTGAACGTGAGGCAGACATGCTACCACCACGCTACCGAGGCGGGCAATTATTCTGGATGAGTTTTGCCTAACTGGTGAGCTTTAAATCTTACTTATAAAATCGTACGGCTCATTTAACTACACAATTTGTCAAGTACATTTGTAGGAGATAACAGTTTTTGAGAGATTTCATGTTATTGCTGTGAATTTTAAAGTATTTATATACTTCCCATATGTATAATTGGTCGTCCGTTTCTCCCACCAGCTCTTAAAACATAAACAATCACTTGTGTTTAACGTATTCTCTATTCCAACTTTATCTACAAGGAAATAATCGAGGGCTGTTCAATAAACAAGATCACATTTTTTTGACAATGTACCTTTACTCGTCCTCATAATTTTGATTTTCCTCCTCAAAATAGTCTCCCATGAATGCGATGCACTTGTCCCAGTGTTTCTGCCAGTCTTCAAAGACATGCTGGAAACCATTTTTTGAGAGATCCTTCAAAATCGCCTCCTCAGCCTTCACAACTGCTTCTGATGATGGACAATGCCTCCCACGAAGGTGTTTCTTCAAGTTAGAGAATAGAAAAAGGTCACGCGGGGCTAAATCCGGACTATAGGGAGGGTGAAGGATGCACTTCACGTTGATTTTTGCAAGATATTCAGCAACAACATTGGCAATATACGGCCGCGCATTATCGTGGTGCAGCATCCAGCCTGCTTCATGGAAATGTGTTTTTTTGCGCTTGATATGGACTTGCAATGTTTTCAGGACATCCCTGTAGTATTGGCCAGGTACTGATGTGTGTGCAGATACAACATGCTGATAAACCATTCCATGAATATCAAAGAATGAGATGACCATAGCTTTCCAGCAGAAGCAACCACTTTTTCTTATTTTGGGGGTTAGTGATGAAGGATATTTCTACACTGAGCTTTGCTGTTTGCTCTCAGGATCAAAGTGATGTAGCCAAGTTTCATCAGCAGTGATTACGCTTGAAAGAAACTCCGGATCTTCCTCTAACATCAACTTTAACTGCATGTTACCTCCATTGCAGCGGTAGGCGATAGTATACATGTCTGAAACTGCCTGTTTCTCGCAGGCGGGACCCAGGAGTACCAACAATGAAACTACTACGACGTGTTTGTTTCACATTAAGCTAACAGAATATAGTACTATTGAACTTTAGTGCGAAAAATTATGACCGTAAAAAATAATGATCATTCTTTATTGAACAGCCCTCGTATAATAAAGAATTTCTGTTAACGTGGAATAGATGGTAGAATAAGCAGTTTTAAAAATGGTATGTGCAGTAGTGAGTACAGAAGGCGTAGCACACGAGGGCATTTTCCTCCATTTCTTCTTGACGTATGTGTGTTCGTTTAATTTTGTGATTGTTTGACATGACCACATCTTGATGACTTGAAGTACATAGCTGGAATGTGGGCGCCAGAGCGCGTGGGAAGAGAGCTGCCGCACATATGTACGTCTGTTCGAGTTGTAATTTATATAACTCAAGGCTTGCTTATGGGCCGGAGCAATGTACTTGCGATCTTTAAACGTCTTCGTTCGTCGCTGCACGAATGTGACGCCACGTTAATGTGTGCGACTCGCATTCAGAAGGGAATAGGCTAGATCTCGTACTTAATTGTGGTTTTACTCTGGTACCCCCTTTACCACTTAGGCAAATGCTATGTGTGCTACGTGAACCTTTTATTTAAACATCAATTGTTCCTGTATTAACTGTAGCTATAATTTTCCAATCCTTTTTCAACAGTTTTTGAAATAAATTTCTCAACATGCTAATGACCAATATTGGTATCGGTGTTTACGAATTGTGTGCTAAGGTCCCTACGGAGTCCTTGAGTTGCGTGCCAAGAATCTGGGCTAAAAAGGGTATTTGGACTAAAACAAATATAGCTTCTTCATTTCCTGCGTAAATAAAAGAAAGCATAGATAAAGTAAAACTAAAAAAATGTGTGCTTAAGACCACACGACAGAAGTGAAAACTTAAAAACAATTCATTATAAATTATTCTTAAAAATAATCTTAAAAATTTAATGTTGACACTCATTCTTGCGCAAAGAGGCCAGCTTCGAGTTAAACATTTCATGCCTTACGCTAGTGTTCTCACAAATGAAAATACTCTGAAACAAATGAATGACCACGGACTTGCGACCGTGCGAAGAAAACTATACATAAAGGATGTTGCGGCAAACCCGCATTCCAGAGTTAAATTAATTGGGTTCTAATTGGAGCTAAAATTTCTCTTATTATCAAATTTTACATTATTATTGGTTTCTGAATTTATTTCGAATTTTCGCATTGGTTTGCAAAACTCATCTAACTCATTGACGTTCAGCCCACCCTGAGTTGGGGAACGCCTACCCTGAGTTGTTTGTAACGGTATACATCGTTATCAAATCAGCGAAGTAAATCTCTTTAGCGTTCATGCCCAACTGCATTTTAAAAGGCCTTTGTCCCAACACATTCCTGGCTGAAAGTATACTATAGTGCTCAGACATTGAAATTTTCCTAGCACAAAGAAGGTAACGGTCCTTCTTTCCTGTCTCTCCGACGTGCACAGATTTTTAGAATAATATTTTCTCTTTCTTGCCTGGATGCTAGTATATATGTTATATTAAATTATATTCTTCCCTTCTTATTCTTTAAGTCAACCGCTAATTTAATCATTAATCTATCCATTTTAATTTCATATTATTATAGCAAGAATTTTATATTAGTTTAGCAAAGCATTTTTATTAATTTATCTTACTTTTTAATTATCTGATTTCGATTTATTCGCCGCCTCCTAATCGCTGCCTGATACTCCGGTTACAGTGTATAAAGGAAGAAAAATCTAATCACAATCATTTTTCATATTTTGTTTCTTGCTGCTTAGTTGCATTTTTATTTTTAATAAAAATACAAGTTCATGCATATCTTATAACATAATTATGTTACTCATTACATTTTACACATATTACATATCCGTACATATACTCATTACTCCATTTTATTGCACGTTCGTACATATTTTATTACATGTCATTCATATTCATTTCAAATGTTTTGTCACAATTAATACTGATACTAAAACATTTTATTAGCCCTCGGTCGGTCTTTCAGTTTGTAGAAGAACATAACCTATAAGTTGTAAATGAAAATAAACGCAAATACGTCACTTTAGTAGTGATAATTTTATTATTTACGTGTTGTTACAAATAATTTATTGATTTTTTACGTTTTACTACTCACAATAAACAGGAATTGAGATTAAAAGTAACCAGTTCTTAAATGAAACATCTCTTTCACGAATTCCTAACACTTTTGTTTCCAATTAGCACACTCGTTTTATTTTTCATTATTATGATTTTAATTATTGAAATACCGAACTTCGGTGATATTATTGTTCCTTTTGATTTTTATTGTTCAAAGTGGAATTTGACATGTTGTCGACTTGTTAAATGACCGGATCGATTACCGGCACTTAACAGACCTTTGTAAGAACGGCCCTAAGACAATTACTTTTTAAATGAAACTCCAGTAGGGTTTTTTAATTTTCATACTATTTGAAGTATGTTAAAACATACCTGGATGCGTGTTGTTGATACGCTGTTGAGTGCGGCAGAAAATCTACGGTGTACAGCGGTATGGACAACATAAGACTGAAGTAACGAATGATTTGTGTGCGGGGGGGGGGGGGGGGCGGCCTAATTCGGATTGAGCAGACTCGAGCCGACTTCACCCGAATGAGCGTCACATATTTCAGCGTGACGGCTCAGTTTAATTCACTACCCATAAAAACTGCTAAACGCGCCTAAAAAGTTTTCACCTCAAAAACTCAATGCCACGGCCAGGACCCGACGCAAAGATCCCTCGGCCTCCGTCCAGTCACTTCCATCCACCGAGCTACCAGGACCAACTCACCCTCATGACACTAAACTCACCAACCGACCCATATATTCCCCCAGCAAACTACTAGGGGTCCTCACACTCGAGACACACACCGCCCGCGTCGACTCAACACTGCAAGCACTGCGCGTTGGCCATGGTAGCTCGGTGAGTGGCAGCGACTGGACGGGGGCCGGGGGATTCGTGGTTCGGGTCCCAGCAGTGACATTGAGTTTTTCAGTTTGACACAGCTTTTTTTTCTTCTTCTTCTTCTTCTTCTTCTTCTTCTTCTTCTTCTTCTTCTTCTTCTTCTTCTTCTTCTTCTTCTTCTTCTTCTTCTTCTTCTTCTTCTTCTTCTTCTTCTTCTTCTTCTTCTTCTTCTTCTTCTTCTTCTTCTTCTTCTTCTTCTTCTTCTTCTTCTTCTTCTTCTTCTTCTTCTTCTTCTTCTTCTTCTTCTTCTTCTTCTTCTTCTTCTTCTTCTTTGTAATTTACGTCCTCCAACGTTGTTATATCGTACGATGAATGAAATTGGTGAAACGATGTTTAAATGAGTCCGGGGTCCATGGAGCTTAGAGCTACCTGACATTCGCCTTCCAGGATAAGGGAAAATCTCGAATAAAAACCTTATCCAGGTAACTCACCCTGACCGAGATTCGAATTTGGGACCTCCTTGAACGAGAGGCCGACAGGCTACCATCTACGCTACCGAGGTGGGCACACAGGTAGTGTGAAGGAACAATTAATTTCCACCAATTAACTTAAAATAAAGGATATTCGTATATTTCAACAGTTTTGCCTGGCAATAGGAAAAATGCTAATGGCATATATATGAAATTGTTTACCCAATGGATGTTTAATATTTGGAAAAATAGTTTTGAACAACTTTTGAATGTGCCGCCAAATGTAGATAAACTTCACACTCAAACATTTTAAGTTTGTTTCAGTTGAGAAAGCTACAATATTTCCTTTGACTGCCGTTTAGCAATAAAGATGATCATTTCTGTTTCTTTTAATATTCAAACAATTTAAAACATAATGTAAGGCTTCCAAAGACTTTGAAACTTTTGGTTTAATGGCAGCACGATGATGATGCATTACGTATGTAGCTGTTAAGGAATCTGTCACCGTTTGATATTTCTGAATGTATGATTTTTAGCAGATCTCTATGAAGGACTTTCAGCAGTTTTCCGTTTTAAAATGTTACTTAGTCTTTGCCTATTTATTAATTGATTCTTGTCCTTTTCATTATCATGGTACAGCATTCTCTCTCCTATACCGTACTGTTTAGCAATTTTAACAGAAACTTTATGAAATCTGTTATTATTACTTACTGTGTTTTGAAAATAAAATCTGAAGTCATTGATGACGAGTAGCTTCCTGTTTTTCTCACTGATTATAGTAGTTAAAGTTGGTTTCATGATTGGTGTGTCTTGGTTATATCCATCTAATTGCATCACGTTTCTTTTAATACTGTAGTACTCTAAATAAAATAATAAATACTATGTTTATGCTAATATTAACCTTTTTGAAGATGAGATAAGCACAGTTTTGAAGACACCAAATGACTAGTCACTTATGTGATTGTTCAGTCCCAAGGATAACTCGTCATTCATTTCAAGTGTGCGCTCAGAAATCCCCACACTCAATTCAGTGTTTACTTTTTCTACCTGGGCTGATCATGCACGCAATTCGAGCTGCCAAAGACAGACATAAAAATATGTGTACAGCATCAAACTTCTGTATTAGTACATTTAAGCGAACATATGCTTTGAGGTGTGCGTGTGTGTGCTTGTGCTTGTGCGCGCGGGTGCGCGGGTGTGCGGGTGCGCGTGTGCGCGTGTGTTTTTTTTTTGAGGCGGTCCGGCCCGTAGCGAACCACGTCGAGCTCTGCCTTGTGCTCAACGCCTCACAATTAAGCATTGGTGGCGTGAGGAGGTTAAGGAAAGGGAGATTGTAACCGGTTCGAGGTGACTTGTAGCTCCCGCATGAGATCTCTCATCTCTACTTCAGGAGTGGGTGCGTCCTGACTGGCTGTGGGTTGAATGACACCTCGAATCTGGTAGACAGAAGTTTATTGTTATCCTTAAGCTCCTTTGCTCGCCACCGTAAAGTCGTCGTGGGTGTGGTTGCTGTGTTTAGCGTCGCTGTCAATATTGTGATGTGAAGCACGGAGGCAGTAGCAGTGCGTAGTGGAATTGGATATATTTATCGTCTTCCCTATATATTACTTTTTGCGCTAACTCTCACTGGAGAGATCGTTAGGTGTTGCACTTTGTCTCGGTGCATGGCGCGGAAGTGTACTTGTTAGGCAGCGCCAAATGCGCGTCCATCTCACGTAGAACTCAGGACCGAAGTGTTTCTACTAGTAAAACCTACTTTACGCCATCACTTTGAATTACCCCTACTCTAGGAATTTCTCGGAGTTTGCAAAATCACATGAACGAATATCAATTTTCTATTGACTCTTAACTATCCCCACTTGAGATCAGTGTTCAGAATTTCCAGTTTCGGACCTAACATCAGAGACGCTTTTTCTAACGGTCCGCATGCAAAAATTTATGCGAAAGCATGCGTTCTGCGCGTCGGTCAAAATCTTAGAGCCTGTTGTCGGAAGCATGCATGGGATTTTAACAATGGGTTAGTTCCCGACTGGATGGCAACAAATTTGTCTTGAGGGCAAAGTAGCCAATAGATAAGGGTTGTTTGTTAACAGGTATTGCAAAGGGAGTTTACTGACCTTCGCAGAGTGGCCTTGTCACTGTGGCGGTCTTCGGAGTATATGTTAGCATTATGGCATATGTCTATTGTGGTATACGTCATTTATTTATATTTATTCGTTTGCTTGTGTTAGTGTCTTTCTGATATCAGGTTATATGTCGTCTCAGGGTTCCTAGGTGACACGGGCTGCGTCAGTGTGTGTGAGCGCGTATTTGGTATTTAAGTAAGTGTCCTCCTAAGATGCAACACGGCGAGTTTCAAGAAAATCACCCACCCCAAACTACGCTTTACGTGAACCATTTGAAATTAGTATATTTTTGATTTGCAAATATTTATTGATGTTTGTTTCTGATTCTCAAGACTTGCACTTTTCAAAAATGTTCAGTTGTTATTTGTGCTTCCACTTAATCTTGCAAAGAGAACTGGATGTGAAATACGAGGTGCGTTCAAGTTATAACACCTCCTTTTATTTTCAGGACTGGGACCAGTTAAGAACTTCTGTTTATTGTTCAAAATACTCGTGGAGTCTTTGTGAATGCGAAACAGATGGCAGCACTGTACAGTGCATAGAACTCTAGTGGCAGTGACGATAGTTAGGACCGCTTATGATACTTAAAATGGCGACGTTTTCATTGCAAGAACCGCATGTAATCATTCGTTTTCTCTATTTTCGTGGTGTGACACCTATTGAAATTCATCGCCAGTTGAGTGAGACATGTGCTGAGACATGAGACACACGATGTTCTGCCTTCATTGAACTGGCGCACCGTGGAACACACATCAGACACATCCAAAGTACCATATACTTTTAATTACTCAAAACTGAAATTTAAACTACTGACATGACGTGATAAAAGAATTACTGTGAATAAATTGAGGTGTTAAATTCGAGAAAGAGCAAACACTTCATTTCCTAATTAATTAGAGCCAACTGAAAAATTCAATGCCATAGCCGGGAATTGAACCACGGATCTACTGGTTTCCGTCCAGTTGCTCTACCCCTTGAACCACCATGGTCAACTTGCCTTCCTGACATTAAATTCTCCAATTGACTCATTATATTTCCCGGTAGACCACTTAGGGTTCTCATATTTGAGACAACCACTTGTGGCAACTTACTATTGTAAGTACCTAATTACCATATACCGTATTTAATTCCTCAATATAAATATAAATTTACATTAAAACTTCATTTCCTGTTAGCCTGTGGAATGCTGTATGCTTAGGTTTATGAATGAATGCTGGATAAGAAGTGTTTATTTACTCTGGAGAGTTTAGATCAATATCATTCAGTTCTCTACACAACAGTAGAGTAAGAGTTATATAGTGCAATGGCTTCTTGCGGTGAATTTAGTGGCGAGTCAAAAAGGCAATTATTGCGAAGTCAGGCTCGAAGTATTGTTTTTAACGTGTACACGTCCTTCAAAAGAATTTGGCAATGAGGAATATAGAAATCAGCTCGATTTCAAAAATGCTCAACGGCTTACTGTTGAAGGGTGTGGTGTAGGTAAAACAAGTTTGTCCCGCTTTTGGATTAGAAAAGCAGGCAATTCATAAACTATAATTATAGTTATAGTATTTAAAAATATACATAATCTGCGAAAATGCCTTTTCCAATTTTGATTTTGGCAACTGCATCACTGTAAAAGTTTGTAAAATAAAATTCGCTTACCCTTACATCTAGCGCCAAGCAGACCTGCATGTTGTATGAGTGTGCGAGAGAGAGGGAAGTATAAAAAGAGTGGAGTAACAAGCTGGCAACGCTGAGTGTGATACGGCATCTGATTAGCTGGACTCCAGAACGCTTCCCATTTGAAACGCATAATAGTTTATCTTGCTGTAGTTGTTATATTTATACACATTAGATATTCCCTGGATATTCGTGTAGTTATTAACCCTGTTCTACATCCATAAAGGCCTGATCTCCGCCACATGCATCTGTAGCTGAATGGTTTACATATATACTTACATAGCTGCTTCCCACGTGGAGCATTGATTGAAGATTCCTGTATTCATTCTCGGTTTTCTCTTTAAGTTTGGTAGTTCCTGTGTTGTGATTTGATCGCACATTTAAGGTATTTATCAATTCACTCTCTGGCTGGTTTTAGAAATCCAGATAACACCTCTTGGTTTACTTGAGTCCATACCATCTATATTGGGTTAGAAATACAGTGGTATGGGTCAAGAGGTCCCGAGTTCGAATCTCGGCCAGGGCGAGATATCTGGATAAGGGGTTTCCTGGGGTTTTCCCTTTTTCGAAAGATGAATGTCAGGTATTTCTAAGTTCCATGAGTCCTGGATTTATTTAACCCATTTCATACATCGTCCGATATGGTTCAATGTTGCAGGACTCAAAGTAACAAAAAAAAAAAAAAACAAAAAAAAAAACAAAAAAAAAAAAAAAAAAAAAAAAAAAACAGTGGTATGGGGTTAATATTACAGTTAACGGAATGAAAGCTTGCCAGCCGGAGCTCCACGGAAATTGGGTGCTCTCAGACAAAGTCGAGGTGCTTTGCTCACGATTGAAGGTCACATGGTTCAGCACTCTCCAATCTTGATTTTAAGGAAGGTATGATTGCTAAGTAATACTCCTAAACCAATAAATAAAACTTCATCTATCAAGCCACAAAGCACAACACAAAACAATAGATATAATATATTTACTCAATAGTATAGTTATTCATTGCGATATGCACACTTTCAGACTTCATTAAATACCCATAAGTCGGGCATGACGCGGTGTAATATGCGTAACCGTGCATATGGTAAGAAAATTGCATTCTACGCATCCGGCATATTGACAAGCTTTTGTTGCGCCAACTACAGTCAGAAAGACCATATGACAACCCATCTCGTCAGTTACATACCTTTTAATTTTTTGTGTGTGTGCTGCAAACGATCGATTATATGTAAGGTAGGTATAATAAGAATTGGAGTACGTGTTCACTTAATTTTTTTCCTCAAGATGGGAAGGTTACGAGTTTACAATTCGGCTGTGTTTTGGGGTTTTATCCAAATTCATTACACCTGGTTCTTCTGTTTAAATACCTTGTTTACAAACCAGTTTTCGAAAATGTCTACGCTTACAGATTGGTGATAATCTTCAGGAGCATGCACCTCATTTTTATGAGTTAGAAATAAAATGTTCTGCAGATATCCTGATCTTCCACTGCAGTGAATAATCATTCTTTCACATGTGTTTTCCAATGTTGATATTGTGACTTGGTGGGTTCGTAAAGTTAAAGTCTACTTTGCACAAATTTAAAATGCTCTTTATTTAAGTAAAAAGACGCTTTGTACACCCCTTACAGCAGCGAAATGACGTAACATACACAAATGCAGTCCTCAAGGTTGCCGCCACACGTAAACAAACAAAAGAATTCACTGCGGTACACTTTAAATGTCCACACAGCTGCACACTCAATTAACAACTAACTCGCAACTCACTCCGCTCTGACAGCTGCGGCGCTTTTATACCTCTACTCATTGTACTATACTGGTCGCCAAACTAGAATGTGATTGACAGTAACCACATGGAAGAACGCTCTAAATAAATGGGAGGGGATGAGTACGTCATAACGGTTGTCATGGTAACGACTAGAGGGACCAATTAGAGTCGAGACGTTTCCATGACAATGTTAGACGTTAATGGTTGCCGATATTCTAACACGTGCTTAGCATGACTTGCGGGCGAGCGAGTTACCGAAACGCTGCAGTAAATACAATTCCTAGGTTTTTATTTCTCTTCTGATAACGCTGCATAAACAGAATGTCCTGACAGTTAGAGATCCTGTACTGGCAAGTTACTTTGCATTTTATTTGTGGCAATTTGCCTTGGTTTACGTGTGTCTGAGTTCGTGTATCTGAGCGCGTGTTGTGATCATTTGCAACTGAGTTTAATTAATGTTTAATATGTCTAAATATAGTGACAAAGGAAAACCTGAACGTGCTCGGGAACCAAATTAAACTATATTTGGTAAAGGTATTCCAATTAAAGGACATACACGGGAAATAATATGCTCTGTGAGAGAATACTTCGATGAGGAGAAATTGAAAGGGGAGTCTAGTGTTCCATTCTCTAAGTGCTTGATAGGACTTCCGTGCTGTAGGTATCGGTAAGGACATTAAGGTTAAGATCGGGAAAGAAAAGTATTTTAAAGAAGAAAGACATTGGGGTATAAATTACAAAACTCCCGGAAAAAATTATGTAAGCGGCATTTTCCCATTTCAGTAAGCATCAAAATGTCACAGATTTGCCTCTTTTGTTACGATGATCTTTACATCGATGTGTTTTTGCATGTTCTAGCGTTTGCATGTAGATCCACGACTGTACTATTGTATTTGTGTACAACAGTATAAATAATTAATAATAATAAAATACCAATTGCAATCGCAACTGAATCACCTTGGCACCACGTGGCAGCAATAAGCGGCAACGTCGCCTCTCTCTCCGTACAAAATGTCAATCACTTTCTAGATTGGCGACCAGTATAGAATTCAGTAGATCGTTCGGCAACATGCATGATGGCAGCGGGAAATTCCAGACTATCTCTGTCTCTTTCTCTGTTTCCCCCCCTCTCTCTTTGTCTCGGCAACCGTGCAGCTCCGCACCTACGCACCGGCTGCCTTTTATCGCGGTCACACAACAATGCCACGGTGACAATATGAAGCAACTTTATGTATTATCCGACCACCTTTTCATCCGACAAGTGTTACTGCCATATCATGGTTAACTGTTCTTGTTCACGAAGATTCTTGATGTTGTCACAAGTGACTGTTTTAATTAATAGAAATAATAGTTTGTGACTTCAGTAGTACGTGTGACGTCACTCCCCACCCCATCATTTGCTGGATAATAAGTTTATGTAAGCGAGTTTCTCGGTTTCTTTTGTGTGGCATCATCCGGCCTGAACAGATGACCTTGTCCGCAGCTTCATGAGGCTGGTAAATTGCCGCGGTGGCCACCTTTGTAATTATTTAGTTTAGTAAATATTCTTATTAAGTGAGATTTTTTAACTTTATTAAAACAGAAACAAGGAACTTCTCTTCATATGTGGAGGCGGGTTCAGATGAGGGAAATTAGATGGATTTTTGGCAGATCCCGCGTTGAGCACTCTGGAAAGTGTCGTATGTTGTTTAAGCAGCATGATTCGTGCTGCGTGGCATACGTTCAAGGCCAGGATGGCAGGCATGGCTTGCGTCCTGGAAGCCAAACTGGGAATTAAGTGGTGGAGTAGAAGGCATTTACTGGTGTTAAATCCAGCGGTATTTCCTGGAGGGTCCGGGTCCGGTACCGGTGCGTTAGCGGTGGTGCGTTGTTGCGTCTGCTGGGTGGGATTGTAATTCGATGAAGATAAGGTCGAGAGTCTCGTCCAGCGTCTTGTAGCATTCCTCTACGTGGTGCAGTTTGTCGTCGCAGGCGGCGGTGAGTTCGAGGTGATTGTCAAGGCGTTGTGCGATGTTGTTGATTCCTGTAGTCATTTGGTCTTTTATGGAGTGGTGTGATTCAGTTGTTCTCTTGATTGAGTCGTCAATTGCGGTGATGTTTGGTACTATTGTAGCGAGTTGAGCCTGGATGGCACGGTGATTCTTGGCGGTTGTATTCGTGGTGGAGTCTTCAAGTGATGGTAGTCGTGGAGTGATGTTGCGGACCTCGGCGTGCAGGTCTTGTAGGCTATCGGCGGATGCGATCTTGGTTTCAAGCGAGGCAAAGCGTACGCTGATGCTCAGCACCTCTTGTAATTTCTGAAGAATGATCCTCAAGTGCTCGCTGGGTGTGGCGGCGGTGGCTAATGGTACGGTTGTGGGTTGTTGTGCTGCCCAAGGTGTCGCTGTCGTGGATCGGTGCGGATTAAGTGAGTTGTAGTTATTTTGTAACCTTATAGAAAACCCCAACATCTCGGAAAACATGTAAATTCTACCTATTGTGCAATCCTCCCCCCCCCCCGTGTACGATCTGGCCATGTCTTCCTTTATCCTTTATCATCCAAGGTTAGGTCGTCACAATATCCTCCAAATACCTACATCGCTATGAAATAAGGTCATTAGATTTTCTTTGCTGAAGTGCGGTGTTCAAATCCTAGTAATACCAATGGTCTACTCACTGTAGTTCTTGCACAGGGAAACACAAACATTAGAGTTTTTTCATACATGATAAGAGTTAACATCTGTACTGTGGGTGATATCAATCCATATACCTGTCTTCTAGTGTTTGACGCAACAACTCACGTGGAAAAATCATCGATGTTGTCAAACAACAATTTATTTACATTTACGTGACTTTTCGTTGAAGTCTGGTAGCTTTTTATGTGTTTGCGATATTTTAAATAATGTTGATAGTGAAATACTTGGTCCAATAACATCAGCGGTGAATTGGTTCAGAGTTTTTGTTGATAGAACGCTACCTTTAAGAACCACAGTTCTAAGAAGACTTTTATGCCTTTAAATAATGTAAGTTTGTTTCCTAAGCTTAGTGCCTCTCATATTCCCTTTTCTTAGTGGGACTTTCTAAAGGATCAGGAAGATTTCTCATCCTTGTTTAAATTTTGTTAGTCTCCACGCCCCCTAATCAGGGCGGGAAATGGAATACTCACAGATTCACTTTGTTGTAATACTTGAATGCACAACTGTAGCCGACATGACAACAGCAGACTCTTTAGCTAAGTGTATATTGAGAGGACGCCTTCTATTGTTTTCATGTCATTAGCAGCGGAAGACAAGTGAGGTACAGGTTTACAACTTGCGGTCGTTAACTTACACTATATAGCTTGTTGAAGTATGGTTACAGAAATTCATTTGACTGTAACACAATGATTATTTTAATAGTGCACAAAATAATTATTGAAGCTGTCTAAGCTAATACATTATTAACTGTTAGCCAAGCAACTCTCTAAAGAGTGAGACAATTGTCGAAAAAGGATTTGAGAAAAATGGAGTTTAAATTTCAACGCAGCTATGTTCACATTTGTGAGTAAATTTTGTCTATACGTTTTTTTGAAAATGGATTTAAATGTTCTGTTTTACGGTGAATCCTCGCTGAAATATCCATATGCCACTATCGAGCAGTAGGATTAAATATATCAACTTAGGAGTCACTCTTGACAGGTGCTTAAGAAAAGTGAACCATTGACCAAATACCTGAAACGTTTTAAGAAATTTGTAGATAGTACAGAATGAATGTGTGGGGTTTGGAGGCCAGTCGACAGCCAGTGGACTCTCTACACAAAATATAAATTTATATTACAGGCTAGAAAGGCACTAACACATTCCATACATGCGGTGTTAGATACGCAATGAACCATGTCATAAATAAACGATATTTTATGTTAAACAGGGAGGACCAACTTTAGGGGAATGATGAACCGTATCTAGGTTGTAACGACATGAAATTTAGGATGCGAAAATGCTAGGCGAAGAAAAGTACAACAAATACAATAATTGGAAATTTTATTTTACAAGAATCCTTGAAGACCTTGGTGCTGAAATTAGTTTTTCTTGTGTCACAACTAACACTACTGAAGCAAAAAACAGCACATCCTAGGCTACACAAAGTTTTAGCTGAAATGTTACGTTTCATTACAGGTGACAGTGTTACAAAATTGGGAAATTCAACATGTAACAAGAATAAGGCAAACACTATAGATAAGGGTATTGATTCTGTAGTTTACGTTGCCTATTACTAAACGTACGGACCCGTTTAGGTACTATTGGTTACCTACTATTATGTGTTTCAAATGGGAAGAGCTTTCGCCTGTAGCAAATCAGATGCGTTACAGCCTTCACCGTTGCCACCTCGTCATCCCCACTGCTTTTATATTTCCCTCTCTCTCACACACTTGCGAGTGTTCATGGCGCTAGACGTAAGAGAACGCAAACTGAACTTTCCAGTTTTATAATAATGCAGTTGTTGAAATGACAATTACAACCGGATATTCGTATATTAGGCAAATGGTTTAAATATTCAGTTCAAAATAAATTATAGTTTATGAATTACTTATTTTTATAATCCAACGAAAATACCAGTGGTGCATCCGTATAGCTGTGAATGTTACTTACGTTTAGAGATAATTCGTCATTGTCATTGTCTTCAACGTCTGAGTACTGAAAATATATGATGATAGGTTCCAAAATCTCGTTACGTGCTATTTGTT
This sequence comes from Mantis religiosa, assembly GCA_030765055.1. Lineage (NCBI taxonomy): Eukaryota > Metazoa > Arthropoda > Insecta > Mantodea > Mantidae > Mantis > Mantis religiosa. The sequence goes on along the minus strand of CM060950.1, from coordinate 428,362,086 downwards.
TCCAAAAGTCGTCATCTTGTAGTTTATCTGATGTCTCACACAGTTTTCCCAGTCTTGTTGTGTTCCTTGTTAATTTCATGGTGAATAAGTCGTTCTACGTCAGTCAGTTTAAAAATATTATTTCTGTTTGCAACATAATTTGAGCCCACATTAACTCTATTGGATTGTTCTGGTAGTAGTAAGGGGACGGGAAGGTGGATTGTGTCTCATTGATCGAGCTGATACACTTTTTCATGGAAGAGTAACTGAATAGTGCTGCTTCGAACTCTCTAGAGTAAATAGGGATTACGACCATTCACAAACAAAGATATTGCCACCTAATTATCCGAAGGCACGGCCAGCTAGCAGCAGGGTGGGCGACAGGTGGCATTCAGGCCACGCCTACCCATTATCTTGTAGCGCTAACGAGGGGATGCTTGGAAAAACATCACTAGCCATCTCTTTCCCCTGCCCCTTGCGTCTGGAACAGTCGGGACGATCGATGAACCGCGAGACTTCCAGAAAGAGCGATCTTCCCTATATAAGGCCTGCAGTGGGCGCGTCAGTTCAGTTCTTGGCGAGCGCCGTACTAGTGGATGGACTGGAAGATTGTGTACGTGTATCAGAGGAGTTGTACGTAATTCTGAGTGTAGAGTGGACCTGTGACAGACGAACTGGCGAATTGTAATTGTGTGTGCTACGTAATTCTGTGTAATCGGCAAGTGTTCCAACTGTAATTCGGTGGATATAAAGAACATTTTGAGTTTGTGCGATTGGACTTTTAATTTCATGAACCCACAAAGTCACAATATAATGTGACCAGACATATTCTGCCAGACCAGCAGGAAGTGTATTGTTTCCTCTCATCGTATTTAACAAACACCTTGGCTTATTCAAAGTACATATCTCTTTTATCACGTCATGTCAAATGTTTACGTTTCAGTTCTGAATAATTTCAAATATATGTTCACGTATACACGCCAACCAATAATTATATGCATTACAGTGCTTACGTCGCAATGCATTGTTATAACATAATGGTATCTACTTTATTTGTATTAGGAAAACTATTTGAGACAAAAATATGGGATTTTTACGGTTATGTCAAATACATTACTCTTTCCTTCAGTCCGCCTCGGTAGCGTGGTGGTAGCATGTCTGCCTCACGTTCAAGAGGTCCTGAGTTCGAATCTCGGTCAGGGTGAGTTACCTGGATAAGGGTTTTTCCGGGGTTTTCCCTTATTCTGATAGACGAATGTCGGGTAACTCTAAGCTCAATGGACCCCGGAATCATTTGAGCATTTTTTCACAAATGTCATCCACCGTCCGATATGACTTAACGTTGGAGGACGTAAATTAAAAACACAAAAAAAGCAAAAAAAAAAAAAACTCTTTCCTTCCTCCATATTTTTGCAAAATATGAATTTTTGTCTTAGCGCGAATAGTTTGGCGCTCGTCACACACCTCTTAGGGTAAATGCAATACAACCCCGCAGGACTCCGATTGGTTGCTCATCTAGTAGCGCTCAAGGACAAACATCATCCCATTTGAAACACATAATAATGGTGGACTCCAATTTTAGATCCCAAAGCTAGGCCTTTTGTTGCACCCTAATGAAGAGGTACCACGCTCGTGATGAACGATAAACTCACAGACAAGATCTGGCTAATCTGTACCAATTAGACAGTAGTTTAAGTTACAATGTAAGTTAAGTTACTATATATATCAGAGGTTTGCTAATTGCAACCTAATCCTTCTTCTTCTTCTTCTTCTTCTCCTTCTTCTTCTTCTTCTTCTTCTTCTTCTTCTTCTTCTTCTTCTTCTTCTTCTTCTTCTTCTTCTTCTTCTTCTTCTTCTTCTTCTTCTTCTTCTTCTTCTTCTTCTTCTTCTTCTTCTTCTTCTTCTTCTTCTTCTTCTTCTTCTTCTTCTTCTTCTTCTTCTTCTTCTTCTTCTTCTTCTTCTTCATCTTCATCTTCATCTTCATCTTCATCTTCATCTTCATCTTCATCTTCATCTTCATCTTCATCTTCATCTTCATCTTCATCTTCATCTTCATCTTCATCTTCATCTTCATCTTCATCTTCATCTTCATCTTCATCTTCATCTTCATCTTCATCTTCATCTTCATCTTCATCTTCATCTTCATCTTCATCTTCATCTTCATCTTCATCTTCATCTTCATCTTCATCTTCATCTTCATCTTCATCTTCATCTTCATCTTCATCTTCATCTTCATCTTCATCTTCATCTTCATCTTCATCTTCATCTTCATCTTCATCTTCATCTTCATCTTCATCTTCATCTTCATCTTCATCTTCATCTTCATCTTCATCTTCATCTTCATCTTCATCTTCATCTTCATCTTCATCTTCATCTTCATCTTCATCTTCATCTTCATCTTCATCTTCATCTTCATCTTCATCTTCATCTTCATCTTCATCTTCATCTTCATCTTCATCTTCATCTTCATCTTCATCTTCATCTTCATCTTCATCTTCATCTTCATCTTCATCTTCATCTTCATCTTCATCTTCATCTTCATCTTCATCTTCATCTTCATCTTCATCTTCATCTTCATCTTCATCTTCATCTTCATCTTCATCTTCTTCATCTTCATCTTCATCTTCATCTTCATCTTCATCATCTTCTTCTTCATCTTCATCATCTTCTTCTTCATCTTCATCATCTTCTTCTTCATCTTCTTCATCTTCTTCTTCATCTTCTTCATCTTCTTCTTCATCTTCTTCATCTTCTTCTTCATCTTCTTCATCTTCTTCATCATCTTCTTCATCTTCTTCATCATCTTCTTCTTCATCTTCTTCTTCATCTTCTTCTTCATCTTCTTCTTCATCTTCTTCTTCATCTTCTTCTTCATCTTCTTCTTCATCTTCTTCTTCATCTTCTTCTTCATCTTCTTCTTCATCTTCTTCTTCATCTTCTTCTTCATCTTCTTCTTCATCTTCTTCTTCATCTTCTTCTTCATCTTCTTCTTCATCTTCTTCTTCATCTTCTTCTTCATCTTCTTCTTCATCTTCTTCTTCATCTTCTTCTTCATCTTCTTCTTCATCTTCTACTTCATCTTCTACTTCATCTTCTACTTCATCTTCTACTTCATCTTCTACTTCATCTTCTACTTCATCTTCTACTTCATCTTCTACTTCATCTTCTACTTCATCTTCTACTTCATCTTCTACTTCATCTTCTACTTCTACTTGGTTTATTCTGTGCAGTCCGTTCCGGCGAAGTCATTAGTGGAGCCGATCTGCGAGGCCAGTATCTCGTGTTCTTCTTGGGTTATGCAAAAGGTTCTCCTAGGTATCCTTTGTTCACGTATCGTCATTAAATGTTCTGTCCATTTCTTATTGTTAGTTTTAAATAACATAAAATTACACACTTAAATGCTTACCAATTTTCTCGGACAGCTATATATTGCAATTAATGGTACCCGTAGACATCGTTTCAGAACATTTTAGTTTTTATTTCAAGAATTAAGTGTTCTTGAAATTTCATGCAGAAATCTTTAATTAGTTTTAGACAAAAAAGTTGATTTTATTTCAATTATTAATCAGATGTTCCACAGAATGTAAAAACGATAATCTTAAAAACATTAAAATACTACCACATTATTTAAATACTAATACACAAACTTATTATATGCAACATTTTCTAATTTTCTGGTTGCTTAAGAAAAAGATTTAAACATGTAAACGTACTTGTATACCTTACCACTGTTATGGAAATAAGTATGTTACAGGCCAGTTTTAGTTCAGTCTCTCAGAGTTACCGCTGAAGTTTTCGTCAATATTGATTACAAATGACGTCATATGGAACAATTTCAATTCGCATAACTGTAAGAGTGATCAAATCCAATAAAATGCATTGGTGATAAACACAGGCAAATAGGTTTTGTGCTGTTGGGCATTTAAATGGTTGTGTTTTTGGGAGCTTTAACCCTCGAGTCGTCGCGTGGGCTACATACAGAGGCCGACAGAAGTATTCGAATAATATAACATGTAACATTGCACGTACTATAAATATTGTAATATTTATTTGGCAGTCTTGAATTGTTAAACATACAAACAAATCTTTTGTGTCTCGGAAACAATATTTAAAATATCACTTTGCATGTATGTATTACAAAATCTGTACTGTATTTATTCTATTGTCCCTCTTATTGGAGGACATAAGTATTCGAACGTACCCAATCAAACAGGGAAAAAGGTGGTTGGACGTGCCCTACACGCCCCTACCACATAGCAGTTTTGTTTATGCTATGCCTCGAGACAGTCTGCTCAAAGTTATTCAGCCGATTGTTAACTCACAAGTAATATGGGATGTAAAGGTAAGGAGACAACGGTGGTAGAGAGGAATATCGTGATAAATATGTACAAACAAAGCAATTCTCTCTCTTAAATTGCCAAAACCATTAACAGAAGGATAACTGCAGTGTTCTGCATAATTCAACGCTTCAAACAGACAAATACTGTTGTAAATAAACCTAGAAATGGCTCTTCTGCTAAACTCACCGCCAGAGACAGGAGGCAAATAATAAAAATGGTGAAGTAGAATCCGAAAGTCACTGCATCTGAGATTAGAGGATGCCTTGAGCAATATTCTGGCACTGTGGTTCACACCAGAACAGTTGAACAGGTTTTAAATAGTACTGCGTACAATGCCCGCGTTCCTAGAAAGAACCCATATGTTATTAAAGTGAATAAGAAAAAGCGTATAGAATTTGCTAAAGAGTATGTGGTGAAACCAACAGAATTCTGGGATAAGGTTCTCTGGTCGGACGAGAGCAAATTCTACTTATACAAGAGTGATGGACGTCTTAAAGTGTGGAGACTGCCAAATACAGAATGGGAACCTAAGAACACGGAAGCTACAGTGAAACATGGTAGCAGTAGTGTGAAGGTATGGGGTTGTATAGCTTCATCTGGCTTTGGGGAACTGGTGTTCATAGTTGGGATCATAGGCAAATTTGAATACAAGAGGGTTCTTGAAAACAATCTTAAAAAGAGTGTAGAGAAGCTGGGACTAGGGCATGATTGTTACTTCCAGCAGGACAATGATCCGAAGCATACTGCTGAAATTGTAAGTCTTTGGATCGTGTACAACACTCCTCACACTTTGAAGACACTGCCCCAGTCTCCAGATTTAAATCCTATAGAGAACATCTGGAAGGAACTCGAGGAGCGTGTGAGGAAGCATCACATCAGAAGCAAGGAACATCTGAAAGAACTTCTTCAAACAAAGTGGAGAAATATGAACTGTGCAGTCACTAAACAACACGTACAGACAATGCCCAAACGATTATCAGCAGTAATTCAAAGAAAGGGAATGATAACTAAATACTAGCTGTTCTCTGTTCGAATACTTATGTCCAGATGTAAAGTAACCGTTTTATTTCTCCTTGTAGTGCAAATTAGTTTTAGTTGCTATTTATGAGTTTATATGTTTAATGGAAGACTCAAGTTTATTTTGTACCAGTTGTAGTTACGTATTTATTACAACACCTTTGAAATCTTTTTTAAAAAATTTGAAAATCTATTAATAAAACTACACAAAGAAAAGGGTAAACACATCATAATTGCAACTGATAGCAATATAGACATCCTAAACTCACATTGTTTATTAAAGAAGGGAATGGCAAACAAATTCTTAAATGTTATTGAAATGTATGGGTTTAGCCCTCAATGCAAAGAACCAGCCAGAGTAACCACCACAACTAATATTTGTATTGACAATATAATAACTAATAGTTTATATGAAAGTGGAAATTGCAGAACAGTCGAAACTAGTTTCTCTGATCATAAAGCGTTATTTGTTACTTTTCCGAATGAATGCATAAAAAATGAAAAAAAAATGAAAAATATAAAACAATGCGAGTATTTAGTGATGAAAACATAACTAATTTTAAAAATCAGATCGCAGATATAAATTGGCACTTCGACATATCACAAACTGTTGATGATAATTACAATGCATTCTTAAATCAATTCTTTATTGTTTATAATCATTGTTTTCCTAAAAAAGTATCCAAAAAAAAATATAAAAACTTCTCGCTAAACTGGTGTACCCCGGGTATCAAGGTTTCGAGTGCAAGGAAAAGATTATTGTATAGACTTACCAAAGAATCGAATAACTTACAGTTAAAACATTATTATTCGAGTTATAGTAACATTTATAAAAAAGTCATAAAGAGAACCAAACAAATGGCCATTGAAAATTATATAAAACAAGCTCAAAACAAAAGTAAAGCCACATGGCAGTTAATTAAATGTGAATTAGGGCTAAGAAACAAGCAACAAAATAAATCACTAAGTAAAGCTATTTCAGTAGATATGGCTGAATCATTGAACAAATATTTTACGAATATTCCAAATGTAATTCGAAAAACACCCCCATGCATGCCTCATGCTCTTAAGAATGTGGAAAAGAGTACACCCAACACACAGGTTTTTGATCTTGGATATGTAACAACAAATGACGTAAAAAACATTATTGCAACTTTGAAATCAAAAAATTCTAGTGGATGGGATGATCTGCCACCTAGGCTTGTAAAAATAATTGGGAATAAAATAAGTGAGCCACTTGCAAAAATATTTAACCAATCTTTTCATTATGGCATTTTTCCAGAAAGAATGAAATATGCATTAATAACTCCTTTGCACAAAGGTGGTACATATGAACAAGAAAACTATCGCCCATCGTCTTGACAAGTTTTTCAACAATATTAGAAAAATTAGTATATGTTAGACTAAAAGCTTTTTTGGAAAAAAATAAAATATTAAGTGATTGCCAACATGGTTTTAGAAAAAAATTATCAACAATTACAGCTGTAACCACATTAGTAAATGAAATAGCACTAAATTTAGATTTACAAAAAAATACTGCTGCAATCATGTGTGACATTTCGAAGGCTTTTGACTGCGTAAGTCATCAAATTCTTTTAAAAAAACTTGAATATTATAATATAAAAGATCAAAACTTAAAGTGGTTTCATTCATACCTGTCCAATCGCAAACAAAGTGTAATTAGTAAATGTAGCACTGGAATTTATAAATCAAAATGGAGAGAAAATACCAGTGGTGTACCGCAAGGCTCTGTGCTGGGTCCTCTGCTTTATATACTTTACACTAACGATTTACCTCAGTGTATAAATGGGTATCCAATATTGTATGCAGATGACACATCAGTTATTTTACAAAATATAAGTCATAATAGTTTGCAAACTGATATAAGCAATGCATTAAATAACTTAGACAAATGGTTCACTGATAATGGTATGAGCTTAAATAAAACAAAAACTAGTATTATACAATTTAAAACTGCTGCTAATGCTAATCTGAAACAAGATAATGTAGACAATAATAATAGTTCTACAATAAAGGGTTATAGTAAGATATTAGGAGTGCACATAGATGAATGCTTAAAATGGAATATCCATATTGAACATATAACCAAAAAATTGAATTCGGCCTGCTATAACATGTTATGCCTGACAAATATGATGAATATAGAAACAAAAAAAATTGTATATTACAGCTATTTTCATTCGATCTTGGCCTATGGTATAATATTGTGGGGAAATGCATCGGGATGGGAAACTGTTTTTAAAATTCAAAAAAAGGTAATACGTATAATGTTACATGCTAACTTTAAAGATTCATGCAAACCACTATTCAAAAAATTAAAAATTCTAACAATGCCCTCAGTATATATTTTAGAGTTATCCACCTATGTATATAAAAATTATGAGAAATTTATCCAAAAACAAAATCGTCATCATTACGGCACTCGGAAAGAGTCCAGCATAAAATACCCCATGCATAGATTAACATTATATGAAAAAACACCCCATTATATGGGTATAAAAATATACAATAAATTACCTCAACGACTCAAAGAAATAAAAACTCTGAAACTATTTAATAAAAGTGTAAAAGATCTGTTATTACATAAGACATATTACTCCATACAGGAATTCATGGATGACACAATATCATAACTACTTGTAATTGATAATTATTTATTTATATATTATTTGTTATTTATTATCATTTAATATTATTATTTATTATTATTACTTGTAATTGATAATTTATGTACATATACATTAGAATTAGTTTTTCTTTTTCTTTCTATTAAATTTCTTTTATGTATAACTTGACGACTCACCAGTTTACCAGCTAGGCTGACAATGTAAACGTTATGTGACAATAAAGATTCTATTCTATTCTATGCTTACTCTGTGTAGCTTTAAAATAATATAAGTAATAAACATGTTTACGTTCGAATACTTATGTCGGCCTCTGTATGTAGCTTAGCCAGTTCTTCTTTTAGGGTGCTGGGGGTTTTGGTAGCTTCCTGACGCAAGTATTCTAAACGGTTAGTTGGCTTTAATACATTTTAGTGAGACAGTATTTTCGTTATTTGCGATTAAGTTGAGTTGCGCACATCTGGGCTACATATGTAGCCCGCGCGACCACTAATGTAATGGTTTTTGAATTGGCTACTAAGAGAAGGGTCACATTAGTGTGATCAGTGTCATGTGTAATTTTTTCTGCCAATCAGAAGTATAAGAAAATCAAACGACGCTTGTTTCCTGAAACAATGTCCTCGGAGCTCATAAAGCCTCAAATAGAAATAAGAACAGAACTGAATACTATACCAGTCTCACTAAGAATGCGTGCTAAGATTCTTCTCGGAATTGAAGACGTTCACAGAACACAAGTCACACACCTTCACAGCAAGGTAGGGAGGTGCTAATTATGTCGAAAATACAAGAATAAATCTACCAGGAAGAGTTGCAGCATGTGTCAAAGAAAGATTTGTAATATCATTCCACGGCGGTGTGTAAAGTGTGTCTACAAGAAGAATTGTAAACTAAACAGTAATTTTTCTCTTGTATCATATTTTGAGATATTACTACACATTCATGTGGTGATTGTTGCAGCAATGTAAACAGTTAATGCATTCGGTATCAGATATTGTTGTTTTCACTAATATTAACTTGATTAATATGATTCAGGAATGTAAAGAAGCACTATAAACGAGTTTACCGTGTATTTTACACGACACGTGGTATACTTTAATAAAAAATTATCTTGAAACAGTTCATAAAACTCAAATTGAATGTAAGTAAACGCTATAAATAAATAAAGGAATATCACAGATGGTTATTAACATAACTATAAACAATACATAAAATACATTTTATAAGAGCTACATATGTAGCTCACGTGACCACTCACGTCACAAAGCATCACGCGAATACTCGAGGGTTAAACAGCTCTGAAAGCAAAACTTACAGTATATAAATGAAGCTTAAGTATCTGAATAGCATTTTTAATTTTTTGTAACTTTTATACCAAATTCCAGCTATGGTTAACCTTAAAATTTAGCAATGTGCAGCTGTGTAGACTGTAGATTTCTTCCTATTCCTCCAGATCCAGAAGTTCCAGATAAATTCTGGTATGTTAGAGTGGAATGGAAGACCGTGTAATTTGGACCACAAAATCCATTGTGTTCACGGCATAATGGTTTCCGTTTATAAGATATAGCAAGTTTTACATAAATTTTATGCAGCAACACATTTACAAATTTTCTGTGATCATTGGGCGTTTTTACTTTTCCTGATAATTATTTTAAACCACCAGTTTCCAATTACTATCACGACTGGGGGTTTAACAATGCGGTCTGATGTAATCAGGATAGGGTAAAGAAAGTGCATTGAAATCACATATTTGTCTATGAGCTGCTGGGTAAGGAAAACTGAGGACACTCATAGAACATAGGGTGTATATTTAATTTTGATTAATCAGTTTTACTCGTTCTAGTTCTTTTTAGTTATACTTTTTTAGTCTTTTACATATTCTGTGGAAACTTCATTTCTTTCTAACATTCCTTTGAAATGCTGTCGGACTGAGCAGTTGTTTATGCTCTGTTTGATCACTGGAGCCCCGATTTGCCTGCAAAATAAAACACTAAGTGCTAATAACTGTACAGTATAACTTCGATAGAGTCCACAAATTGCTTTAATGCATTAATAAGAGGAAGTTACACCATTATGGAAATGTACATATTTTAGTCGCAGCAACATCATTTGCAAATTGTAATTATAATATTTTTCCTAAGGCGTGTATTTTGGACCAGGGGTGTGTAATTTGGTCTGATAAGGTGTGTAAATTGGACCGCTACATAACACATTTGTAACCCACTCATGTGCTTTAACATTAGCTTTTACTGACTGAAATGCACTATAAATGTTGATTTAGCACTTGAATAATCATTATGTATACTGCTAACTGTAACTAAATTGTATATTTTGGCAGGGGTTCCACGTTGATGCTACTTTGAAGCTATTATAATGTGGGGCTCAGGGTAAAACAATGAGGTTTCTCACAGGGTATGCGTGGATGTGTGTGAGAAGGATATTTTAATGACACTGGAATGCCCGTTTCAAACTTATTTATTTACTGCTTTTTTTTAGAACATCGAAATTGAAGTTGTCGACCAAGGGTTACCAATATCCCTGTTTAGAGTTACTGACGGCAAAATGTTTATTATTCGATAAGCGTTAATCGTTCCTCACGTATATATGAACCGACAAATATATTCTCTCATTTCTGGTATGCCTGGCCCAAGACAGAACAAGAGGACTGCCTTAATCGCCCTCACGCCTCAGACTATTTCAATGGCTTGCCAGCCACGAAGTGCTCTAATCGGCTCCATGCCAAAAACTGTTGTCCACAGCTGCGTGTGTGGGTGTATATATTACTTTCACTTTCTCGAAACCCTCTTTTCACACAAAGATTTCCTTTGTGGCTATTTTGTCGTCATTATGAATGATCCGAAGAATGCCCTATTCATACAGTCAAGTACCATCCTTTAGAAATCTGCTAAGGACACTGTTTCTTACGTTTCTTTTGTTAAAACAACTTATTCACCCAAACTGCTATTCGACTCAACTGCCCTTGCATGTGTTGTAACAAAGAACCCACATTCCTTTGACATCCATCATGATTCTTTATACATTGCAATTCTTAATTTCGGTATCATAACATTGCTCAGAATATCAAACTGAAGTAAATTAATTTTATTAAATCAATATAAAAATGCCAATCACACTATTATTATTACTTTCAAGTTCTTTGTCTCAATTTAAGCTGAGATTCACTGCTTAACTCCAACATGCACCTGTCACAAAAGTAATAAAGAGAATAATTTATATTGACCCTCTCTTCATGAGCCCATCCTTTGCATTTATTGCACTGTATCCAGTCTTCCTCGCAAGATTCCTCGCATACTATACAGCAGAGCTTTTGGTTTCCTCTGTTCCAAAATTAAACTTCTTTTTGCCCTTGACTCCAGATGTATTAGAAGGCATCGCAAGCGTTTCTTTATGAGGTATTCCTGTCAGGACCACAACTGAAGCCCTTAGTTTTGCGAGCTTCTGGTGTTGTCATCTGAAAAGTTACAAAATTTAAGAAATAGTTATAAAATGATCATTTACTACAATAACTTAAGAACACTATTTCATAGTTACTCTTTATTTGAAATTTATTACCTAACTTACTTGATCTGTGTAATTTTGTTCGGACCAAATTACACTTTACCTTTGACCCAAATTACACAACACGACAAAGGTCTATGAATATCACATATCTTATTAACAACGTAAATCTATGCCACTCTTACCTTGATGTGTTGGAGTGTTCTGTATTGTAGTTTTGTTTCCAAAGAAAGCTTCTAGGTGGAGGAAAAGACTATAGTAAAAGCGGGGCAAAATTACAGCGAAAATGCTCTCGGTAAAAATCACAACCTTCCTCCCAGGTCACTGGCGCTGAAATGTGGAAAACTGGGGAGAACAAGGACTGCTCAAGATAGTCGTCTGGTTGGTACTGTCATATGCGGCTATTCTCTTAAGCTGACCGTGGGCCAAAGTACACGCTGGTCCAAATTACACGATCTTCCCATATATGAATATATGTTAATATAAATTCCAATTATACTGACACACACATATGTTATGTCCTGCGCCGTGGAGTAGCGGGCTAAGGCAGCATGTCTTGGTCCCTGGCCACGGAAAGCGGCCCTGGTTTGATTCCACTGATGTGGTGCGGATTTTAAGTCCCGTGTATAGGACCGATGCCTACTCAGCATCGTGAGGAATGTGAAATGAAATGTGTAGTGTTAACGCCCGCTTTTACTACATACGGCACCGCAGGCGATGACACTGATGATACATGAGATGAAGATGGAGCACCGGTGGAATGAGAGGGTGGGAGAAACCGGAGATCCCGGAGAAAACCCGCCCCAGCGCAATATCGCTTTGCGGTCGCCTGGGATCGAACCCGGGCCGCCTTGGTGAGAGCCAAGCGGTGTAATCACTGAGCCACGGCGCGGCCGTGAGGAACGTGAGGACCTTACCCTAGGTAAGTGGCCGAGGTCACGAAAACCAACGTTCCAGCTGGGGTTTTGCCGGGTTCCTGACCACACCTCCTCCCCGTATCGGTTGGATGATCGCCCGCCTCTGCCATGCGTAAGTGGGCATGAGACCGGCAGTCGGGTTGGTAGGCCTTGGCCCTCTTAAGGCTGTCACGCCAGAGTTTATTTTAATACCCATATCTTAAAGAATCTCCGAATTCAAACACAGTCCTTTGAATGCAACTTGTTTTTTTTTCGTGTCCTAAAAGCAGAGTGGAAGACAAGCGGAGGCCATGAGTTCGTTGCAAACCGCAGCGAACCCAGCGAGGTTAGGATAGATTTAACGCTTGAAAATGTTCTAGTGAAAACCTGTAACACTTCGAATTTGACATTAAAAGGCTGCTATTGTGACTATATCAGCTGTAATAGCGTTTATTTATGTGTATTTAACCATTAGACAGGCTAGTTAGAAAAGGGAGATGTGAATTTTTACTGGAACAGTGCATCTTAATGGCCGAAATTGGCAAACGAACCCTGTTTATAATTCGGCATTTTATACATCTAGGGGTGGTGATTTTTCGCATATGCGATATAACACGATAAAGCGCGAAATTGACTCAAAATGCGATATAAATGCGAAATCGAAGATTTTTCCAAGTAATTATTTTTTCCCAAAGCTTTTTCTTCTGGAAACTTTAACTGAAGAGTCCGTGGAACCTTTGCATGTTTAGAAAGTAATAAAGCACTGACCATTCTTCTGGAGCGTGAAAGCAACCCTTCCCGCTAAAGTAGCCTGTTGTTGCACCATTGCCCATATGACGTACGTTTGGTAATGAATCGAGTTCAGTTGTTTTATAAAAGAGACCCCTCTTACGACGTCTAATAACCGTCGTAAATATATTCACACGACCCAGTTAACGGAAAATTTCAATCCTTGTCTCTGAAAACCAATAGCAATCTTAATTTCAAGGAAGTGATTAACACATGTTAATTCTATTTGGAGTTTGATACCGTCCCTATTAGGCATACCATTGACATAATAACCGAGAAAGTCATATTAGATGCACAATTTAGGGCGGATAGATACCACAATATGAATTAAGCTAAATTATAACAAATATAGAGGATAATGTTTAAATATACAGGTGCAGAAACTAAACAGGCGATCCCAATAAATATACTTTTTGCAAGCACGTGAACACAACGTGTGAAGAGAGCCAGGAAAATGAACACTTACCCTCACAGGAATTTTCCTTGTGTTGAGCCGACAAAGGTGGCATTGTTCGAGAATAGCTCAAGACTAGACCCTAGTCACCAGCCGAAGCATTGGTCTGTACATGATACGTAATGAGAGAATAGACACTGGGGATTTAAGATCCACATTTGCAAACGTGCTTCTGCATTAATTACCTAGACCATGGGGAAGTGAAATTTGCGTGGAATACATGCCCCAGAAACTAGAAATTGCGATGACATTTAAGAGTAGGGATAAAACACAACCTACAAGAAACGAGTAACAGGTTACATGACCTCAAGTATCCGAAACTCGGCGAAAGGAAGGGGAAATTTGTGCAACGGCGACGTTTGATGTTTGCTAGGAAAAACACTCTGTACTGGCTAGTGAAGGGGGCAAAAATTACGGAAAGTTCATCAAAGCCCGTGTTCACGAATGGGCGGAGCAAAACACCTTAGGTGGTTATCGAACGCTCTGTGTTAGCGAGTGAGAGAAACTGCACACATTGCAACATCATTAAGATTTTACCAAACTCTGTTGTTGAATAATCCTCCGGAAATACTCTATTGCGCGACGTAATGCTCTCCATGTCCAGGAACGACAACGCGTACACAGCTACATACACCACTCGGCGCGTCCTAGAAATTTACAAGTTCACTCGCGACTGTGATTCAAACTAGCCGTCATGTCACGCGCACAGCAACAGGCAAATCCTAAATCTCGCGCCTAATGTGCGAATTACACTAACATAACAGTGACGAGTGGAGAGGACGACTTGTATAAATAAACTTGACATTCAACGGTCGTGGTGTCTTCTATGTGACAATACCCATACACTGGTAGGACGCATCCACTCCCTGAAACTCAAAGAGAAAAATCCATGCAGACCTACCCTGAGAAAAACCCCGACCTGTTGTAAGTCTCCCATCCATAGCCCTCACCCGTCACATATCCTATCTTATGAGGTGTTGAGTGCCGGGAGGGCCCAACGAGGTACCTAACGGGCAAGTATCGCCTCAAGTTCTCAGTTGCCAAAGTTCCGATTTTTATTGTTCTGTTCGATTTTATGCACAACTTTCATTTATTCTATGCGTAGGTCCCGTCAGTAAGTGCGAGGTTAATTTTGTGCATTTTGATACCGAAATTAAAAATTGCAATGTATAACGAATCATGATGGATGTCAAAGGAATGTTGGTTCTTGTTACAACACGTGCAAGGGTAGTTGATTCGAATAGCACTTGGAGGAGAATAGTTGTTATAACAAAAGAAATGTAAGAAACAGTGTCTTTAGCAGATTTCTAAAGGGTAGCACTTGACTTGTTGAATGGGCTATTCTTCGGACGCTGAGTAATAGCATGACAAAATAGTCACAAAGGAAATTTTTCTTAAAAGAGTGCTTCCAGAAAGTGAAAGTCACATGTAAACCCACGCGCATCTGTGGTCATTCATTTAGTCCACGGCGTGGAGCCGATTAGGGCAATCAACTTCTTCTGTCTTGATCGAGGGCAGAGAGAAGATATTTGTTGGTTTATACGAAAATAATTAAGTATGATCGAGTAATAAGCATTCCGCCTTCAGTAACTTTAAACAGTGATATTGGTAAGCCTTGGTCGGCAACTTCAGGTTTGATGTTCGGATAAAAGAAGCAGTTATTAAACCAGTTTGAAAAGGGCATTCCAGTGTCATTAAAACTATCCTTCTCACACACATCCACGTATACCCTGTGATAAATCTCACTGCTTAACCCAGAGCTAAACATTATTGTATCAAACTGTAGCGCCAAGTGGAACTCTTTGCTCGCCACATAAATATTTGCTTCAATTTTCTTTTTGTTGTGTTAGTTTTACATCAGTATGCATTTATCTCTTGTGTTATGCAGTATGCTTTAGTCTGTATCAACTTTCTCTGTAGTTCTGTTTATAGCTTTAACCTATATTAATGTAAAATAAATTGACAGTTCATGCACTTTTAACTCACTGTCATTAATAACCCTCCATAAATGTGTTTAAGATCTCATTGAAATAGTGATAATATTCATCATTTAAAAAATTAATGCAAATTACATTTTTAAAATGCTATGAAATGCTAAATTTCAAATGTACAAATTCTATAAAATGCTAAATGTCACTACCCATACGTATAGCTGACTGAGGCTTGATCAGGATACTTCCACAGTAGCAATTAGCAGTGAAGGACAATTATTTTAGGATAAAACTCTGGGTGACAGTTGAATGGAGTTGATTATGAATAACTTGCTAGTCATGCTCGAAGAGGTTAAGTATGCAGTGGATGGTGTATTCAGTTATAAGGCGCAGAAGGGTATCCTCGTGAAGCCAAGATTTGCTTCGAGGAACTGCCAAGTTCACCTTTGTGCAAGCAGTTTTTGTTTGCCGCAACTCACCTCGGCTTAGTGAGAGCTGTCCTATTTATTAATCAGGAGAAGATATTTATTCGACGGGTCGCGCTTCGCCTTGGCGCGTCCAAATGAGAGCGTACCTTCACGGTCTTGTAGATCAAATGAGCTACAGAGTTGCTTTGGTACAGAATTTTAAATTTTATTTCAGATCTGAGTAAGTTTTACAAGATTTAAAATGAAAGTATAAATTGCGTTTTAAATGGAGTAAGTTTAAAAGATTTAAGTTAAACTGGTGCATTAATATTATGGCGTCATTAAAATGTTACCTGTTGATCCAGAAAATGGTTCCCAAAGCTGTTAATGTGTCAAAGTATTGTAAGATTGACGTGTTAACATGCAGGTGTAAATGTATATAAGGATATTATCCTGGGACGATTCATTGCTTAGGATAAACTGAACGTAACTGTTGGTTTATAGAGGGTTGAGTTCTTGTAATGCATATAAATCATTTTTTGTAATTTACTTCCTCCAACGTTAAGTGATATCAGACGTTGAATGGAATGGGTGATATGTTGCTTAAATGAGCCCAGGGTCCATGGAGCTTATAGTTACCCGACATTGGTCTCTTAGGATAAGGGAAACCCTCACAGAAACATATCCAGGTAACTCGCCCTGACCGAGATTAAAGCTCGGGACCTCTTGAACGTGAGGCAGACACGCTACAATCTCTGCTACCGAGGCGGGCTGCATATAAATCATGATATAGTTATTAAAATTTACAGATAAAGTAGAATGTTGACCAAACGGAGCGGCTCAGGTGATTTCGTCTGTGGCTAGCATTTGGAAAATACGGGTTGGATTCCCGTGGCCGGCCTACCAGACCTACGGATTTCCTTCGGAAGTTTTATTGGTGTCACCAGGCGAATGCTTGGTAGGTTGATTACATCCCCCGACTTTCCTGTCACTCCATTTCATCTCCATTATTATTTCACATTATCTCTCATCCGGTGGTCTCTTTGAGGACAGAAGTGTCGGAGGGAATCTCGGTGCTGCATGACAGGATGATATGCTCTTGGTAAACACTTTCTCCTGCGGTAGGATGGTTTCCGGTCTCCGTGTCGGCCTAGAGAGCCATTTCAGAACCATGGCGGGTGAGATACAGTTTGTACCGGTCTGGCGGAGAGTTTCCAACGGGGAAATTGTAGGGGCCCTGCCCTCTGCACTGTCGCCACTCCTGAGTTGACAGTCCCCTGTCTCTCTCCTTTCCCTCGTACCGGGGTTGTCCCACTTGAGACATAGGTAAAATAGATCAAAGATGAATCCTCTCCTATCTTAAATTAAGTTGGAGTTTGTCAGTTGAAACGGCAAGTTGAACATTCTATGGTATGTTAATGAATTGAAAAAATGAGTTAGTAAATGGCCAGGAAAAAAAGAAAATTCTTTCGTCTTCCTTCATGCACTACCAACGAGCCTACAGGTTAAAGGATGTTGGGCAACTATAGGTCGACAACATAGAAAAGAATGTTCTCTGCAGGCGCGCGCTTAGGTAGGGAGAACGCACCCCCCCTGTGTTCCTTCTTCCTCGAATCTAGATAGTGGGTATTAGCGCATGTGCACGAGCAGTGGATACGTTATTCATTCTTCCCGCTGCCCAAGGAGACATAAAGTCGTATATGGCTAAGTCTCATAGATTTTATGTAAACCGTAAAAGCTGGAAATGTGCCTTTTTCAAGGCTCTGATAGTTCCTTTCATACACGTTGTGGCCACTATTCCCGGCAACGTTCTGCATATTTGAAGCATTACGTGGTCAGGCCTCTCTTTTGAGCAAGTTTTCTTTCAGGGTCTGCGTGAGTATACAGGAGTAAGGATGACACTGACGACACTGGAATCCAAGTTAGGCTTGTTTAATGACTACTCTTTGTTATAATCACATAAATAACGAAGTTGTCGACCAAGGGACACCAATCTATATTACGCTTCCGAGTTACCATATGTGAAATGTATACTACGCGGTAACACGTGACTTCTTATGAATGGCACGAAAAGATGCTTTCTCCATCCACGTCTTTCTTCGTGAACGACCTGTCGAGCGGTGTAAGATTCCTTGCAAGAAAATGTGTTATTCACACCACAATTCCGCTACTCATGTTGACCTTTTGTTACATTTGGACCTTCGTATCTTTCATTTCGGTCAGCAGCTACTAAGCCACTTTACTGAAGCGTTTGCCACATGGACCGCCCGCAATGATGCCTTCCTTTCAGTAAATTGCTAACCCAACAGACACCCTTTTTTACATTTAGCGAATATTTCCAATGTTCATATCTAATCTATTATAATTCTTAATTTACTGAATCCATAAGTTCGGTATGAACTTATTACCTATGAGATTGGAGCATTTATTTGTTCAATTTCAATAGGATGCAGGTCCCCTTTGTGGGAAGTAGATACAGTAAGAGCACTCAAATACAGATGTACAAGCACACCTATTAAGACTCACAAGCACGCGTGCAGTGAATACTTATATTTAAATAAGAGCTTTAGAAGACTGCTTCTTAAATTCACAATAAACGGTTCAATTTTATGAAAATTTTGTTTGGAAATATACAGTCGGACTGAAAAATTCAATGCCATGGCCTAATGAAGACCAAGTATATGTTTCATACTTAAATTTAGAAACAAATTTTGGACTATCCACCAGATTGTTTAGTACATTATGTTAACTGAATCTAGTGTGCTATGTCTCTTCCAGTCTTGATTGCAGTAGTCTAGCTTATGGTATTCCATGGGGCCGAATCCTTTACATTCGGTCTCCATGGTAGCACTTCTACTTACACAGCGGGGCTCCATGCAATATATCGAGCCATTTTACATGTTCGCCACAGAAGGTTGGTTGACAGCCTTGTCATTAGCGACTCCCTGACCGCCCTTCAGAGCCTTCGTGAGCTGTACAATCACCACCCCCTTGTACAGCGTATCCAGGATGCCCTCCAGGTTTTGCACGCCTCTGGCGTCAGCGTGGTGTGCGCATAGGTTCCTGGTCACGTTGGCCTGGAAGGGAACGAAATGGCGGATTCGGCGGCTAATGTGGCAGCCATAACACCTAGTGTTAACCTCCCTTTTGTCACCACGGAAGACTTTCGGCTTGTTGTGCGTAGGGAGGCGCTCTCGTGCTGGCGCGATGAGTGGTGTGCTCTGCGTGACAAGCTGAGACCGGTGAAGGAGCTTCCGATTCCTTGGGCGACCTCCTGTCGTTTATCGCGTCGGGAGGAAATAACCCTGGCTCGGTTGCGCATTGAGCACTGTTACTTAACGCATAATTTGCCCGCTGTGTGGTGCCGAACTGTCTGTACGACACGCGTGTTTAGACTGTTTTAGACTAGCACGTCTCTGTAGGTCTCTCCAGCTGCCAGCCAGCTTGGCGGAGATCCCCGGGAATGACGAGACCGCGGTGCGCAAAGTTTTAGCATACGTTTTAGCTATAGGTTTTAGAATTTAGAACCAAGCTCTTTGTGTATTTTATCCATTTTATTGCTTTTCTGGTTTTAAGTCCTTTTTAGTTGTAGTGACACTGCTGTGCGGTTTTTTATCCTGCTTTTATTTCATTGACAGTCTTTTAGTCTTTATGCCTTTTTAATAAGTTATTTTAACCCACTTGGCCTTTTAAGGGCGCTGATGACCTCGAAGTTGAGCGCCCTTAAACCCCATCATCGTCGTCGTCGTCGCCTCGTATTGCTCTTTTAGCGCCACTTTCCAATGCGGCTCTTGCACAAAACTCCGTAAAGGATTTGATAAGGCTGTTGGGCTCAAAATGTATACGTCCAATTGCCAACTCCCTTCTCACATTGTCACCCGAACGTCGGAACACCCTATAGAACGGGCAAGCAGGAGGGTTGGACGTGAAGTATTCTGGGCCGCACCCACCCATTAATCTCAGTCACTAACTGAGGGGATGATTGTCACTTGCGCTGGCCGCCTCTTCCCCTGCCATCTGGAACCTTCACGGTGATTCACTGAAGCCAGAGACGTCTAGAAAACAGTGATCTTCCTATAAAAAGGGGTGCAATGAGTGAGGACAGTCAGTCAGTGCTTGACGAGCTAGTAAACGGAAGAGAAGACTGCGTCGGAGTAGTTTACGTAATCGCGAGTGCAAGTGGAACTTTAACGGACGAACTGGTGAATCGTAATTGTGTGCGTTACGTAATTCTGTGTAATTGGCAAGTGTTTAACTGTAAGTCGGTGGAAATAAAGAACACTTTTGAGTGGTACAATTGGACTTTTCATTTCACGAACCCACAAAGTCACGCTACGTAAGACAGTGCAGTGCCGCCAACGCTATCGTTTTTATTTCCACTAATTAGTAGGCCGAGGCTTTATTGATAATACTCGTTTTGAGACTACCTGAGTAAAGAAGTAAGAAAAGAAGCTGGTGGGAGAAACCGGAGATCCCGGAGAAAACCCGCCCCAGCGCCGTGTTGTCCACGACATCTCACTTTGCGGTCGCCTGGATCGAATCCGGGCTGCCTAGGTGAGAGTCGAGTGGTCTAACCACTGAACCACGATGTTGGGTGTGGATTAGAAGTTGATCTCCCAAGGACGACACGAATATTTTAAAAAATGGCCATTACATGCAACATTTTTCGAAAATGCTCTAAAATGCTCAATTGCTCTAATTATGATAAACTACACAGGTTAGAGCGGAGCTATACCGCTCGTTTCAAATTTATGGTATTATAAAACAAATAAAAACAATTCTTTTATGTTAAACATAGAGCAAAAGGCCCGCCTCGGTAGGGTAGATGGTAGCATGTCTGCCTCACGTTCAAGAGGTCCCGAGTTCGAATCTCGGTCAGGGTGAGTTATCTGGGTAAGGTATTTTCCGGGGGTTTCCCTTATCCTGATAGATGAATGTCGGGTAACTAAGTTCCATGGATCCCGGACTCATTTGAGCATAATTTCACCCATTTCATTCATCGTCCCATATGAGTTAACGTTGGAGGACTAAATTGCAATAAAAAGAGGGATGTGTAGTGTTTAACGCCCGCTTTTACTATATACGGCACCGCAGGCGGTGGCACTGATGATGCATGAGATGAAGATGGGGCACCGGTGGAATGAGATGGCGGGGGAAACCGGAGGTCCCGGAGAAAACCCGCCCCAGCGCCGTGTTGTCCACAACAAATCTCACTTTGTGTTCGCCTGGGATCAAACCCGGGCCGCCTAGGTGAGAGCCAGAGAGAGAGAGAGAGAGAGAGAGAGAGAGAGAAGAGAGAGAGAGAAGAGAGAGAGGAGAGAGAGAAGAGAGAGAGAAAAGAGAGAAGAGAGAAGAGAGAAGAGAGGAGAGAGGAGAGAGGAGAGAGGAGAGAGGAGAGAGGAGAGAGGAGGGAGGAGAGAGGAGGGAGGAGGGAGGAGGGAGGAGGGAGGAGGGAGGAGGGGAGAGGGAGGAGGGAGGAGGGAGGAGGGGAGAGGGGAGAGGGGAGAGGGGAGAGGGGAGAGGGGAGAGGGGAGAGGGGAGAGGGGAGAGGGGAGAGGGGAGAGGGGAGGGGGGAGGGGGGAGGGGGGAGGGAGGGAGGAGGGAGGGAGGGAGGAGGGAGGGAGGGAGGGGGGAGGGAGAGAGGGAGGGAGGGAGGGGGGAGGGAGAGAGGAGGGAGGGAGGGAGGAGAGAGGGGGAAGAGGAGGGAGGAGGGAGGAGGGAGGGGGAAGAGGAGGGAGGAGGGAGGAGGGAGGGGGAAGAGGAGAGAGGAGGGAGGAGGGAGGGGGAAGAGGAGAGAGGGGGAAGAGGAGAGAGGAGAGAGGGGGAAGAGGAGAGAGGAGAGAGGGGGAAGAGGAGAGAGGAGAGAGGGGGAAGAGGAGAGAGGAGAGAGGGGGAAGAGGAGAGAGGAGAGAGGGGGAAGAGGAGAGAGGAGAGAGGGGGAAGAGGAGGGAGGGAGGGGAGAGGAGAGAGGGAGGGGAGAGGAGAGAGGGAGGGGAGAGGAGAGAGGGAGGGGAGAGGAGGGAGGGAGGGGAGAGGAGGGAGGGAGGGAGGAGAGAGGAGAGAGGGGAGAGGAGGGAGGGAGGGGAGAGGAGGGAGGGAGGGGAGAGGAGGGAGGAGAGAGGAGAGAGGAGAGAGGAGAACAGTCTTTATTAGTCGCTTAAGGCGAACATATGTTTTAAACACACATATTTTAATTGCTATAGTTGTGATCAAATAAAAGAGTGATTGTTGCACAGAAAGGAAATTTCAGAAGTAACGGGGCTAATAGAGCTCACAGTACATTTTAATTAAATGCATTTGCCACAGATGAAGCTTTTCTTACCAATTACACCAACGCATACTTCGTGAAAACCATAGTCCACATTTCTGGCATTTGATCCAGTCAGTCTGCTTTGGTTGTTGATTTCGGAGAGCAAAATTTTAACCCAAAAATTACACATGGTTCATCTTCCTCATCACTGGTCTGGAACCAAGTCATCACTTGACTCACTATTCCCACAATTTTGTTTTACAATGGGTTTGCACCTTACTTTCTTTTTGCTCCGGTGTACATCCAGACCCTCTTGCTGCCAAGTATTTTAGCCTGGAAGCTAAATCTTTCTCCAAACTGAACACTGTAGGATAACCAACTGATTTGTACACTCCTCCTCCTAATGCTTCTTGACGTTGATGTGCATGAACACGATCTGTGAGTGTAGAGTAAGGCACTGTAAAAAGCCCAGCTGCTCCTCTCAATCTTACATCGCCGTTTAATACGCTCGTAACAGCAAGAGCAATGTCGTCCTCGTCCAGTTTCGTTCCAGCTTTCTTTGTTTATATGTGTGTACCATCTGAAACGATCAAATAAAATTCAGTAACAGTTGTGCAAGAAATAATTAGGTTAAAAGCGTATTAAAAAAACCGGTATTATAAATAGGCGAGAATAACCCCTCTTTGCTTGGGCGGAATAACCCCAAATGTTGATCTTTTGAAATTGCGCGCCATGTGAGAGCTATGATGAAAAAACACGCCATCTGCTATGGACATAACCATCGAACATAACCCAAACTATAACCTACCCGACACTGATTTTCCATCAAACATCTCTATCTGCAGATACTAGACCCTAAGTTACTAACGGTATTTCTTATTCGTGGCCAAAAAAGCAGCCTAAGTTACTTAACTTGTAATCTTCTTTTGTTAATATTATTAAAACCGCAGCCCACAACCTCAAGTGAATTCGTAGAAACGTCGCACACACACCAAGCTTGACAATTAACTGGCAGGCAGGTCATCGCTGCACATGATTGTTGGGCAGTAAACCAATTTGCTTATTTCGCCCTACCCTGCAGATAAAACTAAAATAAATCCAGAAACCATACTGAAGGAACACATGAGATGCTTAAAGTACAAACAAATAGAAAAATCTTGAGTGTCACATCGTTTGTGGACAACCAACCATATCATAAAACCAATCATTAAACTAATCAAACCAATCAGTCATGCAGCAGAATTGGACACATGGGAAAAGATCTGTATCTTGAAAGACAAACGACAGTTAATTAATTTTTATGTACCACCACCAAGTACCCTCTGGAAGTAATTTCAGTCACGTGATGTTGCCATTATAGAGAAATCACTACAATAGAAATAACATCGGGCAGTTGGACCCGTTCTGAAAATGGAACACATGTTTCCGAAACATATTAAGAAGTTAGTGATGCTATGGTTACTGGTACCAATTCATCTAAAGTAAATGCAGTTTACTACACAATTTTAAGATAATTTTATGACAACTTTATATATACCGTATTTTATCGCGTAATTTCCCCCTTTTTTCTCTCTCTCGAAAAATTTGTTTGAAAAGTTTGTGGAGGTGATTATGCGAGTGGTGCTTCTAGTCTTGGCCAAAGATCACCAGGATATGGAGGAGATAGCCACGGTGATTGTGACTTACAGTCGACTTTCGGGGACTCAGCTCAACGCTCTCAAATCAGAAGTCCTTCCGCTTGGCACCTGGGAACATCCACGAACATTGCTGCATATGAAGGTGGTTCCACAGACCGCTATACTATGATTTCTCTTAATTGCACCCAGAGGCTGAACGCGCTACGTTTTAACTTACTTGAAGATCGCTCTCGAAATCTAACGTTGTTGCAACGCGTCTGGTACATTCATACTTATGCCCTGAGTAAACTGTGGTGTGTGGCGCAGATTTTGCCGCTCCCTAAGCAGTTCCCCCAACGTTTTGAGACTGCCTGGATACTTCCTGTGGACGGGGAAAGCATATCGAGTTGCTCGCCAGCAATTGCGTCTTCCTCTAAAGAAAGGTGGTTGTGATCTAGTGGATGTTGACAAGTGTATTGTGCTGTTCGGAAAGAATGGATTGTCCTCGTTACTTGGCAGTAAGTCTCCGACTGAGAAGAAGTTTTGGTATGACCAGTTACTATCGTGGAGAAACCGACACGGGAATTTCATCGTTTGGTCGCCAAGCTTCGTGCCCTTGAAAATTCCGGGGAGCGACTGGAGAATTTTCTGACTACCAAGAACCTCTATCGTCACTTGATGAAGCCAGGTATTCAACGACCTAATGTGGAAACAAAATACAGTCGTGATTGGAAATGTGTTTGGGCCAATGCAACCAACTGTAATCTTCCGTCCATCTGGAGAGAAAATGTTTATGAAGTTGTTAATGAAACGGTTCCAACTGCAGAAAAGATGTGGCGTCACGGGAGAGTAAATTCGAAGATCTGTGGCGTGTGCGTGGAAGATGATACACTTGAACATCACCTCTACAACTGTCAGCCAGCTGACTTGATTTGGACCTCCATCCGAGACGCACTTCATAAACTTCGTCCAGAAGAGTGCTTACGTTTCGGTACCACAGCTGGTACAACTGGAGTTTCGCTTCAAAGACACGAAATTTCATAATTTAGCAGTGTGGTTGGTTGCTGGTACACTACATTGGCTGCTGAAAGTACGGCGAGGAGACACTGTTACGAAAGTACTTATGTATATTTTTAAAGGAACAGAGATGGACCAATATACGGAAGAAAACCTTGCGTTCTCTGGAGCCATACATTTATCACTTGGAACAAATGCAGATGTAATAACCATTTAAGCTAAACGAACCCTTCCTATTGTCTCACAGTACGAGCCAATAAAACAAGAAATTTTCTAAACGACTTACCCTGTACCCGTTCCCGCCTTTAAAATAAATAAAAATTATAAAAAATAAGACAATAGAAAAACTAAAAAAAACTTAGGATACACTTGTTCAATAGTCTTTCTTTCCTTAGAGATATTTAAAATGATTACTTAAGACACTTATACAAAGAGTTCAGTAACAAAAAAGAAAGAAAAAATATAAAAAACAGTGTAAACAATCGAAAAAAGCTTAGAATTTTGTTCTATTTGTGCTACAAAGTCTTTATTTACCAGAGAATTAACTCACTTTTTACACTGAAAAACGGTTGAGGAATTTGAAAGAAATTAAGATCAGAAAGAAAGGGAAACCATGTAGTATTGTACCGCGAGCGCTAGAACACCCTGTGAAGCAGCTGGGAGCGGAAGGCAGGGGAGGTTCGGTTAGCCACACCTTCCCCTCGTTTGTCTTATAGTGGTGACAAGGCGGCGGTTGGGAGGAAAAACATGAATGTGCCGTATGTTTCCTTACACCTGGTTCTCGATCTTTCTGTTACTAGAACAATCCTGTAAACACCAGAAGGCGGGATATTCCGATATAAAGAGGGTTACAGACAGACGGAGTTAGTTAGTCAGTCAGTTGGTTAGTGAGTGTGAGCGAGGAGTAAGAGTTAGTCAGTGACGTGTTAATGAACGAGAAGATTGTGCAACGGAAGACTGTACGTAACTGGTATGTGCATCGGAGTTTATGTAATCGCGAGTACAAGTGAAATTGTAACGGACGAGCTGGTGAATTGTAATTGTGTGCAGTACGCAATTCTGCGTAATTGGCAAGTGTTGAACTGTAAGTCGGTGGAAATAAAGAGCATTTTTGACTGGTGAAATTGGACTTTTCATTTCACGAACCCACAAGGTCACACTGGTGTCAGGAAGCGGGAAGATAACATCACCGAGCATTACAACCATGGACGCGGCATTGGAGAAAATTTTGGAGAAGATGATGGAAATGAAGGCGGAACTGAAAGAAATGAAGACGGCCAACGACAACATCGCCGGGAAGATGGAAGAAATGAAGGCCGAACTAATCTCGGAAATGAAGACGGCAAATGAAAACCTCGCTGCAAAAATAGAAGCGGCAAACAACAACCTCATCGCTGAGTTGAAACAAATGAAGACGGCCAACGACAACATCACCGCGGAGATGGAAGAAATGAAGGCCGAGTTAACCACAGAAATGAGAGCAGCGAACGGCAGTCTGGCCACGGAAATGAAGGCGGCGAACGAGGCTCTCGCCGCAAAGTTTGAGGAACGTTTTGCCGGCGTGAGGGATGACGTCGCGAACCTGGGCAAACGGAAGGGTCAAGTAGACGACCGCCTTAATGATCTAGAGGAAAAGGCCGACAACATCGCAAAACCCCTCACCCTCCTGACGGAGGAAAACCGGCCTTATGTGTGGACGGAGGACGCCGAAGACGCTTTCCAGCACCCGAAGGGGACCCTGTGCAGTGCTTCAATTTTGGGTTTCCCACAACCGGGTGGCGCCTTCATTGTGGACACCGACGCCAGCGACCATTGCATTGGAGGTGTCCTATCGCAGATCCAGGACGGCCACGAGCGCACAAGAGTGGAAGAGGAGGAGCGTGCCGCAGCAGTCCGAGTAGTTGTGGCAGTGCCTGCTGAAGGCTGGGATAGCGCAGGCCTGAGGAGGGAGCAGCTGGCGGACGCAGACTTGGGGCCACTCATGAGGGAAGTGGACGCAGGGACGAGACCAACCTGGGAGGACATCGCACCGAGGAACGCCACCTACAAGTCGCACTGGGCCCGATGGGACTCGTTGAAGACCAGAGAGGGCGTGCTGTTCCGGGTATGGGAGTCACCCGATGGGAAGGCGCAGAGAGAACAGTTGGTACTTCCCCGGAGCAAGGTCCCGGAAGTCTTGGAGGAAGTGCACGCCGGTACTTCAGGAGGACACCTGGGAGCGAACCGAATGATTCGCAAACTACGGCAGCGCTACTTCTGGCTCAGACTCCGGGCAGATGCTGGTGGTACACCTGGACCGCCTCGCACGCTACGATGGGGCTGTTCGGGGCGAACAGCTTTGAGGAGGGAGCAGTGTAACGCGAGCGCTAGAACACCCTGTGAAGGAGCTGGGAGCGGAAGGCAGGGGAGGTTCGGTTAGCCACACCTTCCCCTCGTTTGTCTTATAGTGGTGACAAGGCGGCGGTTGGGAGGAAAAACATGACTGTGCCGTATGTTTCCTTACACCTGGTTCTCGATCCTTCTGTTACTAGAACAATCCTGTAAACACCAGAAGGCGGGATATTTCGATATAAAGAGGGTTACAGACAGACGGAGTTAGTTAGTCAGTCAGTTGGTTAGCGAGTGTGAGCGAGGAGTAAGAGTTAGTCAGTGACGTGTTAATGAACGAGAAGATTGTGCAACGGAAGACTGTACGTAACTGGTATGTGCATCGGAGTTTATGTAATCGCGAGTACAAGTGAAATTGTAACGGACGAACTGGTGAATTGTAATTGTGTGCAGTACGCAATTCTGCGTAATTGGCAAGTGTTGAACTGTAAGTCGGTGGAAATAAAGAACATTTTTGACTGGTGAAATTGGACTTTTCATTTCACGAACCCACAAAGTCACAGTATTATGCAAAAGTTACATAGGTAGAGATACTGTAATTTGTGAATGAACTGGATACACAGCACGGTTTCATTGGGCCTACAATGTATTGTTTAGTTTTGTCTTTTCTCTCACTGTTCTGCGGTCTCACTTTCGTCACCACCCGCCTCGGTAGCGTAGATGGTACCATATCTGCCTCGCGTTCAAGAGGTGCCGAGTTCGAATCTCGGTCAGGGTGAGTTACCTGTATAAGTTTTATCCGGGGTTTTCCCTTATCTTTCAAGACAAATGTCGGGTAACTCTAAGCTCCATGGACCCTGGACTTATTTGATCATTTCATCAAATTCATTCACCGTCCAATATGACTTAACGTTGGAGGACGTAAAATACAAAAAAAAAAAAAAAAAGGCTTTCGTCACCGACATCATTCATCACTAAACTCATTTATACCTGGCTCATTATGTCGACTTGCAACAAACTGACTTAAAAACACGTTTGAAACTTCACATTTCAGTTTTACGATACGTTGTGACAATGGCAATACGAGCATTTTTGTGGCTAGCACTGCGTCCATTGTTGTCGTGACAAGCACCGCTGCGTCGATTGTCCATTATCAAGTCCGCTCCAATAACAACGAACCAGGAGAGGGCATTATGCGATGTTTAATAGTTCAATCATTTTTAGTGATGAAAAATCATAGGGAGGGAAATATGCGAGGGGTGGCGCTTATGCGATAAAATACGATAACTACGAGGGGCTGTTCAATAAAGAATGATCACAATTTTTTTTTGACAACGCACCTTTACTCATCCTCATAATTTTGATGGTCCTTCTCAAAATAGTCTCCCCTGAATGTGATTCACGTTTCCCTGCGTTTCTTCCAGTCTTCAAAGATACGCTGGAAACCATTTTTGAGAGATACTTCAAAATTGCCTCCACAGCCTTCACCACTGCTTCTGGTGATGGATAATGCCTCCCACGAAGGCGTTTCTTCAAGTTAGGGAATAGAAAACAGTCACATGGGGCTAAATCCAGACTATAGGGAGGGTGAGGGATGCATTTCACGTTGAGTTTTGCAAGCTATTCAGGAACAACACTGGCAATATGCGGCCACGCATTATCGTGGTGCAGCATCCAGCCTGCTTCACGGAAATGTAGTATTTTGCGCATGATATGGACTTGCAATATTTTCAGGACATCCTTGTAGTATTGGCCAGTTACTGATGTGTGTGCAGGTACAACATGCTGTTAAACCAGCCCATGAATATCAAAGAATGAGATGACCACAACTTTCCCAGCAGAAGCAACCACTTTTGCTTTTTGGGGGTTGGTGATGAAGGAGATTTCCACATTGAAATTTGCTGTTTGCTCTCAGGATCAAAATGATGTAGCCAAGTTTCATCAGCAGTGATTACGTTTTAAAGAAACTCCGGATCTTCCTCTAACATCAACTTTAACTGCATGTTACCTCCATTACAGCGGTAGGCGATACTGAACATGTCTGAACTTGGCTGGTTCTCACAGGCGGGAACCGCGAGTACCAACAATGAAGCTACTACGGCGTGTTTGTTTCACATTAAGCTAACAGAATATAATAAGTTTGAATTTTAGTGCGAACAATTATGACCTAAACAACTATGACCATTCTTTATTGCACAGTCCTCGTACTTTAGCCTCAAACAAAATATTCCTTTATTCCAATAAAATTCTTTTGCAACTTTTTTTTTTTTTTTTTGAATTTTTTCAAATTAACGTCCTCCAACGTTAAGTCATATTGGGCGATGAACAGTGGCGGCTCGTGCCGAAAAATAACAGCGTGCTGCGGGAAAATGTACAGGAAACTCACCTAGAAAGTCCATGCGCCGATGTTTCTTCATGGCATAAACTGAATTTCTACTTCCTCTCGCTTTTTGCGCAGTTTTTAGATCGGGTGTTGGTCACTACAACATTTTTGTACCAACCCTTTCTTCTAATGCTCGCCTTGAAAAGGGAGTTTTCAGAAGTTCGTTAACCATGTTCATTATTTATTGGTTAAATATTTAGGGATTTTAAATTACTCATGCACTGAATGAAATGAATTTATAACACGTTTCACACTCACACACAAAATAAAGAAACTGATATGAGCCACTAAATAATGTTACACAAAGGAATACTTGGATACAATGCGAGCATGCGAACTACATTCACTTGTTACTGTCGTGGGAATGCAGTATCGTGCCAACATGATAGGTGTATCACAAACAATCTGCCCTGCGATTTAATAGCCATTAGGTATTGGATCTGCTTACGTAAGTAGGACCGAATTCGTTTCTAGAACTAAAATGTAAAGCAGTGGTAGATTTTAAATGATTTTCTATGCATATTCAAGTTCTACAGCTATAGCTGAGTGTTGGTGGCCCTGCTTCACCGTGTAGCGAATGATCACCGCGCAACACCCAGGTGCAGCACGCATTTGTGCGAAAATCTAGGTAACTTAGGACATCGGGGAGGCAAGAGGGTAAGGTTGTACACATGCGCAATACTGATTGCCGAGCTTGCTAGCTCTCAGCACGTTGAAGTCAAGGACGCGTTCCATTAATTACGCAGGTGTTCTCCGTGCATCAAGAGTTCATTACTGGTCGTACTCGATTTCTTATACTTATAAAAATGCATTGTTATTTACGTGGTCTTCTAAAATTTCTATAGTGTGATTTATAGAACAGGAAAGATCGCAGGTAAGGACGAGCCACCCCTGGCGATGAATGAAATGTGTGAAATTTTACTCACATGAGCCCAGGGTCAATAGAGCTTAGAGCTACTCGAAATTCATATTTCAGGATAAGGGAAAACTCCAGAACTGACCTTATCCAGATAAGTCAGCCTAACCGAGATTCGAATTCGGGACTTCTTAAACGTGAGGCAGATACGCTACCAACTCCGTTAAGAAGTAGCCATTTCCGAGAAGTTTCGTATTATTGGTTTCATCTTTATAGGACTTATACTTTTCTCAGAAGGTAAGTCCTTATTCTTTCATGATATGCAAATAAAATAAAATTATAAAGTCAGCATAGTGTTACCCAATTGGCAAACTTGCGGTCGGTTACGCGAGGGGAAGGCCGGTGGAGGGGGGCGTGTGGCATCGGTACCGCCTTCGGAGGCGTGACAGAGTGGAGGGAGGGGAAAACACAGGGATGGCTGAATCTTCGTTTTCCCCTCCTGCTGCCGCCTGAAAGAACGCGAAACCTCCAGAATATTTTTCCCCTCCATGGTAAAGAATTCTCTAGAAACATTTAGCCACCTATAAATAGAGGGACGATGCGTGCGACCGAGAGCTCAGTTCAGTTCAGTTCAGTTCTTGGCGAGCAGCGTGAGGAACGCCCAGTGAGAGAACGGACTGTGTACGTGCATCGGAGGAGTGTACGTAACTGCGTGCAGTGGACCTGTGACAGACGAACTGGTGAATTGTAATTGTGTGCATTACGTAATTCTCTGTAATCGGCAAGTGTTCCGATTGTAATTCGGTGGAAATAAAGAACAGTTTTGAGTGGTGCAATTGGACTTTTCATTTCACGAACCCACAAAGTCACAATATAGCAACCACGTCTTAAACTATTTTACCAACGCTTAAATTAAGTACCTTATTTACATTGTAGCTATAAGATAAAGAAGACTGAATTCTGAATATAGATTGTTGCGGCACTAGATCTCTTATGGAGTGGTCAATCCAGGTGCCTACCATTTTAAACCAAGGGGCGCCAGTTGTTCTAAATTCCGTTCAGGAGTGTCAAAGGAAATACTCCATAAAGTAGGCTACCTAGCCGAAATGAGTTGATTTCCTAGTGGAAGCAACAGATTCCCACATGCAATGCAACATTTATGCCGGAATCCGCGTTCCATATTTCTACCCTTCCATGGGAATTAACAGGTGCGCTTTTCTTTTGTTTCGCTGGGAAACCGTTGTTGCATGTCTTGCCTGTTTAATGCATTTCACTATCACACCTTGAAGTGAAAATTGATAAAGCTGTTATCGATTTATACTTCCGACTAACGTACAACCATCCCATAAATGGAACTCACACTTTTTATTAATTACTTTCACGGTTCTCTAGTCTTATGGATAAATAAATGTACGGTTTTTATATTCGTACTGGTCAATTAGACACCTGGTACATTATACATTAGGATTCTAAGTACAAAATTATACCAGCACTAGCATGATTTCGTAAAAGAATCATATTTTACTGCCGAATGGAGTACACGGAATGCTAAATGTTCACCTGCTAATTCCAATAAAAGCAGTGACTATTGAATCTAGTTGATGAATCACGATACGATTGCAGGAAACAGAGAGAAGCATACAAGTTGGCAATAAACATTGTTAACTAAATTAATAATTCATATAAAAGGTTCCTAATGTAAACAACTTACTATTTTAGTTAATTGATGGACATTGACCATTTCTTCACACTAGGCGTATATAGGCTAAGGTTTCTTGATGGATAGAGTCAACATGAAAAATTCAGTGCCATGGCCGGGATTTGAACCACGGATCTCCTGGTTTCCATCCATTCGCTCAAACCATTGAGCTACCATGGTCAACGTGCCATCCTGACATTAAATTCTCCATTTGAGTGTGAAGAAATGATCAATTTCCATGAATTAACTAAAATAATAAGAGTTAAATGATGAAGCCTGGGACCCAAGTACTTACGACAGTAAGTCGCCACAAACGGTGTATCTCGAATGCGAGAGTCCCTATTGGTTTACCGGGGAAATATGAGTCAAATGGAGAGTTTAATGTTAGGACGGCACGTTGACCATGGTAGCTCAATGGGTTAGAGCGACTGGACGGAAACCATGAGATTCGTGGTTCAATTCCCGGCCATGGCATTGAATTTTTCATGTTGACTCTATCCATCAACTTACTAGGTTTTATTTTTTATTTCAACCTTGCTTATACTCGCCAATTACATGATCATACTGCGACTGTACACAAAGTAATTAAAACATGTGTAGTGTTTTACGCCCGCTTTTACTACACACGGCACCACAGGCGGTGACACTGATGATACATGAGACGAAGATGGAGCACCGGTGGAATGAGATGGCGGGGGAAACCGGAGGTCCCGGAGAAAACCCACCCCAGCGCCGTGTTGTCCACCACAAATCTCACTTTGCGGTCGCCTGGGATCGAACCCGGGCCGCCTTGGTGAGAGCGAAGCGGTCTAACCAGTGAGGCACGGCACGGCCTCACAAAGTAATTACATATTATCTATGTTAACACAATAATACATGATCCCAGGCGACCGCAAAGTGAGATTTGTGGTGGGCAACATGGCGTTGGGGCGGGTTTTCTCCGGGACCTCCGGTTTCCCCCGCCATCTCATTCCACCGTTGCTCCATCTTCATCTCATGTATCATCAGTGTCACCGCCTGCGGTGCCGTATGTAGTAAAAGCGGGCGTTAAACACTACACATTTCATTTTTCATTTCAATAATACATCCTGATAAAATGTTCAAAAGTTACATTAATGTAACATTGGCTTACTATATAACACTAAATATAACAATGGCATAATTCATAACATTGTTTGGTAGGTTTACAATCAAGTGGAATATTAAAAACAGTATAATATTGAGACCAATAGTCATGCACTAAAATTACAAAAACTGAAATAATGATGCATCTTTTCTAAATTGTAGAATGTTGCTGATCATTTTCGGATCATCATCAGTTGGAAGCTTGTTCTTCGTCCGCCACTTTGTGCATCTGGCACAATCATGATATGTACAGTTGTTAAAGCTGTCTGACACATCTCACATATGGGGACTGGATCCTTGGATATGTGTGAATGCGTGATTCTGCAATGACCAATTCTTAGCCTGGTAAAGCCACTTGCTTTTTATGTTTCAGTTGTTTAAGGGAGGTCTTAATATTCCGTTAGTCATTATATCATGCAGTTTGCTGTTTGAGGTGGTTATCACTGTTTTTCCTAGTTTCTTCTTATGTAATTCTTAATATAGACAATATAATCTTGGTAGTTTATGCTTGAAATTGTTTTCATTTGGAGGTAAACTGGTTGCATCGTGGGCTGCTGCATCTGCTCGTTCATTGCCATTAATTTGTCTATGTGATGCTATCCAGAGTATGTTAATCTGTTTTTCTGAGTTGATAGCTTCATTAGTTAAGGTTTGTATATCTTGAACCAATGCATATGTTTTGTTTTTTCATCCTTAATGGCTAGAATTGCACTGAGTCAGAAACTACAAAAAGGAGTTAGAAACTTCGGACTCTAAACTGAATTGCAAACTTTCTTTTATGGCAAATAACTCACATGAGAAAACAGAAAAGTGATCAGGTAGCTTGTGCAATACTGTGTGTTCAGGGCAAACAATAACACACCCACATTTTTCATAAATAACAAACCCATCGGTGTATATATGTAAATCATTCCGATGATTAGTTTTTATTGAAAGCCCCGATTTAGAGGCACAAAGTATTCTAGGACCCCACGTTTAAGCTCCAAACAAGCTGCTTAGTTCATTACAATTTCCTTAGTCACCAACGGTTGGTCCTGTTATGGTGATGTATTGGGTCCACATTTATTTGAAGCTAAAGTTGACTATACGAGGGTGGCCTGAAAAATTTCAGACCTCAACATGAACGAGGCAGCACTCGTAAATAAAAGTTAGTGAACTTCGTTGTTCATCTGTTAACAGCTACTCACCAAAGTTTCAGCTATTTTGGACGCTCAGTTGTTATGTAACAGTTTTTTTGGGTGAGTTGTGTTTTTATGAAAATGGACAAAATTGACGATCGAGCTGTCATTAAATATTTGGTTTTGAAAGGCAACACGCCCACAAAAATCAAAGATGAGTTGTTTTCTGTGTATGGTGACTGCACATAATTTACCACAGCGAAAGTTTGGTCAGCTGAATTTAAACGTGGCCATAAGAGCTTGGGCAACGGTGAACGTTCGAGACGTAAAAAAGCTGCAACTACCGACGAAAATATTGCCAAAGTTCCCCAAATGGTGCTAGATGACCGCCGAATTAAAGTGAGAGAGATAGAAATGTCAAAAGAACGTGTTTGAGACATATTAAATCAACATTTAGACATGAGAAAGCTGTCCACGCGTTGGGTGCCGCGTTTTCTCAAGTTAGACCAAACAAGTGTCCAAATGAACATTTCCAGGACTCTGTTGGCGCAGTTTAGGCGTAATAAATCTGAGTTTTGGCGCCGATTAATTAATGTAGATGAAACTTGGATACACCATTATACGGCCAAAACAAAAATACAGCTCAAACAGTGGACTGCAAAGTGGAAATCGGCTCCAAAAGAAGCAAAAGCTGTTGTTTTCGGCTGGGAAAGTGATGGCGACTGTTTTTTTTTTTGGGATAGTCATGGAATTAGTTTAGCTGTTCATTGATAAGGAGCATACTCTCGTCTTCCTGTTGGAAGAATTCTCTAAGAGAACAGACAAACTCTCCAGCTTGGATGTGCAATGCAACACCCCGACCGTAAGGTGATCTTTGTCTTGGGCCATGAATCCTCGGTCAACCTCTAATCCTACCGCCACTATGTCTTGCTTCCATAGTAACGTATTTTAATTGTGTTTTAACACAGTAGGCTAAGAACACACTGCACAACTGAATACTCAAGCAAACTCTGTTTCCCACCTAGAATCAGCGATAACTAACCTGAGGAGTATGTGATTCATCAGTGTAAGCAATTTGGCAACCCTTGTTTACGTTTCCATAGCAAGGACCTTCCCCTCTTACTCTTTGCGACCCTTGCTTGTTGACCTTCGCGTATCTTCTTTTAAAATCAGACTGTAGCACATGTGGAGTGTCCCCTATGGCCAATGTGGTTCGGAGTCCACGCTCCTCTCGCCTCACTGTCGTCTTCATTATCACCCCATCAGTGGAGGTGATGGACATCGCTCTCTGGGTGCCCCCACTTGAGAAATGAGTCCCGAAGGCCAAGGTTGCCATGTGAGGAGTGTTGGAACACACACACACACACACACACACACACACACACACACACACACACACACACACACACACACACACACACACACACACACACACACACACACACACACACACTTTAAGTACTTTACAGGTAATAAAACGTACTTTTAACGGGATGAAACTTTTATTCTTGTACATGTGATTGATATTATTTAAGATAATTGTTATGGTAAGAAATAGGACTAATAGTAATCGTGACCATGTGGGTCGAAGGTCATCGATAGCGTCCTGGCAGTGACTTGCTCGTGGGCAGTCCTAGAGAGTCATCTACTTTCTTTTAAGAAATAAGTTAAAACATGATTTCCAGGCTCAACTTTTACATTTCGATGGCATGAACGTGTGAATAAATCGTGCCATTCAGCATACATCAACAGCTTTGCTTTCTTGTGTGATTGTTAATGTCCAGGCTTAAGTAAAAGCATCGTCTTCTTGTTGAACATCTCCAAATAAACATGACAAGTAATGACTGACTTTTGGCCCGCACGGTAGATGACGTGATTTAAACGAGTAATAGGTTTGTTCTGAACAAGAGTGTAACCGAGATCATACGCACCTAGATACAACTTTGCTGAAGGACGAAGCGTCAAATCATTGATCCATTTCTCGCAACTAAATTATTCTTGTGACATGGTTTGTCACGGAAGGACAGGTGCGTGCTATTCAACATACGCATTGTTGCCAACAATGGAGTGCTTTCGTTGAACATTGCCTGGATTTGCAGTATCATAGTAGTGCACACACTGTTAAACCCATTTCACACTGAGTGTGTGAGCGATCTTGTGCAACATGTGAATTTGTTAGCTAAATGCCTGGTGTAAGGGAATACAAACTTCGTTGCAGTCACGCACTTTACCAAAACGTAAGAAAATATATTAATTTGAGATCTTCTGACTACATGGAGAACATTTGTAGAAAAACTTCAAAACAATAACATTAAGCTGAATAGTATGAAAGGAATCTTTAAGGAGTACGTAAAGGAATAATTCAGAAGTCAACACGCCCGCTTCGGTAGCGTAGATGGTAGCGTGTCTGCCTCACGTTCAAGAGGTCCCGAACTCGAATCTTGGGTGAGCTAGCTGGACGTAAATTAGAAGGGGAGAAAGGTCAACTCTGAGCCCAACTCTGAGGCATGAAGAAACCATTTTTAACAAGTAGTAGCAGCTGTACAGAAAAATCCGACAGATTCCTTCATATTTCGACAATGTTAGCATCCTTACTTAGCATTTGGCCTCTCTTCGTACGGAGTCCTTTTATCTCTTGTACATTTCGATAAATAAAAGTTAAGTATGTACGTTACGAGTAATAAGAAATACCTAAAGTACAAGACGAGATTTTTCGTCTGCTTAAAATGGGTCAGGCCTATTTTGGTAGTTCGGAAACCAAAGGGGCAGAGGATAAAGGTGAAAAGGGAATGAGATTTTAATGCAAGCGCTGGGATAGCTCAGTAGTGTTTCCACGGCTCTCATACTAAGGGTCATTGCTTCAAATCCTCGCGATGGGATGAGCATTTGAAGTCACTCTGATCCAGGCCTTTACATCTGATAAACCTCGCGGCGTGACACCCCTTTCCGGGCCGAGGGTCAGCACCTGGCTGCTGCGTCACCCACATCTCACTCCACACTTCACCTTTGACTAGCTCATGTTAAATGTCCTCAAAGCTGCAACATGGTTCTCAGTCCAGAGTGAAAGCTGTAGCTTCTGTCATCCACAGCCATCCCAAACACGGTACCATCGGAGTTAACGAACTCGGCCCTCTACGCGCCTTCATCTCAGGAATGGGTGAAATGACGCTATCCCGTAGGTCATAGACACGCGATGAGAGATAAAGAATATATTTCGGTACCAGCTGAACCAGGCGTGCCTCTAATCGGGAGTATTCTTTCTTGTACGTAGCCATTGTCGCGTTCTCTCGAAGGTACCTCGCTCCGTCGGGCTTCGAAGCGATGATCTGCTGCCTTCATCGGACTCGTCGATTTGTGGATGAGGAGGTACTAATATCTTAGTGTCCGCCTGGACGAGTGTCTGTATCACTGCTATATGCTATGGAGTAAGGTGGTTGGAGAGGGAATTTTGGGTTTTTTCTCAGGCTTCTTGTAAAAGAAAGTATTATACCTGTTTAGTGTCGACGTTCCGAGTTACTCGGATGTCTACAGATTTTCAGTAAATTACGCACCACTCGCGGAATGTAAATATATTTGCTTGAAACTTAAAAATATTTATCTTAATATGAGAGTATTGTAGCTTTGTGTGTTCGTAGAATTAAAAGTCTTGTTTGCATAAATTTAAAGTGCTTTTTATTGCAGTAAACTGTAACTTTGTACACACCTTGCAGCAGTAAAAATGACATGATATACGGAGCAGCAGTCTTCAAGGTCGTCTCGTTCTCAGCTGCACGTAAACCAACGAAAGAAATCACTGCGGTACACTTCAAATGTGCACACATTCACAGTTTACTACACAATTGTACACGCAATTAACAATTCACTAGCAACTGACCCCGCTCTAACACTTCGCGGGCCTTTATACCCCCAGTCGTGTTCTAGAATGCAGTCGATCGCTCGCGACACAGCGAGACAAAGACGGAACTATCCAGACATCTCTCTGTCTCTTTCTCTCTGTTGCTATCTCTCGGCAAGCGTTCTGCGCTCGTGCCCAAGTGCCGGCTGCGGTTTGCGGCAGCAGCACAACAGTGCCTCGGTGACAATATTCTTAATAATGTCGGATGCACCTCGCACTTCATTGGATGCAAAGTACTTAAGGTGAGACGGTACTGCACTTGGGGTTACAATTCACCTTTTTTATTTTTATATTTTATTAGAATGTCATCCCTCTAGATAACAAATATATAGTTAAAAAGTTAATTGGAGCAATATTTTATACCTAATTTGCTAATTATATTAGTGGGTGTTAAGTTTTTGCCACGCCCCTTTTCGAAAGCTTTCAGAAAAGCGATCATAACTTCCGTAATACTGAACAGGTATTTCTGAACTAAGCCTTGTTTTGCAAGAGATCTTCAAGCTTTCTGCCGGTACCACTAACTCCAATGACGCTAGTTTTTCTTTGTCTTTGGTTCTGTAAGGAAACAGTTATTTGTTCTGAATAATACGATGCATGTTTTTTAAG
Source organism: Mantis religiosa (assembly GCA_030765055.1). Lineage (NCBI taxonomy): Eukaryota > Metazoa > Arthropoda > Insecta > Mantodea > Mantidae > Mantis > Mantis religiosa. The sequence goes on along the minus strand of CM060950.1, from coordinate 428,323,219 downwards.
TCAGTGTGGTTTTGGAATTAAAAAAAGACGTGCATAGATATCGCAATAATTTTATTTTTACATGAAAGCCTGTACCTTAATATATTTTCTACATAGTTTCCGTGAATATTGAGGCACTTGTCATAACGTGGCACCTGTGATTGAATACCCTCCTCATAAAGTTCTGCCGCCTGACGTGTTAACCACTGTATCACAACTGTTTTGACTTAATTATCGTCTTGAAGACGCTGACCGCCCAGATGTTTCTTCAAGTGCAGGAACAAATGGTAATCGCTGGCCTCAGATCGGAGCTGTATGGAGGATGATTTAGTGTTTCCCATTGAAAAGATTTGATGAGATCTTTGGTCCGATTAGCCACATGTGGACCGGCATTGTAATGTAGCAAAACGATACCCTTACTCAACTTGCCACGTCTTTTGTTCTGGATTGCAAGGCGCAGATTTTTCAATGTCTCACAATAAGACGCTGCATTGATTGTCTCATTACGAGGCAGAAACTCCACTAGCAATACTCATTTTCTGTCCCAAAAATCTGTGCACATGATTTTCCGGGCAGAAATTGTTTGCTTAAACTTCACTTTTGTGGGTGACAAAACACTGCGAGAATATTGAGGAAAATAGTCGCACAATGATGAAATTGTAAAGCGTCTGTTTTCTCTCATCCTTTCGTTCAATTTCTGCACCAAATCTTCAGTAAGGACCAAAGGACGCCCATTCCGTTCTTCATCATGCACATTTGTGCTGTCATATTTAAATGCTCTGCCATTTCCTTACCATTCCATCACTCATAATGTTTTGTCTGTAAACTTCACAGATCTCACGATGAATATCGAGCGGTTTTTAGGCCTTTAGCACCAGGAAATCGTATAACAGCCCGTACTTCACAATCGGCGGGACTCACGATTGTCGGAGGCACCTTAAACACTCAGTAACCAACGTATACAATGAAGAATCAGACTAATGGGTCAGTGCGTAGACAAGAGATGTAGGTAACCAGCGCGCATGCTCGGAACGACGACCGTAGCGCTGCGGCGGCGGAATCGCAAAACGGTACTGACTTAAACAACATGCCTCGTATTTTGTACTAGTTATTGGTGAATATATATGAGTAGGTCAAAAACATTTCGAAAGAGAAAGCTTATAGGCAATCGTTTTACTAAACATAGAAAAGTAAATGTAGGAAATATGAATAGAATAGACAATGAAACCACATGTAATATTGAGGTTAGTAGGCCCAGTTCACACTATACATGTGCTGATCATTATAGCAGTCGTATACAGAAATTAATGAGCTGCGGGGCCTGAAAGCGGATAAAATGGTAAAAGAACTGGCCAAGAAAGAAAAAAAAAAATGAAGAGGAACTTGAAAAGAACAAGTGAGAATACAGAGGGTCAAGACCATGCAGCAGGAATGTTCTGACTCATGTGAGAAGTCAGTAATCAATATATAAACTTTAAAGCTGTTTTTCTCAGTTTGAAATTTTTTCAGGTTCCGGTAAACTTTTTTAAAAAACTAATCAACCCAAACATATGATCTTTTGTGTGTGTATTAGGCAAACTCGTAAGAATAATAAAAAGACGGGATTTTTCTCCGAGATTCATAGTGCTTGTTTTAAAAAAAACTAAATTTTCTTAAATTTAAGTGATTTTTTTTTCTTACAAAGAGTTACAAAAAATTATCAGTACAAAATTTTCAAATAATAATGGGTATTATTAAAGATAAAGGTTTTAAGAACATGCCTGAAAATTTTCATATACATATCAATAATAATTTTTTAGTAATGTGCATCCAAAAATCATGGAAATAACATAGTGGAGATAGGCAGTAACGTCTCGTCTTAACGCTGGTTGATGCTGCTACGGGATAGCACGTCTTCCTACCCTAGACTTCGCCAGACGGCCTTGAATCTACCCTGACACTGTTTCTACAACTATCACGCTACACAGAGGTAAGGCCACTATGGACCCCGCTAAGGGTGGCAACAGATTTGAGGAAGCTGGTCCCATTACTTGCACCGAAATCTCGCAGACTTTCGTTAATAACTACGCCTATATTTATTGGTAACTAATAAGTATAAATGTTGATACCATTTTGTACATATTTTCAGGGGCTTTCCCGGGATACAATTTTACATATTGTCACCTAATTATCGGAAGGCACGGCCAGCTAGCAGCAGCAGGGTAGCAGCAGCAGCCAGGAAGCATTCACCGCCGCCTACCCATTTGTCTTGTAGCGGTAACGAGGGAGATGGTTGGAAAAACATAGTTGGCCATCTCTTTCCCCCTCCTTGACGTCTAGAACCTGCAGGATGATTCACCGAATGGCGAGACTTCGAGAAACTGCGATATTTCTATAAAAAGTGGCTGCAGTTGGCGAGTGAGTTCAGTTCTTGGCGAGCAGCCGTGAGGAGCGCCGAGTGAGTTAACGGACCGGAAAACTGTGAACGTGCATCAGAGGAGTTGTACGTAACTGTGAGCGTGCAGTGGACCTGTGGCAGACGAACTGGTGAATTGTAATTGTGTGCATTACGTAATTCTATGTAATCGGCAAGTGTTCCGACTGTAATTCCTTGGAAATAAAGAACATATTTGAGTTGTGCAATTGGACTTTTAATTTCACGAACCCACAAAGTCACAATATATTAGTATACAAATCCATAGAAGTTTGCTATTGATTAATGCATAAGTGTTAATAACCCCTGAATTAATATCTAATGGTTTATTTTTATACAAGAATGGGCGGGCAGAAATATGGCTACACCATACATGCCCGACTTCACCAACAGCTGTTAAGACTTAACACGAGTTTAGCAATAGTTAAAACAAAAACTGCATTTCACCACAAGTGTTAGCGTAACACTCGTGTTAAATCTCTTGTTAAACTAACAAGCCAAATTTCCAATGTTAAGTCCTTAACAATTGTAAATAGTCAAGATGGCGAGCATGAACTCAGCTGTTGATGTCGATTTGCTATATTTAAGATCGTCTAAATGGCATTCGTAATAGAGTACGGCCTATGAGGAGAAATGATTTTGAGGAGCTATCCGAAGAAAAATTTTTACGGAGGTACAGACTGTAGAAACATGTTGCTATGAAGGTTACTGCGGAAGTACAAGAGAGGTTAGAACATGCATCGAAAGGAATATGCCGATCTCACCGTGGCTTCAAATGTTAGTAACCTTACGATTTTATAGTTCACTGAATTATGTGGATAATACACTGTCCACCTCCCGTCTTGAAACGTTCAAGTAACTTGCCATTCGCTCCTCGTTTTAAATTTACGTAATACTGAGCTAGAATATGCATCGAAAGGAATATGCCCATCTCGCCATTGCTTCAAGTATTAATAATTTTGCGATTTTATAATTCACTGAACTATGTGGATAATACAGTCCACCTCCCGTCTTGAAACGTTCAAGTCACTTGTCCTTCTTCGCACCTCGTTTTAAATTTACGTAATAATGATTTAGAATATGCATTGAAAGGAATATGCCGATCTCGCCTTTGCTTCAAGTATTAATAACATTGCTATTTTATAATTCACTAAATTATCTGGATAATACACCGTCCACTTCCCGTCGTGTAACTTTCAAGTCACTTGCCCTTATCTCCTCGTTTTAAATTTACGTAATACTGACAAGTTGTTTGGTACTTGTAGTAGTGACACATGCATTTGGATTAAATTCTTTTCCAATATTTTCCCCGTGACATCTTTCTCTTATACATTCACGGCATCCGTCCTCCTATTTTCCACGATATCGTTACACTTCGCCACCAATTTAATTAACAATTCTTTCTCCATCGATGAGAAATATGTCTCACGGCTTTATTTATGATTTTTTCACCCGCCATTTTTCAGCTTGTGCAGATGAAAATGAAAACAAAAGCGTATCGCAGTACGTTCAGAAAATACGACTCCTCCATAGCCTTCTATAGCTGTAATATTTACAAGTTTCTTGGCCTTAACACAAGTTTGTTAACATTTTCAGAAAACAGGTTGGTGAAATGCAAGAAATTTAACATTAGTGTTAGCGCTGTGACAATTGTTCCGCTACATATTTAACGTCGATTTTAACATCTGTTGATGGAATCGGGTAACAGAGTACAATGACTTATGTTTCAATATATTCAAGACCCTAGATTTGAAACCTAGTGCTAGTAATGCTGTATAATTCATCACATCACTCCACATTTCATCGCTACCCTTTCAGGCCTCTGTGTTTACACTTGGTTTCTTTGTTATAGTAGGTAGGCGAAATACAGTACTGGGAGGAGACGCAGAATAAGATGAATTAATTGCTTATTTTCTTATGTCACCGCTTCAGCCGTTGGAAGATCTATGCTGTCAGCCGAGTGTTTCCTGTGAAACGCTGTGATTGTTGTTGAAACCACATCTTTAGGCTTTGTCATTTGGGAATGTTTGTAACACTGTCGGAACAGTCCCAAAATAAGATCACGCTTAGTTTCTTCCTGCCTCTTAAAGTTGATATATCAAAGCAGCTTAAAAATATTACATTCACACTAGTTTCTGTAAGCGGTATCATTTAATTGTACATAATTTTTACGCTTATTTTTCTGCTTCTTCGCATTAATCCAGAAAAACGTTTGCGAAGTTTCTTTTCTCCAGCCATGTTGTTTGTACCAAAACTGAAAGGTTGCCTGTGATATATACCAAACTTCAGTTAATTTGAGAACCAGCCAGTAAGTCTTGAGAAATGGATTTGGAAGCAGCACTTTTTCTACCAAAATTGCCAGCCACGCGGATTTCATAACCTCAATATTTTAGCAATAATAAGTACATGCTTTGGTCTATGTCCCAGGGTATTGGTTCAAGATGCAAGAGTAGGGACGGGATTAATTTCAAGAAAATATCTTAGTCTTGATGGAGATTTACGAAGCACGTTTTTTTACATTCTAAGTTAGTTTTAACCCGTAGAAATTTTTCACACACAATTTAAACGGTATGGTGCCTCTTAAGTGAACTATTTTTATAGAGAATGATTTAATTTCACCATATATGTGGCTGCGTCTCTTACAATAAGGAAAAAATTTCATATTTTATGCCTTGTGGGTACAAAAAAACCAGCTTTGACTAAACGGTTTGCCAATATATTGTGGTTAATCTGAAAAATACGGTTGTGAGAAGAAAAATTTTCTGTGGGGTGTAAACTTCTAATGTAGCAATAGTAACATTTGCAACATTATGTCCAACTTTATGACTTGTCTCATCCATAGAAACAAATGTTCTTGGATAGATAGTCTAACTGAAAAAATTCAATGCCATGGCCGGAATTTGAACCACGGATCTCCTGGTATCCGTCCAGTCACTCTCCGTAGAAATGCAATGGCCAACGTGCCATCATGACATATTCTCTAATTGACTTATATATTTTCCCGGTAAAGCACTAGGGGCTCTCGTATTCGAGATACAGCGTTTGTGGCGACTCACTCACTCACTCACTCACTCACTCACTCACTCACTTACTCACTCACTCACTGACTCTCTCACGCACTAACCCACTCACTCTCTCACTCTCTCACGCACTAACCCAATCAGCCACTCACCCACCCTCCCACTCACTCACCCTCCCACTCACTCACCCTCCCACTCATTCACCCTCCCACTCATTCACCCTCCCACTCACTCACCCTCCCACTCACTCACTCACTCACTTAGAGTCCCACGATTCATCATTTAACTCTTATTATTTAATTAACGAGGGCAGTTCAATAAAGAATGATCACAATCTCTTTTTGACAACGTACCTTCACTCATCCTCATAATTTTGATGGCCCTTCTCAAAATAGTCTCCCCTGAATGCGATGCACTTGTCCCAGCGTTTCTGCCAGTCTTCAAAGACATGCTGGAAACCATTTTTTGAGAGATCCTTCAAAATCACCTCCGCAGCCTTCACCACTGCTTCTGGTGATGGATAATGCCTCCCACGAAGGCGTTTCTTCAAGTTAGGGAGTAGAAAAAAGTCACATGGGGCTAAATGCGGACTATGGGGAGGGTGTGGGATTCACTTCCCGTTGATTTTTGCAAGATATTCAGCAACAACATTGGCAATATGCGGCCGCGTAATATCGTGGTTCAGCACGGAAATGTGGTCTTTTGCGCCTGACATGGACTTGCAATGTTTTCAGGACATCCCAGTAGTATTGTGTAGTTACTGATGTGTGTGCATTTACAGCATACTGATAAACCATTCCATGAATATCAAAGAATGAGATGACCATAACTTTGCCAGCAGAATCAACCACTTTTGCGTTTTTGGGGGTTGGTGATGAGGGAGATTTTCACACTGAGCTTTGCTGTTTGCTCTCATGAACAAAATGATGTACCCAAGTTTCATCAGCAGCGATTACGTCTGATAGAAACTCCGGATCTTCCTCTAGCATCAACTTTAACTGAATGTTACCTCCATTGCAGTGGTAGGCGATACTGAACATGTCTGTACTTGCCTGGTTCTCACAGGCGGGAACCAGGAGTACTAACAATGGAACTACTATGGCGTGTTTGTTTCACGTTAAGCTAACAGAATAGAATAAGATTTAATTTTGGTGCGAAAAATTATGACCGTAAAAAATTATGATCATTCTTTATTGAACAGCCCTCGTTGTTAATGGAAATTAATCATTTCTTCACACTAGTCGTATATAGGTTAAGGTTTTGGATAAATAGTTAAAATGAGAAGTTCAATGCCAGTTGACTGTATCGAACGCCTCGGTTTGTACACGGCTAGTGTGAAAGAACAATTAATTTCCATCATTAACTTAAAAATATGTCCTTACCACCAATAAAATAGCTGACCTTTTTCAATTGCTATTCGTAACAAACCTGCCAATAGGTAACCTTTTCTAAGGATAGATTCGTCTGAAATATTCTGCCCTATACATTGCTGTAGAAACTGCCGAAAAGTGGCACTTTGCTAATGGAACATTGGCCGGAACTACTGCTTTGCAAAGATCTCTATACAACGCTGATGTTTTTGATGCTTCCCTCATTCTTTCACTAAGAAGTAATTGGGATGCTCTTCTTTCCTTTGTACGTGCAATAGCCTTTCGGTGTTTTTTTCGCGCCGGATATGCTGCTGCACAATAAAACGTTTCTCTGAAAATTTCACGCAACTTGCAACATAGTATATTTCAATCTCTAAAAATACATTGTCACCAAATCCAGTCACTAGCTCTCGCTTTTACTTTCCATTACTTGTTTTATACAGCATTTTGCAGCTTAACTTTCGCGCAACAAACTGTACATAGGCACTTTGTGTAATAGCTTGTGATCAGTAAAAATGTAAACTAAATGTGTAGTATTTAACGTGTCACGCTATCTCGAAGGTCCCTCGCTCCGTCGGGCTTCGAAGCGACGATCTGTAGACTTCGTTGTACTCGTCGCTGTTGTAGCTGAGATGGCGCAATAATCTTAGGGTCCGTCTCGACGAGGGCCTATATCACTAATGAACTATAGAGTAGGTGCTCTGGTTGGACGGGGAATTTGGGTTTTTTCTCAGGGTTCTTGAATAAGAAAACCTTCTAACAGTTTTGTGTGGGCGTTGAGTTACTCGAATGTCTGCAGGTTTTAGGAATTTAGGTGGCACTCGCGGAATGTACTCATAAATATATATACCCGAAGCTTACTATTAGCTGTTTCAAATAGGAAGGTGTTTGTCCTTGAGTGCTACTAGGTGAGCAACCAATGGGAGTCCTGCGGTGTTGTTGTATTGCATTCCCCCTAAGTGGTGTGTGAGGAGCGCCAACCTAATCAATCTGTATGAAATACTATTCGCGCTGAGACAAAAATTCAGATTTTGACAAAACTGATCCATGTGGAAGGTAGAGTATCCAACATAGCCATGAAAACTCCATATTTTTAGCTGAAGTAGCTTTTCTAATACAAATAAATAAACCACTATTACCTCTATTATAACAATAAATCTCGACGTATGCACTGTATGAATTTGGCATGTATGCGTGTACGTACATTTTTAATTACTTAGAACTGAAGCGTAAATGTTTGACATGACGTGATAAAAGAATTACTTTGAATAAGCCAATTCGAGCGCGAGGAAACAATAAATTTCCTGCTGCCCTGACAGAACGTGTCTGGTCACATTATATCTTTGTTTATGAATGATTCGTAATCTCTATTTACTCTAGAGAGTTCAAAGTGGTTGGTGTTTGTGTATGTACATATACTTTTAATTACTCAGAACTGAAATTTAAACTACTGACATCGCGTGATAAAATAATTACTATGAATAGGTCAAGGTGTTATATTCCAGAAAGAGCAATCACTTCAGTTCCTGTTAGCATGTGGGACGCTGTATGCTTATGTTTATGAACGAATGCTGGATAAGAAGTGTTTATTTACTATGGAGAGTTCAGATCAATATCATTCAGTTCTTTACACAACAGTAGAGTAAGAGTTATAGTGCAATGGCTTCTTGCGGTGAATTTAGTGGCGAGTCAAAAAGCAGCTATTGCGAAGTCAGGCTCGAATTATTATTGTTAAGGTGTACACGTTCTTCAAACATTTGTTGGAAACAGAAACTAAAAATGAGTTATTGTAAAAAGTATTTCCGTTTAAAAGCACGGAAAAAGTGTATCAGCTGGATCAACTTACAATTGAAATGGGACACGGTAATACACCTCCCACTTTACCACTGCCAATATAGTCCAATTGAGTTCGTGTGGGCTCAAATAAAAATGGGGATTGCAAACAGAAATAATAATTTTAAACTGACGGACGTTAAACGACTTTTTCACGGAGAAATTGACAAGGCAACACAACAGGACTGGAAAAACTGCGTGAGGCATGCAGAAAACCTTCAATAAGACCATTTTAAGAAAGAAATAGCACGTGACGAGATTTTGGAACCTATAATCATAAATTTGCAAGACTCAGACGATGAAGACAGTGACCATGGTGATTTGTCTGTTAATGGAAGTGAGATTGACAGCGATATGGATGAGCCACTGGCAGTTCCATTGGAATACAAAAACAGATAATTTATCAACTAGAATTATAGTTATAGTATTTAAAAATATACATAATTTGCGAAAATGATTTTTCCAATTTTGATTTTGGCAACTGCATCATTGTAAAAGTTTGTAAAATATAATTTGCTTACCCTTACGTCTGCGCCAAGCAGACGTGCATGTTTTATGAGTGTGCGAGAGAGAGGGAAATATAAAAGGAGTGGGGTAACAAGCTGGCAACGCTGAGTGTGATACGACATCTGATTAGCTGGACTTCAGAACTCTTCCCATTTTAAACACATTATAGACATTTCATGGCTGTACGTAGAATCCAACACTACGCTGACCTCCTCACCACCTGGTTCAAACGATGGCGCTTGAGCATCCACTCTCAGAAAAGCCAAGCCATCACTTTCTCCAGAAGGCAGTTAGAGAACCTGTTCGTCTGGCCGGAGAGGAAGTACATTGTACAATCATATGTACGATATCTAGGCGTTTTACTTGTTGTAAAACTGACGTGGGAGGACCACATAACCTACACAGACAACAAGATCAGCAAACGTATGGGTATGTTAAACCTATTGCACAATCGAAACTCAGTGATGTCCATATCCAATAAATTGCTACTCTATAAACAACTGCTCCGAGCAGCATCACTTGCGCCTGTGCCATTTGGGCACAGCCAAAATTCACCTACATCACCTTGAAGTCATACAGTCTCGATTTCTCCGTATTGCCACGGATTCCCCATGATACTAACTTTGTAATCCGTCGTGACCGACACATCCTACTCTAACAAGACTATATTCACACTCTCTCACTCTCATTCTATCAAAACCTCACCCATAACTTCAACGCGGTCTAAGTGAGTACGACATCGACCCCGGCGAAAAGTACAAAATACCAAGACTTGTTTTAGGCACATGAAAATACTGTAGTATCAGTACACAGCTTATATTTAAAAAAATAAAACAAAACACCAAAACAAACCTCCAACGTCATTTGCTCTAACTCGTAAAATATTCTACTGCCAGTAGATCGCTCAGCCCTGATCTGACTAGAGACTGAAAGTCTGGCTTCCGGACTTTCAAGTGTCCAATAGAAGGTGTGCTCGAAGAATTAAAATATTTATCTAAATTTGAGAATACTTTAGATATCGGTGAATGCACCTCGCGCTTCATGGGATGCAAATTTCTTAATATCACTCGATGATGCTGCTGCTATGGGTAACTTCCCCTACCATAGACTTCGCCAGACTGTCCCGATTCGACTCTAACACAACCCTTTTCTAAACTCCCCAGAAACGGTAAATTCCTTTCTTTGGCTATACAAAAGGGAAGGCCAATAACCCTTATGGCCAATGCTGAGGGTAAGCAACAGCGGAAGCTGTCCCGTTACTTGCCCCGAAACCTATCAGACATCCCGGAGAAACTAAGCCTATGTATTTTATTGTGTACACGATTTTATACATGATTTTATACATCTTTTATACATAGGATATCTTCTTACAAATACTATTATAAATATCATAGATATTTGCTATTAACTATTTACATAATGGTATATAATTCTTGACTTAATAACATCTACTAATTTGTAGAAATGAGCAGGCGGAAATATCGCTACAAACGACCGCTTTTGCTACATGCGGCACCACAGGTGGTGACACTGATGATACATGAGATGAAGATGGAGCACCGGTGGAATGAGATGGCGGCGGAAACTGGAGTACCCAGTGAAAATCTGTCCCAGCACTTTTTGTCCACCACAAAACTCACCTTGCAGTCGCCTGGGATCGAACCCGGGCCGCATCGGTGAGAGCTAAGCGGCCTAACCATTCAGCCACGGCGTGGTTGTGTTCTGTACACGTGTACCTACGGGATGAGGAAAGTGTAATATTATAATTATGCAGCGAAGTCAGAACAGTAAACAATAGTGTCTTAATCAGCATTCACCGTCAACGCCGCATGCCATGACTGATTTACAGGACGATAAATTGGTACAGTAGTACTCGGTAAACTAACTGCAGCTTGACTATATCCTAAAAATGACCAACAGACCAATTATCAAATCAAAAAATGTCGAATATTTGAATTTCATCACATTTGTAATGGTATTTTTCACCATTAATTGTACCTTTTGCAATTAAATGTTTTGATTATATTGCTGTCCATATTAAATAATATTTTAACTTAGTTTCTGAGGCTCTAATTTTGTTAATTCAGTTCTTTGTCACGTTCGTATCTCTCTACTTTATCAATTTTAGGTAGTGAAATTCTTCACCCCTGTGGAAAACGTTTCAGTTTCTTCCCTCCTTGAAATTTTCTGGTAGTATCTCTGTACTCTGACGTTCAATAAAAGAAATGCTGGAAAAGTTGCTCAAATGGACCGGGTTCCCTAACTTTAGTTACGGACATTCATCTTCTCTGGATCAGGTATACCCAGGGAAAATAACCTTAATCGGGAACTCACCCTATCCAAGATTCAAACTTGGTACATCTTGAATTTGAGTTAGACACGCTAACTGCACATCACATAGGTGAGCTCTTTCTGAAATTTCAAAATTAAGTTTTCAGTCTGCTCTACATGTTTTATATAAATTTACTTTTAGTCCCAATTATTCATATTCTACTTAAGGGATGGCTCAGGGGGTTTGTGGCCCGCATTCGCGAGGCCCGGTTTCGATCCCCTTGGCCAACCCACCAGCCCATGGATTTTTCCGGGGGTTTCGCGGGACGCCAGGCGAATGCTGGGAAGGTTAGTTACATGCACCGAATATCTTGTCCTTACATTTCATTCCGTTATCATCTCACATCATATCTCATCTGGTGGTCTCTTTCAGGGTAGAAGTGTCGGCGGGAGTCTCGGCGGTGCATGGGAGGATCATATGCTCTGAGGAAAACGCTATCCCTTCCGGTGAGATGGACTTCGGCCTCCGAGCCGGCCTAGTGGGTCAATTTAGAAGCGCCGCAGGTGGAATTGCGGTTGTGCAAAACTTTCTGGAGTACTCTGCTCTATTGAGGCGGCCTCCGATGTTAGAACCGGCCTCGTGAGTGTTTCTGAGCCACGGCAGGTGGGACACCGATTGTCCTTAAACCAACCGCTGGGGAGTTTCTATCTGCTAAAGTGTAGGTACCTGCCCTCTGTGCTGCAGTAACTCCTTGGGGTCGTCCGCCTTCTGACTCCTCTCACCTCATTCTCCCTCCCGGTGGTGCTCCACTTGGGGCATAGGTACAAAAGGCCAGTCTGTTCGATGTGCCGAATTACCTCCGAAGCATCCAATCCAATACAGTCCTTGTGTAACGACTACGTGGTAGTTTGCAAATAGCAGTTGAATGAATGATGATGATGATGATGATCATGATGATTTTTTGCTTTCTTTATATCAACAGCATGCCTCATTACATGGTAACACTACATGCTTTATAGTTGCATGTCCACATTTGAATTAGTAACTGTAAACATTATAACAATTTTACTTTGAATTATTTTCTTTTCTAGACACCATGGCCATTAAATGGAGCCCATTTTTCTAGCTGATTTTTGAGAGTTCACAATCTGTAATTATTTCACTCTAAATACTTGATATCTGTACAAATTGTGCTTTATGGTTTTAATTAGTAGTAAAATTATAATGAAACCAGATTAAGTTGATTGTATAGAGTTCACAATTTGTCATTATTACACTCCAAAAACGTCAGTCCATGCCTGTAATTTTTATAGAGGTTAAAAATTTTACGGACGACTTCATGTGATTATTCCCAATCTTCTTGTTGGTAGTAGGCCATTTTCCTCCGTTGTTTGTTACACTTTTTGCCAATTCTATTCTTTGTTTATCAATTCTTCTGCAATTAAATATCATGTGGTTAACGGTCTGTTTGATGATGACGATGATGACAATGATGATAATAGCAATAAATTCCAAGTTACCGAGAATTCTTATTTTACCAACCAAAAGTTAAAGAAGGATGAAGTCCGTAACGGGAACGGGGGTGGCTTCTCAATAGGGTAGCATGTTTGCGCTACAACCAAAATGCTGGGTCTCCCTTTAAGGCAATGGCACGTTTCATTGGGGTTCATTTCGACCTTGTCTGGTACAGGGGACCCCAGCGCACTATATTGTTTGCATGTGCCGAGTAGATCACTCCCAGTTGCAAACCACTGGCATACAATGGGTAGAAATAGGGCTGGATGGACCTAGGGACTGCCGAGGCAAGTAGGGGGGGGGGGGTTAGTGCGGGGCTTAAGGCTGCATAAGCTTGGTTAACCTAGCAGCCAGAGAATAGTGGATACCAAGCCTTCTCCTTCTGCTTTCAGCGCCATCTATTATTCTCATATTAAATGTTCGCATCGGTCAGCTATTACCTATCCGTACATAGCCATATGGTTTGTGCCGGGTTTTGTTCGCTGTGCGGTGTTTTGTGTAGTGCATCATGGTGATTTATTTAAATACATGTAAATTGTGTTATATAAGGAGAGGCAATTAATTCCTTACAGCGTCTATTAGCACATCCTTATTAGAAAATTAGCTTAGACGAAAAAACTGAAATTAAGCGACTTGGAAGTCCCACGCCAAATATAAGAATCTCACAGGTAGTTAAAACAAAAATAAGATGTTTTAACAGGAACTTCTACAACGATATATATGAGAAATAGAATTGGAGGTGTGGTTTTGATATTCAAATTGCCCTGTTTTGCTTTCGTTGCGTTCTGTTTGGCGGTGAAAGTCCGTGGACAAAATATGGCATGAATGATTTTCAGCACCTTCAAGATTGCGCTAAGGAACACGTAGCTTCAAAACTGCACACGGAAAACAGTCAGTTTTGCTGTGCTTGGTAATGGAAATGCAGCAAAGCAGATGGACAGTACATCGAGAACAATTGAACACAACCAGAATGTGGCTCAAATAGGTATGTTTTAAACATTAGTGTTAACTGCATTAGGTTTTGTGGGGCCTTTGAGTTAGCTCTACGAAGACACGATGAGTCAGCTACATCAAGCAATCCTGGTGGCTTTTGAGGACTGATACTACAGTGCAGAGCTAGACTGTTCTGAAAAAGCCATCTGGAGAATGCTACAGTGTTTAAGGGGACCTCCAAGACAATCCAGAACGGACTCTTGCAATGTATTCTTGAAGTCTGTCATGAAGAGGTATCAAAATAAATCAAAGACTTCCCATTTTAGCTGTACAAATAGGCGAGTTTTATGCTCTAGAGTGCCTTTGAAATACGCAATTTGTATTATACGCTGTGAATTACCGTTAACTTGTGTATACAGCAGTCCATAGGGACAGGCTTAAAAAGCCGTTTCTTACTTTAAAAAATTAAATTGTATGGATAACTTTGTGAACCACCGATTTTCAGAGCTACCAGCCGCCCCTGAATTTTAATATTTTAATGTCGAAACAGTCCAGATAGCTTATCATTTAACAATATTATCAATATCCAAATGACCATGGACTGAAATAAATATCGGAATTTGCAAATCATTTGAAATAGTACTCTGCCGATAGTATGTTTTTACTTTCTTTGCATGTCTAATTCAATAGCAACGTACAATCAGCACAGAAAGTATTGGAACACCACTAAACGTCTAAACAAAATGGATATGTAGAAGAATATTTAAAGGAAATCTCAACAGTAATTGACCAACAGACGACGACAGCTTCAATAATATTTTACTTCCTATACGAAAATAAAATAATTTATAGACAAAATGTCACTTTTATAAAAATAAAACCAAACTGCACATCTATGAGACACAAAAAGTAGTGGTACACTACAAAATTAGTGTACAGTATTACAGAAATGTTGACATTTAGTATTTCGTCGTGTAGGTAGTCTTTTACCTTTAATTGTAACCGCGACACTTTTTGGTAGAGAATGGACAAGTTTTGTAATATTTGTGTTTGGTATTTTGTTCTACCAATTTCAGTGTTGGAAATTGTCGTTTTATTTGTGCGTTTTGCTAGGATGCTCCACAAGTGCTCGATAAGGTTAACCTTTGGTCACTGGGGAGGGATGTGAAGCTGCGTTATGTAACACCGTAGTCGCGGATTATGCTTTGGACCATAAACATCTCGTCTTCCTGGAGGCCCATTTTAACCACAATGGTACTCTATTCTTGCTTCAGAATGCCTATATACTTCCTATGGTGCATTATTTCATCGATCGTATGGAGTTTGGGGACACCTGACACACCGACGCAATATCAAACAAGGTCTCATCCTCCACCAAGTTTCAGTGTGGAAATTAGATTTTTTAGTAAGTTCCGTATTTGATTTCCTCCACAATTTACGACTGCAGTTGGGCTAAACAGGCTTTCACTTTTACCCAAAGATCTATGGTGCTTTCATAGTACTTCCAGGTGCCTTCTGTGCGTTTCCCTGCTATTTGAGTTGACATAGAACTTCTTCCATGGTACTGTGACGTCGTATCCTTGATACTTGTAAACAAATCTTTTAGGTGTTTGCTGAAACAGTAATACCTGTCCTCTGCAGCTCAGTAACAATCTCGGGAGCAGTCATTCACGGATTCTTTTTAATGCAGCTAAGAACACTGCTCTCATTTCTAGTGGTGAGAATTTTAGATAAATCCCTTCTAGGTTTGTTCAGGACATACTTCTGGCCCTTACCATGTCAGTGATGCTCTGTATGATTGACAGAGATCTCGCTAGTATCTGCGATATTGTCACGACCTGGCCATGGATGGTAAAGGATTAGGGCGTGTTAGCACGCGGCCAGATTGTGCACGCGGGAATGATTCAGACGGAACTCATGCTTCACGAGAGGTTGGGATTTTACTAATATATGTTCTATGAAGGTTAGGTAGCACTAAAGTAAGGAAACTACAGTTTTAGCAACAAAAGTTTACTCTAACAAGATTAATACAAAATTGCCTTAGGCCTGTACCAGGAGAGGACGGACAACGTGTCCGCCTCTGATGAAGGCTTAGTCAAAATGGAGAGAAGTTGACAACAGACTTCCGTACCAAAGACAGTCGCAGGAGTGGGGGGTGACGTCACATACACCACCAGAACCAAAAGAGTTACTTACAGTTACGAGTCACTAATTTGACATCTCCCCGTTCCGTTTACCCCAAGATCAATGTTTACTTTGTTCTTAAGATACACGAACTTTTTGACATATTTTTTGTTTAGTTTTTTATATGTGTAATACATATTCCCAATTCCACTTAAGTAGTTCATAAATTGAGTCCATGAGTACATAAAGGTATGTAAAATATGAATAACAGTAAACACTAACGTTAACAGCTACTTTTGCATATATTATGAAAATGATGTGGTCCCCAGCGAGAAAAGATTTTTCCAAAGTTTAGCCATCAGAGAAAAAAGAATTGTGTGTGCTTAAGACCACACGACAGAAGAGAAAACTTAAAAACTATTCATTATAAATTATTATTAAAAATTATTTAAAAAAAACCCTTAATGTTGACACTCATTGTTGGGCAAAAAGGTCAGTTGCGAGTTAAACATTTCATGCCTTACCCTAAGTGTGCTCGCAAATGAAAGTACTCTGAAACAACTGAATGACCACGGACTTGCCAACGTGAGAAGAGAGTTATACATAAAGGATGTATAAAGGAAGTAAAATCAGATCACATAATATACTGTTTTACATGTATTTTATTTTTATATTAAAATACATGCTATTTCACAATCCTTTTTCATATTTTGTTTCTTGTTGATACACATAATTCATTGCATTTTTATTTTAATAAAAATACAAGTTCATACATATCTTATAACACAATTATATGATACTCATTTGCTTGTTTTTGAATATTCGGAAATGTTTGGTTACGTATACATTTTACACATATTACATATCCGTACATATACTCAACACTCCATATTTTATTACACATTCGTACATATTTTATACATATTTTATTACATGTCATATTCATTTCAAATGTTTTGTCACAATTGTTACTGAT
The DNA here is from genome assembly GCA_030765055.1 of Mantis religiosa. Lineage (NCBI taxonomy): Eukaryota > Metazoa > Arthropoda > Insecta > Mantodea > Mantidae > Mantis > Mantis religiosa. The sequence goes on along the minus strand of CM060950.1, from coordinate 428,306,277 downwards.
ATTAATACATTTTCAATTCAAGTTTTCGATTTTATAATGATTTTATTCCCCTAAAAGAAAAATACAGTACAATTTCAAATTAAAGAAGAAACAAAATAAACGCAAAATGTTATTTCAGTACGTGTTAATTTTATTATTTACGTGTTATTACATGTAAATTATTGGTGTTTTACGTTTTTCTACAAACAATATAGAGAAATTGTCTATAAAATAACCAGTTAAATGAAACATCTCTTTCACGAATTCCTAACACTTTTATTTCCAGTTAGCACACTCGTTTTATTTTTCGTTGTTATGGTTTTAGTTATTCAGATACCTAACTTCGGTGATATTGTCCGTTCGTTTTGACTATTATTATTGTTTAAAGTGGAATTTGACATGTTGTGTACTTGTTAAATGACAGAAGGTTATCTGACCGCATCGGTTACCGGTACTTGACAGACGTTTGTAAGAACGGCCCTAAGACAATTATTTTTTAATGAAACTCCTGTAGGGTTTCCGAATTTTTCATAGTATTTGAAATATGCTAAAACATACCTGGTTGCGTGTTGTTGATACGCTGTTGATTACGACAGAAAATCTACGGTGTATAGCGGTATGGACTACATAAGACTGAAATACGGAATGAGTGTGTGTGTGTGTGTGGGGGGGGGGTTAGTTCGGATTGAGCCGACTCGAGCCGACTTCACCCGAATGAGCATCACATATTCCAGCGTGACGGCTCAGTTTAATTCACTAACCACAAAAAGTGCTAAACGCGCCTAAAGAAGTGTTCACTTCAATAATAAAAAGAATAAACCACTGTCACTTCACACAATCCCACTGCCTGTTTGACAAACCACTGTCTATGATGTTATTACGCACTAACTCACTTAAAAATGTCTAATGCTGGTTACACTGTTGAACAGATTAAGAGGACCAAATGACCTTGCTGGTATGTTCCGAAGATAGCTTTGGTGAGGGGAAACCACTTCACACACCCGATGAGAACAGCGAGTCGTGCATACGATGAAAGCCTTTACTCGACTGACATCTTCAGGTGGCGACCTCTGCCAGGTATCAGGGGGTTGTGGTTGCAGTCGATGACGAGTCATTAATGTGACAATATCTCGAAGAAAGTTTTAGATTATTGTGCAGTTTAATTATAATGTTTCTTTCTTCAATAGTAGTTTCATTCCTTCTTTATCCCATTTTGCTTTACTTCAGCGACATACTTAGAAAGCTTTTCAGAATATCAAAGCTCATCGAAGGTTCTGCAGCGTAGGAATACTTTCCCGTCTCACTGTATGAGAGTATTATGAATGTTGTGCGTTTTCGCATTATAGGTAACACAGTTTTCAACCGCTCTTGTCTCTAAAAGGTCGAGTCAACAATTCTGTTACATAAGGCAAGCCGTGTATACTTGTTTGCACGAAAAAGAGTAGGACTTATTTAGAGAGGCTATTTTCATTTCTCAGTCAGTGTTCGTAATGTATGTTTCAAGCTAGTCATAGCTATATGATATGGCTTGTGTGCAAATTAGTATTGGTTAGATAAATGTGGAAACTTCACGGAAGAGAAAACAATTTTTTAGGAATGGAGATGGGCCACTTTTACTACTTCTAAGTGTACCTAACTCCATGACTGAGCTGGGTATGAAATGCTTAACTGGAAGGTTTGCTCGCGTGCTGACACTTTGAAGTACACAGAATTCGTCCAAGAGTGTTGTAAAGGATATGCAAATGGGGGGCAATTTTTCAAAAATTCTCGACCTTCTTTTATGTCCGCGGTAGCTAGCAGTGATAACACTTCTACATGCAACCTTAGGGTGTGTTGCATGCAATAAAATATTACTTATCGGGATTTGAGCATGCACCATTCATTCACAATTACACAGTTCCTGCTTGACTAAATATACTTCATGCTAAGGGTAGAGAAAGTAGCTATTACATATTATTAAAAACATTTCATGTTGAGACTTCATCAGTAGAATTTAGGTGGTAGGGGTAAAAAGATATTTAGGGCATACATACGTTTCTATTTTTCTATAAATTATTTTTACTTTAATCTACTTCTGGTAAACAGGGACAAAATATCGTTACACAGTTTAAACATTTCCTTGTAGGTATATAGGTACTGTCTGTATATTTAAGGGGGAAACCTCGTGTAGTGCAGTTTACATAGATAGGTAAATTGTAGCTAACACCCTCAAGAGGTGGATAAACTGAAGGACCTGCTAAGAGACCACAGGCCGCAGTAGCAGTTCTAATTTTTCCAGGCTGCAAGACCCGTCCCATCTAGGGAGACCGATGAACGACCGGTCGACCAGGCAGCTCTGCAGTGTCCACAGAGGGCAAACATCTGCACCACCTGTCCGGCAACACCAAAAGCTACGAAACCTAAGAGGCATAACTTAAAATAGAGAAGGAAACGATGGAAGTCAGCCCAACATTCACCTACCGACCAGATTAACCACGAATAATTTTTTTAAAGAGCTTTCTTCAATGCTGTAGGTTACCTCAACCAAACCAACAGCCAACTACAAGATTTTCACAATATTAAATTTACATAGCAATACTTTTCCTCCATTTCTTCCTATCTAATGCATCTACATCAAGTAGTCCTTTATGTCTCATACACTTTTTCACTTTGTCAATCCAGTGATCTTTCCTTTCTATTTCTATTTCTATTTCTTCCATCCATCTGGCGTCCATCTGAGCACTTCCTATGGTAATCTGCCATCATCTATGCTTAATATGTGTCCATACCATTTTAGTCTTTCTAAGTTAAGACTTCTATGACATCTCTTTCTACATTCAACAACTCTTTTTATTTCACTCCTTATCCTATCCCTACTTGACTTCCTGGTAGACCTCCAGAAGTTCATTTCCGTTGCTCTTAGTTTATCCTCTTTTATTCTGCTGATTGTCCAAGTTTCTGCTCCATAGAGCATCACACTTGCCACCAATGTTTTATAAATTAATTTTTTCGTTTTGGCCAAAATATTACTATTTCATAAGGCTGAATTTAGCATCACAATAGCTCTTTTTGTTAAACTCATACTTCTGTCTATTTCTAAATTTGATGATCCATATTGTAGTAATATCGATTCCAAATACCTTGCACTTTCTTAATTTTTTGCCCTTCATTTCCTATATCTTCAATACCAGCTGTCAGGTGTTCAGTTTTCTTCAAATTTATTTTCAGTCCCCAATTCCTACATTCTTCTTTTAATTTGCTACACATGTAATCGGCAGCTTCGATATCTTGGGCGACAATTACTTGGTCGTCGGCAAATAACAGATTAGAAATAAATATATTATCCATTATTTGGTAACCCATTCTTCCACATTTGTGTCCAGTCTTTTAAGCTTATATAAATAAAAATTTTAAGGGTGATAAACAGCACCCTTGCAAAAGCCCTTTGCTTGTATAAAATGGTTTTGACAATTTTGTCCTTGTTTCACTTGACAGGTGTTGTTTTATATTTATTTAATTACAAGTAAGATAGACTTGCTTATTCCTGTCATTTCTAATGCTTTCCACAATAATTTTCTGGGGACATTGTCGTATGCCTTTTCAAAGTCAATGAAGATGAGTTCAACATCTATGGAGCCTAAGCCGGACCGTTATTACCGATCTATCTCATTTGGTACTGTAGGTAGCTTTTAAATTCCATTCTATTTGCATGACCACCAGAAATAAAAGATAGGGACTTATCTACGAAGTAAAATGTATCAGTATTTGCGAGTTCAAACGAATAAAGAAGAATATCATGGAAATCGTTAACGTTGCAAAAACGTTTATTTGATATAAATTGTGGGCTCATAAAAGATCTACATTTCTATGCGGTGAAATCGTGTTCCTTACAATTTAGCAGTTTTGGGAGAACTATTCAAAACAAAGAAGACGAGAGGCAAGTCTCATGCGTTTTACTTACCATGTAAGTATTTCAAATATAGGATATTTTAATCAAACTCGTTTATTTCCATGTAAAGGGTTCCTTAGGGTTGTGCGATATCATCGAAAATCATCGCGTTATACTCATGGTAGATGCAGAGCTAAAATACCAATTTTGTGCTTATCGAATAATTCGTATTAGGGTATATTATTAATATAATAATTTATGTGGATTAAATATAATTTCACTTTAAAGGAAGCTCAATTCCTACATTATTTTTAATTTTTGGTTGGGAGTATTGAACTAAAGACTAAAAGCTGATATCTACTTGCTTTGATATACTTATATTTATTATTTAATGATTTTAGAGGAGGCTCAAATTGAAGTCTATAAACCGTAAAGTGTACAAAACCCTCCACCAGTATTGCACATGACCAGACGTCGGATCCCGTGCACCTGTACTATACAAGGTCAGGTGCGACATCAACAAACGTCCGTATCAACAAGTATACCGAAGCGCTGTGTGTATACAGTCCGGTACGGATACAAAGTGTAAGCTGCGTTACAATAGACCATTCTTCTCATTGCTTTCGATACGGGAATTACAGTGAACAACCACGTACATTCGCAAATTGTCGAATGTGAATTTTCTGCGCCTCTCACTGAAACAATATAAAAATATTGGGAGAGCGTTCGTTCAATGTCACAAGACGTTAATGGTGCAAATGAGTAGTACAAATCATTTTCATGTGTTTGTCAGAGGCTTATTTCTTTCTTATATTACCCAGCAGTGGAGAATAATTCAGTGGAGAATAATAAATAATTTATTTTTTGTTCGTTTGGTAGGTATACTGTTAATTTTTGCAAACACCTCTTCGACTGCTTTCAGACTGCTAGGAATTACATTCTTCAAGCTGTTTAATGGTTGTTGGTAATTGGTGTGGGAATTTCTCTTGGTGTGGTCTTTTGGTGTGGTATGGCAGGATGGTTAAGGATTACGTGTCGGTGAGCAGGTGTACTCTCTCAGGGTCCAGCAGTTATCACCAGCCAATGAAAAGTACTGTTGCGATTTCCTGTGGATTGTTTATTCCCACAGGTCTTACTTGTCTGGTTGCTGGGCTTTTCTCAGCTGCTCTCACTTTCGTTGCGTCGCCTTGTCTGTTTGAGAATATTTAATCCCACCAGGTTTGAAATCTAATTTCACTGTTACCTTGCATTAAATATAAAATAACGTGTCTTCTCCCTTTCGTTGTAACCAACCCAGTGACGTTTCTCACCTCGCTCTACTCTCAGCTTCCTCCTAGATTTATTTGTCCATCTCCACCCATTTTCTATTTGTTCTCTATTTCACGCCTATCACATGGTTTACGCTACATTTTATTTGGGGGATTTTATTTCTACGATTTTACCTTATTGGTCATTTCCATTCACCTTCATCTATGCAGCAGTCACGGGTCCACCCCCTAAAGTTGTATGACCCTTTGGCGTCATAACGGTACAGCATCCTGCCTCTACATATTTTACTTAAACCTCGCTCTTGTCTGAGGCTCCGTGCTGGCGAAGGAATTTTGGGCGTCTATTGTCCTATTGTTTATATATCCGGCCTCGTCTGCCCGTTCTAGCTTAAGGCAATTTTTTCATTATATTTATTTAATTTGCACGTTGATCATATTACAATAATTCTTTTTGACTTTATTTCATATATCATTTATTACCAATTGTTTATTAATAATTTATATTGTTTTATCATCCCTTTCTTACATTCCTCTATCGGAAACCTGTGGTTTCCGCTTCATAATACCCAAAACTTTTGATTTATAAAATGGTGATTTTTCAATAATTGTTGTGAAAGTAATGCTATTAACAAAATATGCCCAACACCTTGCACTCCCTGTAAGGCAGATCTACCTGCGTGGCCAGCAGTAGTTGTAATAGGACTAAAGCTATGCTTTGCGAACCGTACTAGCCCTACGTGCGGTCCCCGGGACTGACGTCAGCAGTTATATACTACGAAACTCGTAAACTTCATATTCCTTCAAAGGTGTATGGGATCTGATACCTGGGTATGACATTGACTTTCAAGTGAAACATAAAAAAAACTTTAAGTCTCCTTCATTTTCTTCTTTTTATTTTATTCTGATTCGTTCGTTTATATGTTGGTTTAGTTGCTTTTTTATCATTTTGCCTAACCTTTTAATTCTTGATAAATATATGAATTTGACGTTCTAATTTCACCTTGTAGTGCAGTTAATAAAATTCTTTTTAACAAATTTGAATCCTGCTTAATATTTTCACGTGCTGTACGTCTAAATGCCCGCCTCGGTAGCGTAGAGGGTCCGTTCAAGAGGTCCCAAGTTCGAATCTCGGTCAGGGTGAGCTACCTAGATAAGGTTTTTCCGGAGTTTTCCCTTATCCTTAAAGACGAATATGAGGTAGCTCTAAGCTCTATGGATCCTGGAGACATTTGAGCATCATTTCACCCATTTCATTCACTGTCCGATATGACAACGTTTGAGGACGTAAAATTGAAAAAAAAAATGTACGTATAAATGGGAGATGCTTTACAGGGTGAACAAGCTTTAATGAGATAAAAGGGAAATGCAACTTTTAAGTCAGATTTATAGGAACTGCTCGAAATGGCGACCTGAGTTTGCAATACAAAGTTGACAGCGGCGAAGCTGTACGACTGTCTTACTTTGTCCAAAGTTCTTTGTGTGTTTCGAGTAACTACATGAAGCTGTTATTCGGGGAATTATTTATGTCATGCCATGTCTTGCTATTAGAATTTACGTATTAAAATGACGAAAAAAATTAACTGCATTACAGGATCCGAACCAATGACCTTGGAACACCAATTTTCGACGCGATGGAGTTGATCACCATAACAATTACACTAGAATTGTCTGCATGATTGTAGAAGGCAGTTAACCGCTGTTCAGTGTCGCACTAGCAGGTGATTATTTCAAGATTTGAGAGATCTTTGAGGCATTAAATCCTGCGACCGCGATTAACAAGCTACTAATAATGAATATTTATATAGTCCAGAAGCAGTTTTAAAGTCATTAAAGTGCAGTAATTTTACCAACTTTGTTCAAATACCAACTTATGAATATCTGATGCCAATTAGGTTAACAGAATTATCTGCCTTATGTTTAGCCGCAAACCATGCATTGCCCATCTCAACTTACTTGTAGTAGTCACATCTACAAGCGCTGAAATTATTTGGGTGTAGTTTATTAACATCCTGTATATTATATACTACATACATATATACGAGGGGGGACCCAAAAGAAACCGGACTCTGAGGGCGCTGCCACTCGTAGACGTAGTGCAGGGTTCTCACGCTAGATGGTGTTAGTAGAGACCTTCATGAAACAGCTGTGCAGACAGCGTCAGTGTAGAGCTGAACGTGCAAGTGTGGTATTGTTTCTCTGACTGTTGGCGGGTTACATCTGCGAAGTCATTATGGACACTTTGAAAGAACACAGTGTGTGTGTGTGTGTGTGTGTGTGTGTGTGTGTGTGTGTGTGTGTGTGTGTGTGTGTGTGTGTGTGTGTGTGTGTGTGTGTAATTTTGTTTCCTTCTTAAAAAAATCTGCTTCGGAGACACACCAAATGCTTCAGGAAGCTTTCTAGAAGGAAGCTATGAGCCGCACACAGGTTTCCGAGTGGGTTGGGCGCTTTAAACGTGGTGAGATGTGTGCTGAAGACCAAGCTCGTTCTGGACGCCCTTCAACATCGCGAAATGAGAACATTGAAACGGTCCGCCCAAAGATCAACGAGGATCGTCGCCAAACGATCGACCAGATTTCAGCAGCGACAGGAATCAGTTGGAGCTCGTGCCAGCGGATTTTGAGTCAGGATTTGCACATGAGACGTGTTGCTGCTAAATTTCTTCCACGCCATCTCACACAGGAGCACATAACCATCCGCATGAAGGTGTGTCAGGACTTGAAAACAGAGATTGCACGTGATCCAAACTTCTTGAACAAAGTCATTACAGGGGATGAGAATGGTGTTACGGGTATGACCCAGAAACCAAGCAAGCGTCAAGCCGGTGGAGGACTTCAAACTCTCCCAGACCGAAAAAAGGAAGGCAAGTGTGGTCAAATGTGAAGACGGTGATCCTTGTCCTTTCTGACGTTCGTGGAATTGTGCATCGGGTACCCGTACCCCCTGGCCAGACTGTTAACCAGCACTTTTACTTGGATGTTTTAAGGCGTCTGCGAGAGGATGTGAGGAGAAAACGCCCGGAACTTTGGCGATCAGCTGACTCGTTTCTGCATCACGACAACGCTCCAGCACACACGGTCTTACGAGTGACTCACTATGTGGCATCTTAGAGGTGGTCTGTCGTTCCCAACGCTCCGTATTCGCCGGACCTAGCCCCGTGCGACCTTTTCCTATTTCCACAAATGGAAAAGAAAACGCTAAAAGGGGAGCGTTATGACGATGTGGAGGCGGTAAAAACAGCTTCGCAAAGGGCACTGGACAATATCAAACTTGAAGGGTTCCAAACATGCTTCCAACAGTGGGAAAAGGGACTTGACAAGTGTATCGCATGTAATGGAGAGTATTTTGAAACTAACTGAAGTAATTTTGTAAAAAGTTTCATCAATAAAGTTTTTATGACAACAATCCGGTTTCGGCCGCGCCGTGGCTCAGTGGTTAGACCGCTTGGCTCTCACCAAGGCGGCCCGGATTCGATCCCAGGCGACCGCAAATTGAGATTTGTGGTGGACAACACGGCGCTGGGGTGGGTTTTTCCGGGTCTCCGGTTTCCCCCGCCATCTCATTCCACCAGTGCTCCATCTTCATCTCATGTATCATCAGTGTCATCGCTTGCGGTGCCGTATGTAGTAAAAGCGGGCGTTAAACACTACACATTTCAATCCGGTTTCTTTTGGGTCCCCCTCGTACAGACAGACACACATACACACATACAACTGTCATATTGTATGCTCAACGTGCACTCAGAGTTACTTTTGGAACTGTTTATAAAATACAAAATGGCTGCGTTAAAACAAAGTTAAGGCACTGTTGTTTTGAAACTAAACAATGGTTATTTTTATGGAAGGGCTTCTTTTATTACTTAACGGACATAATTCGCTCCACTTAAGCTACTTTTCTTTTTTGTCCCCCTGGGGTAGACTTTCTGTAGCTAATATATCCGTTGTTGTTAATTTCTTCTTTTCACGCTCCTTCCTATCTTTCCCCTTCATTCACTTTACTTAGTTTCAATGTAACAGTTCTTATTTCCATATACCTCTTTTGCCTGTTCTTTTTGTCTGATTTTTTTTCACTGCCCACTCACGCTCCATTCTTTTCCAGGCCTTTGTCTGCCAAATTAAATTTTCTCACTCTTTTGTTCGAGCTTTTCCCTCGTTAGCTATTTCCCTTTTTCTCTTGTATCTTTGTACCGCTTCACACAGACGAAGACATAACAGTTCGTGGAAATTGCTTTACGACGTTGTAATCATGACCTCCTGCAACTGTTCAATACAGGAGGCCATGCAGCATCTAGTTGTAAACGTATTATAAATCAAACTCTTTCTCTTTCCCGACCCAAATACATAATTCATGAATCATAATGCCCAAAACTTGACCTTTGGGTACTTTATGGAAGGAGAGATTCCAAGTTCTTAAATGCTGCCACAGTTACGTACCAAGTAACCCGTATTTCAACAAATAATTATTTTCCTATCATGTACATAGTAGGGAGAGAAATAATGTATTCGAAAAAATACCGGAAATGCATGTTTCGAGGCTCCTTAAAAACTCGGTGGTTGATAGTCAACTGAAAAATTCTATGCCACAACCGGGATTTGAACCACGGATCTCCTGGTTTCCGTCCAGTTGCTCTAACCCATTGAGCTACCATGGCAAACTTTCCGTTATGACATTAAACTCTCCATTTGACTCATATTTCCCGGTAAACCACTAGGGGTTCTCGTACTCGAGATGCACTTTGTGGCGACTTACTATCGTAAGTAGATGAGTCCCAGGCTTCATCATTTAACTCTTACTATTTTAGTGAATTGATGGAAATTAATCATTTTTACACCATTATTTGTTTCAAATGGGAAGGTGTTTGTCCCTGAGCGCTACTAGGTGAGCAACCAATCGGAGTCCTGCGGTGTCGTATTACATTCCCCCTAAGTGGTGTATGACGAGCGGCAAACTATTCAATCTCTAATAAATACTATTCGCGCTAAGACAAAAATTCAGATTTTACAAAAGCTGATCCATGAGGAAGGAGAGAGTAATGTATTAATCATAACGGCAAAAAACCCGTATTTTTATCTCAAATAGCTTTGCTAATACGAATAAATAAAGTAGATACCACTATAACAATGCATTTCGACGTAAGCACTGTAATAAATATCATTACTGGTTGGCATGTATATGTGAACGCATATTTGAAATTACTCAGAGCTGAAACGTAAACATTTGACATGACACGATAAAAGAAATATGTACTTTGAATAAGCCAAGGTGTGTTTTAATTCGATGAGAGGAAACGATACACTTCTTGCTAGTCTAGCAGAGCGTGTCTGGTCACATATCTTTGTTTATGAATGGTTCGTAATCTCTATTTACTCTAGAGTGTTCAAAGAAGCATTCTTCAGCTACTCTTCCATGAAAGGTGTATCAGCAGGATCAATGATACGCGATCCACCTTTCCCCCTTACCACTGCTAGAACAATCCAATTGAGTTAATGTGCGCTGAAATTATGTTGCAAACAGAAATAATTTTTTTAAACTGACTGACGCTGAACGACTTATTCACAAGAAATTGACAAGGAACACAACAAGCCTGGGAAAACTGCGTGAGACATCAAATAAACTACAAAAAGACGACTTTTGGAAAGAAATAGCACGTTACGAGATTTTGGAACCTATCATCATAAATTTTCAGTACTCAGACGTTGAAGACAATGATAATGACGAACTATCTCTTAACGTAAGTAACATTCACAGCTATACGGATGCACCGCTAGGATTTTCTTTGGATTAGAGAAATAAGTAATTCATAAACTATAATTAACTTTAAAATAAATATTTGAAACATTTGCATAATATAAATATTCATGTTGCAATTGTGATTTCAACAACTGCATTATTATAAAACTGTGGACAATTCAGTTTGCGTTCCGTTACGTCTAGCGCGATGAACACTCGCAAGTGTGCGAGAGAGAGGGAAATATAAAAAGAGTGGGGATAACGAGGTGGCAACGGTGAAGGCTCTAACTCATCTTATTCGCTACAGACGAAACTCTTCCCATTTGAAACACATAATAGCCGTATATAGACTGTATAGTTTTACATAGTCAACATGAAAAATTCAATGGGTTATAGGGACTGGAGGAAAACCAGGAGATCCGTGGTTCAAATCCCGGCCGTGGCATTAAATTTTTCATGTTGACTCTATATATCAAAAACCTTAACGTACATACGGCTAGTGTGAAGAAATGAATAATTTCTATCAATTAACTAAAACTCCGTAGTGGTTTGTCTCTGAACAGCTTAACTCATCAATAAAAATTCCGTAAAAACATCAAACTTTGTATTTGTGTTTAAGATCTTCTATAATTGCACGTAGCTTTTAAAGAAAATTGTTCGAATAATACCAGCTACCCTTTACATAAAAAGGAGTCAGGGCTTTTTCAGTTTCTAAACTGTAGTTTTCATTAAAATAGCATATATTTAAAGCCTATTTTCACTTAATACACACATTTTCAAGGTATAACGAATATAAATAGAAGATAATTAGAGATTCGCTTGTGGAGAGAAAACTCGTGGTTCCTACGTCAATCCGTATGCCTGCAGTTAAAGTTGAAATTTCTGGGAATAATTCAATCTGGCGTCATAGATCCCTCTGCACTATGAATGCTTAAGAAAGTTATACAGAGCAACATATCAGTCTATTTACTAATTCATTGTTGGTATCGTTACTACACGGATTTCATTTTTGTTCGTTATTTCCCGCCCTCCTATAGAGCAAGAATAACGTCATAGTTGGCTGGTGAGTCTATCTTGAAATCATATCGCCCTCTACGGAGAAGAAGCTGTAATTTTTGGGGAAAAGTAAGCAAATTACAGCGCTCTCAGTGTGGTTGCTCTTGTAACTAATAGAACCGCCTGCTCCTTTCACCGCTCTTACGGTAATTGTGACGATATCTGGAGACTTTCAACAACATTACGCTGCGAGGGACTTGTCTGAATGCCGGATAGCGTTGAATAAACTCCTCTATGCAGCGGCTTAACTATATTTATATGTCGCTCCAATTTTAATGCCGGTATAATTGCTTTCCTTGAAAGACATTTCCTGGAAGATAAGACGGCGAATTTCCAGATATTTTCCGGAATGTGCTCAGCATGAATAACCTGAATTATTGTGTTTTCTCCTCAACAGATTCATTAGCAATCCTGTGTGGCCACCAAGATCGCCAGATCCTACTCCGTTGGAGGTTCTCCTCTAGGGTTATCTCAAAGATCGGGTTTATTCGAGGCGACACGAGACTTCAGAGCAATCACAGCAGCTAAACATATGAGATTACCACATGCTGAAAGCTACATATGAACATATGTGACAAGAGTAGGGAAGTGTCTTGTCTAAGTGGCGGTCACGTTGAACCATTCGTTTCGAGAAGCGCTGATATTTAATGTGCCACATTGGCTCAGCTTTACTTATTTGTTTACTTACTTAGTTGTGTTCAGCTATTTCTTGCTATTTAGTTTCCGTAAAGCTTTTCACAGAAGTTAATGTTTTAACATAAACATATAGAAGCAGCTCATATTCGGTTGATTTACATTTGTTTCTTGCCCGCCGTTGTGATGTGAGGTAGCGTGTGTGCCTCACACTAAAGAGGTCACGACTTAGAATCTCGCTAAAGATGAGTTACCTGCTTAAGGTTCCTTCCAAGGTTTTTCCTTTATCCTACGAAGACGAATGTCCGGTAACTCTTAGCTCTAGGAACCCTGGACTAATTTGAGTATCATATCACACGTTTTATTCATTAATTTACTCATTCATTTATTCATTCATCGTTCGATATGACGTGCACTGTTGAAAGGACAAAAAATCTGTTTCTTTACTAAAATGTTCTGAAACTAGTACCTACTGTTATTAATTTGCCATTCCTTTATTAAATTATATTAGGTTATATATTGTGACTTTGTGGGTTCGTAGAATTAAAAGTCCAATTTGCTAAAATTCTAAATGTTCTTTATTTCCGTAGAAAGACACTGTTCAATTCTCACGTAACAAGATTACATCACATATACTCAGTCTACTAAGGTCGGGGACAATAGCAATCAGCTCTCGTTACACATTTGTTCACAGCTGTTTACTGTTAACTCACGACTCTGTGCTGTTCTCCGCTTACCTCTCCCGCGACTGTTTTACAACTCTCCGCTGGCGTGTCACAATCTCTTAAATACCTCATTAATAATTCTAGATACTTCCGGAACAAAAAAGAAATCGAAACAGTCAAGACGTCACCAGAATGTTCCATAAGCGTAACTTAATCTGGGCCAGCAAGTCCTTTATCTCGCGCTATGTTTATCTGCTTTTTGCAGGCTCTTTATTTCCACACTGTCCGCCAGTCAGTTCCTTTGTGTGTGCATACAGCCTTAACACGATCGGGTTCACGACAATGTCTTCACAGAGAAACGCCAAATTGCAAGATATTGTGTGTATTTATCCGTCATGTACAGTGTTCATATTAATAAGAACAAACCAACAGTTATCGTATCTACGCACCAGGAAAAATTACGCAACAGGCGAAGGTATGCACCTTTATATTACGCGGGCAGACCCACTCTGAAATAGTACAGACGTGAGCAAATTATTAGACTCATTCATCTTCAGTTTAATACTCGAAGTAATATTTATTTACCGCCGTAACCCATTTCTATTTGTCGTAATTCTTTTCCTTGCCATGATATGGAACATATTCAATGAAATTTCTCTCTTAATAATAGCTGGAGGGGGGGGGGGGTTTCTTTTACTTAAAGTAATATGGTGATAGCTCTGAATGAAAAGCAGCTATTATCTTCATGTCTGTTTATCCAACTGTTTGGTGATATTGCTTTCATTTGGTGAATGTAGTAACTAAAGATTGTTAATATTTGTCTTTATTGTGTTTTATGGCTAATATATCCTCAGAATTTATTATTAATTGATCTCAAGCCAGGTAACATCATGTATCTTATCCTTAGCATTCACATTGATTCAAAAGTGAGGTTATGGGTAAAACTGCTGACTGATCACCAAGGAAAGTATCTGTAACGGAGTCTTTTGAAGAAAACTCTTTATTCACAACGTGAAATAGCTATGAAATTGTGTATTTCACAAAAATCTGTTAGTCGCATTAATCAAGCTTTAACATTCGGTGAGACGTTGACCTCACAAAGGGATGGAAAATGCGGGAGGAAAAGAAGGCTATCACCAAGGATGCAAAGAAAATTTGTGCAGGTGGCAAAACAAAATAGAACAGCAACCAGCATTGACCTCAGTAATCAACTAAAGCAGTACGGTACAGAAATACCGGCCTCAGTAGTTCGCAGAAGGTTATGTGAGGCCGGTTTATCAGCACGCAGGCCTCGTCAAAAGGCTAAAATGACAGCTGCAATGTAAACAAAACAAAAAAAAAACGTTTAGAATGAGCCAAAGAGGTGCAGGAACATCCAGTGGAATTTTGGAGAAAAGTAAATAGTATGCAAATTGTATATGGCATAAAATTAAAATATGTACATGTAAATGTTATGGAAATGAAATAAACAGCCTAAACTTTGTTCCTCTCTTTGCTGGTTTTGTTGTACTATCTTTGAGCAATTTTAAAACTGTTTAATATTAAAAAGGATTTTATTGTTTAAGGTAATTTTCTCAGATGAATCCGTGTTTGAAGTATGTGAAGAGAGCAGCCAATATATGAGAAGGACAGATAAAGAATCATTTTCCCCTAAGTATGTCGATCATAGAGTAAAGCACCCAACATCTAAAATGGTCTGGAGCTGTATGTCTGTCCATGGACGGAAGATTATACATGGTTGTGGGACCTATGGAGCAGAAACAGTATAAAATTGGATTAGGAACAAGACTATTTCCGCAAAGTAAAGAATGGTTTCCAAATGGTGATTTTGTGTTCGTGCATGACAGTACTCCCTGCCATTGAGCAAAATCTGTAATTCAGTTCCTCAAAGAAAAGGTAAAGGTATTGCCATGGCCGGGGAATAGCCCTGATTTAAATCCAATTCAGAATCTGTGGGGTATTGTTAAACAGAGACTGAAAAAATTGAAAATAAAAACAAAAGTTCAGCTTATTCAGGGCCTGATGAGCATTTGGCACAGAGATGAAGAAATAAAGGAAACGTGCTCCACCCTTGTAGAGAGTATGCCTAAACGCATGAAAATGGTAATAAAGGCTAAAGGAATGCATACAAAATATTAAGAGTTGAAAAATATATTTTGTAATATTATTCCTGTGAAATAAATGGAGAATAAACGGCATATATTAAAAGCTTCACCATTGAGTCTAATAATTTGCAGACGTCTGTATATTTATCTGCCGGTAGAGGGAGGCCTCAAAGCTGCTTTCAGCTCATCAAATACGTTCCCAAGCCGCTAGGGGACTCGCTTGTAAACTCGCTCCATCAGCGATGGTGTTTATGACGTACAATTTTGCGCGGTTAAATGACAAATAAAAATGAACACCGTGTATATTAACATTTATTAGTTTCTTCAGTCATATTAGGAATCAGGTTATATCAACAGGAGCACTAGAAAGAACTGATTATAAGAGCGGAAGAAGAAAGTATTGTGAAACCAGACCAAGTTAGTTACACTGCCTGACTGGGTGGGTTATGTTTGTCAGCAACTCATGGTAAATGTTTCTGTTGTGTCAAGACGTGAAGTTAAGTGATGAATGTTTTGCTTTACGTAATTCCTTTCACTCTCTTGTACTAAACAGAGATCTACTGAACATCGCTATGGGGCACAATCCAGTTTTGAGAAGGAAATGTTACGAATAATTCACTGTGCAACAATGAAAATGTCGTATTAATTCTAATGTGCTGATTACAAAGACAGTTGTGGTTTTCATTTTACACTGTTTTATTGCGGGGAGATAATTAAATACGGATTTTTATGTTAAGTTTAAAATCAAATAGTATAATGATTTGTCAATCATAATAACTAGTAACAATTGATTATATTGTTTCTTTCTGGGGGTTTCCCTTATCCTGAAAGACGAATGTTGGATAGCTCTAAGTTCCAAGGATCCTGGACACATTTGAGCATTGATACAAAAAGTTTCTGAGTGTCACACAAGCTCCACGTTGGAACGCCAATTTGAAGCAAATATTTAAGATGGTGGCGATCAAGGGTTACCACTGCTCCACGTTGTGCGCCAATTTGAAGCAAATATAATTGGTGAGCGATGACAAATATGATTGGCGACAATGAGGTTTCTCTCAGGGTATGCGTGGATGGGTGTGAGAAGGAAATTTTAACAACACTGGAATGCCCGTCTCCAAATTATTTATTCACTGCTTCTTTTCACACATCAAAATGGAAGTTGCCGACCGAGGGTTACAAAACTCGGTTTAGAGTGACTGAATGCTAATTGTTTATTACTCGATAAATTTTGATGACCCGACAAATATTCAAGATAGAACAAGTTGACCGCTCTAATAGGCTTCACGTCTCAGACTCTTCTCTCAGCGGCTGCACGCCGAAGACCCTTCTGATCGGCCTCACGCCGAAGAATGTTTATAATAGCTTCCTAGCCGCGAACTAGCCAAATCGGCTACACGCCGAAGAGTGCTCTCTGACCACAGCTGCGCATGTATATATCTCTAACTTTCACTCTCAAAACTCTTTTTCAAACAAAATCCCTTTGTGGCTGTTTTGGTCGCCATTGTAAATGATCCAAAGAATTCCCTATTCATACACGTCAAGTGACAATTCCTTTAGAAACCTTCTAAAGACACTGCTTCTTACATGGCTTTGTTATAACACTTTCCCCAACTCAACTGGACTTGCCCTGGTCTTGACAAAGAACCAACATTCCTTTGACATCTATCATGATTCTTTGCTTCTGGCAAACCATAATTACGGTATCAGCATCATTTCACCCATTTCATTCACCGTTCGATATGACTTAACGTTGGAGGACGTAAAATTACACAAAAGTGTTTCCGGTCTTACTTGTGTTCACTATTTTGGATATAAACAATTTGATGCAAGTTTTAGTGATCTTTATGTCTCCCTCTTCTTCAACCGCAATGACTGTATTAATGCATGAAATAATTTTTACACATTTGTTTCCAGATTAACTATTCTGATTGTTGGGTTTCATCAAAAGGTTTAAGGTAATGAACAAAAATGGTGACTCGCTTAAGAACTTAATGCGAAAATTCCCTTACTTAAATGATGCCAAAGTAAAGCCCACAGATTCGAGAGCTTTTACAGATCATACCTTTGATAGAACCATACAAGGTGATGAGAGCATGCATGGGAATGTTTTAAGATTGTTTACAGTTCTTAGGGAACAACCGAGCAATAAATGACAGGGAGATTGTAGATAACTTGTTATCTTATGAAGAACTTGTTTGGAACGTGTCACTGAAAATGTATTTCTTACATCTTACATTTTCATCTTGACCTCTTCCCCAAAGATTGAGGTGCAGTAAGGAATGAACTTGAGGAGCGGTTTCATCAATATATTGCCACATTTAAGAAGAGATACGCTGGAAAGTTGAGCCCTTCTATTTTAGCAGATTAGTGCTAGACTTTCACAAGGAGACATTGGATCCCGTACACCTTAGCAATCAACGTACGTGCAGAGTTACTATACAAGGCCAAGCACGACATCAACAAACGTCCATGTCAACAAGTATACCGAAGCGCTGTGTGTGTACAGTCCAGTACGGATACAGTGTAAGCTACGTTACAATATGCCATCCTCCTCATTGCTTTCGATGCGAGAATTACAGTGAACAACCATGTACATTCGTAAATTGTCAAATGTGAATCTTCTGCGTCTTTCACTGAAACAATATAAAAATATTGGGAGAAAGTTCGTTCAATGTCACATGACGTTAATGGTGCTTATGAGTAGAGTAGTACAAGTCATTTTTATATGTTTGTCCGAGATTTAGTCTATTTCTTATATTACGCGGCACTGAAAATCCAGTATTTTTGTGTTGAACACTGCACAGTTAATGTTTTGTTCGTTTGGTAGTTGATGAATTCTCTACATTAATTTTTGTAGACACCTCCTCGACTGCTTTTAGACAGCTCGAAAGTACATTCTTAGAGCTGTTTAATGGTTGCTGATAATATCTAAAACTTTTGATTTATAAAATGGAATTGTCCAATAATTGTTGTGAAAGTAATACTATTAACACCTGCACGCCCTGGAAGACAGATCTACCTATGTGGGGAGCAATAGTTGTAATGTTGCGAGCCGGACTATCCCTACGTGTTGTCCTCGGGACTGACGTCGGCAGTTATACCTGCGAGACTCATAAACTTCATATCCGTTTAAAGGTGTACGGGCTCCGATGTGTGGTCATAAGGAATATTCCCAAATATGTGTATAAATGTCAAGCCAAGCGAAAACGTTCATTTTCTGAATTAATCTATTAACAAAATATGTAATTGTATATACTGTACATAGAGATAGTTAGCATTTGTAATCCTTTATATATACTTGTATCAGTTAACTTTCTTTTTTACTTTACATAGTTCTGGTACAAAGTGAACTTACAAAGTACTTTCAGTTATGGAATATTATTTTCATTTTTTCTTAATATTTTACTTCTGTTCTTCCAGAATGGCACTGAAGTTTATTAATGCATAACACATAACAGAATTGAAGTAATTATTTACTTAAAATTTGTTATGCCGAATCCTGGAACATGACTGCATATTTAGTTAGTGAGTTCTTTATACAAATATATAGATTACTTTTTTAAAAAAGAAAAATTACAGCGAAGTACTTAAGAACATGATTTTGTATCATTTTATCCTGAAATAAACATAACTAACTCAAAACGATGTAATCTACACACTTTCACTTCAAATTTGTTGTTTAGTGTAATGAACACAAAGTAGACAGAGGAATATACGCAATGCATAGTACAAGAATGAGTAGAAAAAGCGATGCGAGTCCATATATAAGCCTTCCTTTTTCCTTTGAAAGATATTGAAATGAATGTTTTAAGGAAGCATTTTATAGATTTTATTTATATAAGTGGCACAACTCATCACAAAAGTAATACCTGAATTCATTAAAATAGAAACAAAACATACAAAAGCAATTTAGCCGAACAAGCCCGATCACGAGATACAAATTACCTCTGTTAGACGGATATTCCTTTTTATAATCAGTACTCATAAGCCAATTTCAAATCAGGATATAACTTAACTCTATAAGCATAGTGTTCGAGTAAGATATATTCATTGAGGCCAAATGTGTTAAGATATCGTTACAAAATAGCGTAAGCAAAATATTGTTTAAGTATTAAGTGGGTAATTAATTTAATTTGAAGCAATGAAGACACAGATTTAAGAACACTCATATATAAGATGCCGTAAGCCGAGCGGGATGGGTCAGGCGGTTTCGTTTGTGGCCGCATTCGGAATGCTCGGGTTCGTTTCCCGTGCCCGACCTAACTGACCCATGAGTTTTTCAGGGTTTCCCGGGGCGCTAGGCAAATGCTGGGTAGGCTAATTACATACCCGAATTCCTGTCCCTGCATTTTATCTCCATTATCATTTCATATCATCTTTCATCTGGTGGTCTATTTCAGGTTAGAAGTGTCGGCGGTTGTCTTGGCGGTGCATGGCAGGATGACATGCTCTGAGACAAACTACTTCCTCCTCCGGTAGGTCGGTTGCCGGTCTCCGACCCTCTGCTGGGGCCATTTCGGGATCGCCAACCAAGGGGCCTTTGGGGCTCGGATCGCCTGCCTGGGATCATTAGGGCTCGGCTGCTAGGCTCGTTGCCATCCCGATGTAGAGGAGCAAGTTCGTTGTCCTGGCCTGTCGGGGGAAGTCTGTATCCAAGTAAGCTTAGGGACCCTGCCCTCTGTACTATCGTGGCTCTTTGGATCGGCCATCCTCTGTCTCCTACACCTCATTCTTCCTCCCGGGGGTGCCCCCACGTAAGGGCATAGGTACAATGGGCCCAGCATGTTGGCCTACGTACCGTAATGAAATCCCAATGTAAATTGGTGTAAAGGGCACAATGCTCCTTATCCACGAATATTTTCAATGTGTGCTTATTTGTTCATATTAAATCTTGTGTTGCTCTTAGAGTTCACAAGCTCATTTGAAGTGGCATTGGAAGTCATTCATCCCTGTGATTTAGTTTAGGAAGAGCCTTGTAGATGTTCAATGTTGTCTAGGTAGTTTATGGTATCAGGGTTGACATCTTTCCTCATGATCTTTCAGTTTCCTGACACAATGTGTCAATTGTACAAATTGGCAAATCGAAGAAACACTCCATGGTAAACTCCACAATTACTGTTGAATTTCAATGCCAAATTATTTGGATTTATCATCTAAAGTGCTTGACAAAACTTGTTTCTGTTCTCATAGGAGCAACCATCCGGAACGAATACACATCTTCTTGTAGGAGCTGCTCTTTTCATTGAAGTTTACAGTGCAACTTATGAACCCATTGGCCGTCAGTACACATATAGTTGACATCTTTATTGCTTGTCACGCAACTTGTAAACGCGTGGGCTTGCAACGTTTTGGCTGTGATACTGTTTCGAGACTTGCAACACAGTCTACAGTTTCAGATGCATAAGACAGTATTTTCCTTTGCTTTACGTGCCGTTTAGCAATGGATTTTGTATTATTTTTCACTAGTTTCGTTTCTTCAGTGCAACATAAATAGCACATTGATCTCCCGTGTTTTAAAAATTGACCCAATTCCCTTTACTAGAACCTTTCAAAATATATTTCTCTGAATTTCTATCACGTTTAATTGAAGTTCCTTATATATTTGATGTACATTGTCTGTAGCATTAGACTTTAGATGACGGAGTGTCATCAGTTTGATGTCCTGCAAGCGGATGAGTACTTCAAAAATTAATTCAAGCCATGTGATGACTGAATCTGATTTTAGAATTCCCTTTTCAGTTCGTGGACACTATAGTATCTCTCCGCCTTTTTAGTTCAATTTCTGAAGCATTGCTTTCGTTTCCCATGTTTCTGCTTCTTTTTATCCACGAATTGGAAAGAACTTTCCTCAGTGATAAGGTTAACAGGATATTTCAGAGCCCAAAATTTCTCAGGCATTTATTTTCCGTTATTCTGTACAACTTGATGACATAAATCTTGTTCCTGAAGACGTCCCTCGCTTATATGAAGAATTCCTTCGCTCAGTAATAATTGAAGTGCTATCAACTAAAAATGGATGTCATTAAATTATTAATAAGATCTATTGAGTGAATTACGTATGCACTGAATATTTTCTGCCAAGTTCCGTAGATACCTAAATTCTTTTGTGTTCTCTAAACTATTTTATAAACATGATCGTCATTAAGTTTTGAAATTTGTTCATGTTTGGATGTGTTGTAAACCCTTTATAAGGAATAATTTTCGATAGCACTCTATTGATAGTGAAAACAAATTTAGGAAATATCTTCCTGTATAAAAAAGGATATTTTCATTGCTTTCATGACAAACCAAACTTTCTGTGAAATATATATTTGTAATAATTATAAATGAGTTATTTTCTAACTATTGTGAGATGAAAAAGATATGTTCACTTAAGGTTATGACTTCCATTGGTGTTTCCATGCTATAGATTTTCATTTGCTCGATATTTAAGAGCCATTTCAATAAAAATGTACTTACCCTTTCCATGTTTGAAAATCAGCTTTTGAAGGCATAATTGTAATGCTGTACTCACTTGCAACTAACAATATGGCTATAATGCTAATTGGCTCTGTGTATGAGAAGCGTAGAAATCTGGCCATGTGCACTCTTCTTCACAGAGCCTTTTTCAAAGATGCCATTTTGTTCGGCAGGTTCAAATATATGCAGAAGTTTAACCATGATTTGTTGACATTCCACATTTAGAGTAGGAAATATACTGTCGCGAAGCCGTTATCTACGATAGCGCGGCTTGTGCACACAAAGAGCCGGCAAATAAAGATTGCTGAGATAAAGTACTTGCCGGCATAGCTTAAGTTACGTTTCTGGAATGTGATAGAATATTCGTTTTCCTTATTGTTCTGGAACAGTCTCGAATTTATGAATGAGGTATTTAAGAAGGCGACGACTCGCCAAGTGTCAGTCGCGAACAGTTGTAAGCAGTAAACAGCTGTAGAGTGTTGTTGTAACGAGAGCTGATGTAATCAGAACGTTTGTTATTGTCATCGACCTTGGTAGATTGTGTGTATGTGATGTAATGTAGTTACGTGAGCATTGAACAGTGTATTCCTGCAGAAATAAAGAACATTTGTAATATCTGCAACTCGGACTTTTAATTCTAAGAACCCACAAAGTCACAATATATTATATTCGGCCCCCTATAGTGCACTGGCTCAAGTAAAAAAAATGCACTTGCCCGCTTTCGTAGCTTAGGTGGTAATGTGTCTGCCTCACGTTCAAGAGCTTCCGAGTTCGAATCTCTGTCAGGGCGAGTTATCTGGATAAAGTTTCTTTTCAGCTTTTTTATTCTGATCGATGAATTTCGAGTAACTCTAAGCCCTTTGGACCCTGTACTCATTTCACTCTCTTCATTCTTCGTTGGATTTGACTTGACGTTGGAGGAGAAACAAAAGAAAAATCGCACATAACTTGGTTTTGGAGATACAGCGACGGTATACAACTTGACATTTTCGACGTAGGTATGTAAGCTACATCAGGTATAGCATCCGGAGGTATATATCACGTTTATATATGGTACGGTACTGCTTTGATTAACTTCTCTGCTTGTCACACTGGAAATCGTGGTTTGGGCTACCATGATGAACAATTTATATTTCTCTTTGGTTCCTTTTTAATTTAGTGATGTTTATTTTGGTGCACTTGTACGAGCCATTGAAGAACTGCCCGATGAACTTCATAGATGACGAAACTCGTTCCTTGCAGATGTTTCAGCTGGCGTAGAAGAGTATACAAGATATGCCGGATGCTTTCATACCTTCCATCGAAAACATCGACACGCCGTGCATTATCGTGCAAGAGAAGAACGCCTTCGCTTAATTTTCCACGTTTCTATTTCTTTATGGAGATTCGCAACGATATTGCTGTTGCACAGTAAGAATCGGCAACATTATTTGTGGCTATAAACACAGTGGACATGACCTTTCCTGCCGATGGAGCAATTTTGAATATTTTCCACGCATGCGAGGAGGCGTGTCTCCATTTTCTAAAAGCTCACTTGGGCTGTGAAATTATGCAGCCATGTCTGATCACCGTAATAATGGAGCTTCTGAAGTCACAACCTTCCACAGAGTAACGCCGAAGAAAGTCCAGAGAAGCTATAAACCTTGAATCTTAGTGCGGTGTTTTCCGATACTGTAGACAATCTCGATGGAATAATCACTACGTATTTGGATGCCAGCTACTAAGCAGTGTCCGCGAAATGTCTGCGATCCCTCCAAAACAATTTATAAATTTCCTGGACATTATCTTTGATATTGATGGTCTTTCTTTCTGGTCAGTATCACCCACGTCTATGTGGCCTTGGTAATATTGTTAGCAGGTTTCAGTTTAGCGCGTGACAATCTATTTGGTCTATATACCTCTAGAATTTCGCAGTGAATCTCTGAGTAATTTCAGCGATTTTCCAATTAGCTCTCACTTCCCGTGTGCTTCCACATTGCACCCGCCATCTCACTTGCACACTGTGATGCACCTCTTATCAATAACGTAAAAGAACTATGTATGCAGGAAGCTTGGAACATGAGCTCAATTCCTACTAAGGCGTCATTCTTGCTGTGGAATGATTTTAGCGTTGGACGAATTTAGTCTACACAAAACACAGTTTTAACTTACATCTCTTACGTTAGCGGTTTCCTATGTAAGTCGTTTACCAGAGAATAAACGTATATCATTGGAAAGTGTAAATATAGGAAACTGCATTGGATTGAAGAGTCAGTTGCAACAATGTTCAGTGAGGTCTACCCGAAAGTCCAAAGATTCCGGCCTCTGTTACCCGGGAGCGATGGAAAAGTCCGGGGGTCTTTCTTTGGGGCAATACCTTGAGTCTAAAAAGCCCCCCATCCCATCGACAACAACGTCAAGACGGGTGGAAGTGGATACGCTACTTAGGCGCGTCAACCCTGCTGGGAAGTCTACCAAAAAACCTCGGTGAAGTCGCCTGGTGATCTAGTACACCTTCTACTAGCTCTGCAGACTAGTACCCGGGACTCCTTAGGCAGCCCTCTGCCCCCTCCGGGCGGCCGAAACCTGGCCGGAGGTACCGGATTTCTCGCGGGTAACGGGAACACACTGCTTCCTAGGCCGCACCGTGGCTCAGTGGTTAGACCACTTGGCTCTCACCAAGGCGGCCCGGGTTCGATTCCAGGCGACAGCAAAGTGAGGTTTGTGGTGGCCAACACGGCGCTGGGGCGGGTTTTCTCTGGGATCTGCGGTTTCTCCCGCTATCTCATTCCACCGGTGCTCCATCTTCAGCTCATGTATCATCAGTGTCATCGCCGGCGGTGCCGTATGTAGTAAAAGCGGGCGTTAAACACTACACACACTGCCTCCTTGAGTCCAACCCAATCCGAACAACTCCCTTTCAGGGAGGGGATCGAATGTTCGGCCCGAGGTTCCTCTAGTAACGCCAGAGGAGTGCTAG
Source organism: Mantis religiosa (assembly GCA_030765055.1). Taxonomy (NCBI): domain Eukaryota; kingdom Metazoa; phylum Arthropoda; class Insecta; order Mantodea; family Mantidae; genus Mantis; species Mantis religiosa. The sequence goes on along the minus strand of CM060950.1, from coordinate 428,281,558 downwards.
GGGCCCGCAGCGCTCGCACCATAGCAGCTGAAGGTGACCGATCCCCTCCTCAAGTGATCAATGTCTTATTCGGATGTCATTTCAGCACCAACTTTATATTACGAGGCTGAGTTTGATCACATGGTTTCATTTATGGCCGTCAATCGTGTATATGTGTCTCTGCAGTGGCCTCAGTATTTTACCTCAGCACACCAACGTGATTGTTGCTTAAGGCTCCATTTATCAGCTGCGTTATATTCTCCAAGGTGATGTCTTCGGTTCGAGCGGTAAAGACTAGAGTTCGTTCATTGTGCATCTCAAAAATGAACGTTATTCAATACATCTAGGAATATGTGAATTTTATTTAGATCATTCGTACTGTTTTTAGTCTTGTTTTCTTGTTCTAGTTCATTGGAACATCCACAAAAAAACACGCTCTGACGTATGTAGTTATACGTAAACCCCGAATCATATAGACAGGAACGCAGACAATTACACGAGAATTTTCCTGCTGTTTCAGTTGCAGGTAGAGAAGTAGTTAAAGGTCTAGGACTACGGGATCGTTCACCCTATTCATACATATACTAAACGTTTAGAAATTGAAACCCTAAGGAGTGAGTCTAGCACATGAATTAGCACCTCGTGATGAAAATCCTAGGAAACTCACAGTGCAAATGTGCATTCCATGAGATTAGTACTGATAGTGAATAAGAAACACGTAATTTTAGAAAGCAGACATACAAGCAACCTGCTGCCCCGCAACATCAGGGGCCGCGCTGTGGCTCAGTGGTTAGACCGCTTGGCTCTCACCAAGGCTGCCCGGGTTCGATCCAAGGCGACCGCAAATTGAGATTGTCGTAGACAACACGGCGCTGGGGCGGGTTTTCTCCGGGACCTCTGGTTTCCCCCGCCATCTCATTCCACCGGTGGTCTATCTTCACCTCATGTATCATCAGTGACACCGCCTGCGGTGCCGTATGTAGTAAAAGCTGGTGCTAACACTACACACTACACTACACACACACACACACACACACACACACACACACACACACACACACACCGCAACATCAGGAGTACACGGTGGGTGTATGTGTGTATTCATGTTTTCCCATTTCCTCATCGTCAGTGCTTTCCACATGTTTCGTTTTATCTACATTAATATTATAAAGAAAAAAAACTGTGTGCGTGCATGCGTGCGTGCGTATGGAATACCGCTCAGTCGATTTTGATAATTCAATATTGAAGTCCAAGCCCTTCTTATGGAAAGTGTTATAAAACAATTCTAATTTCATTTCATAAATTGCTCAAAATTAAAAATAACTTTAAAAGGCATTTACTTAAATAAATAATTGGAATTATTTTATAACATGTATGCAAAGAAAATCTTGCCTTTAAGTGGAATTTCTATTTCTATTCCATGGAATAGGAAATGTTACTCTACATGCAAAATAAAGAGAAAGTATTTTGCTTGTTAACGACGCTGTCAATTATTTTGTTCATATCAGCACCGCCAGTGTGCCGAAATTTCGTCCCTTACATGCAGTAAATCTACCGGCATGGGGCTGTTAGCCACACTTAGAAACAATAGCAAAAATATCTGGATCCAAGTAATTTTATTACAAATGACTTTTCCGATCAGAAACTTTGGTATTGTGACTTTGTGGGTTCGTAGAATTAAAAATCCAGTGCAGAAATTCCAATATGTTCTTTATTTCCGTAGAAACACACTTTGGTCAACCCTTAAAGTATCAGAATTACGTAACATACGTAACACACACAAATACAATGCTCAAGGTCGTTGATCACAAACGAAAGAGATCACTTTCAAAACACAGTTGTGCGCGGACGATTGTCAACTTCCAATTCGACTATGACTCCAACTGGCGATCGTCGCTCCTTTTTATACGTCCATTGATATTTCTGGAATGTTCTGTAAGAAACAAGAGAGCGCCAGACGAAAGATGAACTTTCCAGTCATTTGTCTGTCTCTTTGTCTGTTTCGGCGAGTTTTTATCTCTGCGCTGCATTATCTGTCCCTTATCTCCGCACTGCACTGTCTATTTGTGCACGTCGGCCGCTCTTCGTCACGACAATGCGGTCGGCGACAGTATCATTCCTGGATTGGAAAATCCAGAGCTTTGTATTACATTTGTTTCATTGCATTACATCACCTGTGCTGCGCAACTCACACGGCTCAAATCACGCCTGTGGTCAGGTCTCTTGACACCGAAATTAAGGGGTACAATGCATAAAGAATCGTAATGGATTTCAAAGGAATGTATATTTGTTGTGAAACGCGTGCACGTGCAGTTGAGTTGAATAGAATTGGGTTGAATAGTTTTTTCTTTAACAAAAGAAACGTAAGAAATAGTTTTCTTAGCAAAAGTTCTAAAGGGATAGCACTTGACTCCGTTTGTAAAGTTATTCTTCGGACCCTTAATAGTGACATTATCGAGACTAATAATTACAATGGACAAAATAGTCACAAAGGAGTTTTGGATGAATAAGAGAGTTTTCGAGAAATGAAAGTGATACACACGCAAACAGCTGTGCACAGTGAGGACAGTGAAGGCAGTCCGCGGCTTGGGGCCGATTAAGAAAGTCATCGTGTCTGTCTTGGTCGAAGGCAGATCAGAAGCGATGGGAGAAGATTTTTGTCGTTTCGTATTTACGTGAAGAACGAATTAAGTTTTATCGAGTAATAAGCAGTCTACATAGGGTAACTCTAAACAGTGAAAAATTGGTAAACCTTGGTCGGCAACATTGAATTTGATGTGATGATAAAAATAAGCAGTCATTAAATCAGTTTAAAACGGGCATTCCAGTGTAATTCCAACCATCCTTACTCATACATATCCACGCATACCCTGAGAGTAAACTGATTGCTCATACCCTGCGATACACCCATTATATTCGTTTCACTCTGTGATGCAGACACGAAGATCTTAGATGGTCTCTTGTAATGGTAGCTGATGCACGTGTTGCTTGACAAATGTTCAGACGGAGCTGAAGGACAACGAACCGTTCAGTGTCCTCATGACTGACAAACACAATCCAACTGTTTGGAAATCGCATATTCACCTCATGTCAAGCATCTAAGTGGAAATGAGGTGGCGTCCCAGCCTACTGAAAAATAAATCCTTGATATCGCCTTCCAAATATCGAAGAAGCCATCACTGTAACAGCTTAGATAAGAAATTCCTGTGGTTGTGTGGGTTCGAGAAAAAACATTTAACCATAAACGTTTGCGTGACTGCTATCGTAAAAACACACACACACACACACACACACACACACACACACACACACACACACACACACACACATTCACTTTGGAGGAACTGTGTACATGCTCCACATAAGTGATAGCAAGCGTGAAAAACTAGCACATAAAGTGCCTACAGCGTCTTTCTTTCCTACTCACTAAAAAGAAGACAGCAGTTGCACTACCCACGAAACTGATTTTAGTTTCATGTATCTGGTATTTGGGTGTCAATAAAGATCAGCCATTCTAATTTATGTTCGGAGCAGTTATTTGTAACAAGAATAAATACAGCGACGACTTCGCAACTGAACCACAGATAAACAAGAACGAATCGAATCTGCTGCCAATACCAGCTTATTTTAATAAGAAAGTGTTTTGCTTCATTTTCTCTGCGTGTTATAATGGAAATTGTTAACAGGGTATATTAAGAAATTAAATAAGTCAATCAAAAATTTATAATCAGTAGCTGAGCGGATTATTTTTTTGTGATCATTGATTAAAATTATTTTCCTAATTGATTAACTCAGTGAGGAATCTTTATATTCACCTGCTTCACCTTCTTCGCTTCTGGTTTTACAGGCCATATAAAAGCAGAAGTACGGTTGCCCAGCACTAAGACCACTATGAAAATGTGATGAAACAAGATGGTATAGTACAGGTGTGAGATCCACATGGTTCAATGTACGTTATACATAGAGCTATGAGGTACCATCGAACAATGTTAGGTATCAACACGCAGTTAAATTAAAGTAAAATAAACTGGGGAAAAACTCTTTCAGTGGGTGCTCTGACATAAATCATTTATCGAATAACAAGCGTCTCACAAATATAAAATCAGTTCTGCATTTTATACAGCCATCACTTGTTTCCTTTCTCAGTCAACGGAATCACAGAAATGGATATCATTCGGTGCTTAGCTGCAGTTAAAGGTTTTCTTTTATTTCGTCGTCCCAAAGTAACAATTCTTGTAGTAGTGATTATGTAAACATTGAGATATGATGCAAGAACCAGCAAAGAACAAGTTGCGAACGCCTGCGTGTTCGAATGAAAAGCAAAGCTGACTTGTCAACTGGGAGTTTCTGGGATAGGTTCTCGGCTGGTGGGGGTGTGGTTTGGAAATGTTTCGTCAATTTGGAGTATCCCCAATCCTCGTTAGACTGTATAATTTTAGAATTTTGGATGTAATAGTGAATGTACTTGTGAAAATAAGGTTTAAAAGGCTACGTATACAGTAACTGAACCCAAAAAAAACTTTGGAAAACTACAAATGTCATCAACTTTTCAGCCCAGAATATAACCATGGCATTTAAAAATCAGTGTTGGCGGTGGCGGAACATGTCTCTGTACGTTGAGCATCAAATTGTGCACAGTGACAAGAGATTATTCAGCATATTGAAACACAAGTAGTTATTTCTTCGCAGAAGATGGACCATGTCTACCTAATCTGTATGTCATCTTCCCCATCTTTCTTTTTTTTAAGAAATCTAGCCACCCTAAACTGGCAGCTAAACACAATATCTTACAGTGTATCATTAAATCTATTATTACGAAATGAACGACTCAGTAGGATAACTACAGCCGAACTTAAACGGCTGGTCCAGGGGATTTCGCTTCCCATTTGGGTTGGCAAACCCCAATACGCATGTGCGTTATTAGGTAAGCGGTGGCAGTTCTTGTTCTTACTCTATTATTTTACTATAAAAGAAAACGTCTTATAATCTTCGCAAAAGTTAAGGCATGTGGAGTTGGACCGTACTGCAGACTCCAGCGAATCCTAATCTTGCCGGACCTAAAAGCGCTGCCGAAAGTGGTACACGCATCTCACGCGCCTGAACTGAGAACATTATCTTCATTAATTACGCTTGGATATTAATATTTGAAAATGACAGATGCCAATCTCATAATAAGAAAGAATTTAATGTTCTACCATGACCGTACAAAAATTCAAACCCTACAATACTTAAAACGCGAACGATGCACGTTTTACCTTTCATATGGTTATGGTTACCCAACATCCATTCACTCAAAACAGAAAAATCCGAAGAAAAAAAAAAACAACATTCCTTCCTGGCGACACTTATCTAAAGCATATAAACAGTTCACCTACTACACGCAGTTTGGAACAGTTAATGTTCGGATCGTTTTCAGAGTAAGGTTTTGTTATTTTTTTAAAGTGAATGGCATCGTTAAGTCGTGAATTGAATTCGAGTTTAAAAATTATTATACACATATTTTCTCCAGTGTTAGTGGTCCGAATCTGTGAACATGTCCCTAGAAGGCGGGATAAATGATTTTTCGATCAACAAACGTGAATTGATTCATTCTCGGGGCAGAAGAATTATATTTAATATGAACAAGTTTTTTACGAAAGCTCTCCAATTCTGAATATAGGGAAAGTGTGGATTTTTCAAAAACCCAGCAATTAACTGTAGGCGCTTGTGATGTAGAAGTGCACATGCAGTGTCACGAAATTGTAGTGAGGCAGCTTCATCCTTAGGAAAAAAAAGGAGCGGACAAGACTCACGAAGTTGGAAAGCGAATTACTGGATTGGAAACCGTACTTGCCGTTCCACTGCTGTGACGTGTGTCAAGGAAGTATTTTAATGTTTTAGGAATATTTAATGTGTTGTTTAATTACGGCGGAAATAGGCAGAGCCTCTGCTGGCGTGTAAAACGAGCTATGTACGGAACTTCTGCCCACCCACACTTGGCAACAGCGCCCCGCTTGAGCTTTGGCCATCGTTCATATGGCTTTAACTTTTGCGAGCGGGATAACAGTTAGGGGAGGCATGTTCCAGGCGCTAAAATTGCCAACATTTACTCTAAACAACACTTCTAAAGCAATTATATCATCCTCTTTCACTTATATCACTGTTTTTTTCGGATCCAAAGTACAGAAACTACAGAAACGCCCATGTTTTCTACTGACACGCGCACGAAGGGAATTTTCAAAAAAACTGCTTTATTTGCATTTAAGTTATCTAAAAACACATATTTCCTCTTAACTCTCTTTATCGAATTCCTAGGAGCAATGCAATATGTAGCTCGTCCATCCACCATGTACTAAATAAATTACACTTGTGGGGGTGAAACTTGAAGGGCCTCAAATGTCTGTGTGACTGTGTGTGTGTAAATGAAACCAAGGTATTAAATTCTGGCGTGAAATACAGTACTTCCTCTGTTTATTTGGTGGTAAATTATAGAGAAATAAAACGATTTTAATGCAGCGGATCTCAAAACAGGATTTCCGTTGAAATCTAAGTAACAAATTTTGGGATAGAATGCAATAATTGCCCTACTTACTATGGTACGCGGTGCAGAAGAAGAAAATGCATTTAAACCTATATTTCGATCTTTCATTGTCGGTATTTTTACAGTAATCGACAATATTTGTAAGGTATTTGCAGATACCTAAGCAATTTTTAACACTTTTTGAGAAAATTTAGACAGATTTTTTATTAAGATAGTTTATTGTCGCTTTAACTTACAAAGTATTATCGCTACTTTAACAATATAAATTACATTCCGTAGCATTATTAAAAAAAAAGGTCCATGAAAAAGAGTGAACATTTAACTAGAGAGGTTACATTACATTAAATAAAGTACACTATAAAACCTTAAGAATAAATACAAGGAATTAAAGGTAAGTTGTAGGTGCAAGATCAAATTTTGTAATATAAAGGAATGTCTCTGAGAAACTTGAGGAGTCCTCTGCACTGAGATGGCGAAAAGAAGGCCTCACTTATTGTTAGGTATACCATGCTGCCGGCGCCAATGGTTGTAGAGTGCACATTCAAAAATCATGTGCTTGACAGTTAGGCTACTGCTACAAGTTGTGCATCTTGGAGGTTGTTTCATTACGTTGCATTATTAAAAAATAGGTCCATGAAAAAGAGTGAACATTTAACTAGAGAGGTTACATTACATTAAATAAAGTACACTATAAAACCTTAAGAATAAATACAAGAAATTAAAGGTAAGTTGTAGGTGCAAGATCAAATTTTGTAATATAAAGGAATGTCTCTGAGAAACTTGAGGAGTCCTCTGCACTGAGATGGCGAAAAGAAGGCCTCACTTATTGTTAGGTATACCATGCTGCCGGCGCCAATGGTTGTAGAGTGCACATTAAAAAATCATGTGCTTGACAGTTAGGCTACTGCTACAAGTTGTGCATCTTGGAGGTTGTTTCATTACGTTGCATTATTAAAAAATAGGTCCATGAAAAAGAGTGAACATTTAACTAGAGAGGTTACATTACATTAAATAAAGTACACTATAAAACCTTAAGAATAAATACAAGGAATTAAAGGTAAGTTGTAGGTGCAAGATCAAATTTTGTAATATAAAGGAATGTCTCTGAGAAACTTGAGGAGTCCTCTGCACTGAGATGGCGAAAAGAAGGCCTCACTTATTGTTGGGTATACCATGCTGCCGGCGCCAATGGTTGTAGAGTGCGCATTCAAAAATCATGTGCTTGACAGTTAGGCTACTGCTACAAGTTGTACATCTTGGAGGTTGTTTCTTTTCAAGAAGATAGCTGTGAGTTACGTTAGTGTGACTTATTCTTAATCGGGGTATCAGAACTTAATCATGCCTGGACAGTGTCTAGAGGTGGTGATGTACTATGGCTTCTGATGTTATTTCATGCAGTTTACTGTTGGAAGATTTAAGCCAATTTATTATCCACTCTTGATATATTTCTTTTTTGATGAATGTAATGATGTCAGTATGTGGTGTAAGTATTGAAAGATCATGCACAGGGAGACGCGTAACTTCTTTAGCTGCTTGATCAGCAGATTCATTGCCATGAATGCCACTATGTGAAGGTATCCACACAAGTATAACTTGTTTACCTTTTCCTATTATTTTATTAAAGATCAACTTAATTTCTTGTACAAGAATGTGGTTCGAAGATGGCTTCTCAATTGCCTTTAGAGCACTTTGTGAATGACAGAAACCAATAAATGGGTTACTACAGGTGTCAGTATTTAGAGTTACACAATATTTAGAATTACATTTTCGGTGGACTTGTTCAGTTTAAAAAAAAACTCCTCAAATTTTGCATTAGAGGGACTAACCGGACACTCGAATATTATCCCAAAAGCGTCTTACATAAATTTTTGGCTAGAATGCAATACTTGCTTTACTTACCAGCAGGTAAAAAGCTAAAAAGGTCTTTATAAGGAGGACCTCAGAACATAATTTCCGTTGAAATCTCTTTGTGGAAGTTTTGATTGGAATGCAATACTTCCTCTACCGACAATGTTCATAAATTAAAACCTTGTGACAACAAGGAATGCCCGGAACGTTTCAGTGTAGATGAACAAAAAGTGGTAATAAGTTAATTCATCTGTAATTAACGCACGAATTTTAGTACAGAACCACCGAATAGCACACACACAGACACAGACACACACACACACACACACACACACACACACACACACACACACACACACACACACACACACACACACATACATCAGGGGCAGTTCCTCCTTGATGCGTTTGAATCGCCGAGTCACCAACTTGTTTCAGAATAACTTACATGGTTATGTTTTATGTTCTATCATTTAATTTTATATTATAAAAGTTCTCCAAGTTATATTTTGAGTGGAACCGCTCTCTTGGCGCTCACGTGTCGATAAATGCAGCTAGCATACTTCCCGACTAGTGATTCGTTATTAAAATTCCAATGTGAATGTAACACATGCATCGGGTGAGGAGAGGTTGGAGGGGCAGAATGCATTGCTGGTTACTATGGCTACGGATTTGGTTCATAGAAGCCGTATATTCCGCACCAACTCGTGTTGTCAGCACAATACAGGACTTTCTTCCTACTTTTTCGTTTATTTGAAAATAAATTTGTTGCTAAAAGTGATAACCCGGTTGAAGCGAACCCCGCCAGTCGTGTGCTAATGTTTATTAGCAGTTTGCATTCTGTGTAAAGACGTAATTTGTTATGTGATCAGTGATTATTGTCTGATATGTGAAGTGTTTGAATTCTTCACATTTAAGGGATTTACAATGAATCCAACACACGACTTGGTGTGTCTCCAAACACCCGACAAATGCGTCGTGGTAAATGTCGGTTGGCCAACACCAGTGCTATGTTTAGAAAAACTTTGTGGTGGAGCATCTTCAAAATACACCGGAAAATTTAAGACTCGTTAGTATGAGGAACAGGATTGTGTTGGATTGAAGGAGCTGAGAAAAACACTGAGAAAAGCAGACGCTTTTCGGGTAAGCTCATTGCTTAACAGGTTTTTCATGCAATATCCCATTAGGGAAGTAGACAAAAATGACGTTTCGTGGCCACAATGAAAGCGAGGACTCTGCAAATAAAGGTAATTTTAAGGAACTTCTGGATTCATATACAGAGGGAAGCCCCATCGAAACTCAAAACCACTATTCCAATACGCAATCTGTTTTTGCGATGCTGATTTTGTGAAATTAATTTAGCCAATTATCCGAGTCACCTAATCAACTCGGCCAAAGCCGCGCCTGACACACGTGTACGCACGTACACACACACACACACACACACACACACACACACACACACACACGTGATCTGTGGCCCATAACTATAAGGAACGTATTTTATTACGTTCTAAAATAACAGTGAAGTATATGTATTTACGCCAAAGAGGAAGATAGCCTGGTCCACTATTGCTTGACTGACTCGGCTAATTTCGCTTCAGGCGTTCATTGAACAAAAGCAGATGGTTGGACAACCCTTAATGGCTTCTCTTCTTAAAAGAGCATCTGTTGTTGTGTATTGCATTGGGTGGAAAAGCCACATTTAATGAATCAAGAGAACTGGGACGGAGATCAAAGTCTGATGCTCCAGGCCGTATATGGTACAGCAGCTGCGTTATAAAGAATGGTCGATCTCTTGCTTCTGTTCCTCAGGGAAATAATGCCAGGGAATGAGCTTGGCCATGCATTCACTTTACATGCTTCGTTCCTTCACTTCCTTGTAGCCTATAGATGAAATTATCTCATCACATCACTTCCTGGGGAGTTGCCTCTATGAATATCGATGAATTTCCCTTCACCAATCAGCAGCCTCAGAGAGTTCCCTTAAAGAATGTGCCTGTCTCTTCCCTTCCCCTTCCATATGCTCACAATGGGACGATGTAGTTTGAGACAGATTGTCATGTTAGTAAACGCTGAAAACCCTTAATGAATTTTATGGGCACGACAATTTCAGTAATGAAATAAGTACTTAAACTGGCTGACCCCGTAGCTCAGTCGGTAGAGCACCTGCCTGCCGTGCTAGAGGTCCCGGGTTCGATTCCCGGCGGTGGGGATGAGGATTTTTCTCCAATCATTCCCAATCTTCCCCAGAGTCTGGAAGTATGAATGAGAGTATGAATGTGTGTGTGTGCTCTAATGATTAAAACCTAACGAATACGGGTTAACAACTTCAGGATGTTCCAAAGGAGAACGGCCGCCGATATGACCATTGAAGTTAAAGGCGGGGTATAAATGGAACAAAAAAGAAAGTACTTATACAAAAACCTGTAAAATTGTCAAAAGCCAAGTTGACAGATCACAGCATCGTCAATTGTTTCTTGAAAATGCCAATAGATACCCAACCCACAATGCAATTTATACTGATGGTTTAAAATTTGAGGAAGGAAACGGTTTTGGAATAGTATATCCTAATCCAAGATGTTTCGGCTTCCTGATTTTTACACTGTCTTTTCTAATAACCTCCTTGGACTTAAGCAGGCTATGATATATATCTTGAATACTGACACCTTCAGCAACTCATTTATTGGTTTCTGTCATCCACAAAGTGCTCTAAAGGCAATTGGGAGGCCATTTTTGACCAACATTCTTGTACAAGAAATTCAGTTGCTCTTTAATGAAATAATAGGAAAAGGTAAACAAGTTATACTTGTGTGGATACCTTCACATAGTGGCATTCATGGCAATGAATCTGCTGATCAAGCAGCTAAAGAAGTTACGTCTCCCTGTGTGTGATCCTACAATACCTACACCACATACTGACATCATTATATTCATCAAAAAGAAATATATCAACAGTGGAGGATAAATTGGCTTAAATCTTCCAAAAGTAAACTGCATGAAATAACATCAGAAGCCATAGGACATCATCACCTCCATACATTGTCCAGGCATGATCAAGTTCTGATATCCCAATTAAGAATAAGTCACACTAACATAACTCACAGATATCAGTAGCCTAACTGTCAAGCACATGATTTTTGACTGTGTACTCTACAACCATTGGCGGCGGCAGCAGTATGGCATACCCAACAGGATAAGCGAAGCCTTCTCTTCCCCATATCAGTGCAGAAGACTTATCAAGTCTCTCAGAGAAATTCGTTTATATTTCAAAATTTTATCTAGAACTTACAACTGACCTTTAATTCCTTGTATTTATTCTTAAGGTTTTATAGTGCACTTTATTTAATGTAATGTAACCGCTCTAGTTAAATGTTCACTCTTTTTCATGGACTTATTTTGTATAATGCAACGTAATGTAATTTCTATTGTTAAAGTAGCGATAATACTTTCTAAGTTAAAGCGACTATACACTATTTTGATTTAAAAAATCTGTCTAAATTTTCTCACAAAATGTTAGCAATTGCTTAGGTGTTTGTAAATGCTTTACAAATATTGTCGATTACTGTAAAAATACCGACAAAGAAAGATCGAAATATAGGTTTAAATGCCTTTTCTTCTGTACCGTGTACCATAGTAAGTAAGGGAAGTACTTTATTCCATCCCAAAATTTGATAGTGTTTTTAGGTCCACTGCATTAAAATCTGTTTATTTCTCTAGCATTTACCACCAAGTAAACAGAGGAAGTACTGTATTTCACGCCAAAGTTTAATACCGTGATTTCATTTACACGCAGACACAGACATTTGAGGCCCTTCAAGTTTCACCCCCCCCCCCCAAGTGTAATTTATTTAGTACATGGTGGGTGTAGGACCTAGTTATTGCATTGCTCCTAAGAATTTGATAAAGAGAGTTAAAAGTAAAGATGTGTTTTTAGATAGCTTAAATGCAAATAAAGCAGTTTTCGAAAATTTCCTTTGTGGGCGTTTCTGTAGTTTCTGTACTTTGGATCCGAACTAAAATAGTGATATAAGTGAAAGAACGATATAATTACTTTAGAAGTGTTGTTTGGAGTAAATTTTGGCAATTATAGAGCCTGGAACATACCTCCCCTACCTGTTTTATCCCGCTCGGTAAAGTTAAACCCATATGATTGCTGGCCAAAGCTCAAGCGGTGCGCTGTTGCCAAGTGTGGTGGGTGTACCGGCAGAAGTTCCGTACATAGCACGTTTTACACGCCAACAGAGGCTCTGCCTATTTTTTCAGTAATTCCTTGACACACGTCACAGCAGTGGAACAGCAAACACGGTTTCCAATCCACTAATTCACTTTCCAAATTCGTGAGTCTTACCCGCTCCTTTTTTTTCTAAGGATGAAGCAGCTTCACTACAATTTCTTGACACTGCATGTGCACTCCTACAGCACAAACGTCTACAACTAATTGCTGGGTTTTTGAAAAATCCACACTTGCCCTATATTCTGAATTGGAGAGCTTTCGTAAAAACTTGTTCATATTAAATATAATTTTTCTGCCCCGAGAATGAATCACTTCACGTTTGTTGATCGAAAAATCACATATCCCACCTTCTAGGGACATGTTCACAGATTCGGACCACAAACACTGGAGAAAATATGTGTATAATAATATTTCAACTCGAATTCAATTCCCGACTTAACGATGCCATTCACTTAAAAAAAAATAACGAAACCTTACTCTGAAAACGATCCGAACATTAACTGTTCCAAACTGCGTGTAGTAGGTGAACTATTTATATGCTTCAGATAAGTGTTGCCAGGAAGGAGTGTTGTTTTTTTTTCTTCAGATTTTTCTGTTTTGAGTGAATGGATGTTGGGTAACCATAACCATATGTAAGGTAAAACGTGCATCGCTCGCGTTCCAAGTATTATATGGTTTGAATTTTTGTACGGTCATGATAGAACATTAAATTCTTTCTTATTATGAGATCGTCATGTCATTTTCAAATATTAATATCCGAGCGTAATTAATGAAGAGTAATTAGCTGTTCTGAGTTTAGGCACGTGAAATGCGTGTACCCCATTCGGCAGCGCTGTTAGGTGGGGAAAGTTTAGGATTCGCTGGAGTCTCCAGTACGGCCCACCTCCATATGCGTTTAACTTTTGCGAAGATTATAAGACGTTTTCTTATGTAGTAAAATAATAGCGTAAGAACAAGTACTGCCACGGCTTTCCTAATACCGCACAAGCGTATTGGGGTTTGCCAATCCAAATGGGAAGCGAAATCCGCTGGACCAGCCGTTTAAGTTCGGCTGTAGTTATCCTGCTGAGTCGTTCATTTCGTAATAATAGATTTAATGATACACTGTAAGATATTGTGTTTAGCTGCCAGTTTATGGGGCTAGATTTCTTAAGAAAAGAAAGAAGGGAAAGATGACATACAGATTACGTAGACGTGGTTCATCTCCTGCGAAGAAATAATTACTTGTGTTTCAATATGCTGAATTATATCTTGTCACTGTGCACAATTTTTTTGTTTGTAATTTACGTCCTCCAACTTTAAGACATATCGGACCATGAATGGAATGGGTGAAATGATGCTCAAATGATCCCGGGGTCCATGGAGCTTAGAGTTACCCGACATTCGTCTTTCAGGATAAGGGAAACCTCCGGAAGAAACCTTATCCAGGTAACCCACCCTGACCGAGATTGCAACTCGGGACCTCTTGAACTTCAGGCAGACATGCTACCACCACGCTACCAAGGCGGACACTGTGCACAAGGTCGATGCTGAACGTACAAAGAGACATTTTCCGCCACCGCTGCCATTTTTAAATACTATGGTCATATCCTGGGCTCTTGAGTGAAAAATTGATTACGTTTTTAGTTTTCCAACCTTTTTTAAAGTTCAGTTACTGTATGCGTAGGTTTTTAAACCTTATTTTCACAAGTACATTCACTATTACATCCAAAATTCTAAAATTCTACAGTCTAGCGAGGATAGGGGATAATCCAAATTGACGAAATATTCCCAACCCCACCCCCACCCCCGCTCCAGCCGAGAATCTAGCCCGGAAACTCCCAATGACAAGTCAGCTTTGCTTTTCATTCGAACCGCAGGCTGTTCTTTGCTGGTTCTTGCAATCATATCTCAATGTTTACATAATCACTACTACAAGAATTGTTTCTTTGGGATGACGAAATAAAAGAAAACCTTTTACTGCAGCTAAGCACTGAATGATATCCATTCCTCTGTGATTCCGTTGACTGAGAAAAGAAACAAGTGATGGCTGTATAAAATGCAGAACTGATTTTATATTTGTGAGACGCTTGTTATTCGATAACTGATTTATGTCAGAGCACCCATTGAAAGACTTTTCCCCAGTTTATTTTACTTTACTTTAACTACGTAGTTAATACCTGACATTGTTCGAAGGTACCTCATAGCTCTGTGTGTTGCGTACATTGAACCATGTAGATGTCATCACTGTAACATACCATCTTGTTTCATCACATACTCATAGTGTCCATAGTGCTGGGCAACCGTACTTCTGCTTTTATATGTAACAGGCAAATTTAAATTGCAAAACGAGTACTATTAGAAATGTAATTTATACGGTATTAGGCATGGTGGATCTCCAAGAAACCTGCCGTGTTGGGGCTGTGTAAATACCATGTAATATTATTTCGTAAACAATGCATGATAAAGTGTTTTCATATAAGTACGGAAAATGTCGGAAATGGCCGAACTACAAGAGGCCACCAAACAGTGACTGGTAGGCCAATGTTTGGTCATTTTCGATCTAACGTGTTGCGACTGTCTTGGACATTTCCATAAAATCAATCTGATGAACCTCGCGCACAGTATGGTCGGTGCACAGTAGTAAACAGTGCACTATATTACAGGAGAAGACAGGTAATAGCGGTATGACGTCAGCTCCGTTAGCTCTCAGGGCCAAATTTGCTCCCGAACGAAAGGCAGGTTAGCATGTGACGTCTACACGGTCATTTCTGCTGCAGAAGGGTAAGGAAATAGCTTCGTGTGTGCGGATTCCAACAGCGTAGAAAAGGCAGGAAACCTATCGGCTATTAATAATATGTACAACTTACATCTGTGGTGTTGTAATATTAAAGCTGGCTGCTTTAATACACAATTGGTCACAGTTTATAAACAATTGTATTTTGGCTCTGTGTTATTAGGAAATATTGTCACTCAATTATCGGAAGGCACGACCAACTGGAGCTGTGTAGGGGGCAGGAGGCATTTAGTCCACGCCCACCCATTTATCTTGTAGCGCTAACATAGGGGATGGTTAGGAAAGTGTCACTAGGCACTGTACCGTCTCTTTCCCCTCCCCCCTGACGTCTGGAATAATCGGGATGATCTTCCGAGCCGCGAAGCTTCCAGAAACAGCGATCTTGCTATATAAGGGCTGCAGTGGACGAGCCAGTTCAGTTCTTGCCGAGCAGCCGTGAAGAGCGCAGTGCTAGAGAAACGGAATGGAAGACTGTGTACGTGTATCAGAGGAGTTGTACGTAATTGTGAGTGTGGAGTGGACCTGTGACAGACGAACTGGTAGATTGTAATTGCGTGCGCTACGCAATTCTATGTAATCGGCAAGTGTTTCAACTGTAATTTGGTGGAAAGAACATTTTGACTTTGTGCAATTGGACTTTTAATTCTATGAACCCACAAAGTCACAATATATGAAACTTCAACTCGTAGTTTATTTGAAGGTTAGGCATGTTATAAAATAAATAAAATAAAACAAAGTAATTTTCTCTGCAAATTAGATGAGACCCTCTCAGAACAGAACTACGTAGATGTTTTCCGACATTTTCTGTTTCGTTTTTCTTTAACTAGTCAGGACGTAATGTCTGGGAAATTTGTAATCGAAGAGTGTATGTTAGATTGTGATAGAAGGTACTTCGGAGTTTGGACTTAGCTAATTTCATAACAGAAGAATATTGTTCGCACAGATATGTCGAGCCAAACATACAGAATGTCCGTGCAGCAAGTGAATAAAACCTCGGAAATCTGGTTTGTTAGACATTCTTGTAAAAATCAGCCAAGTATTTCTTTTATGTATATTTGTCCTTCAATAAATCGTCACATTGTAAATTTAACAGTGTCATTGGCTATGTGGTAGTTACATTATTGTCATCGAGTGCGGTAAACCTGACTAAACCTTCAGATACTGTACTCACAGCGCCATTTATTTAGGTAACTTGGTGCCACATGGCTCCTGTCTGACGTCACACGCACTGCAGGCCTTGCTCCCGGCTAAAATACGCCACAACTCTCGAAGCGCTCTTCCTCTGCTATATAGTGATGCACATTTAGGTTCATTCAAAAAATAAGTTTGATTTCTCATGACTTACAAGTAGCTGAAATTATTTCCGAAGTCCATAGCAGAGTTACGGTTCGAGGATTGCTCGACGATTAAGCCAATTTAAACTGTCATGAATAATAACCAATGCCAGCAAATAAAATAATTAGTTTCCTGAGAATGAAATACATACCTACAGCAAATGCTGTGGGTGGCGAACGCAACTAACAGTTTTAACCAACGCCTATCTTGTTTACTCGGATTACATTTTTGAGGCATCGCTTCAAAGAAGATGCTTATGGGATGTTGTTAGCAGTAATAATAAAACATACACGTGTTGTGTGGGCAGAGCTCATTGTTGACACCAAACGTAACAAAGTGAAACGGGTATCACCATCCCACTTGCACACACACATACACACAGTGTAATCTAATATCAACGTTTTTCGTGTTCTCTTTATTGCCTGTGTTTATTACTGGGAAACGTATGGCAGAGAACGGCACGACATGCAAGCCAAACCTGTATCCCCCGTTTGACCTGCTAACATTTAGCTATTCAAAAACAGAATGAC
Organism: Mantis religiosa; assembly: GCA_030765055.1. NCBI lineage: Eukaryota > Metazoa > Arthropoda > Insecta > Mantodea > Mantidae > Mantis > Mantis religiosa. Next base: position 428,264,333 of record CM060950.1, on the reverse strand, counting down.
CGTACTATTGAAAGGCAGAAGTCCTCTACAGATGACAAAGGACTTCAGAGGATGAGTGAAAGCACATGTCGGAATGGGATTCAAGGACTCTCTACAGCAGTCTTACGTATAGTAGGAACCCTTTCCGAGTGCTGAAGTATGCTGCAGAGCGTCTTCATTCAAATTTCAAAGTATAATTGTTTTTTTTCTCTCCCTTTTTCCTCAATGCTAACGTTAGGAAGCGCTTGGGTTCCCTCAGAGCGAGGGAGCCGAAGCATCTGACCTGAGATGAAATCAGGATTGGTGGAATGATGGTGGGGGAAACCGGAGGACCCGAAAGAAACCCACCCCAGCGCCATGTTGTCCACAACAAGTCCCACTTTGCTGTCACCTGGGATCGAACTCGGGCTGCCTAGGTGAGAGCCAAGCGGTCTAACCACTCAGTCATGGCGCGGCCATAAGTATGATTGTTCATTTCATAAATATTACTGGGTCCTATGTAATAGTCGTTTAAAAATATACATGTATTGTTTCACAATGAAATTGCCCTGTATATTGTGACAAAGGCGACAAAGTCTGCATCTAAATTATTTCTCACCAAAATCGTTATAACAAAGCTAACGTACAATAAGCTTCCTTTCTACAAAATTGCACCATTTGGATACGTTTCTACAATATTTCTTTATTTCTCTTTAGTACGCAGCATTTGTGCTGTTGGTAATCTTTCTGACGTACACGTAGGTGCAACTCTAACATGGAGCTACACGCCAATTCTGAGCCCAGCTCAGATATTCACATGAAAACTGCTTCGCTGCCTGTTCCACGGCCTGCGGACTCCTCAACCCGGGACTTGGGTCGTAGAATACTTCTATGCACTGCTTCCTGAACTGCTCCAAGGCGCCGACTTCTTCCCCACGGAGCCACATTCAACTGGAAGCTCTTAGCACAAAACACAGTGCACTCGGTACTAGTCTCTGCTCCAGGCCATGCATTGTCCTTTTATAATCAGCCGGGCGTGGTACATTGTTACAGAAGTCAAATATTCTGGTCTTATATTCTGGAACAGTATGGAAAGGTATATGCGCAGTAACAACTGCTCTTTGGCGAAAACGTTATTTAAGGACAATCAGACTGTACCGGGCTACAAGTCGCAAAATATACTACCTTGACCACACTTGGGTGAATGAAGAACACACGACAAGTATGGCGTGACACGACTTTTAAAACAGAAAGACAGACATTTTTGCAAGTTATATGTGCTGGTTTTAAAAATTCCTCAGTGGAAAAGACCAAAGGCCTTTCATTATAAATTTGTTTGTTTCATTGCTCATTTATTCAGTTTCAGGTTGCTCAGTTTCATGATAAACTTCATTATTTTTGCATGCCTTCATATTCTTATTTGTATGATTTATATCTATCTTCCTGCCAATTATTATGACGTTCACTGCAGTTTTAAATGTGACGGGAAGGCACCACCTGTGGCCTATGGCGCGAAAGCATTAGCCAATTAGGATGAGAGGGAAGGTTGTTGCACGCGGAGTGATACATATCACCAGGGCAAGGTTATAAGAAACAGAGATTAGTCACACAATAATGGTGATTATTGTTTTTTTTTTTTTTTAATTTTACGTCCTCCAACGTTAACTCATATCGAAGAATGGAATGGGTGAAATGATGCTCAAATGAGCCCAGGGTCCATAGAGCTTAGTGTTACCCGACATTCGTCTTTCAGGATAAGGGAAAACCCTGGAAAAAACTTGAACGTGAGGCAAACTCGCTACCACCACACTACCGCGGCGGGCTAATGGTGATTAGAAACACCTTTTCGATTCCATTTGATTGGTCTTTGTACTTGTATGTTTGTTGCAGACATGTTATGTGTCTCATTAGGATCTTTAGCTTAGCCATTTTGGAAATGCTCTCCAGGAATTAACGCACTCAGTAGTAGGTAAGGGGCACAAACAAAATTAAAACTGGAACTGGTGGAGATGTATGCTACACACTTAACGCTGACTATCATTTAGTTATAAAGAATAGGATGATGTTACTTCTGTGCAAATTAAATGACATTTCTGGAAACAGAAGCATTTCTTTGTTTTTGCTGAGAGTTAGAACGAAGTTTGTACATGTTCAGGAACTGGATACATAAATATTTGGCTTCATTTATATTTCGAGGATGACCTTTCTGGAACAAGATCGGATCTTCAGACCTTTTATTGCACAGCAAACTTATATCCGAATTCAGGACGCCAGCCAAGTAGTTTGTTATAAAGATGCTTTTATTTAAACTAAGTGATGGCTCAAAGAAATAAAACCAATATTAGAATTTCATAATAAGCACATAAAATAATTTAAAATTTTACGTTGTAGAAGTTTCCAAATATTTTGCAACACATATGTACTTCAAATTTGCATTATATGACCGATGAAAGTAAATAATAAAGTTTGATTCGTTGCGTTCATGTGATTTCTCTAGCTACTACCTTTTATTACTTTCTGTACTACTTACCTACGAAAGGTAAGACGAATTATTGTTTCGATTCAAAAATTCAATGTCAAGATTTCGCAGCTAATACGCAGTTTGAGACCCTCTGAATTAAAGGTTATAAATAGGCCTCTATGAGTTTGTGTGCATGTGATAGAGAGACAGAAAGAAAGTGAGAGAGAGAGAGAGCGAGAGAGAGATATGCAACGGTTCGGGTGGCTGGTGATATGATATGATGATTTGATGCTCACCTCTCTGATGATCTTGAAGTTGTGTACTAGATCTTTCTCGGCTGCTCTCACAATTACATAAGACCTTATCTTCGGGCGTGGTCTCAGTGGAGAAAAAGAAATTATATGATTTCTTTAGGATGATAAAATGATCCACATTCAATTCCTGGGCAAACTGAAGTTTTAACTACAGCAAAACATTCTCTAATTACCAGACATCGGATCCCATACACTTTAGCAATCAATGTACTAGTCGGCCAAGATATGAATGCACTTGAAGGAGGGCAGCACTGTTTTGTTTACTACATGAAGCTTAGGGAACCGCGCGGAGCGAGGGGTAGCGAGGGGAAAGGCGATACTGGGAATGTACAGTCACACAATTAAAACAGTACACGCTTGCTGATGTCTTCACGTTAGTTATCGGAAGTAGCAAGTCTGGGAATGTTTGTTTCAGGTCCTTCATCTGCTATATCCGTGTCACTGCGTGCTTTTGCTTCAATATTCATATTCTCAAAATAGCATTCATCACGATTGCAGTCTTTATCGTCATCATCGCTTTTCTCTAGACCCAAGTTTATAATTATATCTTCAATTGTTTCGTCCATTAACCCATTTCGGCGCTTAAAATCTTGCTCAATTCATTTCATTTGTCTGCATGCTGCTATCCAATCAATTTGTGTAATTTGAGCTGTGCAGCTTGTTGTCGTAGCTTTCAGATTACAGAAAGTAATCAAAGTACTTCTTTGCTGCAATCGTTGTTTAATTCCAGATAGCTCTATAGGGTTAAGGTGAAAGGGTTAAGACTGTAAAATCCCTTTGTTCCATTATTCAAACAAGTCAATAAACAGGATTTTAAATTTATTTTCACTATCTCTAGAAGCTCAGTTTTTGTCAGTTGCGGATCGTGTTTAATTTTCTTTTGTGTTAGACAATGAATAACCTGTGCCTTTCGAGATGAAGTGTTAGGGGCTTTATTTTCCTGTACGGTATGACAAAACAATGCGTTCAGGTAGAATATTTGATATTAATTTCTCTTCTATTTACTTTTTATAATCTGTCCACTTTAATTTCATCATGGTTATCTGCTGATTTCGATTTTGAATCGTAAATCAATTCAGTTCCCTCAATAAATCCCATGGATCCCCCTGCATGTACAAATTGCTCTTTGACCAGTACTAGTATTAGTCAAAACACCTGATACTTCCTCATATTCCCAGCACTTCTTGGAGGTTTAGTGAGTACAGACCCAAGCCTCGTCTGTATAAACTACTGGTTTACGTGGCCCTTTTTCATTTTTAATAATAGGCCTTAAGTACTCTGCAAGTTTTGCAATTATTTGTGGTTTCTCCAGTAGCACAGATCGTTTGTTTTTGCATTTCTTAAATTGAAATCCAATGTCTTTCAATATTTTTCTGAATGTTTCTTTGCCAAACTGGAGGTTTATTTATTCTTTAGCGAAGTTCAGGAGTTTCCTCAAGGTAGGAATTTCCTTTTTCTGTTCATAGTACTCCAAAAATATTCTACGCACAACGCACTTATCAAATTCATCAAGAGACATGTTTGTGCGTGATTTTCGATTTCTCCTCGAAGTAGTAACCTTAACCCGAGTTGCTGAAGCATTTTATGTTAAAGATGGTTCTCCCAGACGTTCCCACTATTTTTGCTGTCCTAACTGTTGCTTTTTCAAGGGGTACGAGTAACTATTTTTCCCTGCTTTTCTTATCTACAGATCTGTATAACTTGATATATGATATGCTTTACATCAGAATGGGATACTTTTCTTGTTTTTAACTTTGTAGGTGCTTCCGTAATTAAACTCTTCACAAGCACACGCCAATTTTATCCCGACGAGCACTGCAACTGCCACTATACTATTCGAATTTTAACTGCATAAGAAAAGGTTCAAAGAAGCACCGTGTAGAACTGCAGTACATCTGCAGGTCACATTGGAAGCATCTCGGTAATGTTGATGTTTGCGTTATCCGCACTGTACCTACGATACTCCGCCCACTTGTGAGTAACTGTTTAGTAACGCTTCTCGCCGAGTTCATTCATATTGTGGTCGACTAGTACGCGCACAGGTACTATACAAGGTCAAGCGCGACATCAACAAAGCTTCGTGACAAGTATACCGCGCTCTGTGTGTACAGTCCGGTACGGATATAAAATGTAACCTACGTTACAATACGCCATCCTCCTCATTGTTTTCGTTGCGGAGATTACAGTGAACTACATTCATTCGTAAATTGTCTATTGTGAATTTTCTTCGCCTCTCGCTCAAACAATATAAAAATATAAAAATATTGATAGAAAGTTCGTTTAACGTAACATGACGTTATTGGTGCATATGAGTGCTACAAATAATGTTCATGTGTTTGTCCGAGAACTAGTTTATTTTCTATGTTACGCATTACTGATAATCCAGTATTTTTGTGTTGAATACTGGACAATATATTTCTTTTTAATCGTTTTACTTTTTATTTATTTATATATTCATTATTTATTTTTATTTATTAATTTTGTCGTTTGGTAGGTGTTGTAGTCTCTATACTACTAATTTTTGCAGACACCTCCTTGACTGCTTTTAGACAGCTCGAAAGTACATTCATCAAGCTGTTTAATGGTTGTTGATAATACCCAAAACTTTTGATTTATAAAATGGATATTGTGCAGTAATTCTTGTGAAATTAATGCTATTAAGACAATATATCCAACACCTTGCACTCCCTGAAAGACAGATCTTCCAGCGTGGCGAGTAGTAGTACTGAAACAAAAGCTACGCGCTGAGAACCGGACTATCGCTGCGTGTTGTCCCCGGGACTGACATCAGCAGTTATATAATGCGAGACTTCTAAACTTCACATCCCTTTAAAGGTGTATGATATCCAATGTTTGGTAATTACCATGAACACTTTATTTTAACCTCTTCTGTTCGTCGATACAAGTAGATTTTATAATAGGATTACCGAAGTAATTTTCTCCATTACTTTATCAATATTAATAGAGTTGTCAAGTTTACGAAGAAGGCTTGATGCATTAGTTATTTTGTTTCACTTACGCACACAGGCAAATCTTGCATGCTGTATACATAATAAAAAATAATTTCTGCAAGATTCAGGATAGACACAACATACGTGTGTACTCGTCGACGGTCACGTGCAGAAGGACGCTTCGTTAGCTAGTTCCTTTCTTGCTCGTTTTCTTTGCTATGATGATTTAAAATTTGTTGAATTTTTTATCTTAATTTCTTTTACAGTATTTTCTTTTAAACAAAATTAATTATTATTTGATTTTAAATAATTTTTCATTAGAATTAACATTGGTTATGTTGACGTTTAAAAAGTTATTGCGCTTTGACGTTGTTTTCGACTATCAATACGTCATATTCATTTTTCAATGGTCACCTTTAGTCTCGTAAGTTTTGTATGGCAATTTTAAATTAATTTTTAAATTTAAACATAAAATAACCGTTTCAGAGAGAGAGAGAGAGAGAGGGAGAGGGAGGAAGGGAGGGAGGGAGAGAATTCAGCATAACCTAAACACAACATATCAAACGCTGTATCGAAGTCCAGTATCTTCCAAAGACTTAACAACAACCAAGATTAAGATTTTAAAAAAAGGATCTCAAAGTACCATTTACTTGGGCAGATCTTTAAATTTGTTTTCTCTTCTCAAAAACAACTTCGTTGCATATTAGAAATATTCAAGGTATTTACTTAAGGGCAAAAGTTTCATATTACATTTTCTAGGAATAGCCCGTTTTTTTTGTAGTTTGCGTCCTCCAACGTTAAGTCATATCGGACGATGAATGAAATGGGTGAAATGATGCTCAATGAGTCCGGGGTCCATGGAGCTTAGAGTTACCCGACATTCGTATTTCAGGATAAGGGAAAATCCCGGAAAACCTTATCCAGGTAACTCACCCTGACCGAGATTCACACTCGGGACCTCTTGAACGCGAGGCAGACATGCTACCATCTACGCTACCGAGGCGGGCTAGGAATAGCCAGTGAGGTCCTGTTTGATTGGAAGGAATTTTTATCATACTGGTACAGCGAGAGAACCATAATATATACATATAACCTTAATGCTACAAAAATGTAGGTATTTTTATAATTAAAAGTTACTTCAGTGAACATTTTAAGTTGATTTTCGCAATTGTATGTATGAGGAAATGGAATGTCAAGTTCAGAATATGGCGTTGAGCTGTTAAATATTTGGCTATTGACGCTACATTTATCATTAAGGAAATATGTATGTGGCTAATCTGTAACCATATATCACAATTAAAACGAAGTAGAGTAATGAACTTGCTTTACAAAATAGTCTCTGTATGCACTAATAAACAATACAGGGTAGAGAACATCTTGGGAATGTAACTTGTAAAATATATATTCATTTCATGGTAATGCAGAAATGATTCAGTCACACATTTCGTTGATGATACAATGTTGAACAGATGTGTGATTTTTGTACAAAATATACATTCATAGTCAACTACATATTTAAAACTTTCGTTACTTTAAAGAACGTGGTTAAGGGATAAGCATTGGAAGAGAAAAAGTACAGAAAACTTTTCTGCATAAAAGATAGTAAGCTGTTGGAAGTCCTTCTTATAAAGTCAGCTTCACATTTATACCCATATATATATAGGGTGTCCAACCTAACTCTGCTACCTCAAATAACTCCGAAATGAAACAAAATATGAAAGTTTCAACTGGAATATAACGCACTTAACACACTTGGTTCCGCTTTTCCAAACTCATTTATTAATGGCCTATAGCCCTCAGGAAATTCATTGTTGTGCATTACATTCGACATGGAAAATGCAAGCACAAATCACCAGTAGCGTCTTGTCCGATGAAACCGTGTCACTTCAACAGATGTTCGAGGTGCCCTCCGTTTGCATCAATACACTTTTGGAATCTGCAAAAAAGAAAGTGATGCACTGATTGCAGTTTTTCTACAGATATTGTCGCACGCCCGCAGTAATACGATGTTGCATATCCTGTCGTTGGTGGTTCTTGATAGACTATCCTTCATTGTGTCCCAGAGAAAAGTCTAATGGCATCAAGTCTGGGGACCGAGCCGTCACCGCAGAGGACCTCCCCGTTCTATCCACCTATTTGAAAACTTCGCAGCCACGTCTCCGGGAACTCGTGCCTAATGTGCGGGACATCCATCATGCTTGATCCACATTGATAGACGCGTCCCGAATCCCACATCCTCCATGAGGAGGGGTAAAGTGTGTTGCAGAAATAATGCATATTTCAGAACGTGTGAGGTTTAGAAACGTGACAGCAAGCGTATAATCACTAATTGTAGCTATAGTTGTCATTTTGCTAAAATAAACATACATGTTCCATTTTAAAAAACGCATCTTGCTGGTGGAAGTTTTGTTTACCTTTATGGATTGTGCATATTCCTGGTCAATTTGAATTTTCATATTTTGTTTCATTTCGGAGATATTTGAGTTCGCAGAGTTAGTTGGGACACCCTGTGTATATAAGTATATATTCTGAACCATAGATGATGTTTATTGCAAAGCATTGAAAAATATGGAATACCTTTAAGTTGTGAATATAAACGACGTATTTAATTATAAAAAATACAAAACTATATCCATGTCAACAAAGTACTGTAACGTCTTCACCTGGAAAGTAGCAGAATCCATTCATGCTAATGATTGTTTTCCCATTATCATTCACAATCACATGATTTTCAAGAAAATAACATCGATTTTATTGTTAAAGAATTCACTGTCTTGATAGCGCTCAATGTTAAGTGCCTACTCCACAAATAATAGTATCAGTTAATCATGGGAAACTTCTGCTCCCTGGTGAAGTGAAAAGTGCAAGGAAGATTACATATACAGGTGAGTCAGTTGCCTCCATTTATTCTTATATCTCCGACCTGCAATTTATAGTCTAATGTAAAAACATTGACCGTTTTAACACATAAGTCGCTATTGCAGCTCTGTCGTTCTTTTCGGTAATATACGACCCATTAATACTTGCAGCCCTGGATGAGGGCGTGTCCCCTTAAAAGCAGGCAAAAAATTTCAAATGGTTTCCTTTTTAAACGGTATTGAAGCTTTATGGCAGATTTCGGGAAATTAATTTTATGAATTACTAAACTTTGTTTTGTTATGAACGTTTTATGTGATCTGATTTTAACATCTAAAATGGAAACATTTACAATAAATATTCTCAACGGATTTGTTGTGAACATCTATGGATTTAAAATCAACAAAGGCCTTCAAGCTCTATGAAAGAGGAACGAGAAATTTTGGTTTTCAACATTTTTTATTGTTCTATCTCAAGCAAAAATGAATATGATCACATACTCTATTGATAATATAATTTGTCTATTCTAATATACTCAGGCAGGACAACAGCGGCCAGGTTCAGCTAGTATCCAGTAAAAATTATGTAATTCAGTTCACATTTTTTTTAATTTACGTCCTCCAACGTTGTCATATCGGACGATCAATGGAATGGGTGAAATGGTGCTCTAATGAGCACAGGGTCCATAGAGCTTAGAGCTACCCGACATTCGTCTTTCAGGATAAGGGAAAACCCCGGAAAAACCTTATCCAGGTAACTCACCCTGACAGAGATTCGAACTCGCTCAAATTAGCAGCGATGCTGAGACAAACGTAAATAAATTTGTTCAGATAATTTGTAACCCTCATACAGTGCAGTGTAGATTTGTTGGACGCCCTGAAGACCTACCTACTGTTTGGATCAAACCTATTACAGTGTGTTGACGTTTCATTTTACCTTTGTTTATTCAGTTTATAAATAACCTTTACAGTTACTACCTGCGTACCAATTTCACCATTAATTTCCCGGCGTCTTCCTACGATCCTTAACATAAAACGCACACCGACAGGGCTGGTCGAGGCAAGATTAATTATAACAATACCGACCGTCAGTAACATAAGTGCATCCAACAAACATCAGGATTCAAATGACAGTGTTACTCATAAAAATAATTGACTATCGAGCCCTCTATAGATAATTTGGTGGCATATTTCATTCAAATGAGGAAAAAGAAGGCATTTATACATATCTGTGTAAAAATTCGACTCTTTACAAAAACGATTGAATATTAATTTATAGATTAATAGTAGATATTTTAAAACATGTCAAAAGGGAAGTCATAGTCGCTACATGGGTTAGTGCCACTTTGTACACCATGGCCAAGTGTCTCTTTCGAGCGGAGATTTAAGAGGATCTCGCTATCAAATGAGTAGGCGTGAGCCTGTAATGGAACCCTGTAGCACCGGACCTCCCAGATTAAGTTGACTGGCACGCGGCCTTATATACAACATGCTATGTGCGTATTGTATCCGTGAGAATTTTGACATGAAAAGTTCAGTTGTTATAAATTAATAGTTAGGTATTTTGATGATATTGTTACATTTTTTGATTACACTAATAATTTTAAAACGTTTGATATAGCTTAACCTTCCAGCCGTTTGTAAATAAGTAAACAAAACGTGCATTAGAGAATGGGATTTTGCGCTTTGATCAATCTATATAGTAAAATTAATTATTACAGTAGAAGGAGTTACGGGAGTTTTGGCTCAGAAGCAGTTATCAAAATATTGAACCATATATGGATTAATATTGTTTTTCGTCATCATCATCATCATCATCATCTTATTGGTAGGTGATACTCAACAGTATACGTGTCCTAAGACAAACAAGGATACCATAGAACTAGAAAATTGCAGGCCTGTTCTATTAACGTTTACCATCTCTCCTAAATTTAATAGTGTGATGTTTACTTGCGGAATAATCTGAAAGACAAATTTTGAGACAAATCCTTATATATTGGAAGAAATAAAATAAAATATTAGAAACGAAATCGGAGACAACTTAATCGTGTGAATCTGTAAGTGTTTTCCTGATATAATGCTTGTTTACCCGAGGGTGGACGACATTTCCTGTATCTTCTACAAGTATAAAGTAAGGGTATTATACGAGAGCTGTTCAATAAAGAATGATCATAATTTTTTACGGTACTAATTTTGCGCACTAAAATTCAATCTTATTATATTCTGTTAGCTTAATGTGAAACAAACACGCCGTAGTAGATTCAGTCTTGGTACTCCTGGTTCCTGCATGTGAGAACCAGGCAAATTCAGAGATGTTCAGTATCGCCTACCGCTGCACTGGAGATAACATCCAGTTCAAGTTGATGTTAGAGGAAAATCCGGAGTTTCTATCAAATGTAATCACTGCAGATGAAACCTGGCTACATCATTTTGATCCTGGGAGCAAACAGCAAAGCTCAGTGTGGAAATATCCTTTATCTTTAACCCTCCCAAAAAAGCAAAAGCGGTTTCTTTTGCTGGGAAAGTTATGGTTATCTCATTCTTTGATATTCATGGAATGGTTTATTAGTACGTTGTGCCTGCACACACACATCACTAACTGGACAATACTATAAGGATATCCTGAAAACATTGCAAGTCCATATCAGGCGCAAAAGACCACATTTCCATGAAGCAGGCTGGATGCTGCTCCACGATAATGTGCTGCCCCATATTGCCAATGTTGTTGCTGAACATTTTGCAAAAATCAACGAGAAGTGTATCCCTCACCCTCCCTATAGTCCGGATTTAGCTCCATGTGACGTTTTTCTATTCCCTAACTTAAAGAAACGCCTTCGTGGGAGGCATTATCCATTATCAGAAGCAGTAGTGAAGGCTGCGGAGGCGATTTTGAAGGATCTCTCAAAAATGGTTTCCAGCAATCTTTGAAGACTGGTAGAAACGCTGGGACAAGTGCATCACATTCAGTGGAGACTATTTTGAGAAGGACCATCAAAATTATGAGGATGAGTAAAGGTTCGTTGTCAAAAAAGATTGTGATCATTCTTTATTGAACAGCCCTCGTACATGCTTTATGCGCGGATTTTTTGTAGCATAGGCGCATATGCGAAAGGCCGTTCGCCCGTTAGGTTTTAAGTGAAGAAGTCTTTATAAACGTTTACACAGGGAACCAAGTTAAACAACATAGCCAGATTTCTAATAACCACGCCTCAGAACTAGGGAACCAATTGTTTACTGTTGGATTTCTTCTCACCAAGATATTTTTGGAAGTGAAAAAGGAGACGATCCGGCCAAAGCTTCTCTTTTTACTCGTACTTCTAATACTGAGATTTCAATATGTCATTGATACTTTTCTATTTACATTCGTACTAAAGTATGGAAAATTTAGTGTTCATTATGCCAAAATACGAAATGTTTAAATAATTAAAACTGTTACAGCTGGTTGCTGTTTCATCAAGTGCTCATTATCCATTTAAAGATTGGCCATACAGAAGTGACTCATTCCTACCTTGTATTATCAGAGATGTTCAACATGCAATACTCCATTGTCAGTGTAATATATCGTCTCTTTGAAGTACAAGTTATCCAGTAATTTATAAGCGCTTAGCAGTGGAAGTATGTATTGTAACGCGACCGTTGGAACACCCTGTAAAGCAGCTGGGAGCGGAAGACGGGGGAGGTCAATGTTAGCTACGCCCTCCCCTCGTTTGTCTTATAGTGGTGACAGGGACGACTGGGGAAAGAAACATAATTGTGCGGTCTGTTTCTCTTCCACCTGGTTCCAGAAATTACGGGATCTTTCATCATCTGGAAACGTCTAGAAGACGGCGAGATGCTTATAAAAAGGGCTGCAGCTAGTCAGTGAGGGAGTCAGTCAGTTGGTTAGTGTGTGTGAGTGAGGACAGTTCTTGGTGTAAGAAGGCAGTGACGTGTTAATGAACGGAAAGATTGTGCAACGGAAGACTGTACGTAACTGTGAAGGTGTACCGGAGCTTATGTAATCGCGAGTACAAGGAAATTGTAACGGACGAACTGGTGAATTGTAATTGTTGCAGCACGTAATTCTGTGTAATTGGCAAGTGTTAAACTGTAAGTCGGTGGAAATAAAGAACATTGTTGAGTGGTGTAATTGGACTTTTCATTTCACGAACCCACAAAGTCACAGTATAAAATGTTTTTGCGTGTGTCATTTAAAATTGTTACTTAAATTCCAGTAACTCTTAAGTAGCCACCATTCATTTAGATTCGTGATTTTTTTGAAGAACTACTCAGAGTTAAATTGTTGAGTAATTTACTAGTATTATAATTCTGTTCCACTTCCTAAAGACGATGTTGCCATAACTGTCTCTGTTTATCACTTCTGTTGCAGACATTATTGTTGATTACTATCTATCATATTGCATTCAAATGGAATATTATAATTATTTTGTAAGTTATATTTGAGGTCATTGTTACAGTCGTGATAAGTCAAGGCGAATATAATAGGTACATAAAATAGGGCGTTAAAAGAACCTATACCGTAAATTTGAAATAAATTGGAACCAAAACATCTTCAATATTTTAAACTGGTAAAAATAAAAGAAAGTGAAAAAGACGAGTTCGTAGGTTGTTATTTTGAATTTGCTAATATCCATTTAATCATCGCGTTTTGAAACTGAAGTGGCAAGAAATTAGAAAACCACAGTTAAAATCAGCTGTTACAGTGTCTACGAAATTTTCAGTGAAAATGTTAATGTTTTAAAAGTTTGTTCAAGCCTTTCTCAACTACCAATAACAGATAATCGGAGAAGTAAGAAGTAATGTTTCAAATTGTAGAATTGGGTGCAAATACATTGAAGTAGACAGGTAAATTAGAGGAACTATATGACCCAAATGGATTTCGGTTTGCCTTAAGAATTTGAAAAACAAGGGGTATAGTTAATTTTAGATATTGTGACTTTGTCTGTTCGTGAAATAAAAAGTTAAATTGCACAAACTCAAAATGTTCTTTATTTCCACCGAATTACAGTTGGAACACTTGCCGATTACATAGAATTACGTAGCGCACACAATTACAATCAGCCAGTTCGTCTGTCACAGGTCCACTCTACATTCACAATTACGTACAACTCCTCTGATACACGTACAGTCTTCCAGTCCGTTCACTAGCACGGCGCTCCTCATGGATGCTCGCCAAGAACTGAACTGACTCATCCACTGCAGGCCTTATATAGGAAGATCGCTGTTTCTGGAAGTTTCGCGGGCCGGAAAATCATCCCGAATGTTCCAGACGTCAGGGAGAGGGGAAAGAGACGGTATACTGGCTAGTGATGCTCTTCTAACCATCCCCTCAGTAGCGCTACACAGATAAATGGGTAGGCGTTGCTGAATGCTTCCCGTCTGGTCCCTACCTGCCAGCTACTGATTCTCTCGGGAATTCCGATGTTCGGGTGACAATATGTATATTGCCACCTGAAACTGGTGCAGTTCTTTAACCCAAAGCTTTTGGTCCATTTATTGCTGAATATTATAAAGTGTATAGCAACACGTGAATATCTAACAGTGTCTCTCATTATCCTTGTATTAATTTTTGCCGCAATGTATACTATATCCCTAATAGAAAGGAAATTTGGATGTCGAGATTTTATTGGAAATAACATGTTTTGAAAACTACTTAAGCGATAAATGCAGTATTTAAGAAAATGACAGTTGTTTCTTTATATGTATATTCACAGAAGTATATGTCTCGCGTATATATTGGGATGTATTTGCATATCTACATATATGTATACTATATATACAGGATTCCCGTAGGGGAAGGGACCGTCCCCTTCAGCTGCCGAGGTATGGGCGCTGCGGACCCTTAGCATTCATGGTACCTCCGACGTTACTAGAGGAACCTCGGGCCGAACTACCGAGCCCCTTCCGTAGGGAAGTTATTCGGATTGGGTTGGACTCGAGGGAGCAGTGTGTTCCCGACACCCACGGGGAATTGGGTACCTCCGGTCAGGCTACGGCCGCCCGGAGGGGGTAGAGGGTTGCCTCATAAGTCCCGGGTACTAGCCTGCAGAGCTAGTAGAAGGTGTGCTAGATTACACGGCGGCCCTACCGAGGTTTTCGGTAGTCTTCCCTGCGGGGTTGACGCACGTAAGTGGCGTATCCACTTCCATCCGCCTTGACGTTGTGCTCAGCAGGGGGGGGAGACTTTTCAAGAAATCAGGTATTGCCCTATGGAAAGAGCCCCAGAGTATCCATCACTCCCGGGTCGAAGGAGGCCCGGGTCCTTGGACCTACGGGTCCAGGACTATTGGGAGTAGATCCTCTGCACTTAACTATATACAGAGTGTTTCAAAACGACACCGAGCGTACATATAGAAGTAGTTGCTCAGCTTCTGTGTGACACATACATAGTTTTTACCGCCAATAGAGCCGCATAAAAAGTGCTCAAGAATGGATGTGGATTAGGCAGTGACAGAAACAACGACGCGTGCCTCACGCTGTCGGAGTTCGCAGGTATAGGTCACACGCCATGCCACGTGCTGTAGCTGTTCCTAAACATACCGGCATACTCCGCAGTAGCTTTCTACTATTAAGAATTTCTTTGGCTTATGAAACTGCAATAAAGAAGCTATTGCTTCATTATTGCTTATGAGTGTTTAACGTGTTCCAAAATTCCGTTATAGTGTCCATGATGGCAAATAAGCTGGTGGACATATGCAACTTATACCTTTTACAGGGAAGTTAATGTTAGTGAGGTTGAGGATGGAGGCATTAAATAATAAACAGAACAGAAAGCAACGTCAAATAATTGTAAATAAGCTAACCAAAACTAAATGGCTTAGACAATGAGACGAGCATTTTATTTCACGTGTTTGATAATACTAAATAAAGCATTTGTAACTGAAAAGGAAGCTGATGATAGTGATGATGTTGAAAGTGTTGTAAAATTAAGATAATAAGATGTCCTGAAGTTAAACAAATAAATATTGATGTAGCTAATTTTACAATTCATATTTTTAATGAAACTAAATTGATCATGCATTCGTTACACTCCCTTCAGCTCTTCCATCAAAAGCATATCCGTCATTTCGGCGTTCGTGTAGCTCTACATATTGCTTGGATTTGGTATCTAAGTACTCGCAAAATCCTCCCTGTTAGGACGGAATGTGTAGTTTTACACTGAAGAGCAACCTTGGAACTGTCCGAGTTATTAGTGAACTTTTTCACAAGTAACTGTCCTTTGTCCCATTACCTGAAAGGTAGGCGACGGTCAGTGATAAAGGGATTTTTTTTTATTTTTCATCAATCAGCAGGTATACTTTACAGATGTTATTGAGACAGTAACATACACCTCATAATTGAGGTAGCCGTGAACAATTCCTTTAGCTAAATATGGCAGCATCACTGTAACACAAATTGAGGACTTCAAGTTTGATAGTTATTACTCGTCTGGGTCGTCTGTGCTGGAGATATCACTCAGGAGAAGAACTTGTGGTAGTCTTCGTTTGAGGCGAGTTCGTTGGCGAGTGCGAGCGCCGAGATTGTAGGTGACAGCTCCAGTGACCTCCTGGAGATGGTAAAAGAAAGGTCATGCCAGTCTGCGGATGTACTGGTGAACGGGTAGAAGACCAAACTCATGATGAATTTGTTGGTTTCTGACGAATGATGCAGCATTTGTAGCCGTACGGAGCATTCTGTTTTGTAATACCTGCAGTCGGCGGAGGTTAGTCTTGCTGGTGCCACCCCAGACTGGAGCTGCATAGATAAAAATGGGACGGACGAGGGATTTGTAAAGACAAAAGGAGGATTCATAACCAAGTGAGGTGCGCTTGTTGAGTAAAGCGTAAAGTTTTGAGAGCCGGGTAGACTCAAAGTGTAACAGACCGACAGATGTCGGCGTTCCAAGTAACTCGAGTGTCCAGTAGCATCCCAAGATACTTCACTGGCACGCTGGTTGTTAACGATGATAGCTGTTCCCCGAGCAGCTATAGCGAAGGAACTGATAAAGAGCAAGGAGTAATGTTTTGTTTTCGTGGCCAATAACAACTTTTGAAGTTCGTACACCAGTGCTTCCTGCGCTACCTAATCACAAAATCATGTAATATTTAATGCTACATAAAATTATACCTAACAGAACATCGAAGCTGAGCACCGAAATTCGGACCAGCTAAGTTATAAGCAACAGCTATAATCGTTCGGTGTCGTTTTGAAACAACTATATATTTGCAAATTTTTTGTTATTGCTTATTTTCTCTGAAACTGCTCTAAGTGATCTATTAAAGTATCGTGGCTTCATTCTCCGGCCGAGAGGGACTCGGGGCACTAACCACGATCCACCCTACACTACTCCTGCCCCATTCATGGGAACCGTCGTAGCACGAGATGGGTGTTGCGGTGGTCGAGCGGTTGACCTTGGCCTTAAAGAGGCCGCTGCGCCACGTAGCGGCGGTGGTGGCGCTTCCACACAGTTCTTGCCACAACGTCACTCTTAGCACTTTAGTTCATGTATAAGATCCCGGATTTTATGTAATAACAGTTTAAGAATTATGTACATAAATATGTAACTTAATATTGTGAAATATGTAATAAAGCAATTATATGTAAAATCAAACATTTTATTTGTTTGCTATAAAAAAGAGGTCCACATACGCAAAACTTTAAGTTAATTTTTATTCAATTCGCTGTTACCAACGCCATACACAGTTCTTTGTAAAATTCACTATTAGATGATGTAGGCTGTCCCTGCAATTGTGTAAGTATAGGTAAACCGCGAACAAAATGCAGCTGGAGGCGTGATTTACCAAAACTGAAGCTCTCCAGCCTTCCCAATCTACCGTCATTTTAGGACATCTCTCCTCTCCTCCATAGCGCAAGCTGCGCTGCACTGGTCAACGTATGGAGGGAAGGAGTCATGTAATGCTTCAATGTTGTGGGTGGGAGACGGCGGTGCTCGCGCATGTGCACACCAACCACACTTTGTTCGCGGTCTATCTGTAGTACCTGTTTCTTTGAAGAAACTTCTTGTTTATTTTTAATATGCAGGTTGCTTCGTAGATCTTGTTCAATTTGAAATTTCATCGTAAACCCTATACGTTTATCAAAAGTTAGGCCGAGGACTGCTTTCCATCAGTTATTAAAACACTGTTAAGAGAAATCCACGTTTTTAGCTTTGAAGACAACGAAGACGCAACCGGTGCCATGGCTAAATTAAATGCAACTGACTTATAAATTCTGAAGCGTTTCAGGTTTGAGAACAAGGAAGAAAAAATGTTTAAAGCAAGTCATTGTTGTCGGCATCGGACTCGCCCAATATAGCTTCAATGCAGCGGAAATGTGTAGAATTGACGAGAGTGAATGAGGAGCACAATAATAAAAATTGTAATGGTTTCTTCTTTATTGCTCTGTCACGAAAATTAAGACAATCGACGAAAATTTATAAAAATTCAGAAAAAAAAGAAAATATGTAAAACTACGTCCCGTGGTGTGAAATGTGTAAAAATATGTAACTTAAAATGCTGGAATAGGGGTCTTCACAGTTTAATTCGACATTTTAGCTTTTTTATAGTTACATACACAGCAACGGAATATGTAGTTACATAAAATGTGGCTCTATATGTACATAAAAGAGAGCACTAACTCAGTGGTGAGCCCGTTCGGTATGCTTATAGTGGAAGGTCGTGCAGTATCGGCCATGTTAAGTTTTTTGACTTCACTCTGTAGCTGTGGTGGTTAATCCGAATTTACTATATTATACTCTTACCTCAAGACATGTTCTATAGATAATATAATGTACTGAATTTTACTTTTTATTTATAGAACTTTATTACATCGAAAGTGAAAAAGCTAGAATTATAAGGCTTGTAGAAAGTGTCTTGCAGTATCGGCCACTGTTTCTTCAGTTACAATAAAGACTGCCAGTGATACATTTAGAACAATAGTAGAATACAAAAGCATGGGGACGTATTGTCACTATTTCTGCTTAGTTCACAAATGTTTAGCTCACTAGTTTACAGAGATCACAAGTATAGGGTTGCTGTAGGTCTCAGAATATCTTCCGTACGCTAAGAGCTACATTAACCACCATCAAGCACTCAGAGCTGACAAAGAACTGAAGAAAGGAAGAAGATATCCGACTGTAGCGTACGTGGATGCACAATCTTGCTGTCACATGGAGGGAAAAAGGGAAATCACATTAATGGCCGGTACTGCATGCCGGCCGATACTGCACGAACCTTTCCTGTTAGTACATAGCTATTCGTGGGAGCGGCGGGAAAGAAGTATCCAGATTTATTTGGTCGCATTTTTAATGTGCTTCTTTGTTAATGCGCTTCCTCTCTCTCTCTCTCTCTCTCTCTCTCTCTCTCTCTCTCTCTCTCTCTCTCTCTCTCTCTCTCTCTCTCTCTCTCTCTCTCTCTCTCTCTCTCTCTCTCTCTCTCTCCAATTAATCGCTAGCGAGCACTAAAGAATACGTTATCATTCACTACTGAGCGCAGCTGCATCCCTACAGTATGGTAAGATATTAATTTTGACAAATGCATATTTTGGATTTCCTATGAACAATGTAGGATGTTCTCTTTATATTGCTCTGATGCCCAATTTCACCAACAGATGTTAAAATCGACGTTAACAAATGTAACG
The DNA here is from genome assembly GCA_030765055.1 of Mantis religiosa. Classification (NCBI taxonomy): domain Eukaryota; kingdom Metazoa; phylum Arthropoda; class Insecta; order Mantodea; family Mantidae; genus Mantis; species Mantis religiosa. Next base: position 428,245,177 of record CM060950.1, on the reverse strand, counting down.
TAACAATTGTCACAGCGCTAAAACTAATGTTAAATTTTTTGCATTTCACCAACATGTTTTCTTAAAATGATAACAAACCTGTGTTAACGCCAAGAAACTTGTAAATATTACAGCTATAGAGGGCTATGCATGATTTTCTGAACGTACTCCGATGCGCTTTTGTTTTCATTTTCGTCTGCACAAATGGCGGATGAACAAAATCATAAATAAAGCCGTGAGACAAATTTCTCATCGACGGAGAAAGATTTGTTAATTGAAATGGTGACGAAGTGTAAGGATATCGTGGAAAATAAGATGACGGATGCAGTGAATGTAAGTGAGAAAGATGTTGCGGGGAAAATATTGGAAACGACTTTAATTCAAATGCATGTATCACTACTACAAGCACCAAACAACTTGTTAGTATTACGTAAATTTAAAATGAAGTGCGAAGAAGAACAAGTGCCTTAAACGTTACAAGACGGGAGGTGAACAATATATTATCCACATAATTCAGTGAATTATAAAATCTCAAAGTTATTAATACTTGAAGCAAAGGCGAGATCGGCATATTCCTTTCTATGTATATTCTTACTCATTACGTAAATTTAAAACGAGGTGCGAAGAAGGACAAGTGACTTGAACGTTTCAAGGTGGGAGGTGGACAATGTATTATCCACATAATTCAGTGAATTATAACATCGCAAGGTTACTAATACTTGAAGCAAAGGCGAGATCGGCATATTTCTTTCGATGTATATTCTAACTCATTACGTAAATTTAAAACGAGGTGCGAAGAAGGGCAGGTGACTTGAACGTTTCAAGACGGCAGGTGGACAATGTATTATCCACATAATTCATGAATTATAAAATTGCAAGGTTATTGATACTTGAAGCAAAGGCGAGATCGCCATATTCCTTTCGATGCAAGTTCTAACCTCTCTTGTACTTCCGCAGTAATCTTCATAGCAACATGTTTCGACAGTCTATACCTCCGTAAAACAATTTTCTTCGGATAGTTCCACAAAATTATTTCTCCTCATAGGCCGTACTCTATTACGAATGCCGTCTAGGTCTTAAATATAGCAAATTGACATCAACAGCTGAGTTCATGCTCGCCATCTTGAATATTTACACTTGTTAGGGACTTAACAACAGAAATTCGGTTTGTTAGTTTAACATGAGATTTAACACGAGTGTTACGCTAACACCTGCTGGTGAAATGCAATATTTGTTTTAACTATTGCTAAACTCGTGTTAAGTCTTAACATTTGTTGATGAAATCGGGCATTAGTGATTCAAAGAAATAAAAACATACTACAGGAGGACTGCAAAGCGCATTAGAATACCTACCTTAATTTGAATGAAATAATTTTTTTCATAAAGTTAGCCGTTTTCCAAATGTCTCAAAAATGTCTTGTAAATAACACAAGGACAAAAAGTAACGTTTCAAAGTTATGAATTAGTCTTGGTTAGACAAAGTTGAATGTGCGTAAATATATTTTGTGCAATGGCCATTAGCATTACAAACGTAAATAGTTGAATTTATTGACTTGGAAAACCGTACAGCAATTGTTTTCTTTTGATAACAAAGGTAGCAGCAGATGAAGAGGTGCACAAAGGTATCTCCTACACTGACTAGCCTGTGTAAATGTAAATTAGTTGTATGTACTCCTAGAGTGTTGTAATGAAGATTTTGATTAGCATGTGTTGCTACTCGAATTCGGTTCTTACGTTTACTTTGAATAGGTGAACATGCAACCCTTTATCGAAGCACTTCTGGATCCTTTTGCAAAGTTTTATCTCTGTTGTCATACTTTTACCACTCGTCAACGATAATGCATGACACTGTAACATTTCAGACTTAATTTTTGAAAATACAAAATAATATATAAGGTGCCTGTAAAGTCTTTCCAACATTAAAACTTCCTATATAATGAAAACTATTACAGCTGGAGTTTTGTGCTTTGGGACAGATGATAGATAAGCTCTTAAAATTTTGTTTTGATAGGGTCTGGTATAGTCTAACATGCCGTCAAAACAAGAGAAAGTGCAACGTGTTTCATGGTACCATGAGACAGGGTCACCTATTACAATTCGGAGGTGGTTTAGGAGGAAATATGGACTGGTGCAACCTAATTACAAATCTATCGTTGGTAGGTACACAAAGTTTAGGGAGACCTCCCGTCCAGGGTCAGGATATCCATCCGTAAAGGAAGCGAGCGTTGAGGCTGTGAAGCAAGCATTTCAAAGAAGCCCTTCCAAGTCTACTCGTCGTGCATCTCGTGAACTTGGAATACCACGGTCCACCGTGCATAAAATGTTACATAAGCGACTTCATCTGTAGGCTTATAAAGGTCAGATAGCGCAAGCTGTGAAGCCAAATGACCACCTAGGCCGTGCTGCTTTTGCACTGGATTTATGTTGAGGATATGGGACTGAAAAAATCCTCAGGTCGTCATGGAGCATGAGGATAACAGACCAAAGTAGATATCTGGTATGGCTTAATGCATGACATAAGGGTTATTAGTCCCTTATTATTTTATTGGGAACCCAAAATCAGCTAACATTTACCTGGACATGTTACAGCCATACGTTGCACCGCAACTTAATGACCTGCAACCCACGGTGATATTCCAGCAGGATGGCGCACAAGCACATTGGGGATTAAACGCAGGAGAGTTGCTGAATAACACATTACCCTGGAGATGGATTGGGCACGATGGTCCAACACCTTGGCCACCACGATCCCCAGATATAAACCCCTTAGACTTTTTTCTTTGGGACTATGTTAAGGACAAATAAGTAAATGAATCACTACATTAATAAATTAATGGATGAATGACGACATGAGTAAATGAAAATTTAAAATACTCCATCCTGGTACCTAATTCCTTAAACCCGACGTATATTTCAAACTTTTAATTTATTAAAATCAAAGCAACACAATTAATTACATAAAGATTCTTCTGATGAAACCTACAACTAGAATAAAAAGAAAAGAAAGAAAACATAAAACTAAAATAAAACCTGAACAGACTTCCTGCTCAACTACCATAGCAGATACCTAATTAAAATAATTTAAGCATATTAATGTAATTAACATTTTATCCTGTTAGTTTTAAAATACAAATATACCTTCGTGGCTTTCCACACTTATTTTAAAAAATAAACATTCATAAATTACTAATATTAAATTAATTTCATTATTTATATACTATTATTTAACTGTGTCAGTTGTAAATTATAGCTCTAGATAACATATCTGAAATAAAAAATTTAAAATTTATTTAAAAAAAAACGATCGTGATGTCATCATTTACAAACAATCAACGTTACATTAACGTAAAACTCAACATCAGCTTTCTCAATTCTATTACAATATACACATTAAATTATAACATTCAATAACAATTTCTTAATTACTCAATTCGCATTCCAACATACACTGTTATAACCTATTCTATCTCGATATACATATCAATTCTCATCATCAACGTCATCGCTATTATTATTTTATAAATTTTATTATTCATATTTTAAAACCATTAGATTAAACAAGCACATTTTAATTAACTAAATTTCTGTAACTACTAGTGCTGGTATCCAGCAAAACAAAATTGGTATCCAGTTTCCTAAATCTAGCTAATACTGGCATCCGGTGTATAAAGGTACTAGTAAGTAGTACTCATATACTAAACCAAAACTATATCACTAAATTACAATAGAATTCACAATTATAAAAAATATTCACAATTATAAGAGATGAACTGAAGAATTTTAAAATAAGAGTTACGCCCAGAAAGTATGTTCTATTTGGTAATAAAATTAAATTGTGTACAGATACAGAAAGATTATTTATTGCACAAAATCCTACAACTCTTAAACTACTTTTCAACACAACTGGCGAAATTTTGCAGGCATTTGTCATAGCGAGGCACAGGTTTATGTATAACTTCTCCAAAGAAGTTTGCCGCCTGTGTCTTCAACTAGTTGGAGACATTTTCTTTCAGCTCTTCGTCATTGTTGAAGTGCTGACCGCCAAGGACAGATTTGAGATGCAAAAACAGATGAGTCGCTAGGAGCTGTACGGGGTGTGGTCAAACACGTCCCAGCCAAATCCCTGTGTGGTCAAAAACTGAAGTACACTACCAATCCGTTTTGTTTTGAGCTGCTCAGTAAGAACGTTTGGCACCCAACGTGAGCAAAGTTATCGAAATTTCAGTTTTTCGGTAACAACTTCATGAACTAGTGATCGTAAGATTTTGGGGAAATTCCATAGCGAGAGCACTAATTGTAAACTAGCGGTTTTCCTGGATCTTGTCATCAACCGGGTGAACCAGTTCTTTCGTAACCAAAGATGGACGCCCACTTCGTTCTTCTTCTTGCACTTCACTACGTCCTTCACTGAACTGATGGACCCATCTTCTCACCATTGTATCACTTGTCGCATTTTGTCCGTAAACATCGCAAATTTGCCGATAAATTTCAATTGGTTTCACTTTCCTGGCATTCAGAAAACCAATCACAGATCTGATTTCACAAGCGGCGGGATTTTCAGTCAACACCGACATTGTAAACAAGCACAACAAAGGGTACGTGGCTGACAGCGATCTCACAATGGCGCACGTCTCTTCTCCTTGATACAGAGCGTCTACCGCGCATGTGCAGCGCTGTAGCGGAGATAAATTGAAACAGAACTTACTTTCTGGACGCCCCTTGTATATTATATAAAGGACTTGTAATAAATAACCTTCAAAATTTACACTCCCATTATTTATTTCTTCTTACAGCAAACACTAAAATCCTTTCAATAAAGGGTGTAAAGGACAGGGTACATGCAACACGTTTGAGAAGAAGCATAACTGATGCTGTTCCCGGTATCATCCGGAAATGCTGCAGAATGTATGGCGGTTAATTCAATATTGTTTAGATGCTTTGAGGGCGACGAACAGCGCACATGTGGAAGTGTATTGACAATATGGGTTGCAAACTTTTAGACTTTGTATTTCGTTTTACACAAACCACACAGGTTTGACAATTTTCGGTTAATATACAGTTTTAATATTGGAAAAACTTTGTGGTCACCTGTATATTTACATAGCTATCTTTCAGAATACCTGTAAATCAATTTTTAAAGCTAAAAATATTAGATAATAATTCTTCTACCAAGCTTTTGTATACGAGTATATATATATAGTGAAATAGTTTCTAAGTGAGAACCCAATTATTAGATAAATTCGTGCCTTATCCTGTTCAAGGCAAATACTTTGGGTTTATATGTTATATAGTTTTCTGATTCTCAATATCGGAATTGCTAAAAAAACAGGACTACAACGAAAACAGCACGGAAATAATTTTTTATATGTTGTATTCATATGGCTTTCTCTATGCCTGCTTCACTAAACTGTAATTACAAACATCTCCTTCATGTTAATCAAGTTAAATATTTCTAGAATCGGTAGTATAACACATTTATATGTAGGTACAATGGGAATAGAATAAGCGATAAGGTATTTTAAGAGATGGCTGCTGTGTGGTAGCTTTGATATTATATTCTGTTTGGACGACCAAGAGATGAAAAAAGAATAAGAAATAAGGACCTCCTTCCTCTCTAATTCCATCCTGAATTATGACGCAGCCCCTGTCTCCTAGGAACACTGAGACGGCATATAACCAGATATCAGAAAGACATTAACACAAACAATGGAATAAATATAAATAAATGACGTATACCAGAATAGACATATGCCATAATGCTGACATATACTCCGGAGACCACCACAGTGGTAAGGCCACTCTACGAAGGTCAGTAAACTCCCTTTGCAATCCCTGTAAACAAACAACCCTACTCTATTGTCTATTTTGCCGTCAAGGCGAATTTGGCGTCTCCCAGTTGGAAACCAACCCATTGTTAAAATGCCATGCGTGCTTCTGACAACAGGCTATCAGATTTTGACCGTCGCTCAGAACGCATGCTTCCGCATAAGTTTTTGCATGCGGACCGTTAGAGAAAGAATCTCTGATGTTAGGTCCAAAACTGGGAATTTTGAACACTGATCTCAAGTGGGGATAGTTAAGAGCCAATATAAAATTGATATTTATTCATGTGATTTTGTAAACTCCGAGAAATTCCTAGAGTGGGGTTAATTCAAAATGATGGCGGAAAGTAGGTTTTTATAGTAAGAGCACTTCAGCCCTGAGTTCTCCGTGAGACGGAGGTGCATTTGGCGCCACCTAACAAGTATACTTCCACGCCATGCACAGAGACAAAGTGCAATATCTAACAATCTCTCCAGTGAGAGTTAGCGCAAAGAGTAATATATAGAGAAGACGATAAGTATATCCAATTCGACTACGCAGTGCTACTGCCTCCGTTCTTCACATCACAATATTGACAGTGACGCTAAACACAGCAACCACACCGACGACGACTTTACGGTGGTGAGCGTAGGGGCCTAAGGATAACAACAAACTTCTGTCTACCAGATTCGAGGTGTCATCATTAACCCACAACTATCAGGACACACCCACTCCTGAAGTACAGGTAGGTTCTCATGCGAGAGTTACAAGTCACCTGGACCGGCTACAATCTCCCTTTCCTTAACCTCCTCACGCCACCGATCCTTAATTGTGAGGCGTTGAGCACAAGGGAGAGTTCGACGTGGTCCGCTACGGGCCAGACCGCCTCAATTAAAAAAGCCCAAGCATTTGAAAACTGAAACGAATGACATAGAATATGTCAGAAATGACTATCGACACAGAAAGTTATTAGACACAAAACATATATTATATGTAAGATATTATTTTTTGTGTAGTGCGACTTTATCTACATTTTACAGTTCGCCAGTTACTTAAGTCATCCGGAAATGTTCCTAAACATCTTCACCTTTGTTCAGGGAGTCACCTTCCCCTATTTGTTTTTGAATTTATGCAACCCGGTAAGCGATACATGTGACTTACGCCTTTCTTGAATGCATTGTAATGGATGATTTGTAGGGCCGTTTATAGAGAAAGAGTAAATAACTCGGTGCATAAGTGTTGTATCGGACAGAAAGCAATCACTCTGTATGTCGATTCCGAAAACCTCATACCCAGACACAGAAACTTGCATTAACAATTTTAGGTGAGTTTACAATCTTTTATTCGTTAGCATAAATTTAAACACGCCCCTGAAGGAACAGCCTATCACACGCATCAGTTGACAATATCTTTGGAACACAAAATGGCAGATCTACACAGTGGGCCCAATTGGATTTAAATCTTCAGCCAACACGTATTTTCATTGCACAGCGATGTCAAAAAGTGCTAAGAATTAGCTAGATTGTTTTCGCTTCTGTCAAAAATTACGGCAGCTTTAGCTCATCCAGTAATTGTAATGACGGATGCAGTTTTTTTACTGTCACTGCAACGGTCTCTAGAATTTAACTTTCACCTTTACTTTACCTAGCACAGAGGTATCCCGTTAATTGAATTAGCTAAGTATTCTATTATGCTTATGCTCTTGGACATTTCCAAACCCGATTTCCTAGTTTTTGTTGTTGTAATATACGTTCTCCAACGTTGAGTCAAATTGGACGATAAATGAAATGGACGAAATGATACCCAAATGACTCCGGTTCCATGGAACTTAGAGTTATCTGACATTCATCTATCAGGATAAGGGAAACCCCCGGAAAAATCCTGCCCGCCTCGGTAGCGCAGATGGTAGCATATCTGCCTCAAGTTCAAGAGGTCTCGAGTTCGAATCTCAGTTAGGGAAAATTACCTGGATAAGGTTTTTCTGAGGTTTTCCCTAATACTTCAAGACGAATGTCGGGTAACTCTTAAGCTCTATGGACCCTGGACTCATTTGAACATCATTTCACCCAATTCATTCACCGTCCGATATCACTTAATGTTGGAGGACGTAAATTACAAAGCAAAAAGCATAGCCGGAAAAAAGCCTCAACCAGGTAACTCACCCTAAACGAGATTCGAACTCGAGACCTCTTGAACGTGAAGCAGATACGGTGCCATCTACACTACCGAGGTGGGCGATTTTTCTAATTGTTTAATAGTTTTGGAATCAGTGCAAAATTGTTGGATATGAACTGAAGCTTTTCAGATAGTTCAAGCGATATCAGAGAATTTGCAGTTACAATAGTCTAGTGGCAGTTGTTTGGACATTTGATGGCCGTGCTGTACATCTGACATCATTCATACTTTGCGAGCAGCTAATCCGTATCGCATACGAGCGCACATTCCTCCGGGATTTTGATGTGTTGCATCACAATAAGATGTTGAACATAGACACAAATTTTGGTGCTAATAGCACGTTTCGGTTTTAAGCCACGCTGTCCTATCTCACTAGAAATGTTTTGTTCGCAGTATTACTGTGGGTACATTTCTGTTTTGAAGCACTGCGAGGTGAAATCCTACAGGGAGCAGTCTATCTCTGCTCGCTCTAACACACACGTCACACTAGAAGCGATCTGAAGTGTAGTGAAGGCTTAACTTCCACGTGAATGTCTATGTGGGTGGCAGCAGTGGCGGCTCGTAGTCAAATGGCGAATGAATCTCCAAGTTCAAACCGGCATTGTTTACGAGAAGACTTAGCACTGTTAATTTACACTGATAAATACACATGATTTTCTGTACCAACTCTTCTCTATACTGTTCCTACAAAATATTAGTCTTTTGTCTGCTTATCGTTAATCAGATAAACTTTCGTTGCAGTCATAGAAAAAATACATCAGGCAACAAAGATGGTCATACTTTTAAAAGGCTTGGTCGTTATAAAAATAGCTTTAGGGCACTAATGACCTAGTATTTGAACGTCCTTAAATATACTTCATTCGTGACGGCTTTGAAATTCCATGCCCTTTACATGGCTACGAGACGAAACAGTAAATATTTGAATATTCAAACAGCAACGAATATTTCCAAAATATATTAACGAAAAGCTTTGTTATTTAAATTATGTCCATTAATTAAACCCGCTTTTTAAAATGTGAATGCCACTAGGGATGAAAAAGACTTTAATGGCTGTTTCCAGAAAATACAGTATAATGCGATTGTGTTCTGTTTTGACTGTCAGCTTAGTTAGTGATTTAGTACAGTCACTTCACTTTTCCTCGCAAACAGCAGTGCAATTAAATACGCGCGAAGCAGTTTTCTTTTCCTTCTGCTTTACTCTGAGCATCGAACACTTGACGTCCCTAAACGCTCGCAATGGTACCCCTCACTGAAAGCTACAGCTGTCGATGCCATCTGAATATTGTGACTTTGTGGGTTCGTAAAATTAAAAGTAAATTTGCAGAAATTCAAAATGGTCTTTATTTCCATAGAAAGATATGCTTTGTACACCCTTTGCAGCAATATGACGTAACATACACCGACATAGTCTCCCGTGGCTTCTGCGCACGCAAATAAACAAAAGATTTCACTTTCAAATCACTGCGTGGCCTCGGTAGCGTAGATGGTAGCATGTCTGCCTCACGTTCAAGAGGTCCCGAGTTCGAATCACGGCCAGGGTGAGTTGCCTGGATAAGGTTTTTCCCGGGGTTTCCCTTATCCTTCAAGACGAATGTCAGGTAAATCTAAGCCCCATGGACCCCGGGCCCATTTGATCATCATTTCACCCATTCCATTCACCGTCCGATATGACATAAGGTTGGAGGACGTAAATTAAAAAAACTGCATCACGCACACGATTATCAGGTCCAATTACCACTGACTCACCTGGCGAACCACAACTTCTTTTATATCTCCACTCATTGTTCTAGTAATTAGTGGAACGTTCTGTAACAATCAAGAAAGCGAACCTTCCAGTCATCTGTGTCTTTCTCTGTTTGAGCGAGCATTTATCTCCGCGCTGCACTATCTGTCTCTTTGCGCGCGCCGGCCGCACCCGTCCCAACAATGCCCCGCGACAATATTAGAACGGAACCTGCTCATTCAACAAAAATTTACTATTTTACTCCTGAACAGATTCGCTACAATGCTCTCATGTTAGGGTACTTGGAAGCTTTATGCTTCCGGAAGGATCTCGTTTTCTCTCGATAGTGCTTCTGGAATTAACGTCAAGGAAGAGCCTTTTAATCACTTCAACCGGCCAGTTCGTCGGCCCCATCCACTTAGTAATCTCAGCTCCTAGCTGTCTTCATTTTAGGCAATATCTTAATTATATGTATTTTAATACAAATTTATACCCTTTTTGAGAAATGCGAACTTTTCTACAAGTGCCCATGTATGGGGTAGTTTAAGATGCAGTACTTTGTCTATCTCCACATGTAGATGATATGGATTCTCCCTTCCCCAGGAAAGGGAGTGTACGTCGAGGTGATACCTTGAAAAATTAATCTGACGAAATAGACAACTATGATTGTTTCAAATCAGGGCATTTGTATCCTGCATTAATCATTCCATACATTAATGTTGATAACGATTGCAGCGTGATTAACATTCAAATTTGATTTGAATCGGATGTAATATGCGTGTGTAAATAGGGATTACTGACAGTTGCTATCGCATTTGTCTCTATAGCACTAGTAATAGCGTACTGCCTCAGGTTCAAGAGGTCCCGAGTTCGAATCTCGCTTAGAGTGAGATGCCTAGATTTTATCCTATCCTGAAATAAGAATGTCGGGTAAATCTAAGCTCTATGGACAGTGGACTCATTTGAGCATCATTTCACCTATTTTATTCATCGTCCGATATGACTTAACATCGCAGGATGCAAATTAAAAAAAAAGCTAATGTAGAAGCATATACCTAGCACGCCGTGGGCTTATTTTGAAAGCGTTTGCGTTTCAGCTTGTTCAGAAGATCCAAAAACTGTACATTATTAATACTTGAGTGAGTACACTTGAATTTAAAATCCTTAACTGAGAGTGTTACAGAAAGCATGAAAGCTAAAAGTTAGACACATCACACCGAGCGGGATGTCTCAGGCGGTTTCGTCTGTGGCCTGCATTCGGGAGGCCCAGGTTCGTTTCCCGTGGCCGACCTACCTCACCCATGGGTTTTTCTGGGGGTTTCCCGGGTCGGCGAAGGAATGCTGAGTAGGTTAATTAGATCCCCAGAATTTCCTGTCCCTCCATATCATTTCCATTATTATTTCATATCTCTCACCTGGTGGTTTCTTTAAGGGTAGAGGTGTCGACGGGTGTCTCGGCAGGATGATATACTCTGAGGTACACCACTTCCTCCTCCGGTAGGTCCCGAACAGTAAAGGAGCTTCCGAATCACTGGGTGACCTCCTGTCGCTTATCGCGGCGGGAGGAAGTTATTTTGGCTCGGTTGCGAATTGGCCATTGTCATTTTAGCCACAGCTTTTTATTAAACCGGACACCGGCTCCAGTTTGCCCACTCTGCGGTGCCGAACTGTCGGTGCGCCATGTATTTTTAGATTGTCTTAGATGAGCACGTCTCCGCTTGTCTCTCCAGCTGCCGGCCAGCTTGGCAGAGATCCTCGGGATGACGAGACGGCGGCAATGTTTTAGCGTTCGTTTTATCTGTAAATTTTAGGATTTAGGCCCTAATAGTTAGGGTATTTTAACCATTTTAACCCCATATCAGGTTTTAATGGTTTTAGTTTCTTTTTTAGTCTTTGCCACCGTCGTGCGGGTGTTTTATCTTGTTTTTATTTGATTGATTGCCATTTAGTGTTTTAGTGTTTTAGCCTTTTAATTGGTTTTTAAATCCGCTGGTTTTTTAAGGGGCGCTGATTACCCAGTAGTTGAGCACCCTTAAACATCATCATATCATCATCATCATCATCATCATCTTCATCATCTGGTAGGTCGGTTCTCCGCTCCTCTATTTCGACCATTTCGGGACCGCCAGCCTGGGATCTTTGGGGCTCAGATCGCCTGCCTGCCTGGGATCTTTGGGGCTCAGCTGCTGGGCTGGTTGCCGTCCCGCTGTAGGGGAGCAAGTTCGTTGTCCTGGCCTGTCGGGGGAAGTCTCTATCCAAGTAAACTGTAGGGACCCTGCCCACTGTACTGTCGCGACTCCTTGTGTTGGCCGCGCTGTCTCCTTCACCTCATCTTTCCTCCCGGAGGTGCCCCACTTGGGGACATAGGAACAATGGGCCCAGCATTGTGGCCTACATACCGGATCCCCTCCGTAATGAATTCCCCATCCTAATCCTAGATACAGCACGATCAAATGTATGCGTAATGGACCAAGCAAGACTACGACGCAATAAACTGTGAAGTTCACAATTCAAAGGTCCCTGGGTTCGATTCACATCGTCCTCATACTCTTAACTTAGCTTTTTCGTAATATCCACACGGTATTTACGAAATGCATGCGGGTAGGGGACAGATTTACCAATTGCGTGCTAAGGTTTTCTACGGAGTCCTAGAGTTACGTGCCAACCAAAACACGTAAATTTTTCCTTCTCATTTTTCAGACTTATAGGTTAGCTGGACTGGTAGCTTAGCCCTGCTAAAAAGTTGAGGCTGGTAAAGTTAAAAATATCATATACATTATATTATACTTTTACAGTTTCATGACTTAATTATTCGACTTCGTCAAACTTCGTCAAACTTTGGGAAGATAATGAAAACATACTTTTGAATGAACTGAAATGGTGTTAAAATAAGACCTGAAGCTTTCCTGATGACGAATATGCTCAAGTTGTTTTCGGGAAGCAAGCCAGGTGAAAAGACGATTAGAGATCTACGTTTCGGGAGTGTGCATCTCTCCCATCATCAGAGTGTTTATTAAATGTTATAACCACAAATGAAACACAGGATATAACACAAATATAATCAAAGGCAAAACACTATCAAAATTCGCATTACCGAACAAAAGACTGTTTTCGGTAAATTAAATGCCAGGTCAGGAGATGGCGTGAGTATATAAAATTAATTGGTTCAAAGAAACGTAACTACTTAACTTGATTATCAAGCTGTATTGATCTTTGCTTCTTAAGTCGACGGATTTCCATTTTAAATGCCGGATTCCAAGATGAGCTGAACTCTTTTTTGTTGCAATTACGTCCTCCAACGTTAAGTCATATCGGACGGTGAATGAAATTGGTGAAATGATGCTCAAATGAGTCCGGGGTTCATGGAGCTTAAAGTACCCACAATTCGTCTTGCAGGACAAGGGAAAACCCCGGAAAAACCCTTATCCAGGTAACTCATCCTGAACGAAATTCGAACTCGGGACCTGTTGAACGTGAGGCAGACGTGCTACCATCTGCGCTACCAAGGCGGGTAGGAGCTGAACTAAAATCCAGCATCACGGTTAAGCGTGCTCCTCTCGGAGGAAATAGCCAAAGCCTCCTTAATTCAGTCTTTTGTTCAGTAATGCGAATTTTGATAGTGTTTTGTTTTGTTTATATTTGTGTTGTATCCAGTGATTCACTTGTGGCGATAATATTAAATAAATATCCTGATGATGGGAGAGATACACATGCCAGCCTTGGTAGCGTAGATGGTAGCGTGTCTGCCTTACGTTCTAGAGGTCTCGAGTTCGAATCTCGGTTAGGGTTAGTTACCTGGATAAGTATTTTTCCGGAGTTTTCCTTTAAAAAGACGAATGTCAGGCAACTCTAAGCCACCGTAAAGTCGTCGTCGGTTTGGTTGCTGTGTTTAGCGTCACTGTCAATATTGTGATGTGAAGCACGGAGGCAGTAGCACTGCGTAGTCGAATTGGATATACTTATCGTGTCGGTTTCTAATCGTCTTTTCACCTAGCTTGCTTCCGGAGGACAACTTGAGCAGGAAATGTTATATCAGTGGCTTGTAATTCCATTATTTTATTATGAGCAGCAGTTCTTCTTCTTTGAATATTACTGGTCGTCTAATGGCTGGTTCAGAGTGTATTTTTATATACACTTCGGCTTGAATGCCTTCCAGGATGTCTAACAGCTGGTAAATGTTAGGGTGTGAGGAGTAAAACAAACTGTTTAAATGTGCGCGAAAGGACTAACATGCATTCGTGGTATGCATGGAAGAGGAAGAAAACCCTGCACTTAAATTTGGAGGAAATTGGCTATCTGTATGATTTAATTTTGTAGAATATCACAAAGTTCACGGACTTGCCCATCACTGGGCTGTATTGCCATGATGTCATCAGTAAAACAGTCTTTAACTTTGTTGGGATTGAAGTACGAAAGACCGAGAAATGGCTTCAGAAAATTACCAATCACAGAATTCTTTTTTATCAGCAGTACTATGAACAACATTTTGAAACTTCCTCCACCAACCGTGTCCGAAGGAAATTTACATCCCCGTAGGTTTACACCTGGTAGAATACGTAACAGTGAAGCAAACAAATATATAAAACTATAACAATTTGTAACTAAAAACTATAAGAAATGCGTAATGTGTAATGTTAATGTCAGAGGTTCTACTCCTATTAGTCCTGGACTCTTAGGACCAAGGACCCGCGCCTCCTTCGACCAGGGAGTTACCGAGTTGTCCCAAAAGGGCGCCCGGCGCCTCCGTGGGGCTTTCCGTAGGGCAAGACCCAGAGACTAACAAGCCCTCACCCCATCTGGTCCTGTGGACTCAAGACGGGATGGAAGTGGATACGCCACTTACGCGCGCCAACTCCAAAATGGGAAGGCTACCGATATGACCTCGGTGGGGCCGCCTGGTGATCTAGCTATGCTGGCTAGTACGCGGGAATATTAATGGCTTCCCTCAATCCCGTCCAGAGACGTACCCGATCACCCACGGGTATCTGGAACCATTGCCTCCTCGAGTCCAACCCAATCCGAACAACTCCCATTCAGGGAGGGGCTCGAATGTTCGGACCGAGGTTCCTCTAGTGACGTCAGAGGTACCACGAGTGCTAGGGGTCCGCAGCGCCCGCATCACGGCAGCTGAAATGGGCGGATCCCCTCTCCGACGGGGACCGTCGCGATCGCGATTTCATTTAAAACTTGTAAACATCTCCAGCCGGAAACAACAAAGCTGTCGTCATCGTTACGAACGCTAGATGTTCTTGTTAGTACTACCAACATCTGAAAATAAAACAAATTTAAAAGCAGAATCGACTGCCGGTATTTCAAAATTCATTACGCGATATTTGTTTTTTAAAATAAATATTTTTTCCCAAGCCATCAAATCTATCGTACCATTTAATTTTTTTAATAACTTAACTTCCGGATTTATTTCATGGTTATCTAAATGACCAAAAATTTTCTGCTACGGCCGATTTTTCAGTCTCTTTATACTAAATGTTACGAAAATGTTCTGTCGTTCTGGTTTCTAAATTACGTTTGGTCTTTCCACTTTATCACAATCGAAACAATTAAATTGGTAAATACCAGATTTTTTACTATTAAGAATGTTATATTTTTATAGAAATTCAATAAAGTTTTAATAATATATTTATTTTGAGGAACTAATGTTGTATCTAACTCTAAGTATTTTTTGAAAACGTTTATTAACCCAAGAATGGTGAGTACATTTTTTACAGTTACAATAAAAGACGATTATAATTTTAAAATTATTTACCTACCATCCTTGGGTTAGTAAACGTTTTCAAAATAATTTTAAACAGTTTAGTATCACTTTAGTTCCTCAAAATAAATATATTATTAAAAATTTATTGCATTTCTCTAAAAATATAAAATTCTTAATAATAAAAAATCTGGTATTTTTTAGTTGAATTGTTTCGATTTTGATAACGTTTATATTGGAAAGACAAAACGTAATTAAGAGACCAGAACGAAAGAACATTTTCGTAACATTTAGTGTAAAGAGACTGATAAATCGGCTGTAGCAGATCAGTTTTAGTCATTTAACCATGAAATAAATCCAGAAGTTAAATTATTGAAACAATTACATGGTGCAATAGATTTAATAATGTGGGAAAATATATTTATTTTAAAAAACAAACATGACGTAATGAATTTTGAATTCCGGCAGTCGATTTTGTTTTTTAAATTTGTTTCGTTTTCATATTTTGGTAGTACTAACAAGAACATATCAACTTCTAGCGTTTGTAGCGATGACGACATTTTTGTTTGTGGTTCCGGCTGACGATGTGGAAGAATTGCTATGAAATCGCGATCCCGAACAATTTATAAGAAAAGTGTTATCATTTCTTATAAGATCAGTGAAGTTTAAAGTTAGAAATTATTATATTTGTATACACTACTGATATAATATTGAATATACACATTTACTTATAATCAAAATATCTTAAAGGCGTTGTTTTTAATCAAAATAGTCATTTCTGAAGGAAAAACCAACTTTTCTAAGAACATAATAATGTGGTGGGTATTTTCTCTGTCAGATTCTTTGAAGATGTTGAACTAAAATACCAAGTTTGGTATTTAACCTACGTTTCTTTCCTGATTATAATGAGACATATACAGATAGTTTAAAATATTTTTCAAAACCTGTGTTTCCAATGAAGTCTTGGTATCGGCTTATGGCTGGAGTGCAATACCTTTTCTACCCACAGTATACGTGGTACAAAAGATAAATGTGGTAGACAGTGGAGGACTTCATTAAAAGTGACGCTGTAGGCAAGACATGGTGGGCGTGTGTACGTCGCAGGCCACCCAGACAGAGGTAGTGGAGTGTTTACACTCTCTGAAATCCTCTTTGCCCATCCGATTTGCATTAATACTTAATTGTCCCACACTCCAAGCAGAGCAGCTTTCAGCGAGTACAAAGACCGCCATTATACGTTACGAACAAAAGAATTCCCATTCTTATTAAAATTCTTATCTTGTTTCTTAACTGCTGCCTTACTTTAGAAACCAAATACGACCTCTGGTATTAAGTTTTAAAAGTATAATACCTTGTTAAAATCTTCAAAACAAACTCAAAAGTTATCAGATTGCTGATATGCACTGTGAAAACGTTGTGTAAATGACTATCAAACAATGCAGCAATGATATGTTCCGCTTGTTTGCTTCTAAACTGAAAAAACCTGCATTACAGTACAACCCAGAAGTGCTTTATCACCTATCCCTTTTTATTTCCAAAACCTTCCACATCATTTCTCAAACTAGTATTATAAAGTAATTTTTAAATATTAATATACGAGGTGAGTCACCTGCCCTAACTATTTTTGAATTTATGCAATGTGCTAAGCAACACATGTGATTTGTGCCTTCTTGAACTCATTCTTATGGATGATTTTCACAACAGTTTATAGAAGAGGGGTAGATAACTCAGTGCACAAGCGTTGTATGGGACAAATCAGTCACTATGTATGTCGATTCCAAAAACATCATACCAGTGATAATTTAGACGAGTTTACAAACTTTTATTCATTAGCGTACATTCAAGCACAACTTTAAACACGCCCTTGAAGGAACAACCTACCACATGCATCAGTTGACAATAACATTAGAGCACAACATGGCTGATCTACACAGTGGGACCAATTGGATTTAAATCTTCAGCCAATACGTGTTTTCGTTGTACAGCCCTGTCACAATTACTAAGAATTAAGTTTATTATTTTCGCTTCTGTCACAAATTACGGCACCTTTAGCTGACATAGTAATTCTAACGGTGGATGCAGTTTTTTTATTTGTGTTAGAGCTATCAAAACGAGCTCGAAACACTGTATGAAACTGTAAAAAGCTGTGAAGATTGCAGGTGGGCCTTAGTTCCACGGTTATTTATTCGTGTAGGAACCTTCCCTCAAAAATCAGCGTTGGCTGCATGGTATTATACAGGTTACTTCATCACTCTACCACTTTAACTTGTGTTCAAATCCTTCGTGGTCAGTTCAAAACTTTTATTACGCTCGGTTTTACTTCTTGGGGCCTATAACTTGATATTATAACACAAATACCATTTTTATAACATTACAGGCGTTTACAAAATACAATAATAGCCATGATTTCTACTGGCACATAGTTATAAATGTATAGTTTGTAGTAGATATTTTATTAGGGTTGTATTGTGCTTGACCCATTCAACCAAGTATCACACCTTTCAGAAATGCAAAGTATAACATAAGATTTAAGCTTGAAACAAAAACTATTAGATTTAATGTCGTCGACCATACTCCTAAAAATGAAAGCCAACTGCGTAACGTGGTATACAACACCAGATACGGTAAAGATAATAAGGACTCACAAAATTAAACATGATCCCTAATTAAAGATAAAGATAGCCTGCAGTTTCCCTTTTAAGGGCAAGGGCCTCTCCAGCGTGACGGTAGGGTGAGCTCAGCACAACTTGTAATATGGTGAGCTGGTCCCTGAAGATTCCTAATATATCGGATTGTCATTCTTGTGTCTTTGGCTGACAAGAGAACCAGCATCAACAGTAAATAAATTAGTAACTAAAATACAGACAACAAAGATTAGGAGAAAGAAAAACACCTAAACAATTTTTAAGTCGATTCGTACCTAGGCCTTGCATCTCCATGCGTATTCCAGCAACTAACTAATGCACGCGGCCAGCTGTCACGTGACCTATGTCGCTGTTTGGGCAAGCACAATTTACCCCCTTGATAGTACTATATGCATGTAAAACCGTCGTTTATTTAAGCTTTTCACAGCTTTCTTGATCTTCATTCAGGGCTGTAAGTATTAATGCTCTGTGCCATATTACTGATTAGAAGGGCAGAACTTCAATAACGGCTTTTGTGCTGAAAGGGTCAATGTTTTCACATTAGACTGTAAACTGCGGGTTGCATAGATAAGAATAAATAGGGACAGCTGACTCACCTGGTATACACAGTAAAATTTGGATGTGCCACCTTACACGGCTAAACCTACCCATTATTCAACTAAATATTCTTTTAAAATAATGTTGTTCTATACACTTCACGTTTAACAAAATAAAGTTTGTAGAATTGATTTCACTACATATTTCTTTGTATGCCTACTGGTAATATGGGAATGCAGTAGGCTTAATCGACAGTAAACTCTTTGTAAGAAATGTATGGAATCTGATTTTTTCTGTTTGTATGACCAAGAGCTAAATAAAAGTATAAGGACTTACCTGGAGAAAAATATAATTATTCGAAAGGAGTATCTTGGAATCCGCCTTATCTACCAAATAAAAAAGGAAATATAATTCACATGAGTTATTTTAACCAGATTTACATTTTTGTGTAGTGAGATCTTGTATATCTCTAACGGATTATTAGCTATGCAAAATTCATTCAAAAAGAAGAGTATTTCAGAGGCAGTTCCGAAATCATTCAAGATAGGCATTTCATTTGTCATAAACTATACATATGCTATTTTATCCCATTCAGTCAAATTATTATCGATACGATGATATAATAAAGCTTTAACCCGGGATCACTCGCGTCATTTGTCACGCTATCACACCCTTGTTAAATTTTTTCCTAACAAAATGTATTTATGTTAATATATACAGGGTGTTTTAAAACGACACCGAACGAACATACAGAAGTAGTTGCTCAAATTCGTTGTGGCACATATAGATAGCTTTTACCGCCAATAAAGCCGCATAAAAATGCTCCAGAATGAGTTTAGATTAGGCAGTGACAGGAACAACGACGCGTGCCTCACGCTGTAGGAGCTCGCAGGTATAGGTCACACGCCGTGCCACGTGCTGTAACTGTTTGTAAAAATACCGATATACTCCGCAGTAGCTTGCTTGCTACTATTAAGAATTTCTTTGTCTTATGAAACCGCAATAAAGAAACAATTGCTTAGTTATTGCTTATGAGTGTGTAACGTATTCCAAAATTCCGTTATACCAGTCCATGATGGCAAATAAGCTGGTGGATATATGCAACTTATACCTTTTAGAGGAAAGTTAATGTTACTGAGGTTGAGGATGGAAGCATTAAATAATAACAGGAACAGAAAGCAACATCAAACAATTATAGAAAAATTAACCGAAACTAAATGACTTATACAATGAGAGGAGCATTTTATTACACGTGTTTGATAATACTAAATAAAGCGTTTGTAACTGAAAAGGAAATTGTTGATATTTACGTAACTGGTTGAAAGTATTATAGAATTAAGATCACAACAAAATGCTCTAAAGTTAAACAAATAAGTATTATCATTAATGTAACTATATTTTCAATTCATATTTTTAATGAAACTAAATAAATGGTGCGTTCGTTGAACTCGCTTCAGCTCTTCAATCCATCAAAACCATATCCGTTATTTCGGCGTTCATATAGCGCTCTATATTGCTTGGATTTGCAAGAGCAAACTTGCAACTCTTCCAGTTATTAGTTGACTTTTGTACAAATAATTGCCCTCTGCCTGAAAGGTAGGCTAGGATCACTGATAAAGTGCAAGCAGTAATGTTTTTGTTTTCGTGACATGTACGTCCCAATAACAACTTTCGAGGTTCCCACACCAGTGGTTCCTGCTCTGCCTAATCACATAATGTAATATTTAATGCTGCATAAAGTTACACTTAACAGAACATCGAAGCTGCGACACAGAAATATATTGTGACTGTGGGTTTCGTAGAATTTAAAGTTCAATTTGCCGAAATTCTAAATGTTCTTTACTTCCGTAGAAATACACTGTTTAATCCTCATGTAACAACATTACCTCACATATACAACACAATCTTCCAAGGTCGATGACAATAACAAACAGCGTTCAGCTCTCGTTACATCAACAACACTTTACAGCTGTTTACTCTCCTGTTTTACAACTGTCCGCTGGCGTGTCACAATCTCTTATATATCTCATGCATAAGTTCGAGAGGTTTCTCGTACAAATCAGAAACCAAATTTTCTCTGTCAATCATGATATCTCTAGAACCTTCCAAACGTGAAATCCTATCTGTGTCGGCAAGCCCTTTACCTCAGCTATCTTTATTTGCCGGCTCTTGGTGTACACTAGCCGCGCTATTGTTGACTGCTTATGCAAGCTGTTTATTACCGTGAAACACTATCCGCCGTCTATTATCTATTTGTGCCGAAACTTTTATGCCCGTTACCGTGACAATATAGTCATTACAGTTCACTTACAATTTGCATGTACAACATTGTAACTATCTTTAAACTACAGTGAACCAAAGATATATGTATAAAATTATGCTCCACAAGGAACATTAAAGAAAGCTGATATTTCTTCAAAATCTCTTTGAGGAGAGTCTCACATAGCACGTGAATAACACTGGGCCGTTGTCTCGAATTCATGATTTGTACGTACAACAATGCGAGCAATTTTCCTGTGCCGTGGCGTAGTGGGCTAAGGCATTGTTGTCTTGGTTCCCTGCCACGGAAGACGGCCCAGGTTCGATTCCACCCCTAGCGGTGCGGATTTTAAGTCCACTGAGCATCGTGAGGAAATGGGGAAGCTTAGGATAGTTAAGCGACCCTGGTCATGAAAGCCAACTTTCCGGCTGGGGGTGTCGAGATGCTGACCACATCTCCTCCCCGTATCAGTTGGATGATCGCCCAACTCTACCTTGCGTCTGTGGTCGTGAGGCCGGCAGTCGGTTTCGCAAGCCCTCTTCCGATATGGACTGTAGTGCCACGGGTTTAACTTTATCAATGCGGGCAATTACATTATCAGGAAGAAATAATTTCCAAAAACCAAGAATTGTCTTTGCATCAGGTAGCTGTGTCATACTATTCTGACATGCAATTTTTGTTGGAGGAGCTTTGTTCTTGAATCATTTTGCCTCATTTTTACCCTCAAACATTTCGCGGTTTCCTAGTTTCTTTTAAAGATAAATTTATTTAATGTCACCTAACAACAATGGTCATGGAGTTGAAAGAGCCGTCGTGTTAGAGTCGTCAGATTGTTCGGTTTCTGTATCAAGATGCTGTGTTCAGGTAAACCATTAGTTTTGTAGTGTAGATCATCTATGTGAATATCATCCACTGCTCCTCAAACCACTTGAGAAGCTCTTCTCCTGTAGCCATGTTGATCACTAAAAACAACAGACAGTATGAATGAAACGTTAGAAGAAACAACGGAAAAATACAAAAGCGTAATGATGTATGGTATTTCAGCTTATGTTTCTCATAGGCAGGACAATTAATGTTGAAAATATTTACAAATAAACATAAGTGCTTCAGAGTAAACTCCGTGTGTCGATAAAAATCAACAAGACTCTCCTGTGTAGTGCTACTTGCGCAATTGTCGGTTTCAACTTCTACTGAGAAAAGTAAATGCCAGTGATATAAATGCCCAGTGTCACGTAGGGAAATTACAGAACAGTGTTACGCGTTAATTTCCACGTTAGAAAAGATCTAGCAATGCACATCGCTTTGGATCCTTTGAATATTACTGCTCTTAACAATGTTTGCGTTCTATTCATACACTAAATTTCACTTGAATGGTATTTAGAAGTATGAAGAACGAAAAAATAAACAGCTGCTAGCAACGCCAGCGATCGCGGGTTAAAAGGTATTTTTTAGAAAATCAAAAATCTTGAAACATCTTCCATGTTAGGGGTAGCTTGAGGTGAGAATATCGTCGTGTTGCACCTTTAGAAGATACTGTGACGCGGCTTCTACTCTCCATTTCATATAACCTTGCCCCGCTGACATATATCACTCCGCGTGCAACTACCTTCCCCCTCATTCTAATTGGCTAATGCTTTCGCGCCATAGGCCATAGGCGATGCCTTCCCTTCACATTTAAACCTGCAGTAGGCGTCATAATAATTGCCAGAAAGATAGATAAAATCATACAAAAAGAACATAAAGGCATGCAAAAATAATGAAGTTTATAATGAAACTGAGCAAGTTGAAACTGAATGAATGAACAATGAAACTGAAACAAGTTTATAATGAAAGGCCTTCGGCCTTTTCCACCGGATTTTTTAAACCAGCGCACATACCTTGCAAAAATGCTTGTCTTTCCATCTTAAAAGTCGTGTCACGCCATACTTGTTGTGTGTCCTGCATTCACCCAAGTCTCGTCAAGGTAGTATATTTTGCGATTTGTATCCAGGTACAGTCTGATTGTCCTTAAATGACGTCTTCGCCACACAACAATATCGCCCCTGGAGTGGTAAGTTGTCCTATTGTCTCAATTTAATGTCGCGATATTTCTACGCATCTAACACACCTATAAGTTCAGAGCACAGCTGTTCTACTTCTCTGACTGACAAAGACGGATTCATCTCTATGAGTGCATTTAACATATGCACCACAATTCTTTTTTCCGCCGCTTTGTCAAGGTTTTCCCTTGCGATGATTCAGCGAAAAACTGCCGTAGAGTCTGCCATTATACATATAATAAGTACTCGCGTAATAAACGATCAATAAAATAATTTAGCTCTCGCACTCGGCACAACACACCTTCGAATGGCGATATATAGCTAACCCAGTTCAAAACAAGGTCAGTGATAAAAGTAATATAAACAAATATGTCATCACTACTGCTAAAGCACGTGCTATCGTGTCAGAAAGACGGGTATGATAGCAAAGGAACTTCCTCTGTACTTCGTTTAATTAACATGCATTTCAGATAAATCAACTCTGTTGCGTAATATATTTAATTCAAACAGTTACGAAATAAGTTACGAACTAGTTTTTCCCGCACAGCAGTCTGTACCACAACAGCAGCCAATGAGAGATGATTAGGTCATGTGACCGTTAAGAGATACGGGGCAAGCTTATGTGAAATTAGCACTTAGCTTCAGTAGCTCCGGACCGGCCAGTCGGAGACAAACAGAGATAAGTAGTGCTCTCACCTAACTTAAACACAGAAACCGTATCATCACATAACCATAATCTCCTGGAAACTTGTCCTGGAACTCTAACCAATTGCTATATAAACGAAAGTTTTCTCGAGTTAGACGAATATGCGAGTTAGGTTGCGTTTCTGGTGCAAGAAAAACCGTTGCTCTCCGAGTGAGTTTGTGAACGTGCAGTGCGGTGCTTCTAGTGCAAGAGAGATTGGGGCAGTACATAGATGGTCTGAAAAGTTTTCGACCTAGTAAAGATACAACTCATTTATTTAGAATTTATTTTTCAACATAGTCTCCTTGTAACTCTACACACTTCTCTCCGCGATGCTCCCATCTCTTTAACCCATCCAAATAGTACTCGGCGATTTTCTCTGCAAAATAATTGTTCACGGAGGTGATTGCCTCTTCATTTGACGAAAAGCTCTGTCCTCCAAGCGCAATTTTCAGATGAGAGAACAAAAAGAAGTCGATTGGGGATAGATCTGGTGAGTAAGGCGGATGGTCAAGCAGTTCAAACCGTAATTCGTGGATTTTCGCCATTGCAACCGTTGAGGTGTGGGTTTTTCCGTTTTTAAGGTAATCGATTAAAATAAATTTGTGACTACCCCAAAAAGCTACCCTAAAAGCAGTCGCCATCACTTCCCCAGCCCAAAAAAAGTTTTTGCTCTTTGGGGCCCGGTTTCCCCTTTGCAGTGCACTGTGTGGACTGTATTTTTGTTTCGGGCGTATAATGGTGAATCCAAGTTTCATCTGCAGTAATTAATCAGCGCCAAAACTCGGATTTATTGCGCCTATACTGCGCCAACAGAGCGTTGGAAATGTTCATTCGAACACGATTTTGGTCTAAGGTGACCAAAAGCGGCACGCAACTCACGGACAGCTTCCTCATGTCTAAATGTTGATTTAACATGTGACAAACACGTTCTTGTGACATGTTCATAGCCTCTGCTATCTCTCTCACTTTAATTCGGCGGTCGTCTAACACCATTTGGTGATGTTTTCGTCGGTACTTGCAGCTTTTGGTCGTCCCGAACGTTCATCGTCTCGCAAGCTCTTACGGCCACGTTTAAATTCAGCTGCCCAAAGTTTCACTGTGTTAAATGATGGTGCAGAGTGCCCATACACAGAATCCAGCTCATCTTCGATTTGCTAAGGCGTATTTCCTTTCAAAAATGTCAGCTCGATACTCGATTTTGTCGATTTTCATAAAAACACTCGTATCAACTCACTCAAACGATTGTTACATAACAACTGAGCGTCCAAAATGGCTGAAACTTTGTTGAGTAATTGTGAGCAGACGGACTATGAAATTCACTAGCTTTTATTTACGAGTGCTTCCACCTTCATGTCGAGGTCGGACCCTCGTATTGCGTTAGCAGAGATTGAGCCATCCGGAAGAAGAGGCTACGTTGTGGGTATTTCACATCATCGAAACATCACGAAGAAAGTAAAGCGATAGTGAACCGAACTAGATCACACTAACGAAGAGCAGCGAGAACTTAATGGACTGACAGGTAATATATTTGTACATAGTCACGATGGCAAATCGAAGTACAGTTTTGATATGTGCTGTTCACACACGCACGCAGATACAGAAACACGCGCATGCGTGCGGACCTCTTTCTAGGCATGCTATTTTCAATACATGTTTCCGGTGAAATCTCCATGTCGTATATTTGCAGGCAATGCCTTAACTTCACTACTCTTATGCACCTACGTGGTAGATGAATGAAAACTGCGTCTTCAGGGATGTAGGGTATCTCAAAACATGTTCATTTATAGATGTCTAATTTTCGAATATTTATGTCGAATGCAATTTTTCCTCTGTATTTTAGGTGTGACGTAGAGAAAGCAACATTTAGTGAGTAGCATAGCCAGGATATAAGAATTAAGTTTTTTACGGATATTTAATACATCTCTTTCACATTGCGGCCACCATACGGAAGAAAGCAAGTCAGCAGACACTCCTGGAATTTTTATCGCCCGTACACAATGCATTACGCTTGTTTATGACTCGCAACCGCATGATCTATTACACAAATATAACTATTTGTAACAAAATCTTCACTTATCTTAAGAAAATGCCAGTTTTCTTATTAATTGAGATCGATTTCACAAGCAAATCGTCCATCAACACACTTCATTGTCAAGGATTCCGGTTACCATTGTATTATGTTTTTTGTTCAAAATTTAGTACGCGATGTTTATCTTTAAAAATAAATATTTCTTCCCAAACCATTAAATCTATCGGACCATTTAATTGTTTGAATAATTTAACTTCTGGATTTTTTCATGGTTAATTGACCAAAAATGATCTGCTACGGCCGATTTATCCATCTGCTTCTACTTTTATACTTAGTATTACGAAAATGTTCTTTCGTTCTGGTTTCCAAATTACGTTTCGTCTTTCCAATATAAACCTGATCACAGTCTAAACAATTAAATTATGAAATACCAGATTTTTTTAATTATTAGGAATTTTATCTTTTTTAGAGAATTCTAGAAAAATTTTAATAAGATATCTATTTTGAGGAACTCAAATTATACCAAGCTCTTCATTTTTTAAAATGTTTATCAACCCAAGGATGGTACGTAAATTCTTTAAAGGTATAATCGTCTTTTATTTTTAAGGGTAGAAATACCATTAACAGTTTTTTGATATTTAAATTTTTCAATTTTTTTACTTATAAAGTCTTTATTAAAACCATTAATCAAAGCACTATTAATAATATATTTATGTTCTTTATTAAATTACTCTATATTGTAATATCCCTGGAAATATTTCAATATGTCGCTATGAATCAAATGGTTGAACCAACCCAAGCATACCACAGGGGAACACAACTCAGAGACTGAGAGGTCAAATTTCCCACACTAAAACCCAGAAGATACGGGACACTTGACAATCAAATACACAATTCTTCCTGAAATCCACATACCTGTTTTATTCCAAACTAAACACAATATAACACAACATTTCACAGGCGCGGAGAGATGTAACAAAAGCGAAGGTCAATCTAACATCTCCCGGCCAGCCAGCTCCAGATCCTTTTAATGGCTGTCTAGATCACAGCTAGCAGTTGTTTCCGTAGAAACACTACTACAAAGATCTCCTACCAGCCAAAAGGAGCCGGACGCCTGGCGGCGACTTGACCTTACTAAACAAAGTGAGTATATCACAATATTCAGGGATATATTTATTAATCTACAAATCAAACTATTAAAAACAGCAAATTTATGTGACAAACGGTTAAAACTTATTTTTATGTAATTATCCATATGAGTAGACTTCCTATAAATACAAAAGTTTAATTAATTATTATTTATTATTCTCTTAAAATCGATAAAAAGAAGAAATCCATTAATTTCAGTTTCTAATGTGAATTATATATTGCCCGCCTCGGTAGCGTGGTGGTAGAGTGTCTGCCTCACGTTCAAGAGTTCCCGAGTTTGAATCTCGGTCAGGGCGAGTTACCTGGATAAGGTTTTTCCGGGGTTTTCCCTTATCCAGAAAGACGAATGTCAGGTAACTCTAAGCTCTATGGACCTCAGACTCATTTGAGCATCATTTCACCCATTCCATTCATCGTCCGATATGACTTAACTTTGGAGGACGTAAAATTACAACAACAACAAAATTATATATTGCATCTTTTAAATCTAGTAATTTTAAAGGATCGTTAATTTGGTTATCAGGAACAATGACAAAAATGTCATCAACATATCTATACAAAGTTTTAGAAATCAAAGGTAATGCTTTAGTGACTTGCATTTTGAAAAAAAAAAAAAACTCATAAAAAATCAGCAAGAAAAGGTGAGAGAGGATTAACCATTGCTAAGCCAAAAGTTTGTTGAAAAAATTCACTATTAAAAGTGAAAAAATTTTGATCCAAACAAAAATTAGTAAGTTTAACAAAATCAACTGTTAAGTCCTCCTGTAAAGTTATTGAATTAAACAACTTTTTTTTTAAATAAATCAAAAGTTTTTCTGTAGGAATAGTAGGAAATTAGGCAGCTACATCAAAAGAAATAAGTTTATCAGTTTTAGATAATACAACACTGTCAATCGTTTTTACTAGTTCAAATTTATCAAAAATACTAAATTTTTTATGTAACCATCTATGTAACTGTTTTTAGGTTTGTTTCATTTTCATATCTTGGTAATACTGAAAAAAAAATAACATGGTAACTGGTATCCTTGACTGGCGTAGATGGTAGCATGTCTGCCTCACGTTCAAGAGGTCCCGAGTTCGAATCTCGGCCAGGGTGAGTTACCTGGATAAGGTTTTTCCGGGGTTTTTCCTTATCCTTCAAAGACGAATGTCGGGTAATTGTCAGCTCCTTGGACCCTGGACTCATTTGAGCATCATTTCGCACAGTTCATTCACTGTCCGATATGACTTAATTCTGAAGGACGTAAATTAAAAAAAAAATACGATGAAATGTGTTGATTGTCTGACGACGCAAACGATTTGTTTGGAAAATCGATCTCAATTAATAAGAAAAATTGACATCGTTGTCTTAAGATAAGTGAAGTGAATATTTATTGTGTAAGTATTTTCTACGTTTGTTTGTTTGTTTTTGTAATTACACGTCCTCCAACGTTAGGTCATAACGGACGATGAATGGGATGAGTGAAATGATGCTCAAATGAGCCCAGGGTCCATAGAGCTTAGACTTACCCGACATTCGCCCTTCAGGATAAGGGAAAGCTCTGGAAAAAATCTTATCCAGGTGACTCACCCTGACCGAGATTTGAACTCGGGACCTCTTGAACGTGAGACAGACAGGCTACCACCACACTACTGAGGGGGCCATTTTCTACATAAGCATGATCTAATTGAGCAGCAGTTCTACAGAAGCCATTTTGTAATTTGTTTCGCGTTTTTCTGCACTTATAAATTAAAAAAAAAGTACGAGTTTTAAACTATACTTTATAAACTACGAGTGCTATCAATGTCCAGAATGCTTCGATATTGTGCTTTGCAGGCTTAATGATGATTCAGTTATGTTACGGTGTATTTTACATAATGCTTGAAACGACTAAACGTTAGCACAAAGTTTTTATGTAGTATACAAATGTGATGGAGGCTCTAGGAGGCCATGACATCTGTTGTTGTTTGCGAAGAAAATGGTGATTTTATCGCTTTAAACAGTGTTGGTGAGTAAATTAGGTTGCAAATAAGTTTAATCAAAGCATCTTAAGACCATACAAATATTAGTGTAGTCATTGTTTGAGTGTTAGTGGTTGCTAGCACTTACAGAGACTCCCATATACGAGGGCAGTTCAATAAAGAATGACCACAATTTATTTTTGACAACGTACCTTTACTAATCCTCATTATTTTGATGGTCCTTCTCAAAATAGTCTCCCCTGAATGCCATGCACTTGTCCCAGGTATACTGTCAGTCTTCAAAAACATGCTGGAAACCAGTTTTGAAAGATCCTCCAAAATCGCAACCGCAGCCTTCACCACTGCTTCTGATGATGGATAATGCCTCCCACGAAGGTGTTTCTTCAAGTTAGGGAATAGAAAAAAGTCACATGGGGCTAAATCCGGGCTTTAGGGAGGGTGAGGGATGCACTTCACGTTGATTTTTGCAAGATGTTCAGCAACAACATTGGCAATATCCTTGGCTTGGTATTCTCTGAAGAACTGCTTGACAGAACATGTTTTAATGTCAGTTCTGCTAATTTTAGAAATCGTCAGCTCTTCCAATTTAAGACTCCCAAAACAGTATCCCATAAAAATTCTCCCGTTGTTAGGTTGTGTGCGAAATACAATAAACTCTCTACTAAAATAGAGCTGGATTTTAGTTTAACTTAGAGCAGTTTAAAAAACAATTAAATATGGGAATTATTTGCATGTGATTTTCAGTTGTATTGCATAATGAGTTTAACATTTGCAATTCTAGTCTTATATAGTAGTTTAATATGTTTCATTTTTAGTCTTAGTTTTTTTTTAATATTTTATTCCATTAATTGCATTCTTTTTCTTTTATATTCAACTTTGATCAATTATTGTTTACTCTGTTGTATCACTTATTTGCTTGATTAGTATACAATTTGCAATGTCTTGTCTTCAATAATAGCTTAATATATAGTGTGTTTTTAGTTTGTCTGTATTCCTTTTTGTATTTCTGTTTTGCATTTAGTCAAACTTGTGTAACTAAATTGCATGTAGCTACTGTAATTGGAGCTTTGCTCTGTTGTAGCACAAATGAAGAAAATAAATAAATAAATAAAATAAATAAATAAATAAATATGCAGCCGCGCATTATCGTGGTGCAGCATCCACTCTGCTTCACGTAAATGTGGTCTTTTGCGCCTGATACGGACTTGCAATATTTTCAGGACATCCCTGTAGTATTTTCCAGTTACTGATGTGTGTGCGGGTACAAAATGCTGATAAATCATTCCATGAATATCAAAGAATGAGATGAGCATAACTTTCCCAGCAGAAGCAAACACTTTTGCTATTTTGGAGGTTGGTGATGAAGGAGATTTCCACGCTGAGCTTTGCTGTTTGCTCTCAGGATCAAAATGATGTAGCCAAGTTTCATCAGCAGTGATTACGTTTGAAACAAACTCCGGATCTTCCTCTAACATCAACTTTAACTGCATGTTACCTCCATTGCAGCGGTAGGCGATACTGATCATGTCTGAATTTGCCTGGTTCTCACGGGCTGAAAACAGGAGTACCAACAATGAAACTACTACGGCGTGTTTGTTTCACATTAAGCTAACCGAATATAATAAGATTGAATTTTAGTGCGAAAAATTATGGCCGTAAAAAATTATGAACAGCCCTCTTATAATCGGATAAAGCAGAGGAATACTAAGTTTTGAAATTGAAAATCAACATTCGATGAGCTATTTTATTGAAATTAATGATAATCGGCAGTTGCATGGTCCGTTATTTTAAGAAAATAAATTTTATTTCACATAAAAATTATATAACGCTTCCTTTTTTAAGAATTAAAAAGAAATATGACATTTTTTGGCCCTCAAAAGTAATCGGACATAAAAACTTGAGTGTGATACAAAATATGGCTAAGTACATTGTGATTCTACCTCTTCTTTTCACTGCTTCTCACATTCTATTTCGCGTGCTGTGAACCAGGTAGGCTGTACAAAGTTTGCTCCATTCCTCTTGCAGCCTCTCCTTCAAGTGCTGCTCGGAGGTGATGGGGTCTTCCGCACGGCCTTCTTCAGTTTATCCCATACTGCTTCTTTGGGATTATGATCCGGGAACTGAGGGGGTGGGTGCAGTATTTGAGAAAAGTTGTAAAGTAGCCATAGCTGCACAATGTGGGACGTAAAATTCGGATCATTATCCTGATAAAATGAGAAGTTATCTAAAATACCCATCATTTCTGCACTTTGTTTTGAATCTTGCTGTAATAGTCTAAGGTAGACTTCCTGGTTTATGGTTGTGTCTGTGAAAACCAGCTTTTCCACTCCCGTAGAGTAAATACAGCCCCATATTACACTTCCTCCACCATCCTGCCATCGGAACCAGCAAGGTTGTATTTGCTTTCGTCACAAAAAAACAACTTAGTGCCAACAATCGGTTGTCTCGTTAACAAGGTCTTTGGCAAATTGTAATCGCTTCCTTTTATTCTTGCTGGATATGTATGGCCTTTTTCTGGCTACGCGACCATTAAAATCTTGTTTCGCATGACCCTTCTGACCGTTTGAGGGCTAAATGTCGGTCCCAGTTCTTCCTGAATCTCAGCAAAAATCACCGGAGCACTTATACGCGGATTACGTTTTACTTTCCGCATAATATAAGATTCCTGCCTATCGGTAAGAAGTTGTGGTCGCCCTGGCCTTGCTCGAGATTCAGTTGTGTCATACGTATACCAGTGAATTATGTCACTAACTGTACTTTTGCTAAGATTCAGAATCTCTGCTATTTCTCGGTATGTTTTTTTTCTTTCCATTGTGATAGATCACTGTGTCTGTTCAAAGGTACTCTGCTTACCTCTGGGCCCCATAATATGCCCTTGCCTTCTTCTTGGTGCACATTTGACGTACTTCTACGATGTTGTTTTGTCTACTGACAGACTTCACCTAACGTTTGTATTGCATTTTATTTGTGCTATCCGATTCTTTTTGCGTCGTACACTCATGATGTAAACAATGTTGAATGGGAAAGCTCTTAGTTTAGCAACATTTTCAATCTGTAAAATGGATATTCATAACAAATGAGTTTTGATTAACACAAGGAGCACCTTGGTATTGATACACATAATCTATCCTGCTTTATAAAGCACTCCATAGTGAAATACAAAGTTTGTTCGATTATTTAATTGTTTGAGTAACCTCCAGCATCATAGCTGAAAGCTGTGCAGCGAAGATAAAACGACCGGACTTAGAGATACTTAAACTTTCACCGTTTGCTACAGCAAACCCATTTGAACCATTAACTCACATTTCGACTGATGATGTCCCCGATCCAGTAAGTACCCAAAATGTGCCTCATATGAAGACATGGAAATATCACCACATATTTATGTTAACAAAATAAACAATATAAATATAAATACGTCAAATATGAAGCTATTAACAGTGAAGCAAACAAATATATACAAATATAATAATTCCCTTTAATTTTTAAATTTTGGTGTAGATATGTTGATATTTTTGCTATTGTTCCTAATAAACACATAAATGACGCTTTAAAATTACCAAATTTGCAAGATAAAGCTATGAAATTCACATTAGAGAGTGAAATTATGGATTTCTTCCTTTTCTAAATCTGAATATAATAAGAAATAATAATAAATAAAACTTTGGTATTTATAGGAAGTGTACTCATATCGATAATTACATAAAAATAAAATTCTTAACCCTTTTTCACATAAATGTTTGTTTTCAATAGTTTGAGTTATAGATTAATAAATATAGCAATGAATAAAGAGAAATTTAATAAAGAATATAAACATATTATTAATACTGCTTTAATGAATGGTTTCAATAAAGACTTTGTACATCAAAAATTGAAACATTTAAATATAAAAAACT
This sequence comes from Mantis religiosa, assembly GCA_030765055.1. Lineage (NCBI taxonomy): Eukaryota > Metazoa > Arthropoda > Insecta > Mantodea > Mantidae > Mantis > Mantis religiosa. The sequence goes on along the minus strand of CM060950.1, from coordinate 428,212,583 downwards.
GTTAGTGATATTTCTACCCTTAAAAAATAAAGTAAGATTAAAATTTTAAAAAATTTACTTACCATCCCTGGGTTAATAAACATTTTAAAATTTTTTTAAAGAGTTTAGTATCACTTTAGTTCCTCAAAATAAATATAGTATTAAAATTTGTTTGCATTTCTCTAAAACATATAAAATTCCTGATAGTAAAGCTCTGGTACTTATCAATTTAATTGTTTTTATTGAGATAAAGCTTGCATTGAAAGACAAAACGTAATTTGGAAACCAGAACGAAAGAACATTTTCGTAACACGAAGTATAAACAGACTGATAAATCGGCCATTTTTGGTCATTTAACCATGAAATAAATCCAGAAGTTAAATTATTAAAACGATCAAATGGTCCGATAGATTTAATGGTTTGGGAAAATATATTTATTTAAAAAAATAAACATCGCGTAATGAATTTTGAAATACTGGCAGTCCATTCTCTTTCTAAATTTGTTTCATTTTCAGATTTTGGTAGTACTGACAAAAACATAAGTGATATCTAGCGACGGTAATGTTGATGGTTCGAGATGTGGATGATATATTCAGGAAATCATTATATTATTATATTTGTAAACGTGAATATAATTTTGTAAGCATTCGGGGCAGAAAGCATTTGCATAGCCAAACATGCAACAATTGGAAAAGAATTGGAAACAATTACATGAAAGCTATTGTTTATTTTCAGGCACAACAAGCTCAGTATCACACATATCAAATAAAACATGAATGAAATTTCAGAATCGTAGTACGTGGTCTGTATCCTTCCTACGATACCGCGGAAGTTATGAAAGAATTAGTTTCAAATGGTTATGAACCAGTAAGAATGCTTCCCATATATCACCCTGTTAGCAAACTACCTTTGTTTCTCGTGAATCTGAAGGAAAGAAATAAAAACATATATGAGCTAACAAGGTTACACCACGCAGCTATTAAATTGAACCTCCCCAACCGAAACGTTGTTCCACACAATGTGTTAAATGTCAAGAATTTGGGCACAGCAGAAACTGCTGCCACAAAAGGGATCGTTGTGTGAAATGTGTTGGCATACATCCTTCTTTCCAGTGCGCGAAACCTTCAGATGCACCCCCTGTTTGTGTGAACTGCAATGTTCACACATTACTAACTACAAGGGCTGTCCAGTGCACGTTAAACTGTTGCATGTCGCTCTTCGTAGTCATAATGGAGATGTTGCAAAATCTGAAACTCAGTGATACCGCTTCGCTAACTGCAGAAGAGCCTTCTTGGCCACCATTAGCATCACGCACAGAGGGCCTCTCCAGAACATATGCTCAAACTGCCACTCCACAGCAACATACAAACATGCCCTATCAAGAACAAAGTAAATACAAAAGCAGTTTTCCTTTCCTTAAGTCATATCGGATTAAAAAGCAGTGAATTCACCATGCAAAACGATATTATCACCAATCTTATAACCAAACTAGAAACTTTGATGCCATTTTTGCACCCACTGATTCAAACACTTTCTGAAGTGTTATCGGCGCTTCTGAAAAAATAATGGAACTCCACTGCTAACAAAAGAATCAACATCTGCACAAAAAATTTCCAAGATTTTAAAAATAAACATTACGAATTACTTCATTTTCTTGAAAATTACAACATCGACATACTGCTGGCAACAGAACCTAAATTGACACCACATTTACACTACAGTATACAAGGATATTACGTATACAGATCTGATGATCCTAGCAACGAGAGAACAGGTGTCTATGCAATTTTTATGAAAACTTCATCATCACACCATCACACACTCCACATCATTGAACCGGAGTGTCAAAATTCGCGTATACAAATCTATTTCAATAACGCCAAGCTGCAAATTGGTTCATTGGTTGGCTCCAGCCAACAAAATTAATTCATCGGATTTTTAGGCTGTTCTTCATGAATTGCAGTTTCATTACCTACTTGGCGGCGACTTCAATAGTAAGCATCTGCATTGGGGTTCAAATGTTGCTAATGGAAGAGCTAGAGTACTACATCACGTAACCTGTCAATTAGACCTGGAACTATCGTCTCCTGTGGAACCAACACATTATCCAGACAATGGCAGCACGCCAGACTACTAGACTCTTACATTGGTGAGAACATCTCGCACCATTGCTCAAATCCTTCTGTACTTCACGAATTAAGCTCTGACCACTATCCCGTACTTATTACGTTGAACAGCTCCGATGAAAACCTTGTATCTTCTCCTTGCCTAATCCGCAACCGTTTCACCTGGACACTGTAACACATCAGTTTGCTACTGACTTCAATCTGCCTTTGAAGTCACTCGAGACATAGGTATTGCAGTTGCTACAATAACAAGAAATATCCAATATGCTGCTAATATAGCAAGCAGTTCTTCTAAACCATGTGTCGAAAAATATACCTCACAAAACTTTCCTCCCTATATTCAACAACTTTACCAAATAAAAATAAAATGCACAAAACTATTGGAACAAACCAAATATTCTCAGTATAAATCTTGTTAACAGAGCCTCTAGAGAATAAAGAGAAGCACATAAACTTCAACATAACACCGCTCTTGAACATCAGTCGAAAGCTGTCGATGTCTAGGAAAGATTTTTTTGAGGTAAAATTAAGAGAATATTAAAACGTAGAGAGAGAATTTATCCATTAAAAACTAACAACACCTGATTCTCAATCCAGAGGAGAAAGTAAACATGTTTTCTGAGCTGTTACCTGAGCAGTTTGAACCAACTGCTGACAGAGATGTAGAACTCACCAAGAATATACAAAATCGCTTTCTCAGCCTCCCCAATTATCACCTCAAAGTAGATTCTTCACTTCTTCACAGGTGAAGAATGCGATCATCAGATCGCCGAAGAACAAAGCTCTTGGCCAAGATTTAATTGTTCCTGAAGTTCTAAAAGTTCTTCCTCGAAAAACACTTGGTTTTTCTTACACAAATATACCACGCTATTCTTCCTTTAGCCCATTTTCCATCAAAATGGAAGTATGCTGTAATAACCATAATACCAACGCCACATAAATTCAAGCGACCCACATAATTATCGCCCAATAAGCATTTTGCCTATGTTTTCCAAAAGTTTTGAGCGCTTACTGCTACAATTAATGGAGCACTTGGAAGAAATTCTGCTGCAGCACAAATGGGATTTAGACGCAATCACTCCAGTGCACAACAGCTTTTCCATAAAGTGGATACCATATGCTTACGAAGAAAGGTGAGTTTGTTTTGGGCCTGTTTCTGTATGCTGAAAAAGCTTTCGATAAATTATGGCACGATGGCCTTCTGAACAAACTGAAACCTCATTTCAATAAAACGCTGTACGAGCTTATTGCTTCATATTTATCCAGTAGTACCTTTTCTGTAAAACGTGAATCGGCGCAGTCACGGTTGTTACTTATTTATTCTGGAGGACCTCAAGGAAGCTTAGTAGGACCACTGTTGTACATCGCTTATACGGCAGATATTCCAACTTGTAACAAAATTATGGTGACCTTATGTCTTCTTTTTCCCGGACATGTAGTCTTTTCTGGTGTAAACGGGCGTCCGGGCGGAATTTTGGAAATTCGGCAAATGTCCCCTATTTTGCAGATAGGCACACAGTTTCATTTTAAATGGCATAATCTTTCTTTCTGGCCACTGAGACATCGCATATCGAAGAAACCTAAGCCACCCTTATAACTATACTCTTTGGTGGTTGCATGCTCTCTGACTGACCTATAAATTCGCGATAAATATGCTTCCTTCCTATGCCTGTGCAACCGTGTAGCTAGTTTCCTTGAAAGCATGCGTTAAACTATGTGATGGTATTTCGTTAATTTTCTGGTAATCCTGAAATCGTAGCATTAGATATCTTTGTTGTAAAAATGCCCAAACGTAAATGTGTGTACAGTGATGAATGGAAACGTAAATACCCGCCATTTGTAAAAGGAAGAAACGAATCAGAGGCAGAATGTCTCGTCTGCCATGCAGGAACTTTCATATCAATTGCAAACAAAGGCAACACCCTAAAATTAAAATGTTACTTCTTAGGAAAGAAACACACAATGCCACTGTGTGTCTTCGACATGGAATTCACTCGCACATTAGCACAATTTGTATAATTGTTAAGAAAAGGCACTGATCGAAAAAAAGAATATAATCATATAATGCGGCTTTGTTAATACGAGATGATCCTATGCTGACTACAGTTTTACGAATTGTATTTCTTGGAAAACTTCCGTTGTAGATTTAAACGATAATTTGTGGTGTGCCTGTGCGTAGTGCTTCAAATTTGCGTTTAATTATTAAATTTTGCTGTATAAAGGGAATCAGGAATCAATAAAACAGTGTAAGAAATTTTCCCCATAATCCTTTAAATGAAATAAAACAAGTACTTTTATTTTCTTTATTAGCCTCTTTAATGCTGGCTGCTTTCTTGAACCTTAATCATATCTATCGAACTATACGTCTGTATGTATACCTTACAAATCCCTATTACGGACATCAAACAGTTCCGTGCCACAATTTGAATGGGGTGATGCTGAAAGTGTCCTCCTTTTCTGTCCATGAGATGTGGTCACCCTAGACTAACTTGTAATTGCACGTTTTGCTGATGACATCGCAATCCTGAGCAAAGGTACCTCTGAAGCAGCTGTGAGTAACCTAAAAATTAATGTGAGGAAATAGACACTTGGTGCAAACATTGGAGGGTAATTATGAATCCGAAAAGATCATGCATCGTGAAGTTCAACTAAAAAACGCAACACATAGCGTCATCCTATTTTACTCAGTGGAGAGCAGATTACAGAATCAAATTTAGTGAGATACTATCGGTTTACATTAGAACAGCGATTAACATGGAAATATTGTTGCATGTATAGGCTGAGCAAGATCTGGAAATTATAATCATTATGCAACATTTACTTCCGGTGCCTTGAGTTTGGGTAAAGCTGTTTGTTGATGATTCAGCTTAAACTCTGCTGACTGGCAAAACATGTACTTTGGACTGGTGAATCACACATCCTGCTGATCAAGGGATATAATGCACAGGTGGCCTGTAACAGGCTTTATTTTGTTCTTCATGTTGAAAACAATGAATCACACATCCTGCTGATCAAGGGAATTAATTTTTAGGTGGTCAGTAACAGGTCCAAACCTGTTCTCAATGATGTAAACAATGATTGCACAATATGGTGCAATAGTAGGGAGGAAATTAACAGTTTGCGTAGGAATTGCTGAGTTGGCTTTTGGTTAGGACCCCTATTTAAGCTTGGTTGAGTTAGCACCCGGGGGGTCTTGACACAGAGATTTGAGAGGAGACTCGCTGATGGTCTCTATAAACATTAACAAGAGTTTATTTTAAAGTGCTACTACGAATAAGATCGCTAACAGGGTGCACCGGAACGTATATCTCTTGCCAGTTGCACAAGGTTCAGCCATACAAAACACGTATAATTGCATTACGTTATGTATTTAAATGTTACTAAAGCGTCCCTGATCTCATCCAGATCCAGGGGGTGCTCTGTAGAAACGCTAGGCACCTCTGAAATACAGATACTCAGTTCCTTTTGAAGTAGATGTTTCTTTCTGCTTTACCTTATCCATAGCTACGCTCCCAGTTACATACGGTTAAAGGATAAAATCCCTTACCTTTTAAACCCCTACAACACTTGATAGTTTCGTCATATAGCATATGATCTCGGCACCGGGTTCCAAACCCTCTATCTTTACACCTCTCGCAATTCCTATCAACCCCCCAAAACTGTCATGTAACAATGTCAGTTTACTTGCTTAATAAAGAAAATTTATCCCGCCTCGGTAGCGTAGATGGTAGCATGTCTGCCTCACGTTCAAGAGTTCCCGAGTTCGAATCTCGGTCAGGGTGAGTTACCTGAATACGGGTTTTCCGGAGTTTTCCCTTATCCTGAAAGAGAAATGTCGGGTAACTCTAAGCCTTTAGGACCCTGGACTCATTTAAGCATCATTTCACCCATTCCATTCATCGTCCGATACGAAAACGTTGGGAGGACGTAAATTAAAAAAAGAAAAACGTCGCCGTCTTCCTGAACTGAAACACACAATGTCTTCAAAATCTGCATTATCGCTGCGCTACAAAAGGCTAATATGCACGCCTCTGAATAAACCTATATGGAGGTAAAGCTACTGAACCTGCAGTTCAGCTTCAGCTTCTCATATACAAAGAATACAAACAATTCAAAAGAGATGTCTTGGTTTAATCACCAATGCCGCATGGTATGTCAGAAGCTCCACTATCCACTCAGATCTCGACATTCCCGGAATAACAGCAGTCCTCAACACAGCTTATAAAAGGCTCTGCAAATTGTTCGACCGTCACAGCAATCATCTGGTTCAATAAATTTCTGCCAATTACCCACCAGACCCAGAAAACAGAAAGTCAAAACGGAAAAGCAACTCAGACTTGAGACTTCCGTAACGCTAACTAGAGCTTAAGTTTGTTTGTATAAAATAGGACCAGTACTGTAGTGTATTATATATACATTAAAATTAAGATATATATTTTTTTTTTTTTTGAAAATGTGATAAAATCATATATAGAAGTTGGGAAGCGATTTGAGATAAAGATTTCCTCTTTAGGGTAACACATAAGTATTATTGCTCTCGCAGTCCTTTGATTTAACTCTGCACAATTTTCTCTAGTGGAAACTTAAAAAATAAACTCTATGCAATACCTCCGTACACTGGAAGAACTTAAAGGCATCACACAAGAAATTCAGTCAGTTTCAAATTCTGAGCTCTCAAGTTGAATCAAACTAGCTGAAGTGATTACAGATATTTGTACATGAATTGGACTGGGGGCTCACTTCGGTAGCGTGGATGGTAGCGTGTCTGTCTCACGTTCAAGAGGTCCCGAGTTCGAATCTTGGTCAGGGTGAGTTGCCTGGATAAGGTTTCTTTCTGGGGTTTTCCCTTATCCTGAAAGATGAATTTCGGGTAGCTCTAAGCTCTATGGACCTTGTGACCATTTGAGCATCGTTTTATCCATTCCACTTATCGTCCGACATGACTTAGCGTTGGAAGACGTAAATAACACAAAAAAATCGGCACGGAGTTCCAAACTTGGTCTATTGTACCTATGACCCAAGTGGGGCAACCCGGGGATGAAGGATGAGGCGAGAGGAGACAGACCATCCCACGGAGTCACGGCAGCGGAGAGGGTGGACTCCCTACATTTTACCAGTCGAAAACTCCCCGGCAGGCCAGTACAACTCACATCCCACCCTACTGTGGTCCAGAAAGAACCCCATCACACCGGGTTCGGAGACCGAAGACCGTCCCACCAGAAGAGGAAGTTTTACCAAGAGCACATCATCCTGCCATGCAGTGCCGAGAGACGCACTGGCACTTCTATCCTGAGAGACCACCAGATGTGAAATGGAAATGGAGAGAGGGACAGGAAATTCGGGGATGTAATGCACCTACCCAGCATTCACCTGGCGACCCGGGAAAGCCCCCGAGAAAAGCATAGGTCAAGCCGACCACGGAAATCGAACTCGGACGTTCCGAATGCGGGCCACAGGAAAAACCACCTGAACCATCCCACTCGGTAGAAATTTGTACATAGAGGAGAGGATATCTCGAGGTTATCAGTTGTATCTACAATTATAAGAGCGTGAAGCGTTTATGGGAATATTATCTCTCTTCAGGCGGTCGGCGGCGATCCACCGAGCAATGGCCGCAGGTTGAATGGAACGCACTGTATAGAGGTTGCTTCATAACAACACCGATCGATTATAGCCGCTGCGTAGTTTATAATTTAACTGGTCCGAATTTCGGTGTGCCAGCTTCGAAGTTCTGTTAGGTATAATTTTATGCAGCATTAAATATTACATGATTTTGTGATTAGGCAGTGCAGGAATCACTGGTGTGCGAACCTCAAAAGTTATTGTGTCGCACCGGCCACGAAAACAAAAACATTACTCCTTGCTCGTTATTAGTGACCTTAGTCTACCTTTCAGGTAATGGGGCAAAGGGCAGTTATTTGTGGAAAAGTCGACTAATAATTCGGACAGTTGCAAGGTTACTCTTCACTGTAAATCTACACATTCCGTCCTAACAGGGAGGATTTTGTGCGTACTTAGATAGCAAATCTAAGCAATATGGAGTGCTATACGAACGTCGAAATGACGGATGTGGTTTTGAAGGATAGAAAAGCTGAAGGGAATAAAACGAACGCACCATTAATTTAGTTTCATTAAAAATATGAAATTGTAAAAATAGTTACATCAATGATAATATTTATTTGTTTAACTTCGGGACATTTTGTTATGATCTTAATGGTACAATACTTTCAACACTTACTGTAAATATCAACAGCTTCATTTTCAGTTACAAATGCTTTATTTAGTATTATCAAACACGTGATATAAAATGTTCGTCTCATTGCATAAGACATTTAGTTTTGGTTAATTTATCTACAATTTGTTGAGGTTGTCTTCTGTTCTGTTTATCATTTAGTGCTTCCATCCTTAGCCTCACTAACATTAACTTCGCTCTAAAAGGCCTAAGTTGCATATGTCCACCAGCTTATATGCCATCATGGACTGCTATAACGGAATTTTGGAACAGGTTAAACTCTCATAAGCAATAATTAAGCAATAGCTTCTTTATTGCGGTTTCATACGCCAAAGAAATTCTTTATAGCAGCAAGCTACTGCGGAGTATGTCGGTATGTTTGCAAACAGCTACAGCACGCGGCACGGCGTGTGACCTATACCTGCGAACTCCGACAGCGCGAGCCACGTGTCGTTGTTCCTGACACTGCCTAATCCACACTAATTCCGGAGCGCTTTTTCTATGCAGCTCTATTAGTGGTAAAACTATCTATATCTGTCACATAGAAGCTGAGCAACTACTTCTATGTGCTCGGTGTCGTTCTGAAACGCCCTGTATAAAGAGTGTTTGTAAATGTGTAGATAAGGTGGAATTTTTGTTTGAAATACATTTTCTATTTACTGTTCAGTAGATGGAAGAAACAGTAATGATTTTATGTGACCAGTACGACCCAAGAGGCCCATGTAACGAATGTCGTTTCGGATCAGTATTTGCCTTGGCGTATTCATGGATGATTTTGGATATTCAATAGACATACTATCCGATCCATTAGTTATGCAAACAGTTGACGGCAGATATTGGAAGATTCCAGCGTGAAAGCGTTTCTTTGAGGGACGGTTTGTGGATCTCCAAATCACTGCCAGCAATTTGGATGCTGCCCACAATTTTAGCCTACATTACATACGTACTTGCAGGCACACCGGTTTTAACCAAATTATGCTGCTTTTAATACACTAAAGTGAGACCTAATAGATTGATACATATTGCAAAATATTCAGAAATGTATAAAAAATATACCCCGATGAATTCGCATGATCTTGTCCACTTAAATATCTACATGCTATACCTAAAACACCTTATTTTAATCGTATACGTCATTATTAATGCATTTAAATCGTCACTACATACTTGTTTTGTTTATCAAAGGATGCAATATGCTAAAGTCATGATCAAAATTTTATACAAATCCTATATATTGGCTTTGAAAACTCAGCTATTTGTACAACCAGAGAAAAAGCGAATAGCGACTTAGCACTTGAAAAATCTGTTACACTTATATGGCCTTCTTCAACCAGTTGGACATTTCAATAAACACTAGCGAATAATTTCATGAAAGCTTTTTACTTCATGGTAATCCAGGTAGACCTTTTGAGCAATTATTTCAATTACATATTGCTTTAGGTGCAATAGAAATACAGCAAACCGAATCAATAATCAGATGTTAAAGCGGGTCGCCACATGCTGGCCGAGACTTCTGTACTGTATAAATGACGTCAGGAAAAATAAAAGGTTTAAACCAATAACATATCTCGAATGTGACCAATATCAAACGGTTATTTAAAACAAATTGTGTTTCAGACCTAAGGTTTTCTATAAAAGTACGTTCTTGTTTATTCTTAGCGTTTGTCATTAAACATTTTTCATTAAAATGGTGGACCAAGGCCTCCTAACCCAACCGCCGGCCTCACGCCCACATATGCAGGGCAGACGGGGACGGTCATTTAAAGATACGGGGTGTTGATGTGGTCAGCATCTCGCCACCCCCAGCCGGGAAGTTGGCTCACGCCACCAAGCTTTGCTCCCTACCATAGCTCAACTTCCTCATGATGCTAAGCGGGCATCGATCCTATTCCCGGGACTTAAAATTCGTAGCCCCAGGGTGGGATCAATCCCGGGAGCATTCCATGGGAGGGAAACAAAACAACGCCATAGCCTACTATGCCACGGTGGAGAACATTTTGTCATTTCACTATTCCAAATATATGTGACATTTTAGTTAATTGATGGAAAATAATCATTTCTCCACATTAGCCAGATATAGGCTAAGGTTTTTGATAGCTAGAGTCAACATGGAAAATTGAATGCCATGGGCGGGATTTAAACCACGTCACTTTTCCTTTAAGAAATGAATTCCGTCCAAATACATTCTTTCCGCCAAATCGCAGTTTCGTTGCCTTCAAAGACTTCTTTACCAGATAAATAAGTAAATAAATAAATAACTCAATAAAAATAGCTGAATATAAATAATAAATAAATTACTCAATCCATAAATAACTGTATAAATAAGTAAATAAATAAATAACTCAATAAATAAATACGTAAATAAATAACTCAATAAATAAATAATACATAATAAAAAATTGATTTTCCTTATTTAACCGTTTTTTTGTTTCACTTTATTTTATTGCCTCTTTTCTGTAGTTTCGCATATATAAACTATACTCATGCGCAAGATGGGACTCGAACCCGCGACCCTCTACGCGGCGGGTACTTTCATACCATTCTTTTCCCCAAATAATGGAAACTCACGAACCCGTTTCGCTGCTCTTTCAGTCTCCACACTCCTGCCATCAGCCATGCTATCCTTCTTTTCGTCATTATCAGTATTTTATATATAGCCCTACCTTCCTCAACCATTTTTTATTGGAACATAAAATACAAGTGGTTTTTTCTCTGTTAATTGACTGAAAAATGTTTGAATGTCTATATCTTCTAATCTTTTTCTAACACACTTTCAGAAACCTTTGATTGCTTTCTCTGTTTCTCCAACTATTGCCTAAGCCCTTACTTTACAGATTGTTTCGTAGGATGCTTACCCAACCTGAGCTTAGCAGACTTGTTTCTTGAGGTTAATCCAGATAGACATTCTCTTGTAGGTACAATGGGAACAACAGATTATATCAGGCTCGCCATTTTATTTTATTTCTATACCCAAGAGATAACCAACAACTTTCGGTTTCAGAGAAGTACATATAAGCACAGGAAAATTCAATCTAATAACGAGGAATATCTCAAAGTGGTAAACAAAGTACTTGACATAAATTGCATGCTTTAACCAGATAAGCATTTTTTACAGAGAGAGATAGAGTTCACCTATCTCTTACTGTTTACCAGTTATGCAAAAGTTTTTCAGAATAAAGGGTACCTCAGAGGCTAGTCCCAGAAAACTTAAGACATACATTTAATTTGTCATGTTGAAGTCTTGAGTATACGTTAATTGAATTAAAATCATCAAAGGTAGAAGATGTTGAGCTTAAATATCAACTTTGGTGTAAAAGAGAATTTTTCGTAAGATAGAGTCAGACTGAAAATTTCAATGCCATAGCCGGGATTTGAACCACGGATATTACGGTCTCCGTCCGTATGCGTTTAACCATTGAGCTACCATGGCCAAGTGCCAGCATGACATTAAATTCTCCAGCAGACTCGTGTTTTTCCCGGTAAATCATTAGGAGTTCTCATAAACACAACACAACTACCTTAATGACGACTTATTCCTCATGTAAGTACTTTAAGGCCCGGGCTTTATAGTTCGGACCCCTATTAGATCAGTTAATGGAAATGAATTGTAAGTCTTCATTAAGGTAGTTGTCTCATGTGTTTATGAGAACTCCAAGTGGTTTACCGGGAAAAATATGAGTGAGTTGGAGAATGTAATGTCATACTTGCATACAAGGTACGTTCAACTTATAACACCTATTTTTCAGGACTGGGAACACATGGTAACCTCTGTTTTTTTTAAATGCACATGGACTATTTATGAATGTGTGACAGAGATGGTAGCGCTGTATAGTACATAAAACTCTATCGGTAGCAACGAGACCTAGGTCTGTTTTTTGATACTTAAAATGGCGACGTTTTCATTGCAAGAACAGCGTGTAATCATTCGTTTTCTGCATTTTGGTGGTATGACACCTATTGAAATTCATCGCCAGTTGAGTGAGGCATGTGGTGATGGTACCAAGGATGTGTCTAATGTTTGTTACTTGGCGACAGTTCAGTGAAGCTAGAACATCGTGTGACAACAAACCAAGACAGTTGCAGACATCGCCTCCAAAATTCGCATTTCCGTGGGATCTGTGTTCACAATCCTACATGAAGATCTGAAAATACTCAATTGGCGATCCTCCGAAACAACGTTCTCCACTTGCTGGACCATGTCGTCAGACGGTGACTGTCTTGATCAGGAACGCACATTAGACACATCCATGGTACCATCACCACAAGTCTCACTCAACTGGCGATTAAGTTCAATAGGTGTCACACCAAGAAAATGGAGAAAACGCTGTTCTTGCAATGCAAACGTTGCCATTTTAACTATCAAAAACAGTCCTAACTCTCGTCACTGCCACTAGCGTTCTATGCGCTTTACAGTGCTGCCATCTGTCACTCATTTAGAGTCCATGTGTATTTAAAATAACCCAAAAGTTCCTATCTGGTCCCATTTCTGAAAAAAAAATTAAGAGGTGTTATAACTTGAACGCACGTTGTATTGGCCATCGTAGCACATTAGTTAACAACATCCGGACGGAGACCAAAATATCCGTGGTTGAAATCCCGCCTATGGCATTGAAGTTTTCAGTCTGACTCTATCTTACCATACTTTGGCCTACATGCGGCTAGTGTGAACGAATAGTTAATTTTCATAAGAAATTGTCAGCTGTTTACGGACAAACATACACACTCTCTCTCTCTCTCTCTCTCTCTCTCTCTCTCTCTCTCTCTCTCTCTCTCTCTCTCTCTCTCTCTCTCTCTCTCTCTCTCTCTCTCTCACTCACACACACACACACACATCTTTTTGCCAGAATTCTTTGGTCTCATTCAGGAAGTCTCAAAATATACTTCCAATAAACTCTTGTTATCAATTTTTGGATGCACTTTGTAACGATATGTTTTAGTTAGAACTTTTTATATTTTCACCCAATTAGTGGAAAGCACAACCAACGACAGCTGAGAAGGGACCAGAGGCAGCCGAGCCACAGCCTCCCATTAATCTCAGTCACTAACTGAGGGGTGATTAGGAAAATGTCACTTGTCGCTGGCCGCCTCTTTCCCCTTGCCCTGTCCTCTGGAACTTTCGCGGTGATGCACGGAAACTAGAGGCTTCGAGAACGGCGATATTCCTATAAAAAGGGCTGCAGTGAGTGAATTGAGTCAGTCAGTCAGTTCTTGGTGAGCAGCGTAAGAGTGCAGTGCTAGGGTACGGACGAGAAGACTGTACGTGCATCGGAGGATTGTACGTAAGTGCGAGAGCAAAGTGGAATTGAAACGGACGAACTGGTGAATCTTAATTGTGTGCATTACGTAATTCTGTGTAATTGGTAAGTGTTTAACTGTAAGTCAGTGTAAATAAAGAACATTTTTGAGTGGTGCAATTAGACTTTTCATTTCACGAACTCTCAAAGTCACAATATGAATATTGTGTTCTGATATAACTTAGTAGGCCATGTAATGACAATATTAAAAACAAATATATGTGTAATTTTGTGATTGGCCGTAGTAATGATTGTATTTCGTAGTGCGGTGACGTAGCAGTACATCGGCCAATCACAAAATTAATAGAGAAGTAACGATAGTTACGGAAAAATCAATAATCTTGAGAGAGATATGTTCTTCAGTCTTGTTTGATGAGGATGAAAAAATGTTGCGGTGAATATAATTGTAAATGAAAGTTAATAACCTTCAAAAAGAGTTATTCGAAATCCGTAATAGTAACTAGTGGATTATACAATTAAGTATATTACGAAATAGAAGATATATACATTTTTATTTCTGTCACCAAAAATCCACACCTGAGAAAAGATCTCATGACTCTTTATTTAATAAAAATTTCGACCTGGATCTTCAAAACAGTCCGCGTGATTCCTATCTGCTGCGAGTGGAGAATCATTTTTGCCACAACTTACATAGAAAAGTAATACACTTTCGTGAGAATGTGTATGCCCAACAATAAATGAGGGGGTAAGCGAAAGTCATGAATGTAAAATATAAAATCTTTTCCTTCTCTCTCAGTAGGATCCATGTTAATGCAGAGTTCGTATCAAAAGACAAAAGAGAAATTGGTAGAGATTTCTTTGTAGTGTCCACAGGACACATATCCTTAGCTGTTAGCCGTGGAATGCCAATGTGTGTGTTTTCAGCGGTTTTCTCGTTATGTGATGTTTGTGGAAGGCAGATCGTAAGAAAGTAATGACTTAATTATTTATAAAGCAACACGCAGTGAAAATGATGGCCCACGCGATGGCAAATAAACAGAAATCTCGTCTTACTGTTGAGGAAACGTCGCCAAGTGGAACAAATGAACCGATGGCTGCAGGCAAACCGTTCTTCCTTTGTTCATTCTCTTAGGTAAACATTTGAGATTCCAGCGAGGTTAGTACAGGAAAGATATTGAGTGCTCTGGTACCAGCCTTTCTTTCGTGTCTGAGTCTTTGTGGTTTTCTCTTCGCAATAATTCCTTTAGACTGCCTCTCCAATCGGTGCCCAGCGTTCTGGTTTCTCTCCAATAGATCCCGGGTTCGATTTCTTAATGAGATTGATGAACGTTTCTTTTAACCGATCCCCAAAGAGTGTGAAAATCTATCCACATTTATACCATTCACAAAAGTTAAAGGCATATGAGCGCTGGCCAATGTTTAAGTGGAGCGCTGTTGCCAACTGCAGAGGTTCTGTAGCACGTTTTACACGATAGCCAATGTTCTGCCTATTTTTTTCCGTAATTAACCAAAACATTTAATATTCCTAAAACATTAAAATCTTACCTTGACACACGTCACAGCAGTGGAGAACAGCAAGCACGGTCTCCAACCCAGTAACTCGCTTTACAACTTTGTGGATCTTTCCCGGAGATTGAAACACAGGTTCGCTCCCTTTTTCTAAGGATGAAGCTAATTCATTACAAATTCGTGACACTGTGTGTTCACTAGCTACAGCTTCCACAGTTAATTGCTTTTTTTGACAAATCTACAGTTGCCCTATATTCTAGATTGGAGAGCTTTCCTAAAAACTTGTTCATATTAAATTGATACCTAAATTAAGGGGTGCATTGTATAACCGAATCGTAATGGAGTCTTGTATGTTTGTTACGACACGAACAGGTACAGTTGGTTGAGTTGTTGAACACAAGACACGGGAGAAAAAGGGTTTTCTTAGTAAGAATCCTGAATGGATAGCACTTGACTTTGTTTGTAAAGGTATTCTTTGTACCCCTAATAATGACAATGTGCAAAATTGTCAGAAAGGGAATCTTTGTGTGTATAAAGGGCTTCCAGAAAGTGAAAGCTATACGCTCACGCGCAGCTGTGAGGACAGTGAATCAGTTCGTGGCTGGCAAGCCATTAAGAAATACCTCTTCTTCTGTCTTGATCGAGGGCAGGCCAGAAGCGATAACAGAATATATTTGTCGGTTCATATATACGTTAAGAACGAATTAAGTTTTGTCGAGTAATAAGCATTCCGCCTACAGTAACTCTAAACAGTGATATTGGTAACCCTTGGTCGGCAACTTCAAGTTCGATGTTCTGATAAATAGAAGCAGTCATTAAACCAGTTTGAAACGGGCATTCCAGGGTCATTAAAACTATCCTTCTCATACATATCGACCCATACCCGGTAAGAAACTTCATTGATTTACCCTGAGCTAAACAGCCATTATTTCCTTTTGCATCAAACTCTCGCGCCAACGTGATAACCTTTGCTCGCCACATATATTGTTGCTTCAAAGTAGCGCCCAAGTAGAACTCTTTGCCCGCCAATATTGTTGCTTCAAATTATAATTTTTATGCCCTGAAAATGAATCATTTCACGTTTGGAAATTAATTGTTCTTTCACACTAGCCGTGCGTAGGCTGAAGAATGGAAAGATAGTCAGACTGAAAAATTCAGTGCCACAGCCGGGATTTGAACCACGGATCTTCTGGTTGCCGTCTAGCCGCCCTAACCGTTGAGCTACTATGGCCAACGTGCCGACATGACACTAAATTCTTCAACTGACTCGTGTTTTTCCCGGTAAACCACTTAGGAGATCTCATAAATCCCGGGTTCGAATCCCGGCTGTGGCATTGAATTTTTCAGTCTGACTCTATCTTTCCACAATTTAGCCTACACACGGCCAGTGTAAAAGAACAATTAATTTCCATTAATTGACCTAATAGTGGTTAACTATAAATCCCGGGCCTTAAAGTACTTACACATTGTAAGTCGCCATTAAGGTAGTTGTCTCATGAGTTTATGAGAACTCCTAAGTGGTTTACCGGGAAAAACACGAGTCTGTTGAAGAATTTATGTCATGTCGGCACGTTCGCCATAGTAGTTCAAGGGTTAGTGCGTCTGGACGGCAACCAGAAGATCCAAGGTTCAAATCCCGGCTGTGGCATTGAATTGTTCAGTTTGACTGCCGTGGTGCGGGCGCTGCGGACCCTTGGCACTCGTGGTACCTCTGACGTTACTAGAGGAACCTCGGGCCGAACATCTGAGCCCCTCCTTCGGGAGTTGTTCGTATTGGCATGGTCTCGAGGGGGCAGTGGTTCCCGATACCCGTGGGAATCGGGTACGTCTAAGGACGGGGTTGAGGGAAGCCATTAATTCTCCCGGGTACTAGCCTGCAGAGCTAGTAGAAGGTGTGCTAGATCGCTAGGCGGCCCCACCGAGGTCATATCGGTAGCCTTCACCTTTGGTGTTGGCGCGCGTAAGTGGCGTATCCACTTCCATCCCGTCTTGTCCTTGGACCAGATGGGGGGGGGGTCTTGTTTGTAACCCAGGTCTTGCCCTATGGAAAGCCCCACGGAGGACGCCGAGCGCCCTTTGGGACAGCTCTGATAACTCCCTGGTTGAAAGAGGCCCGGGTCTTGTTCCTACGGGTTCAAGACTAATGGGAGTAGAACATCTGGACTCAACTCAACTGTTCAATGTGACTATTTTTCCACACTTCACGTTTGTTGATCGAAAAATCACTTGTCCCAGCTTCGAGGGACATGTTCACGACACTCGGAACACAAACACTGGAGAAAAGATATATGTTTAATAATATGATAATTTAAATTAGTATTAACAATATTTCAGCTGGAGTTCGACTCACGACTTAACGATGCCGTCCACTTTAACAAAACACTACCCTGAAAACGAACTGAACAGTAACTCGATCTGTTACAAACTGCGTTCAGTAGGTGAACTGTTTATGTATGATTGAGATAAGTGTTGTCAGGAAGGAATGTTGTTGTTTTTCAGACTTATCTGTGATGAATGGATTGGATGCTGGGTAACCATAACCATATGAAAGATGAAACGTGCAGTGCTCGCGTTTTAAATATTTGTAAAGACAGGATTTTTGTACGGTCATGATCAGAAAGTACAATTTTGTTATTATGAGATCGGCACCTGTCATTTTCAAATATTAATATCCGAGCGTAATTATTGAGATAATGTTCTCAGTTCAGGCGCGTGAGATGTGTGTACCACATTCGGCAGCACTGATAGGAGAGGCAAACTTATGACTGGTTGGAGTCTGCAGTACGGTGCGGCAAACCCGCATACCAGCGTTAAATTGATTGGGTTCTAATTGGAGCTATGAGTTCTCTTATCATCAGGTGAATGGTTGTAGAAAATGGATTTTGGTTGTTGTTGGCTACTCAGTCTTATTAATAACACTTTGTTTGTTGCAGAATTATTTGGTTTAATTCCTACTAAGTTTGCTTATCAACTTGGATCGGTGACCAACTGTTAGTAAAATTCCTAACATAAATTAAATTTTACTTGAAACCCTGGATTACTTGTTTAAAGTTACTTACGCGCGGTTTCTATTTCTTCTTTATACGGCGACTACTTTGCTCTAATAATGCAGCTTCCACTTACGCTGGTTGCGCTATTCTTTACTTCCCTACTTTTCATACTTATAAATCTTCGCTTCTCTTCTTAAAGCGCAGGAACACTCCCTTGCTGTCGTAATATCACCGTTTAAGTAAATTTTTCTTACTTCAAGATTCAGTTCGAACCTTATTCTGACCCCCTCTCTAACTTTATCATATGACCAAACTAGCTCACCCTTCTCAAATGTTACATTATTATTGGTTTCTCATTTATTTCGAATTTTCTCATTGGTTTGCAAAACTCATCTAACTCATTGACGTTCAGCCCACTCTGAGTAGGGGAACGCCTACCCTGAGTTGTTTGTAACGGTATACATGGTTATCAAATCAGCGACGTAAATCTCTTTAACGTTCATGCTCAACTGCATATTGAAAGCCCTTTATCCCAGCACATTCCTGGCTGGAAATATTCTATAGTTCTCAGACATTGAACTTGCCCTAGCACAAAGAAGATAACGGTCCTTCCTTCCTATCTCTCCGACGTGTACAGATTTTTACAAGAATATTTATCTTTCTTGCCTGGATGCTTGTATATATGTTATATTAAATTATAGTCTTCCCTTCTTATTCTTTAAGTCAACTGATATTTTAATCATTAATCTATCCATTCGAATTTCATATTTTTATAACAATATTTTTATATTAGTTTAGCAAAGCATTTTTATTAATTTATCTTCTTAATTATCTGATTTCGATTAATTCGCCGCCTCCTAATCGCTGCCTGATACTGCGTTTACAACGGTACCTTTTGCGAAGGTACACAATGTGTTTGACAAATATTATTAAAATATATGATAAGAGACTTATTATTTTATGTAGTTTAGTATGATCCTGAAAAAATATTTGTACAAAAGCTTTCATTTTATATTCGCAGTAAATATAATGAGAATGTGGGAATTGGGAAGGCTCAGGTGATAGTCAAAGCCTTTCAAGAGTTGATTGATATGTGAGGACATTGAAATTACCTTCTCTTTACATGACGAGGAAAATGAAATGTAAAAAAAGCGAAAAAGACTTCCTGTTTGAGAGAAATTTAAGTTCTTGAAAACTGAAACAAATAATAAGGAACAGGTTATGTATAGAAAAGTTAACCAATAAAATAAAAGGTTTGATGAACTGTGTGGTTAATAACATGTACATTCTCTATTCCTTAACAGTTTATTAGTTATGGTTATACTATTCAAAATGAAGGGCACTATTCCTAGAAAGTTGAAGAATTAGGTGTAAAATTTTATGAAATATATTAAACCTAGGAACGCACGGTAATTTAATGGAAATATTTAGGGACTTTTCTGAGAAAATCTACATTTTCGAAACATTTTCTATCTAAAGGGTGTTTTGCATTGTGAGACACATAATTAAATATTTTTGTAGATGTTCAACTTGAATACTTAGTGTGATATTTAACTCAGTTTTCTTTCTGAGTTATGATGTTTACAGACTCACATATACATTGATATTTTTCTAAGGCGAGTTCACTTATTCAGGGGACCTCAAAACGTGTATTTTCTCAATACTGAAATTCTGGGTAGGTTGAAATACTTCATCTAATTACCTACTCTAGGTAGGCAGCAGAAGAAGTGAGTAGTAATAAATTTCCTGAAGAGTTATTTAAATACTATCGCTTATTTGCTTACATCCCCAAACAATTATTACAAAAGCTTAATGCTCTCTTGTTGTGTTAATCAAAATAAAAAAGAAAACGTTTGTAGTAATGGTTTCGTTAGAAATTTGGTTATACATAGAGGAGGTGAATGATAGTCGCCCGCCAGCCTCGGTAGCGTAGATGGTAGCGTGTCTGCCTCACGTTCAAGAGGACCCGAGTTTGAATCTGCAGGGTGAGTTACCTGGACAAGAATTTTCCGGGATTTTCTCTTATCCTGATAGACGAATGTCAGGTAACTCTAAGCTCCATGGACTCCGGTTTCATTTGAGCATAATTTTACCCATTTCGTTCATCGTCTTATATGACAACGTTGGAGGACGTAAATTACAGAAAAAAAAGATAATTGCCCGCCTCGGTAGCCTGTCTGCCTCACGTTCAATAGGTCCCGAGTGCGAATCTCGGTTAGGGTGAGCTAACTAGATAAGTTTTTCCGGGATTTTTCCCTGTCCTGATAGACGAATGTGAGGTAACGCAAAGCTCCATGGACTCCGAACTCATTTGAGCACCATTTCATTTATCATCCGATAAGACTTAACGCTGGAGGACGTAAATCACAAATGATGTTGGTGATGGTGATAGTTCAATGACTTTCAATATATTAGTTCCATTGGTCGAATGAAGAAGACGTTCACAAACCTCTAGGTAATGCAAAGCTTCTATTCTTTCATAGAGAACAGTTGAGGTACCATTGCCTTAGAAACTATTTCTCTGACTTGAGCTTGCAGGTGGTTTATTTTTGACACCAAAGCCACAGCGCCCTCACAAGTCTGAACTATCAATTCTTTCGTGGCTGCCGAATTCATCTAAACAGTGTGTTAAAAGTTTTGCTGACACGTTAAAATGAAATGAAATGTGTAGTGTTTAACGCCCGCTTTTACTACATACGGCACCACAGGCGATGACACTGATGATACATGAGATGAAGATGGAGCACTGGTGGAACGAGATGGCGGGAGAAACCGGAGATCCCGGAGAAAACCCGTATTAGCGCCGTGTTGTCCACAACAAATCTCAACCGCCAAGCGGTCTAAACACTGAGCCACGGCGCGGCTCAACTCACACGTTAGCTGACCCATCAGAGCTGAAATTGAAAAAAGCCCACGAATCCCTTCACGACTTCGTCATCATGAACGTACCTAAGCAAAACGACGATTGTGAATGGTTTGTCATTTCCGAAGGTTCGTCAGTTAAAATTGCAATACATGCAGCCCTCGAAATTGGCTTCTTTATTTCGTTCAATGACCCCCTGTGCTACCTTTAAGAGAGTTCTTTCTGAATCAGTGGAGAAGGTCTTATGAAGACATTAGACTTCTTTTAAACTGTTTCTTAATTTCTTACAAAACTGCCCCAAATGTTTGAATACTTCAGTATACGAGGGCCGTTCAATAAAGAATGATCACAATTTGTTTTTCACAACGTATCTTTACTCATCCTCATAATTTTGATGGTCCTTCTCAAAATAGTCTCCCCTGAATGCGATGCACTTGTCCCAGCGTTTCTGCCAGTCTTCAAAGACATGCTGGAAACCATTTTTGAGAGATCCTTCAAATTCGCCTCCGCAGCTTTCACCACTGCTTCTGAGGATGGATAATGCCTCGCACGAAGGATTTTCTTCAAGTTAGGGAATAGAAAAAAGTCACATGCAGCTATCCGGACTATAGGGAGGGTGAGGGGTGCACTTCACGTTGATTTTTGCAAGATATTCAGCAACAACATTGGCAATATTATCGTGGTGCAGCATCCAGCCTGCTTCACGGAAATGTGGTCTTTTGCGCCTGATACGGACTTGCAATGTTTTCAGGACATCTCTGTAGGATTGTCTAGTTACTGCTGTATCTGCAGGTACAACATGCTGATAAGCCATTCCATAAATAACAAAGAATGGGATGACCATAACTTTCCCAGCAGAAGCAACCACTTTTGCATTTTGGTGGTGTTGGCGATGAGGGAGATTTCCACACTGAGCTTTGCTGTTTGCTCCCAGGACCAAAATGATGTAGCCAAGTTTCATCAGCAGTGATTGTGTTTGAAAGAAACTCCGGATCTTCCTCTAATATCAACTTTAAGTGCATGTTACCTCCATTGCAGCGGTAGGCGATACTGAACATGTCTGAACTTGCTTGGTTCTCACAGGCGTGAACCAGGAGTACCAACAATGAAACTACTAAGGCGTGTTTGTTTCACATTATGCTATCAGAATATAGGAAGATTGAGTTTCATTGCGCAAAATTATGGCCGTAAAAATTCTAATCATTCTTTATTGAACAGCCCTGTATATCAATGATTGCATTCAGGGCCAGGATTTTGATGATCTAAGACTATCTAAAAATAATAAAATGACGTAAAGATCAACACAGTCATCTAGAAAATTACTTCGAAATTGTCTTCATTTCAGAATTTGAGAGTACTATACAATTCTTGCTTCTACACTGTGAATTTTTGGGTTCGTAAAATTAAATGTCCATTTTGCAGAAATTAAAAAAGCCATTTATTTCCGTAGAAGGACAGTTTGCACACCCTTGGCAGCAGAATGACGTAAGATATACCAACAGAATCTCTCGTGGCTTCTGCACATGTAAATAAACAAGAGTTAACTTTGAAAACACAGCTGCACGCGCACAATTATCGAGTGCGAATACCACTGTCCCCTGACCACTAAACGCGGCTTCTTTTTATACCTCTACTCATTGCTCTAGAGATTAATCGAATATTATGTAACAAACTAGGAAGCGAAACTTCCAGTCAGCTGTCTCTCTTTCTTTATCTGTTTCGGCAAGCTTTTATCTCCGCGCTGCACTATCTTTTTGCACGCGCCGGCCGCGCCCGTAGCAACAATGGCTAGCGACAATACGTTAGAATTGAAATTGAAAACTAATATAAATTTAAATTTGTGGATTTTTATGGTCTAAGAAGATGAAAATATTGTCTGATATAGAATTAATTGCAGCAGTAAGCAGAAGCATGTGCAGGTCCGCAATAGTTAGTGAAAATCTGTGTCGGAAAGTGCCTTATATTGTGAGAGAGCTCTTTCCACAGCCGCTGATAGAACTGCGGCATACTTGAAGTACGCTAAATCACTATCAGTGAGGTCTTCTTCAATGCAGGAAGTATCAAATGTTTGACCGTTACCACTTGAGAAATCTGACACAAAGGTTTTATTGCCAGAGTTTCTATGAAGAACTGTTTCCACTTTCTTAGATACCCGTTTTATAACTTCTCCCCCCCCCCCCTGCAACTTTCAAATCAAATGTGATTTTTTAAAATTAGAGTATGTTTCAAACTTGCACCTTTGCCGTGTACACTTGTCATTCTTTGTTTCAAGCAACTGAATTTTGTCCTTGTGAAAGCCAGCAGTTCTTGACGTTATCTTTTTGAAAATGGTGTTTTAGCCACATCAGTTACAGTAGCATCGTCATTACTCAGTTTTCAATAACACATTTCACCATCTAAATGTTATCTCAATAATAAATTGCTAAATCAGATGATGTTAAGTGCCGAATGGTAGTAGAATACCTTGAGCCATGGGCTTGAAGAGCAGTTCTTCTTTGATACTAGGTAATCCACTTGAGAAAAATGAGCTCTACCTTCTTCCGGCACACTATCCATAGCGTGTAATAAGCAAATAATGTGAGCTATTTTGGGATAAAAGCTTGTATTGACGTTCCTGCTTTCAGAATGTATGGCGCTGCATCAGTAACAACTGAAATGAGCACCACACGTTCCTCTCAGTAAATCTGCGAATAACTAAATCTTTGACAATGAAAATAAGGAATCAAACGCTTAACCTTCAACTTGTGTATAGTCGAGGTTTTCTTTTTACTACTAAACGCAAGTTAGAAATAGAAGAATTGCTTGATCTGATTATTTGCAGTACACAGGTGGTCTGAAAAGTTTCCGACTTAATGAAGATACAAGAAATTGCTTCAGCATTTTTTTTCTATTTTTCATCATAGTCTCCTTGTAACTCTACACACTTCTCCCAGCGATGCTCCTATCTCTGTAACCCGTCCAAATAATACTCGGCGTCTTTCTGTGTAAAATAATTGTTCACGAAAGTTGATTGCCTCTTCATTTGACGAAAATCTCTGTCCTCCGAACTCAATTTTCGGATAAGGGAACAAAAAGAAGTCGGTTGGGGCTAGATCTGGTGAGTAAGGCGGATGGTCAAGCAGTTCAAACCGTAATTCGTGGGTTTTCGCTATTGCAAACGTTGAGGTGTGAGACGGTACGTTGTCTTGGTGAAATAGGACTTTCTTTTTCTGGAAATGTGTCCGTTTTTCCGCAAGTTGTGCCTTCAGTTTGTCAAGTAATGATGCGTAGTATGTTCCTGTAATGTTCTTTTTTCCTTTTGCAAGATAAGCCATTAAAATAACTCCATGACTATCCAAAAAAACAGTCATCATTTTCCCAGCCGAAAAGAGTTTCTTTTTCTTTTTTGAGGCCGGTTTCCCCTTTGCAGTCCACTGTTTGGACTGTATTTTTGTTTCGTGTGTTTAATGGAGTACCCAAGTTTCATCTACTGTAATTAATCGACGCCAAAACTTGGATTCATTGCGCCTAAACTGCGCCAACAGAGCGTTGGAAATGTTCATTCCAACACGGTTTTGGTCTAGCATGAGTAAACGCAGCACCCAATGCGCGGACAGCTTTCTCATGTCTAAATATTGATTTAATATGTGTCAAATACGTTCTTTTGACATATTCATAGCCTCTTCTATATCTCTCACTTTAATTCAGCGGACGTCTAGCACCATTTGGTGAACTTTGGCGATGTTTTCGTCTGTAGTTGCAGCTTTTGGACGTCTCGAACGTTCGTGTCTTCCAAGCTCTTACGGCCACGTTTAAATTCAGCGGCCCAAAATTTCACTGTGGTAAATGATGGTGCAGAGTGCCCATACACAGAATCCAACTCATCTTTGTTTATCGTAGGCGTATTGCCTATAAAAAACAAATATTTAATGACAGCTTGATACTCGATTTTATCCATTTTCATGAAAACACTCGCATCAACTCAAACGACTGTTACATAAGAATGGCAGAAACTTCGGTGAGTAACTGCCAACAGATGAAGAACGAAATTCACTAGCTTCTATTTACGAGTGCTGCCATGTTCATGTTTACGTCGAAAACATTTCAGATTACACCCTTATAGGTAAGAAAGCTACTTCCAATTTTGTACATTGCCGATCCACTAATCAAGTATCCATTTATTTCGCTAAATAAGTGTTAAATCAATTACTAAGGTTATTTAAATTGATGTACCACAGAACAGAAAGAAAACCACAATAAAAGGAAGTAAAATTCAAAGAAACTTAACCAAGTATATAAAATTAATAAAAGTGCACGAAACTTCAAAAATGAAAAAATATATCGAAAAGGTAGCCAATTTTTATAACCAGAGATTCCGATTCAAGATTTAAATGTTTAAGCATGAGAAAAAATGACTTCATCAAAATACCTCGCTACCTCAATCCATACATTAACGACCGTTTACTTTAGAAACATATTGCTTGCTAGCAGTGGTAATTTATTTTATATATTGTGACTACATGGGTTACGTAGATTCGGAAATCCGGCTTACAGAAATGTAAAACAACTTTTTCTGCAGTAAAAGGACGTGAAATTGACAATCAGCTGTCTTCAAGGTTGACTAGGTGCTTTGCTGCACGAAAACAAATGAATGAGATCACTGCGGTACACTTCAATCGTCGACTGTCGCAATAACCAAAAAACAACTGCCGCTCTAACACCTTACGGGGTATTTATACCTCCCCAGCCATTGTTTCTAGAAGGCCGCAGACTTTCCGGGAAATTTCTCGGCAACAAAAATGGACCGAACGCTCTGGAACCTCTCTCTGTCTTTTTCTCTCCTGCCCACGCGGCCGGCTCCGGCTTGTGGCAGCTGCACAACAATGCCATACATTGGCAGCATACACGCCCTCCAACGTTAAGTCATATCGGACGATGAATGGAATGGGTGAAATGATGCTCAAATAAGCCCAGCATCTCTAGAGCTTAGAACTACCAGACATTCGTCTTTTCAGGATAAGGGAAACCCCCGCAGAAACCTTATACAGATAACTTGCCCTGATCAAGATTCGAACTCAGGACCTCTTGAACTGATGTAACAGGGTATCACGTACGCTACCGAGGCGGGCACAGTATATTATCCCGGCTCGGTAGCGTAGATGGTAGCGTGTCTGCCTCACGTTCAAGAGGTTCCGAGTTCGCATCTCGGTCAGGGTGAGTGTATAAGGTTTTTTCCGGCGTTTTCTCTTATCCTGAAAGACGAATGTCGGGTAACTCTAAGCTCTATGGACCTCGGGCTCATTTGAGCATCATTTCACCCATTCCATTCATCGTCCGATATGACTTAACGTTGGAGGACGTAAATTTAAAAAAGCAGTGGTATTAGCTGTAGAGTTTCATTGGTTTCTGCTTTTTGTTTTGATTTTATACATTAGATTACCTTCTCAAACATGCGGTGTCTAAATTTTGTTTTTGTTTTGTGAAACTTGCATTTTGTGTAGAATAACATCTAATACTTTTTTAAAGTTAAGTACTTCAACGTTAAGTCATATCGGACATTTAATGAAATGATGCTCAAATAAGTCCAAGGTCCATAGAGCTTAGAGCTACCTGACATTTGACTTTAAGGGTAAGGGAAAACGGCGGAAAAACTTGTGCACATAAGTCACCCTAACCAAGATTCGACTGGGCAGCTCTTGAACGTGAGGTAGACACGCTACCATCAACGCTACCTAGGTGGGCATCTAATACTTTCTCTACTTATTGTAAATATAAGAGAAAGTAAAAAAGAAACAGCCGTGCCATTAAGAGTTTGAGCCATGTACATTTGGAATGGAATGAGCCGTTTTAGAGGTACATTACAACAAACATTGCTATTACATAATGCCACAGCACATCAAGTATTAATCCGACATGCATCGCTGACAAGTTTCCTAAAATATTTCCGAATGCTGACGTTGGTAGGTATGGCTTGTTTTTCCCAAACACCTCTTTTTTAAACACTGTGATATGCAAATTGCCAAGGAAGGAGAAAAAGTCCGGAAAGAAAAGCGAGAAACACAATTTCCTTTTTAATGCATTCTGTTCGTACTCGAGATGTAGAAGAAAAATACATAAAACTTGCTACTCAAGTTTCTTTAGCACAGTGCTAAGGGATCTGCTTAATTTGTGCAACAGTCACATTCTTTATAATTAAGCTTTTCCACGCAAGCCATTTCCTACCTTGACAGTAAGACATTGTCCAGATTTGCATTCAAGAATACAAACACTACAATTCATTTAAAGTCTGTGAAGAACTGGGAGTAGTTTATAGTAACACTTATTCTGTGTACTTTTTGGGTAGTGAGGAGTTCTCAGTACCAGCGTTTCTAACCTCCTGGTTTATTATCTTATCAGTTACGAAAACTTTTTGACATTGCATCATTTTACTATATATCTTCCAACTTTTAAGAATGCCGTACTATTATGCGTTCCAAATGGGAAGAGTTCTGGAGTCCTGCTAATCAGATGCCGTATCACACTCAGCGTTGCCCGCTTGTTACCCCACTCCTTTTATGTCTTACTCTCTCTCGCACACTCATACAACATGCAGGTCTTCTTGGCGCTAGATGTAAGGGTAAGAGAATTATATTTTAAAAACCTTTACAACGATGCAGTTGCCAAAATCAAAATTGGAAAAAGCATTTTCGCAAATTATTTATACTTTTAAATACTATAACTATAATTATATTTTATGAATTACCTTCTTTTCTAATCCAAATGCGGGAAACACTTGTTTTACTTGCACCACACGCTTCAGCAGTAAGCCGTTGAGCATTTTTGAAATCGAGCTAATTTCTATATTCCTCATTGCCAAATTTTTTGAAGAACATGTACACCTTAAAAACAATGCTTCGACCCTGACTTCGCAATAATTGTCTTTTTGACTCGCCACTAAATTCACCGCAAGAAGCCATTGCACTATTTAACTCTTACTCTACTGTTGTGTAAAGAACAACTGAATGATATTAATCTGAACTCTCCAGAGTAAATAAACACTTCTTATCCAGCATTCGTTCATATACATAAGCATACAGCATTCCAAAGGCTAACAGAAAATGAAGTGTTTGCGCTTTCTCGAATTTAACACCTTGACTTATTCACAGTAATTCTTTCATCACGTCATGCAGGAGTTTAAATTTCAGTTCTGAGTAATTAAAAGTATATGTACATACATACACACCAACCACTTTGAACTCTCTAGCGTTAATAGAGATTACGAACCATTCATAAACAAAGATATAATGTGAGCAGACACGTTCTGCCAGGGCAGCAGGAAATTTATTGATTCTTCTCGCTCGAATTGGCTTATTCAAAGTAATTCTTTAATCACGTCAAGTCTAACATTTACGTTTCAGTTCTGAGTAATTACAAATATACGTACACGCATACATGCCAACCAATAATGATATTCATACAGTGCTTACGTCGCGATTTAATGTTATAATACAGGTAATAGTGGTTTATTTATTTGTATTAGAAAAACTATTTGAGCTAAAAGTATAGGGTTTTCATGATTGTTACCAACATTACTCTCTACATTCCACATGGATCAGTTTTGGTGAAATCTGAGTTTTTGTCTTAGCGAGAATAGTATTTCATACAGATTGATTAGCTTGGCGCTCCTCACACGCCACTTAGCGGAAATGCAATACGACAACCGCGCAGGACTCCGATTGGTTGCTCACCTAGTAGCGCTCAAGGACAAACACCTTCCCATTTGAAACACATAATAATTTACTTCCCAAATATTTAAATTGGAATCAAAGAGAAGTTTACTGAGATCGAATTTGGTACCCAAAATCAAATTTTTAAATCTTGCTTTTATTTCCGCTGCCATTTAGCTATAATAAATACAAAAACATAAATGTTTTGAGGTTCCCTGATCATACATACACAAGGAAATGGCAGGCTGTTTATAGCCTGAAGGTTTTTGCTGCGTGCCCAACCCAGTGATTCTGCGCGCACTGTTTGCCTTTGAGTAGCACAACTCAAACCAAATATCGGTTAGTCACCAAACATTTACCTCTTAGGCGGTTTCGTCTGTTGTGCGCATTCGGGAGGTCTGGATTCGATTCCCATGGCCTGTGTACCTGACCTATGAGTTTCTCGGGGTTTCCCCGGGTCACCAGAAGAATGCTCGGTAGGTTAGTTACATCTCCCAAATTTCCTGTCCGCCCATTTCTCCATTATCATTTCACATCATCTCTCATCTGGGGGTCTGTTTCAGGGTAGAAGTGTCGGCGGGAGTCTCGGCACTGCATGGCAGGATGATATGTTCCTGTTAAATACTTCCTCCTCCGGTAGGACGGTCTGTGATCTGGTGGGCCTATTCAGGACTACAGTGGGCCGGATGTCCACTTTATTGGCATGTAGGGGGGTTTCCAACTCATAGAATTGTAGGGACTCTGCCCTCTGCACTCTCGCGACTACTTGTGACGGCCACCCTCTTCTCCTCTCACCTCATTCTTCCTCCCGTGGATACCCTACTTGGGGACATAGGTATAATAGACCAACCCAATCCATCAAACTTGAGTTCGCCATTCTCCAACAAAGATTTTCAAAAAAATTTGCTCCCCACATACTAAGTTACAATGCATATAAAAATGTTTCGATCTCACTCTCTCCCTCTCCCTTTCTCTCTTCTTCTCCTTCTCTCTACTGCATACTTAAAGTAAACAGAGGAAGTATTATATTTCAACAAAAATTTCTATATCGAAATTTTAATAGAAACACAGGTTTTGCGGACCCTAAAATAAAAAAATATACTTTAGAAAAAGTTGTATGCATATATCTTTGAGCATCATTACTGAAAAACGAAGATTTGGTTAAATACCAAATATAGTATCTTAAGCCCTGCATCCTCCAAAAATGTGACTCGAGGATATTCAAGATGTTCTAGAAAATAGCCATACACAAACGGTTTTCATTAAAGTAAGAAGTTTAAGATATTATCACAACAAATAACATAAAATGTATACCTTGAGTTTTCTGTGAATAACACCTGAAGTTCTCTTCGTTTTACATAACTGGTAAAGCTAATACACAGAAAAAATGTTACTACACATAAATGTAGATCGTGTTAAAGCACCAATTTATTTATAATACATATTTTGGGAGTGAGTCACTTCCTTGCTTTGGTTTGAATTTTTCACTA
The DNA here is from genome assembly GCA_030765055.1 of Mantis religiosa. NCBI lineage: Eukaryota > Metazoa > Arthropoda > Insecta > Mantodea > Mantidae > Mantis > Mantis religiosa. Next base: position 428,182,454 of record CM060950.1, on the reverse strand, counting down.
CTTTTCTCAAATGTATAAATTATTTCCCTTTTTTATATTTGACGGTGCAAACCTACTTGGCTGTCATTAGCAACACTCAGTGACCATCTCTTAAAAGATTTGGCTATCGTTTAATCCTATTTACATTGAATTTACAAGTTAATATGTAATAAAATAGTTTCTAGAAATGTTGAGCTGAATTAGCATAAAATAGATAGAAGAAAGAGCTTCAATAAGAACAGTTGAAGAATGTGTAGACCGTCACGTCAATGTAACGCATCAGCTATAATATTCTTTTTCTATTTGCTTAAAAATAACTGTAAACATTTTAAGGATCGTGACGTAGTTGGAGAGATTAAAAGAGATATGTGGATACAGTAGCGCTCTTACTCAGGTTAAGCACCACAAACACTATCACAGTTTAGCCAAACGTTTTGGACGCCTCCTGTCTGTCTGGCTAGATGTTCGTAGGACCTTGCGGCGAACGTATAAGCGAAAGTTCTCATGATTTGGGAATAAGTTATTGATTGCAGTTGTTGCCCACCTCTGTTGTGGAGATAGCGTGTCTTCCTCACATTCAATAGGCTAGGAGTTCTAGTCTTGGTCAAGGTGATTTATCTGGATAATATTTTATTCTCGGTGATTTCCCTTATCCTGAAAGAAGAACGTCGGGTAACTCGAAGATCTACGTACCCTGGACTCATTCGAACATCATCTAACGCATTTCATTCATCGTTCAATACGACTTAACATTGGAGGTTATTAAATTAATTCAAAAAGTACTGTTTTCAGAGCGAGATTTTGACCTTCTGTGACGTACAGCGTGCTGCTACTGAAAAATATTACAAACATCCTGTGTTCGACGCCCCATATAGAAGTAAAGGCAACGCCGCGAAGAAAGTTAAGTGGTAGTAAGCATTTGAGCTAGATCTGATTAGTGCACTAGCAGCAAGGTTTTATGAGGTGTAAGTGAAAACTGGGCAAATTAACAATATGGCTGCATGAAAAAGGTATTGTACTTGTATTTGCTTTAAATGGCTTGTGAAGTCCTTGTGATGTAATTTAGATCTTCTTACCGGCCGCTTTGTCTTCCTCTTGTTTAGATGCGTTTGTTGTAAGAAAATGGCTTACAATACTTCTGTTTGCTAATACTCTTAAATCAGGGATGGTAGCAGAAGACATAACGATGTTTCTTGACTTAGAACTAATTCTCGAATCTATCTCCAATAAAGTATTTGTCGTCTGTCTGTTGCTTAGAACCTCTATGGATCCTGGGCTCATTTGAGTATCATTTCAGCCATTTCATTGATCGTCCAATATGTGAAAAGATGCTCAAATGAGCCCAGAGTCCATAGTACTTAGATATCCAACATTTATCTTTCATGATAAGAAAAAACTCCGGAAAAATCCTTAACCAGATACCTTGACCAAGGTTCGTGACCTCTTGAACGTTCGGGAGACACGCTACCACCTACGCTACAGAGGTGGGAACTCCAAGCGTGTCTAATGGTGTAGAAAACAATGAAAGATATTGATTAATATATTTTAAACTATAAATCCGTGATGGCGCTTTTAAAAACCCTTTTCTCCCCATTGGAGACATGCCTATCAACATTACGATAAAAAGTAAGTATTGCTTTACACAATCTATGCACATTCTGAACGATGAAATTTAAATGAGTCGTATTAGGGAAACTTAAAACTTGGGGAGCCTGCTTGTGGAGCTGGGGAGTATAAAAGCAGAAGGAATACATTGTTATATTTTATACCATTTGGTGACAGTGTATACAAGGCTTCATTAAACATCCTAGCTATTGTTGCATTATTTGCAGTTGACGTTCCTTTACATGCTATCAAGAACTTTTGTTCACATATTTTCGTCATTTTTAATACACCTACAATTACATTTTACATCTTTCTGCCACCAGCACAAATAGTTCTTCAATACCAATCCGGACGTTTTCATTTTCACAAATGCGCAATGTTCTCATAAAGGTGACAATATTTCCTATAGCGGTTTGAAAGATACTTTTTCTGTAGAGTCGACTCATCAGGATTTATATTTGCATATTAATAAGGAGCTTTCTGAGTTTGGGACTGATCACCTTATAAAGGGGAATTATCAGCTGAAATATGTGATCTACAAGATATGAATAAAATAAGACCTGAAGCTTTCCTGGAGACGAATATACTGAAGTTATTCTCGGGAAGCAAGGCAGGTGAAAAGACGATTAGAAATCGACGTTTCTGAAGTGTGCATCTCTTCCATTATCAGGATATTTATTAAATGTTATAAGCACAAATGAATGGATATAACATAAATATAAACAAAGACAAAACACTGTCAAAATTCGCATTACTGAACAAATGACTGTTCAGTCAATTATATGCCAGGTCCGGAGATAGCGTGAGTATAGAAAACTAATTTTGTCAAAGAAACAATACAGCAAGCGTCAGATAAACCTACCGCTACAGCCTGCATCCCGTTTACCGACAACCTATCCGGCAGAATTAGCAGAAATCTCGGCAGATATAACATTAGGACCATCCACAAGCCACCTATGAAGACTAGACATCTGTTAAGACCAGTGAAAGTCAAAGTAGACTTCCAAGTTCCGGGAGTGTACCGCATTCCCTGTTAATGTGAGACACCGTATATAGGAAAAACCGGAAGGTCCATAACTACCAGGATAAACGAACATGAACGGAGCATTCGTTTAATGCCACCTGAGAAGTCTGGGCTGCCAGAGCATTGTTTTCATAACGACCATAGAGCCAGCTTTAGGGAGATGACCATCTTGGCAAAATGCAACAGTTACTGGGAGTGGTGAGTTAAGGAGGCTTTGACCATTTCCTCCGAGAGGAGCACGCTCAATCGTGATGCTGGATTTCAGTTCAGCTCATCTTGGAAACTTGCCTTAAAATGAAATCCGTCGACTTAAGTAGCACAGATCAGTAGAGCTTGATAATCAAGTTAAGTAGCTACCTTTCTTTGACCCAATTAATTTTCTATACTCATACCATCTCCTGACCTGGCATTTCATTTGCTGAACAGTCTTTTGTTCAGTAATGCGAATTTTGATAGTGTTTTTTCTTTGTTTATATTTATGTTATATCCAGTGATTCAGTTGTAGTTAGAACGTTTAATAAATATCCTGATGATGGGGGAGATGCACACTCCCAAAACGTCGATTCCTAATCGTCTCTTCACCTGGCTTGCTTCCCGAGAACAACTTGAAGATATGAGTAAAGTTGTGCTTATTTTAGTATGCTGAACGGGGATGATTCTGTCTCGTCGAAGCTGCTACGTGCGTTGAGATTCCGTAGAAGGCTGGCAAAATAGCATTTTCTGCTCAGTGGTGTTTTTAAACTCTCGTACGTAGTGATGCAAACGTTCACGTACACGTTTACTTTTGACATTTTCAATTGATACTGTTAATTAGCATACACAACTGTTTTTGTGTAATATGGTTGTAATTAGCAGATTATAAAGAACACTGCGCTCAGTTTATTAGGTTTAACAAACATGTAGGATGTAATATTCTTCTTCTGCTTTAACTACTCTCATATCACTATGTGGTATCAAGGCATTGTTGTTCCTCTTAATAATTTGCAGCAAATGCTTACTGTAAATGTCAAACAAACTACTTGTTATCGTGTTGAATTAAGTAAAAACCCTAAGGAAAACCATACATGTGATTTAACGTTTCTGTTAATCAGTGGGGTTCAGAGTCAAGTTATTTACAGAATAGAAAGATATTAAAATAGTATTGTGATACCAGAAATCGAACCTGAGCTTGCTGTTTAAAACGCCTGATCTTCCAACTGCTAGATCACCAACGATTAACGAGGTAGTGCAGCTGTTCTTAAATAAATACTGATTAAGCTCAAATTTCAGACGCTGCATAGATTACATTGTATCCTTCATTATTACACCTCGAATCTTGATGTCTAAAAAGATTTAGAGAATGGTCTTTAGGTACAAGGCATATGGAAGTGAAGAGAAAGTATAACGAAGGGGTAGGGGGAGACAAGTATTCAGCGTTTCTTTAATTTATTAAATTTATGGGTTACCACTGAAAATTGGGAATTAAATCTCCGATACAGATTTCAGAATAATAGCATCCTATCTGCATAACCGGACTTTTTCAGTAAAATATAAAAATGCACAATCCAGATCACAACTGATCTTCTCTGGTGTTCCACAAGGAAGTATTCTAGGCCCACTTCTTTATACAGTGTATACTTCTGACTTTCCTGAGCACCCTCAACTAACCATTGCACATTTTGCTGATGATGTGGCAATACTTAGTAAAGGCAGCTGTGAATCAGCAGCTGAGAAACTAAACAACTTCTGCACTGAAATCACAAAATGATGTTCTGACTGGACAGTGGTGATGAATCCACATAAATCGCAAATAGTGCATTTCACATATAAAACGCAAGTTGCATATCCCATAGTTCTTGGAGGAATCGCTATAACCACCGCTCAGTCAGTTACGTCGGCTCATACTGGACAGTAAACTAACCTGGAATCTCCACATCACATATCTTCTGTCAAGACTACGGCGCCGAATCCAACAAATCATACACATAATGCAGCCAAAGTCGCTTCTTGCATTATCATACAAACGCATTCTATACAACACTTATCGAACCTATTTGGCAATATGGTTGCTCCATATGGGGCTCTGCTGCAGCGTCACAAGTAAAAGGAATCCAAGTAGTCCTGAACAGATACCTAAGATTGACCACAGGTGCCCCATGGTACGTTAGCAACACCACACTTCACAGGGACCTGAACATACCAGAAGTGATGGATGTCATCAGGACAAGCTACACCAGACTACACCAATCATCCAAATCCACTGCTACAAGACATTTTCCTACAACCTCCTCCACAACCGCAAAGTAGAAGACTAAAGAGAAAACGACGCAATGACCTGCTCATTTAATATTCTCTGTTTTGTATGTCTGATAAAGCGTTTTTTGTGATTATAATATTATATGTTTGTTATAATTTAAATCTAAATGATGCACGACTGTTATTGAACAGCATCCTGACACACGCTTCAGGTGATGTAACATTACCCTTACTCACAACTGTAAGTACCATATTGTGACTTTGTGGGTTCGTAGAACTACAGGTCAAATTTGCAGAAATTCAAAATGCTCTTTATTTCCGTAAAAATACACTTTGGTCAACCCTTATAGTAGCAGGATTACGTAACATACACAAATAAAATCTGCAAGTTCGTCGATCACAAACAAAAGAGTTCACTTTCAAACCACACCTGTACGCACACGATTATCAAGTTCCAATGCAAATCTCTGCCTCGGCGAGTCGCGGCTTCTCTTATATACCTCTACTCATATTTCTAGACAATTCTGGAATGTTCTGCAACAAACCAGAAATAGAAACTTGCAGTCAGCTATCAGTTTCTTTATTTGTTTCGGCAAGCTTTTATCTCCGCGCTGCACTGCCCCTTTGTGCGCGTCGGCCGCACCTCCTCACAGCAATGGGTTCGCGACAGTATTGCATTTGGATACTATAAAGTTTATAGACAATTAAAAAAGAGCTATGAAGTGATTTCTACCTCAATTCTACAAACAGTTGGTATAACAATAATGATGAGATAACTCATAAACTTAATTGGGCATTCTTTATTCACCTGATAGAAAAAATTATGGAAACTGTTAAAAAGGAAGTCTTCCAAATCTGGGAGATTTAACTTTTTTTAGTTCTCTTAATATATACAATTCACAAAGAAAGAAAGAAAGAGAGAAAGAGAGAGGGAAAGGGAGAGGTGAAGGGAGTGAGGGAGAGGGGTAGAGGGGTAGAGGGGGAGAGGGGGAGAGGGGGAGCGTCTCACAGTATGTCACTTCACAAGGGCAAGGTCAGTAAGTGCCTCACCGCGGACGGAAAACGGAAATCTGATTTGCCAATCGCTAGTCCGGAGCATTAACTTGTAGCTGCACCCCTAAAAATAAGAACACCTGCTTTCAAAGACAACACTTTCCAGACTAATCAATGAGTAAATTCGTCATCAATTGTTTCTAGGAGTTTGAGTAAAGGATTCAAAAGCTGTTATTTTTCAGTTGCGTTCTGAAACCTCTGACATTTTAAAAGATAACTTTAAGCAAAATGAAACTAATAAACTTTGTTACAAAGGCGGTACAAATGCAAAAAAAAAAAAAAAAAAAAAAAAAAAAAAAATGAATAAAGATGCCAAGGCAAGGGTTATAACAAAGTGAAGGCGTAAAATTAAAAAAAGTAAGAAGACATGATTCCCTTACTTAGAATTACCAAAATTGAGGTAATGTAGGGAAACATGATAAGGAGTTTACATGTACAACAGTAATGTCTGTGGTTGTGCACTTAAAATATGAGAGGGAATACATATCAAAGTCCCTATCCGAACACAAGACCTTACATTTATGTTGACACAGTCCGTTACTGAGCCCTAGTTTTGTTTTCTTTCACATCACATTAACATAACATTATGTTCTCTACGGCATCTACAGACCATAAGCGATAAATTTATATACAGGAATTGGTAGCTGAGCGAAATTTATACCCACTTTGGTGGTAAAGCGGGGGAATCGGATTAATTTTCAGGAAAGAGAAGAAAGTATTGACTTTGTGGGTTCGTAGAATTAAAAGTCCAATGGCACAAACTGAAAATGTTCTTTATTTCTTCCGAATTACAGTTGGAACACTTGCCCATTACATGGAATTACGTAGCGCACACCATTACAATCCACCAGTTCGTCTGTCACAGGACCACTCCACACTCGCAATTACGTACAACTCCTCTGATACACGTACGCAGTTTTCCAATCCGTTCGCTAGCACTGCGTTCTTCACGGCTGCTCGCCAAGGACTACTCTCCTCCAAAGGTCCAGAGGTCCAGAGGTCCAGAGGTACTCCTGGTCGAGTGGGGCAATTTTTCTTTTTCCCCGTCCGGGTATCTTCTGCCGCAGTACCTAGCCGCTTTGCGGCTTAACCTGCGAAGTGAGTCAGGAATGTTTTTTATTGTTCTGCTGTGGGTAGGTTGTAGTTTTGTTTAAAAATGTTTGTTTGGATGCCCTTGAGTAATCTCAGAAGGCAGCAGCTTAGCGGTTTTATTGCACTCTCCCATTGGGGGGGGGGGAATCGGTTTAGTGTTTTGATTACGGGTGGCCTAACGCTTGAGCCATCAGGCGTAAAACGAATTTTGGAGTTAATGGGCTCCACCTTGGGTTAACCAAGGGGCCCCAGGGCCTCTCTGGGGAGTTTGTATGATGGCAAGCGTCTTTGCTCCCTCTGGTCATATCTGCCAAGGGAGTTCACCAAAGGGTTGCCATGGGTTTGGATTTTGTCGTACATTGATCGTGCCCTCTCTCGGATGACATCGACAATGTACGGGATTTTGAGTGTTCGTGAAGGATCTGGGATGGGAATCTCCAGTCTGTATCGTATATCACTCTGAGCGTCCCGTTCTGGAGCGTCTGAAGTCTGACGAAAGTGGTATTTGCCACTGTTCCCCAGATCTCACAGCCGTACAAAATCATGGGCGGGATGATCGCCCGATATAGCTGGAGTTTGAGACGGAGGGGGATGGTTGAACGGAATATTGGGTATAAGTTCCTGAGGGCGACGTGTCCAAGCTTGACCTTGTCTTTGACGTGAGGAGCGTAAGTTAATTTGCGATCCAGCGTCACTCCGAGATACTTCGCCGTTTGCACCAATGGGATTCCACGGCACCGTAAAACGAAGTTCTGCTGCAACCGGTTGGCTCTGGTTTTCGCCAGGAGAATTGCAGAGCTCTTCTCAGTGTTAATTGCCATTCGACATTTTGCGCTCCATTCGCCAATGGCCCGGAGCTGGGCTTGGATCTGCCGAAAGCTATACCTCGGGTTTCTGTTTACCGCGAAGATCATAAGATCGTCCACATACTGACAGGTGTGGGTGTTGTTGTGTGTGGGTATGTCGGCCATGTAAGCTGCAAGGGGTACCGGTGACAGCACGCTGCCTTCCGGTACTCCAGCGCCAATGGGCCGCTCGGTTGACAGCTTCCCCTCCACATTTACTCGGAAGCTTCGGTTTCCGAGGAAATCGGCCACCAAGGAAATGCATGGACGGAGAACTTCATGCTCTAGGAGTTTGTAAATAAGCCCCTCGTGCCAGGTAGTGGCGAATGCCTTCTCCACGTCTAACAATACTGCTACCGTTTTAGACCTTTTCTGGAATCACAGGGACGCCTTCTCGGCAAACCACAGTAGTTGCTCGGTCGTGGAGTGGCCAGAAGGGAAGCCAAACTGGTCTTCCAGGATTAGGCCCCTTTCCTCTAAGTGAGGTAGGAGCCGGAAGAGAAGCAGTTTTTCGAAAACCTTTGACAAAACTGGCAGAAGGCTGATGGAACGGTAACTGGAAGGGAAGACCGAATTTTTCCCCGGCTTTAAAACGCACACCACGGGCGCCTCCTTCCAGACAGCTGGAAAGTGACGCATGTATAAGCACGCATTATAAATCCGCATTATGAATCACGGCTCTGCGTGGAAGGTGCTTGAGCATTTCCGCTGTGACACGGTCCTGCCCAGGGGCTTTGTTGTTTCTTAGAGAGGTAAGCGTGGTTGCTACCTCTCTAGGGGTAACTATGGGGATGTGGAACTCCTCGTTGTCAGGGGGCGGTGATTCTAGGAAGTCCTCCGCCACTCGATCCACGAGGTCAGCATGGTCATCGTCCATTGGCTCTACCCTGGGTTGGAATTGAGCCTCCAGAGAGTGTGCTGGAGGATCTGCCTTTTCTTTCGACTCGTAGATGAGTCAAGCTCTAGGGCTATGTAGGGGATGCTGGTGTACTGTTCTATCTTTCTGCAGGCTACGGACTATTAGCCACGGTTTTCTCTCCTGGAGATTTGCTTGCCTTAACAGGTTTTCCCAGGCCTCTTTGCGGTGTGCTCTTAGTAGTCGTCTTACCAAGGACTTGAACCTCTGGTGGACTTCTCCTATCCTGGGATGGCGAAATCTCTGCCACAGCTTTCTCACAGCATTTTCAGCCCTGATTAGCTGTTTGATGGGTCCTGTAATATCAGAAGGCTTTGGTATGTCTATTTGAATGCGGTGTGTGTGAGGACGTCGACTTCGTCCACCCAGTCTGCCGTTGCCAGAGCTGCGATGATGACGTCTGAACTGATCACAACTGGGTTGTGGTCAGAATCCAGAGCGTTTACCGCCGTGAGGTCCAGATGAAATGGAATGTTTTTTGTGATGGCGATGTCTATGACGTTCGCCCTGCCACGAGGCGGGAAGTGCGTTGGACCTCGCGGGCCATGCGCGTGAAGGGTGTGTTCTCCACTGATGAAGCGGTAGATATTCCTTCCCCTTTCATTCTAGATGCGGCTGTTCCATCGTGGGTGTTTGGCATTGAAGTCGCCAGCTATGCACACTCTATGGTCAAGATTTAAGAGTGCCCTGTAATCCGCTTCATAGAAGGGATGATTGGGCGGGTCATACGCTGCTACAAGCACCAGGTCAGAACCACCTAAGGAGAGCCTTATGGCGGTCGCCTCCAGGTACTGTAGCGGAGGAATTGTGATAGGAGTATGTGTGATATCGTTTTTATGAGAATGGCTGTTCCACCGCCCCGCCGACCGGCTCGATCGGATCGGTGGATGGCGTGGCTTGGCAGGTTAAAGTGTACCCCAGCGTGCAGGTGCGTTTCACATAACATAAGGAGGTCAATTCCTCGGTCATTTACAAATTCCAAGATGCCCGGTCTCTGTTCCCGGACTCCGTTTGCCTTCCAAAACGCGGCTCTCAGTGAACATTGAGTTCTCCTCACCGCCATTTACGAGCTGGAGTCAGGGAAGAGAAGCCGTGCAGTCTGTTGCATGATGCTGTGCTTTTGCATAGCAGGGATCCTAGAATCTGTCAGTTGCTCCATGCAGCGCCTTAATATGGGAAGGGAGCGTTGTATGAGTTCCGTAAACCAGGCAGAAAGCTCTTGGAATTCCACCAGGTCCTCGGTGGAAATGCCAGTGTCCCACACAGGCGTGGATTCTGGGGAAGTGAGGTTTGGTTCCTCATATGTTGCTGCAGCCACAGGGGCTGGAGCTGATGGAGGGGGGGAGTGCAGTGGCGGCAGTGCCGCTCTGGCTCCCCGAGGATGTTGGGGCAGTCTGCCTGGCAGTTGGTGCCGCAGTTGCCGACGGGCTTTCCCGCCGGACTGCGGTGGCCTTCTTCTGGCGAGGAGGCCGCTGTGGCAGTGCTGCGAATGCAGCTGGTGCTTGGGTGGTGGCTGTCCTTGAGCTTTTCGTCTGGTTTGTTGCAGGAGTCTGACTTGCCTCGGCCTGTTACAGCACTTGTTCGTGCTTTCGCAGTGCCTGGGCAAAACTAACTCCAGGCCGAACTCGTGTTGGCTCCCTGTTGGGGAACCTGCCCTGTCTTGCCTGCACTATTCGCAGACTTGTTGGGCAACCAACGTAGATGCCTATGTGGGCATCATGTTGTGTGGTAATACATGGCGTGCTGCTTTTATCATTTGCACCATTTTAGACCATCACGTGACAATTTAAACAGATCTTTAAAAATCGTTAAAAGTAACAATCATCACGTTCAAGTTAGATTTCTGGGAAACTATTTTTCTGACACTTTTCGGTATACAAAAGGCCTCATACGTCGAAGTTTTTCATTTAATTTGGTGAAACTTACAGGATAGGTACATAATATGTATATAAGGAATTTGACACTCTCCTATTTTTCTTAATGTTCATTATTTTTAAAATTACATGATGTTGAGGAATAAAACATTTAATATTTACAAATGTTTAGAAATTAACACATGGAAAATATTTTAGAACAAATGGTGCAAAATTAGGTATTCGAAAATAATAAGAATGTGGGTCTTTTTAAAATTGCTGTGTACTAGGCGAAAAAAAATTTCAACCTAAAAGCTCAAAAGTTTTGAGGCGTAGGGCATTTTATATAGCGGGTAACCTTTACAACAATACGACACAAACAATTAACAATTAATAAACTGTTTGTTATAGCAACATGAAAATTTGCATGCAATGCAAGTTTGAAATGATACTCTATGTGGCTAAATTTTCATAATGATAGGTTTACTATTATGGAAGTTGGAATCTTCAGTGTAGCCTTGCCTTATATATATAAATCCCCTAACCGTGTTTCGAACCCGGGTCTTCCGTCCAATAGTGAGATATGCTACAGTTTCCACCACTAGGGATACATGATGCCTTACCTCGCAATTTGCTACATATACCGTGCCTCTCTGCTTCATTGTGCGCACCGTTCGAATTATTTCGTTTGTATGAAATATTCACAATGTATCATACTACCTTTTTGCAATGAAGTCTTCTAACATTCAATTAATCATATCTTTTATGAGTTAAAATGGTTTAATTGTCATTATTATTTATATAACTGTACGTAATATATCATCTCCTATGTTAACTTCATGTTGGTCTGTAGAGAACTTACGAGTGTTTTGCAAAGAATTAATTCTTGAATCACAAAGAGTGTTATATTCGTTGTGTATATATGTCAAGCCTTTACTTTCATGAAGAAACACTTTTTATAAGAAATAAAAAATTATTCCCCCACCGGGATTCGAACCCGGGTCCCCTGACCATCCGTCAGGAATGTTACCGATTACACCATGAAGGATTATAAGTTTTAATTACGCAGCTGCGATCTAATCGCAGCAAAAAATAAGGCTCGGCGTAGAGCACAGCACTCAGGTTGTCCCCTGGATCACAGGGAGTATAATAGATTGAGGCGTAATCTCAAACTAGAGCTTCAAGAGCATGCCAATGCAGATTGGGAACGCCGGCTCTCTACACTGGACACAGAAGACCAGTCTCTCTGGAGAATGTCCAAAGCTCTCTTACGCCTCCCGGCTCAGGACAAACCTCTTCGCCATGGTCACACCATAGCACAGTCTGCCAGAGAAAAAGTGGGACTGATGGCCACTTATCTGGAAACCACTTTCCATCCAGCTAACAACTGCAATCAGGACCACATCCAGCAAACTAACGAGGCAGTTAGGGCATACCTCTCCCGACCACATGATCACGAACAACCCCCACCTACAAACCTGACTGAACTGCAACAATGCCTATCCTCTGTCCAACCTTTCAAAGCAGCAAGCTACGACAACATTCCATACAAGGCGCTACAACAATATCCAAACTGCTGGAAGAAAGCCTTAGTCAATCTCTTCAATGATCTGCTACGACTGGCATACTTCCCGACCATCTGGAAACATCCCAAAGTGATCACCCTCCCGAAACCAGGAAAGGATTCCTCCACTCCGGAGGGTTATCGACCTATAAGCTTGCTCCCCAGCTTGAGCAAGATCTTCGAGAAAGTCATCCAATCTCGACTTAATGAATCATTGGAGACACTTGAGATTCTAAGACCAGAGCAGTTTGGTTTTAGGAGGCAACATTCCACAGTCCACCAACTTCTCCGCCTAGTGGATCACATCATCACTGGCTTCAACAACCGCCACTTCGTCGTAGCCCTGCTTCTTGATCTAACACACGCCTTCGACTCTGTCTGGCATGCAGGCCTGCTCTATCGCCTTATACAATATAACATTCCTTCTTACCTTATTCACCTTATCAACACCTATCTCCAAAACAGAACCTTCAGTGTCACTATTGAGGAAGTCACTTCTGACACCTTTCCAATTCACGCCGGTGTACCTCAAGGCAGTGTCCTTGGACCCGTTCTCTTCCTCATCTACATAAACACCCTGCCATCCTACCTCAGCTGCACGCTTTACCAGTTTGCGGACGACACAGCGATCGCCACCAGCTCTGTACGCCATGAACTTGCAGTGCGTAGACTACAAAAATATGCGGGCCAACTAACAACCTGGTTCAACACCTGGAGGCTTAGTGTAAATCCCACAAAATCACAAGCCATCACCTTCACCAGGAGAAGGGAAGACAACGTCCCGGATCTACGCATTGCTGGCAGTTCTGTTCACTGGGCAACACAAGTAAAATATCTCGGTGTCATTCTTGACAACAGGCTTACATGGCAACCGCACATAGAATATGTGCACAACAAGATCTCCCGTAGGATGGCCCTACTCTATCCCCTCTATCATCGCTATTCCTGCATGTCCCTTCACAATAAACTCTTGCTCTATAAGCAAGTCCTTCGTCCCGCCATTACCTATGCTTGCCAAGTATGGGGCATTGCTGCCAAAAGACACTTTAAAAGACTACAAGTCCTCCAAAACCGTTTCCTCAGGACATCGGTTAACGCTGGCTGGTATATTCCAAACGTGAATATTCACCGTGACACATCCATGCCCACCCTACGTGACTATATTCTCTCTCTATCACAAAAATTCTTCGACTCTCTCCCGCAAAGCTTCAATACTCTCATACGAGGTCTCGGAGAGTATGACATAGACCCTGGCGAAAGCTACAAACGACCCAGACTTCTCCTCACCAACTGAAATAACCCAATCTTCAAAATTTATCAAACCATCCCCTTTCTCAATATCACACTCTATCTTCTAATAAATAAAAAATTCACAAACACTATTCCACCATTTTACCACCACCTGCTACTAACCACCACCTTTCTACCAGCAAAGGACCTAGTCCTGGCACGGAAACAGTCAGGAAAGCACCGCCTGCTAGGCGGCCAACTTTCCAGCGACGCGCACCCGTGGAAATTACGCAGCTTGCCATATACAGCGTGGGTCCGTGATTCATTGTGCGCACCGTTCGAATTGTTATTTCGTTTGTATGAAATATTTTTAATGTATTATACTACCTTTTCGTAACGAAGTCTTCTAACCTTCAATTAATCATCTCTTTTATGAGTTAAAATGGTTTAATTGTCATTATTATTTATATAACTGTACGTGATAGGTATAACAATATCTCCTATGTTAACTTCATGCTGATCCGTAGAGAACTTACGAGTGTTTTGCAAATAATTAATTCTTGAATCATAAAGGGTCTTATTATAATCGTCGTGAATATATGTCAAGCTTTTACTTTCTTAAAGAAACACATTTTATAAGAAATAAAAAATTATTCCCCCACCGGGATTCGAACCCGGGTCCCCTGACCATGAGTCAGGAATGTTACCGACTGCACCACAAGGGATTTAAGGATTTAATTACGTAATATGTTATATACTTCATTGTGCGCACTGTTCGAATTGTTATTTCGTTTGTATGAAATATTCACAATGTATTATACTACCTTTTTGTAAGGAAGTCTTCTAACATACAATTAGTCATCTCTTTTATGAGTTAAAATAATTTAATTGTCACTATTATTGTTATATCACGTACAGTTATATAAATATCTCCTATGTTAACTTCCTGTTGGTCTGTAAAGAACTTATGAGTGTTTTGCAAATAATTAATTCTTGAATCATAAAGAGTCTTATTATATTCGTCGTGTCAAGCTTTTATTTTCTTGAAGAAACACATTTTATAAGAAATAAAAAATTGTTCCCCCACCGGGATTCGAACCCGGGTCCCCTGACCATCCGTCAGGAATGTTACCGATTACACCATGAAGGATTATAAGTTTTAATTTCGCAGCTTGCCATATACAGCGTGGGGCCGTGATTCATTGTGCGCACCGTTCGAATTGTTATTTCGTTTGTATGAAATATTTTTAATGTATTATACTACCTTTTCGTAACGAAGTCTTCTAACCTTCAATTAATCATCTCTTTTATGAGTTAAAATAGTTTAATTGTCATTATTATTTATATAACTGTACGTGATAGGTATAACAATATCTCCTATGTTAACTTCATGCTGATCCGTAGAGAACTTACGAGTGTTTTGCAAATAATTAATTCTTGAATCATAAAGGGTCTTATTATAATCGTCGTGAATATATGTCAAGCTTTTACTTTCTTAAAGAAACACATTTTATAAGAAATAAAAAATTATTCCCCCACCGGGATTCGAACCCGGGTCCCCTGACCATTAGTCAGGAATGTTACCGACTGCACCACAAGGGATTTAAGGATTTAATTACGTAATATGGTATATACTTCATTGTGCGCACTGTTCGAATTGTTATTTCGTTTGTATGAAATATTCACAATGTATTATACTACCTTTTTGTAAGGAAGTCTTCTAACAATCAATTAGTCATCTCTTTTATGAGTTAAAATGATTTAATTGTCACTATTATTGTTATATCACGTACAGTTATATAAATATCTCCTATGTTAACTTCCTGTTGGTCTGGAAAGAACTTATGAGTGTTTTGCAAATAATTAATTCTTGAATCATAAAGAGTCTTATTATATTCGTCGTGTCAAGCTTTTATTTTCTTGAATAAACACATTTTATAAGAAATAAAAAAATTATTCCCCCACCGGGATTCGAACCCGGGTCTCCTGACCATCCGTCAGGAATGTTACCGATTACACCATGAAGGATTATAAGTTTTAATTACGCAGCTTGGCATATACAGCGTGGGTCCGTGATTCATTGTGCGCACCGTTCGAATTGTTATTTCGTTTGTATGAAATATTTTTAATGTATTATACTACCTTTTCGTAACGAAGTCTTCTAACCTTCAATTAATCGTCTCTTTTATGAGTTAAAATGGTTTAATTGTCATTATTTATATAACTGTACGTGATAGGTATAACAATATCTCCTATGTTAACTTCATGCTGATCTGTAGAGAACTTACGAGTGTTTTGCAAATAATTAATTCTTGAATCATAAAGGGTCTTATTATAATCGTCGTGAATATATGTCAAGCTTTTACTTTCTTAAAGAAACACATTTTATAAGAAATAAAAAATTATTCCCCCACCGGGATTCGAACCCGGGTTCCCTGACCACTAGTCAGGAATGTTACCGACTGCACCACAAGGGATTTAAGGATTTAATTACGTAATATGGTATATACCTCATTGTGCGCACTGTTCGAATTGTTATTTCGTTTGTATGAAATATTCACAATGTATTATACTACCTTTTTGTAAGGAAGTCTTCTAACATTCAATTAGTCATCTCTTTTATGAGTTAAAATAATTTAATTGTCACTATTATTGTTATATCAGGTACAGTTATATAAATATCTCCTATGTTAACTTCCTGTTGGTCTGTAAAGAACTTATGAGTGTTTTGCAAATAATTAATTCTTGAATCATAAAGAGTCTTATTATATTCGTCGTGTCAAGCTTTTATTTTCTTGAAGAAAGGCATTTTATAAGAAGTAAAAAATTACTCCCCCTCCGGGATTCGAACCCGTGTCCCCTGACCATCCGTCAGGAATGTTACCGATTACACCATGAAGGATTATAAGTTTTAATTACGCAGCTTGCCATATACAGCGTGGGTCCGTGATTCATTGTGCGCACCGTTCGAATTGTTATTTCGTTTGTATGAAATATTTTTAATGTATTATACTACCTTTTCGTAACGAAGTCTTCTAACCTACAATTAATCATTTCTTTTGTGAGTTAAAATAGTTTAATTGTCATTATTATTTATATAACTGTACGTGATAGGTATAACAATATCTCCTATGTTAACTTCATGCTGATCTGTAGAGAACTTACGAGTGTTTTGCAAATAATTAATTCTTGAATCATAAAGGGTCTTATTATAATCGTCGTGAATATATGTCAAGCTTTTACTTTCTTAAAGAAACACATTTTATAAGAAATAAAAAATTATTCCCCCACCGGGATTCGAACCCGGGGCCCCTGACCATTAGTCAGGAATGTTACCGACTGCACCACAAGGGATATAAGGATTAATTACGTAATATGTTATATACTTCATTGTGCGCACTGTTCGAATTGTTATTTCGTTTGTATGAAATATTCACAATGTATTATACTACCTTTTTGTAAGGAAGTCTTCTAACAATCAATTAGTCATCTCTTTTATGAGTTAAAATGATTTAATTGTCACTATTATTGTTATATCACGTACAGTTATATAAATATCTCCTATGTTAACTTCCTGTTGGTCTGTAAAGAACTTATGAGTGTTTTGCAAATAATTAATTCTTGAATCATAAGGAGTCTTATTATATTCGTCGTGTCAAGCTTTTATTTTCTTGAAGAAAGGCATTTTATAAGAAGTAAAAAATTACTCCCCCTCCGGGATTCGAACCCGTGTCCCCTGACCATCCGTCAGGAATGTTACCGATTACACTATGAAGGATTATAAGTTTTAATTACGCAGCTTGCCATATACAGCGTGGGTCCGTGATTCATTGTGCGCACCGTTCGAATTGTTATTTCGTTTGTATGAAATATTTTTAATGTATTATACTACCTTTTCGTAACGAAGTCTTCTAACCTTCAATTAATCATCTCTTTTGTGAGTTAAAATAGTTTAATTGTCATTATTATTTATATAACTGTACGTGATAGGTATAACAATATCTCCTATGTTAACTTCATGCTGATCTGTAGAGAACTTACGAGTGTTTTGCAAATAATTAATTCTTGAATCATAAAGGGTCTTATTATAAACGTCGTGAATATATGTCAAGCTTTTACTTTCTTAAAGAAACACATTTTATAAGAAATAAAAAATTATTCCCCCACCGGGATTCGAACCCGGGTCCCCTGACCATTAGTCAGGAATGTTACCGACTGCACCACAAGGGATTTAAGGATTTAATTACGTAATATGTTATATACTTCATTGTGCGCACTGTTCGAATTGTTATTTCGTTTGTATGAAATATTCACAATGTATTATACTACCTTTTTGTAAGGAAGTCTTCTAACAATCAATTAGTCATCTCTTTTATGAGTTAAAATGATTTAATTGTCACTATTATTGTTATATCACGTACAGTTATATAAATATCTCCTATGTTAACTTCCTGTTGGTCTGTAAAGAACTTATGAGTGTTTTGCAAATAATTAATTCTTGAATCATAAGGAGTCTTATTATATTCGTCGTGTCAAGCTTTTATTTTCTTGAAGAAACACATTTTATAAGAAATAAAAAATTATTCCCCCAACGGGATTCGAACCCGTGTCCCCTGACCATCCGTCAGGAATGTTGCCGATTACACCATGAAGGATTGTAAGTTTTAATTACGCAGCTTGCCATATACAGCGTGGGTCCGTGATTCATTGTGCGCACCGTTCGAATTGTTATTTCGTTTGTATGAAATATTTCTAATGTATTATACTACCTTTTCGTAACGAAGTCTTCTAACCTTCAATTAATCATCTCTTTTATGAGTTAAAATGGTTTAATTGTCATTATTATTTATATAACTGTACGTGATAGGTATAACAATATCTCCTATGTTAACTTCATGCTGATCCGTAGAGAACTTACGAGTGTTTTGCAAATAATTAATTCTTGAATCATAAAGGGTCTTATTATAATCATCGTGAAAATATGCCAAGCTTTTACTTTCTTAAAGAAACACATTTTATAAGAAATAAAAAGTTATTCCCCCACCGGGATTCGAACCCGGGTCCCCTGACCACTAGTCAGGAATGTTACCGACTGCACCACAAGGGATATAAGGATTTAATTACGTAATATGCTATATACTTCATTGTGCGCACTGTTCGAATTGTTATTTCGTTTGTATGAAATATTCACAATGTATTATACTACCTTTTTGTAAGGAAGTCTTCTAACATTCAATTAGTCATCTCTTTTATGAGTTAAATTGATTTAATGGTCACTATTATTGTTATATCACGTACAGTTATATAAATATCTCCTATGTTAACTTCCTGTTGGTCTGTAAAGAACTTATGAGTGTTTTGCAAATAATTAATTCTTGAATCATAAAGAGTCTTATTATATTCGTCGTGTCAAGCTTTTATTTTCTTGAAGAAAGGCATTTTATAAGAAGTAAAAAATTACTCCCCCTCCGGGATTCGAACCCGTGTCCCCTGACCATCCGTCAGGAATGTTACCGATTACACCATGAAGGATTATAAGTTTTAATTACGCAGCTTGCCATATACAGCGTGGGTCCGTGATTCATTGTGCGCACCGTTCGAATTGTTATTTCGTTTGTATGAAATATTTTTAATGTATTATACTACCTTTTCGTAACGAATTCTTCTAACCTTCAATTAATCATCTCTTTTGTGAGTTAAAATAGTTTAATTGTCATTATTATGTATATAACTGTACGTGATAGGTATAACAATATCTCCTATGTTAACTTCATGCTGATCTGTAGAGAACTTACGAGTGTTTTGCAAATAATTAATTCTTGAATCATAAAGGGTCTTATTATAAACGTCGTGAATATATGTCAAGCTTTTACTTTCTTAAAGAAACACATTTTATAAGAAATAAAAAGTTATTCCCCCACCGGGATTCGAACCCGGGTGCCCTGACCACTAGTCAGGAATGTTACCGACTGCACCACAAGGGATTTAAGGATTTAATTACGTAATATGCTATATACTTCATTGTGCGCACTGTTCGAATTGTTATTTCGTTTGTATGAAATATTCACAATGTATTATACTACCTTTTTGTAAGGAAGTCTTCTAACATTCAATTAGTCATCTCTTTTATGAGTTAAAATGATTTAATTGTCACTATTATTGTTATATCACGTACAGTTATATAAATATCTCCTATGTTAACTTCCTGTTGGTCTGTAAAGAACTTATGAGTGTTTTGCAAATAATTAATTCTTGAATCATAAAGAGTCTTATTATATTCGTCGTGTCAAGCTTTTATTTTCTTGAAGAAACGCATTTTATAAGATATAAAAAAAATTCCCCCACCGTGATTCGAACCCGGGTCCCCTGACCATCCGTCAGGAATGTTACCCATTACACCATGAAGGATTATAAGTTTTAATTACGCAGCTTGCCATATACAGCGTGGGTCCGTGATTCATTGTGCGCACCGTTCGAATTGTTATTTCGTTTGTATGAAATATTTTTAATGTATTATACTACCTTTTCGTAACGAAGTCTTCTAACCTTCAATTAATCATCTCTTTTATGAGTTAAAATGGTTTAATTGTCATTATTATTTATATAACTGTACGTGATAGGTATAACAATATCTCCTATGTTAACTTCATGCTGATCCGTAGAGAATTTACGTGTTTTGCAAATAATTAATTCTTGAATCATAAAGGGTCTTATTATAATCGTCGTGAATATATGTCAAGCTTTTACTTTCTTAAAGAAACACATTTTATAAGAAATAAAAAGTTATTCCCCCACCGGGATTCGAACCCGGGTCCCCTGACCACTAGTCAGGAATGTTACCGACTGCACCACAAGGGATTTAAGGATTTAATTACGTAATATGGTATATACCCCATTGTGCGCACTGTTCGAATTGTTATTTCGTTTGTATGAAATATTCACAATGTATTATACTACCTTTTTGTAAGGAAGTCTTCTAACATTCAATCAGTCATCTCTTTTATGAGTTAAAATGATTTAATTGTCACTATTATTGTTATATCACGTACAGTTATATAAATATCTCCTATGTTAACTTCCTGTTGGTCTGTAAAGAACTTATGAGTGTTTTGCAAATAATTAATTCTTGAATCATAAAGAGTCTTATTATATTCGTCGTGTCAAGCTTTTATTTTCTTGAAGAAAGGCATTTTATAAGAAGTAAAAAATTACTCCCCCTCCGGGATTCGAACCCGTGTCCCCTGACCATCCGTCAGGAATGTTACCGATTACACCATGAAGGATTATAAGTTTTAATTACGCAGCTTGCCATATACAGCTTGGGTCCGTGATTCATTGTGCGCACCGTTCGAATTGTTATTTCGTTTGTATGAAATATTTTTAATGTATTATACTACCTTTTCGTAACGAAGTCTTCTAACCTTCAATTAATCATCTCTTTTGTGAGTTAAAATAGTTTAATTGTCATTATTATTTATATAACTGTACGTGATAGGTATAACAATATCTCCTATGTTAACTTCATGCTGATCTGTAGAGAACTTACGAGTGTTTTGCAAATAATTAATTCTTGAATCATAAAGGGTCTTATTATAAACGTCGTGAATATATGTCAAGCTTTTACTTTCTTAAAGAAGCACATTTTATAAGAAATAAAAAGTTATTCCCCCACCGGGATTCGAACCCGCGTCCCCTGACCATTAGTCAGGAATGTTACCGACTACACCACGAGGGATTTAAGAATTTAATTACGTAATATGGTATATACTTCATTGTGCGCACTGTTCGAATTGTTATTTCGTTTGTATGAAATATTCACAATGTATTATACTACCTTTTTGTAAGGAAGTCTTCTAGCATTCAATTAGTCATCTCTTTTATGAGTTAAAATGATTGAATTGTCACTAATATTGTTATATCACGTACAGTTATATAAATATCTCCTATGTTAACTTCCGGTTGGTCTGTAAAGAACTTATGAGTGTTTTGCAAATAATTAAGTCTTGAATCATAAAGAGTCTTATTATATTCGTCGTGTCAAGCTTTTATTTTCTTGAAGAAACACATTTTATAAGAAATAAAAAATTATTCTCCCACCGGGATTCGAACCCGGGTCTCCTGACTAGAGGTCAGGTATGGTACCGTCTACACCAGGAGGGATATAACTAATTATTTACGCAGCTTGGTATATACACTCTGGGCGCACCCTTTGAATTGCTATTTTCTATATATTAAATATTCTCATTGTATTTTCCTTCCCTTCCGTAACGAAATTCAAATAGCGTTCAACTGATCATCTCTTTTATAACTTGAAATGGTTTAAATGTGATCATTATCTGTATAAAATTACGTGCTATAACAAGATCTCCTGTCTTAACTTCCTATTAATCTGTAGAAACCTTAGGAATATTTTCCAAATAGGCAATTAATTCTTGAATCATAAATAGGCTAGTTGATATTCGTTGTATCTATATATGTACCACACTTTTGGTTTCCTGAAAAAAAAAAAACAGATTTTATGGGTTGAATGACTTTGATACGTATTTTAATTAACTGCAGTAAATGTATGCTGTAAATATCAAACATAAGCTTCTTTTTATCATTAGGAAGTAAGTAAAAACCTTAAGAAAAGCAAAGATGTGATTTAACGTTTCTGTATGTGAATTATCTTCCCGTATTAAAGTAAATAAACCATGGCATTTTAATGTGGCCTGATCACTGACGTGGTAGCATGTCAATTAACTTTCAAATCTCTACGTACCTGGCATTATGTTCTGCATATTTGAATTTTCCAGAAGTAATTTTAGGTTTTGGCGTGTTTCTTTCAGGTGAACTGATACATGTTTATTATACATCATTACACTTTCCAGACTTGTCTTTTACATTGGTGTCATTGTAGTGAAACATACTATTTTTAACAAATAAATGATTAGTATTTCTAATCTGTCAAATCCAATTGGGTTGCATGTTCAGTTCCCTTTCTTCTGTCTACCCACTCTGTTACAGGATATAATTTACAGGCATCTCTGTTAAATAGTCTACCTCATTTGCGTTTCCCTTGTATTTTTGTACTGTATTCATTTCGGTGAAACTGTGCATTAGTTTCATTTTTGGGTTTCGGATCTGCTTTTTGCAGCATAATTCATTATTGGTTTTACAAATGTTTTATAGATCCTGATTTTTGTTTCTCTTCTCCGATATTTATTCTTACAAATGTTACTATTAAGACATCCTGAGATTTCCGCAGGTTCAGTAACTTGCTTTGGAACTTCCTCTTTCAAAATTCCGTCACTACTTATATTTACACCTAGAGAGTTAAAAGACAGAGCCTGTTGTATTATATGTTCCTTAAATTGCAATTTACATCTCAATGGCCTTTTATTTATTGTTCAAAGTTTTTTTTTCTTTTATAGATCCATTCTCCTTGCATACTTTTGAAAACTTAAAGAGAAACACTTGTAAATTATCATCTGTGTTACTCTACATCCACAGAGAAAATAGTACAGCAAGGTGTGCCCCAGGGTTCAATATTGGGCCCATTTTTATTTCTCTTATATATTAATGATTTAGGTCTAGGTTTAAAGAAAACGGGCGAGAACATCAAATTGACACTCTTTGCCGATAATACCAGCATATTAATGACTGGGAAAACCTCGAATGAGGTATTAAGCTATAACAATACTTTTAATACAAAAATTGTCAATTGGTTTTTAAAAAATAAGCTAAAAATAAATGAAGAAAAATCAGTAGCTATAGGCTTTCACCACAAACTAAATAACATTGCTCAATTCCCAAGTATATATTTAGGGAATAAATCACTACTCTATGAATCAAATACCAAATTTCTAGGAACATGGTTAGATGAACATTTAAAATGGGAAAAACAAATTCAGCAACTAGAATTGAAACGAAGCAGAATTACATTCGCTATTAAATCAATGAGGGAGTCTGTAAACACAAATGTGTTGGGAATTATTTATTTTGCTTATTTTCATTCTGTAATGTCTTATGGTATACTTAGCTGGGGAAATGCTAAAGATGTATCAAAAACATTTAGACTGCAGAAAAGGGCTATTCGTTATATAGTAAATATTCCTTTCACCACCCGCTGTAAACCATATTTTAAACTACTAAAAATACTTCCATTACCCTGTGTGTATATATATATATATATATGAAGCTCTAGTTAGGACAAGAATTGTACTTGCTCAATTTGAAACAAATTCGCAGATACATACACATAACACAAGAAGTAAATCAGATCTACGCATTATAAGCCACAATACAACTTTATTCACACATAGCTTCGAACATAAAGCAGTATTATTATATAACAAACTACCCGATGGCATTAAAAGTATAACATCGGAAAAAAGGTTTAAACTGACTGTAAAATCATTTTTAAGAGAAGGTTGCTATTATTCAGTGGAAGAATACTTAAAACATGATCAACATATCAATGCTTCCTAAAATGATGTTTGTGAATAAATACCTGTGCAACTTCGGAGGTGATACTTGTAATATTCAGAAAAGCTGTAAAAAATATCCTACTAAAAGTAATGTCACAGACAACAGATGAGTTTCTAAGAAGTAAAATTAAATAATGAAGTAAATATTGATTTTTTTGGTAAAAATTATGTCTCTTACAGCCTACTTCTTAAAAATGCAATACATTAAACTATTATGTGACCTAAGTTGCATTATTCTTAATTACTATTTGTATTATCATTCTGTTAATTACTACTGCATTACTTTAATCACTATTGTATTATTTAATTATGATTGTATTATTCATAATTGTATTACTCATAAGAAATGTATTATTCTTATAGGTACAAATTTGACGAAGCCATGAATATTGTATATTCCTAAGGTGAATAAAACTATCTGTCTATCTAATATGATAATATGATATATTCTGCATACGCAACTAGTTTTATTTCTCCTGAAACTAAAACATAACTATACACTCTTTACACTTCCTTAACTATTCTTTCCATCTTTCCATCAAAATGTTAAAAAGGTAGACAGCTAAGAGAATTCTGTTGCCTAATTCCCTTATTTATTAGTATTTCCTATAAAAATAGCTAACTTTCTAAAAGCTGGCTCCTTAACTACCACAGGCTTAAGATGATATAATGAAAAAGAAATGCATAAAAACTTTGAATTCTCTAGGAATATCATGAGTAGAGCTGTTCCTCATAAAACTTTCAACAAGAGGTAAACTATTTTTTTTTTCTTTTGTAATTTACGTCCTCCAACGTAAAGCCATAACGGACGATGAATAGAATGGGTGAAATGATGCTCAAATGAGCCTTAATATCCATACAGCCTAGAGTTACCCGAAATTCGTCTTTCAAGATAAGGGGAAATCCCGGAAAAAACCTTCTCCAGGTAACTCACCCTGACCGCAATTCGGACTCAGGAACTCTGGAACGTGAGGCAGACATGCTACCATGTACGCTACCGGAGCGGGTAGGTGAACTATGAAAGAGACTACTGAAAGCGCATGTGCTCCACAAATATGATATATTGTTTTCGGATGCAGTAAAATTATCGACTGATTACTGTATTCATCTCACAGCTACAAGTGAAAAGTATATTGAGACTTATTTTTTTTTTTTTTGCTACTATGGTCATATCGGCGGCCGTTCTCCTTTGGAACATACTGAAGGTGTTAACTCGTCATCTTTGGGTATTTTTTAATCATTACATCACGCACACATTCACACTCTCATTCATACTTCCAGACTCTGGGGAAGATGGCGAATTATCTTGGTCGGAGAAAAATCCCCACCCCCACCGCCGGGAATCGAACCCGGGACCCCTAGCACGGTAGGCAGGTGCTCTACCGACTGAGCTACGGTGTCTGCCAAAATTTATTGGAAGTACTTTGAGGTACTTTGTAGAACAAGCCTTTCAGGAATAGCGCTAAGGACATGGAATGTACCAGACACATGTAAAGACAACAAAAAATGAATGATTTGCATGATCTAATGACATCTGACTGAGCAAGATGGCGGCACAGTAACTTGAGAGCGCCACATTCACCAGGTCACACGTTCGATCCCGGTCGACTGTTCGCTGTGACCTGTGTTTTTGTGATCTCCTCCTTCATGGCGTGGAGAAAGTAAACGAAACCATTTAGGCCACTGGTGATAGATATGTTATTTTTTTTTCTTTAGTTTTTGTGCAGGTGAATTTTGTTATTTTTAGTTTGATTCCAAATAAATATAATGTTAGTGAAATTTATTGAATTGTGTGTGTGTGGGGGGGGGGAGCATGGGGGGGGTGTCAAAAGAAAAAGTCAAGGCAAAAACTAAAGAAACAGAAATAAATGCTACGCCCATGTTGATTAGTTCTTCTTCACTCCTTGGTTTGGGCATATCGCCCGTTTCGGCTTCATAGATCGCTCCAGCGTTCCCTGGGTCGTCCTCTGTCTCTTCTTCCTTTTGGATTATAGTTTAGTACTGCATTTGGATATCTTCCGTCCTCCATTCTTAATATATGTTCATGCCATCGTTGCCTTCGTTCTGATATTTTGTCATGGTTTGATTCGATTTCTAATTCCTTTCTAATATCCTCATTTCTTATTTTGTCTAATATTGCACAACCCTTAACACTTCTTAAAAATTTCATTTCTGCAGACTGTATTTTATGTAAATCCTTTTGTGTTGGCACCCAGGCTTCGCTTCCATTTAGTAAAGTTGGAATAGCCATTACCTTATACCTTTTCATTTTTGTATCCCTTCTCACTCTGTTTTTAAAAGTTCTTTGGATTGTCCCACATATTGCTCGGAATTTGTTTACTTTTTCTTCTATATCAGCTTTGTTTCTAAAACTTATGTTATATCCTAAATATTAAAAACTCGATATTTGTTCTAGAATCGTATTTCCTAAAACAATTTTTGATCTTACATTATAATTTCTTTAAAAGCCATAATATTCGTTTTTTCTTCTGATATTTTAAAATTATACTTTTGTACTATATTACTTAGAATATACATTGATTTTTGCAGTTAATTTTCATTCCGATGAATCAATATTTGGTCATCCGCAAGCAGCAGGTTATTAATACAAATATTTTCCTTTATTTTGATTCCTGTGTGTACTAAAATCTTCCATTCATTTAGAATATCGTCCATATATATACTAAAAAGAGTAGGTGATAAACTACACCCTTGTCTTACTCCAGTATTGGTAGAAACTTGTTCTGTTAACCTATCCCCAGTATAAATTCTTATAGTTGCATTTGTGTATATGCCTTTCATTGCATTAATAATATGTGGTGGGTAACCCTTACTTTCTAATATTTGCAAAAGTTTTGACCTATTTATTCTATCAAAAGCCTTTTCCAGGTCAATAAATGCGATATGTGTTTCCAAATTCTTTTCCATTCGTTGTTCAATTATTTGATTAAGGACAAATACGTTATCTGTACAGGGTCGGCCTTTGCGGTATCCACTTTGCTCTTCTCCTATAAGGCATTCTGTAATAGTTTTCAGTCTATTATTTATCATTTTAGCATATATTTTATAACTTGTGTTCATTGAACTTATCCCTCTATAATTTCCACAGTTTTAGCGGTCTCCTTTTTTAAATATATTTTTTGTTAGAGCTATTGACCATGATTCAGGTATTTTACGTTTTTGCAAACAATTATTAATTAAATGTAGTATTCTTAATTTATACATTATTCCACTGTATTTTATAAGTTCTCCATTCATTCCATCTATTCCTGATGCCTTTCGATTTTAATAGTGTTCAATACATCGTCTAATTAGTTGATTAGTTACGTTGCATAATGTTAAAACCATAGTAAGACTGCATATAATAATACTACACATTTACAGCGAATAGTTATGAGAAGCTGTGTCGGAAATACTCAGCAAAATATTTTCATAATTCATTTTGGCGCCTCCAAATAGAAAGCCCGACACACGCACCTAGTTCGCCTCTCTCCGTTAGTAGCGCTGCTACGGTGGTGGTGGTGGTGGTGGTGGTGGTGGTGGTGAACTGTTTTTTATGTGTGTTCACAACAACTTGTTTTCGTGTTACATAAAAGAAATACTCTTTATTGTAACTGTGTTTGCCAGCTGCATGATCAAATTTCAGCTGAATCATTTGAAATTTGTAAAAGTGAGCTCATAGAACTTTATTACTAGTTTCCCAGTGTGAAACACCTAATGTCTTAGGCACAAGTCTGTTTTCATAAATCTGCTGTAGGCTGCCAAAGTGGCGAACTAGGTGAGTGTGTGTGTGTTGTATTAAACGCCCGTTTTACTAAATACTGCACCGCAGTCGGTGACACTGATGATACATGAGATGAATATGGAGCACCGGAGGAGTGAGATGGCGGGGGAAATCGGAGGTCCCGGAGAAAACCCGCCCCAGCGCAGTGTTGTTCACTACAAATCTCACTTTACGGTTGCCTGGGGTCGAACCCGGGCCGCCTTGGTGAGAGCCAAGCGGGATAACCATTGAGCCACGGCGCGGCCTAAACTAGGTGATCTTTCACGATATGACAATAGACAACACCATGTAAGTTGACAGTTCAAATCCGTTATAGGATGTAGGCACATCTGCATTGCTTCTGGTGTTCTCATGCAAAACACTTTGGGTATTCTAAATTCTGAAAGAAACTTCCGTTTCTTAGGAAGTTATTATTTACTACATCTCAGAATAATGTACAATCTGTGCTTTTAACGTAAGTTTTGACCTCTTTGGCATCTAAAGACCATAAGCGATAGATCTATATTCAGGAATTGATAGCTGAACGTATTTTATAGCCATTTGTGTGGTAAAACGGGAGAATAAGTTTAATTCACAAAATGGAGAACAAAGTATTAGGATAAGGAAAAAAAGATTTCACCTGCCGGGAATCGAAGCCGGGTAATCCTGACCAAGAGTCAGGCATGCATCCTACTACACTATAAGAGATTACTGATCGAGTTGCCCGCAATTTCCGATATGAGGGCACTCCGCTTCATTGGGCACACCGTTGAATGACTGCTAGGTTTATATAAAATATTCACACTTTCCCTTTCGTGACGGAACCCACTAATCTTTAGTTAATAATCTCATTTATAGGTTAAAATGGTTTAATTCTTATCATTATTTATATAAGATTATGTAATATAAGAAAATTTCTTTGTCAACTTCATGTTAATCTGTAGAAACCGTACGAGCACTTTCCAAGTAGACATTTAGTTCTCGGATAATAGAGGCCTATTGATATTCATTGAATCTATATATTTACCACACTTTCAGTTTCCATAAAAAAACATATCATATAAGTTGGATGTCTTTGATACGTATTTACGAGGACAGTCTGAAATATTTTCGATCTCAACATTTGTAAATAAAAGCTAGTGAATATCGTTGTTCAATTGTTGACAGTTACTCACCAATTTTGGAGCCATTTAGGACCCTCAGTTGTTAAGTAACAGTCGTTTGAGTGGGTTGATGTGAATGTTTTTATGAAAATGGACACAATCGAATATCGAGCTGCCATTAAATATTTTTTTTTGAAAGGCAATACGCATCCACAAATCTATGATGAGTTGGATTCTCTGTATGGGCACTCTGCACCATCATTCACCAGCGTGGCCGTAAGAGCTATGGAGTCAATGAGTGTTCGGGACGTCCAAAACCTGCAACTACGGACGAAAACATTGCCCAAGTTCACGAAATGGAGCTAGACGACCGCCGAACTAAAGTGAGAGAGATAGCACAGGCTATGAACATGTCAAAATAACGTGTTTGTGACATATTAAATCAACATTTAGACATGAGAAAGCTGTCCGCGCGTTGGGTGCCGCGTTTACTCGCGTCCGGTTCCAAAAGAAGCAAAAACTGTTTTTATTTGGCTGGGAAAGTGACTGTTTTTGGGATAGTCATGGAGTTATTTTAATGTATATTAGTAGTATCAGTAGTAAACACCGGACCTATGCCATTTGATCTTTAAGGTCATACCATTTGACCTTGAAGAAAGTCAAGCACAACTTTAGAGGCGTATTGGGACGATTTCCGGTTTTGGTGAGGGAGATGCTGTTTTGCATCGGCTTGACTCAGCATTTTCCTCCCACACCTCGACGCAACCCTACACACCCCCACCCTACATTTTAGTGTGAGACTAATGAAACTTGTTACACACGTTCATAGAGACACAGTAAATAGAAATTTCCGTGGGTTTTATTGTGGGAAGCATTTAAGCACATTTTCTTTACTTCAAAACAAAAAAATTTCAAATGCTGGAAAAAAAAGACATATTTATAGCATTAAAAGTTTCTGGAGCCTAAAGTTATTGAGACACAGGGAAACCCAGGGCAAATTCAAAAAACGGATCTATTGGGAACCTGTTGTTAAAATATTAGTCCACAATTTAAGTTATTTTGTCGCAATGGGCTTTTTTTTATGGGACGTAACCTAAAATAAATAAATTTGCCCATATTTTCCAAACTATGAAAGTGGAATTGACGAATTTTGGGCTGTCTCACATTTGTAGTAAATATATATGGTATAAATCTCAAAAGCTAGCGGTTTTAGTTCAGGATTTCAAATTTTCAGTCTTACGTATCCTTAAAGAGAGCAAAATCCGTGCCTGCACAGAGAACTACAGCCAATATTCGGAACTTCCAAATGGTCATCCAGGATGAAACAAGTTTGAGTGGCTCAGTAGTTTAGGCGCCGGCCTACTGATTCCAAGGTCATGGGTCCAAAACAAATGGTTGAGTGTGCTTAAAAGCGACAGCTCAATGTTGGTACTTTTACTGGCATGTCAAAGAGCTTCTGCCCGCCTCGGTAGCGTAGATGGTAGCATGTCTGTCTCACGTTCAAGAGGTCCTGATTTCGAATCTCGGTCACGGTGAGTTACCTGGATGAGTTTTTTCCGGGGTTATCCTAAAATACGAATGTCGGGTAACTCTAAGCTCCATGAACCCTGGGCCCATTTGTGTATCATTTCACCCATTCCATTCATTGTCCGATATGATTTTAAGAAGTTAAAACACGTAAATTACAAAAAACAAAAGAGAAAAAAGAACTTCTTGGCAGCCCCCCCCAAAAAGCCAGAGGAGCCGGGGCGCTTATATTCCTTGCAAACTGCAACGTTGTTAGCATAAAAGGGTATGTATTTATTTAGGATGAAAGGTGAAGTAGAACAGGTAATTTGGGAGCCAGCATTCGCTAGGTACCGAGGGAATACCCCTCCCAAATGCAGAGAACACCGGCCGCGGAAATCAAACCCATGACCTTTCAACTCGCTTCTTCAAGCTAATATAGATTGACGCAACTCAGGCAGGAATAATTTCAGACAGGCTAAAGCATAACACATAAATGAAATTGCCATGCAGTTTCAATAATAAACATGCAAAAACTAAGTGAAAATTTCATAAAACGGACTCGCTGTTGATCTCAATGTTGTTCGGCCATTCATGTTTAATTAATGCTACTTGCAGGGGCGGCTCGTGCTTACGTACAGCACTTCTGTTTTATGAATCATATTGTAGATATTTTAAACGGCCACATAAATTAAAATGCATTATTATAAGTATAAGAAGTGGAGCACGATCAATAATGAACTCTTAATGCATGGAAAACACCTGCGTAACTAATGGAACACATCCGTGACGTCAACGAGCTGAGGGCCAGCGAGCTCGGTAATCAGTTATTGCGCATGCGTACAACCTTCCCCTCTTGCCTCTCCGATGTCCAGAGTTCCGTAGATTTTCGCATAAATGCATGCTACATATGTGGCACCATCTACGATAAGCTGGACTCCCATCCAAACATCCTGGTGAACATCCTTGGCCGTTACGACCACAGGGCTCCCCGCCGCCGACCGAGCTACCGGTTGCCCAAAGATGCTTTGGGTAACTAGAACTGAACAGGGCCACATTTCCCTGACTTCAATCCCCCAAGCCCAGAAATGGGCTTGGTAAGTCCAATACCTAAACACTGTTCCTTTCCCTCTAGCCTGTTAAGCGGACTGTGCTCAGATGCCTCCCAGGCAGGCGGAAGAGCGCAGCCAGCACTGGGCGCATAACCCCCCACGGGGCAACAGCGCGCTAAAGGCTAGATATACCACTGCCGAAGACAACCGCCTGAGACAAAAGATGACTCTTTTATACTACTCAGATAAAGACGCAATAAGCGGCTAGGTGCTGGGCAGCAAACACTCCGTCCAGGTAATCCTGGACGACTCGACTCTTCTGCTGGTCTGCTGGTCTGCGTTGCGCGGTGATCATTCGCTGCACGGTGAAGCAGGGTCCCCAGCACTTACAGTAATAGCTGCAGAACTTGAATATGCACTGAATATAATTTAACAATCTATCATTGCTTTATATTTTAGTTCTAGCTAATTCCATTTTTCTTACGTAAACAGATCCAATAACTAATGGTTATTAAATCGCAGGGCAGATTGTTTGTGATGCAGCTATCATGTTGACACGATACTGCATTCCCACGTCCATAACGGGAATCCCTCATAACAAGTGAATGTGGTTCACATGCTCGCATTGTATCCAAGTATTTCTTTGTGTAACGTTATTTAGTGGCTATATCAGTTTCTTTATTTTGTGTGTGAGTGTGAAACGTGTTATAAATTCGCTCTATTCAGTGTATGAGTAATTTTATATTACGATAACTTTAACCATCAAATAATGAAGACGGTTAATGAACTTCCGAAAACTCCCTTTTCAAGGACAGCATTAGAAGAAAGGCGTATTATAAAAATGTTAGGGAGACCAACACTCCATCTAAAAATTGAGCAAAAAGCGAAGGGAAGTAGTTTATACCATGAAGAAACTTCGGTGCATGGACTTTTTTCCACAGCACGCTGTCATTCTTCGACACGAGCCGCCACTGGCTACTTGCTGAAATTTGTTCAGCAACTGCTCTACAGATACGTTAGTAAATATGTATAACTGTGATATTTATTTACCTGTAGAGTTTGTACAATATGTTAAAATGAATTCGAATTTCTGTAAGACAAAGTACATACTTTATATCAACAACTGAAGAACTCAGATTTTTCCTTTAATTTTACACAAATCTTACAAAACTAGTGATCACACTCGTACTTCTGTGATAGGATTAAAAAGCTGAACAACTTCAATGTAGAGAGTTTTTTAAGATAATTAACGGAAGTGTACACAAGGACGTAACTCTCAGGAACTCGGGACTCCTTATCGAAGTTAATCCCTACAGGCTCCAAGAATACTCCCGCCGTGTAAATATTTGCTCGTGGGTAATTCGGTTTTGGCAGTGGCTATTTGTTTATATTCGACCTCATTCAAGAACCGCTGTCTAATGAATGTAGACGTGTTTTCATCTGGAGGCTTTCGTTAGGCGATTACAAAACTATGGCATCACTGTTGCTGTAACTCCCCCGCAGCATACACTTAAGGGGAGCAGCGTGTGAAATTTGCTGAAAGATCTGAACAATTCAATACTCTTATTATGCAAATTGATTGTTCTTTCACAATAGCTGTGCGTAGGACAAGGGTTTGATAGAGTTAGATTGAAAAATTCAATGTCATGGCCACGAATCTTCTGTTGATGGAGACCGGAAGACCTGCGGCTCAAATCCCGGCTATAGCGTTGGACATTTCAGTCTGACTCTGCCTATTCAAACACTTATTATATTTATAACTACAGGTAGACTGCAAACAAAATGCGGTTGGTGTGCGCATGAGCAAGGAGAACCTTTTCCCCTTCACGCCATCCAAGCATCACGTGACTTCCACCCCTCCCTTCCTGCACGTGACAGAGCGCAAAAAACACGAAACTAGTGTATTTTAATACAGTTTTGATTTTCAAACTTAACAGAAAATAATTACCTCAGACATGACCTCACAATCGATGAACAAATAGATGGAATCATAGTTTCTTTAAACTCTGAGGAACAACGCAGTGATTCGACAGAAAATGAAAAGAGCGAATGAAACATGACCACTGCAGCCCGCGCGATGTAGGAGAGGCAACCTAAAATAACGATGGATGGGGAGAGCTAGAGGACTCCAGTGCTGGTAAGCCAAGCCTCCAACACAATTTTGCTCGCGGTCTATTATAGTATTGCCATCGTAGAGAAATTCTCTCTACTATCTATTTATAACCGAGCGGAATGGCTGAGGCGGTTACGTCTGTAGCCTGCATTCGGGACGCTCGGGTTTGATTCCCGTGGCCAACATATCTGACCCATGGCTTTTTTCAAGGGGTTTCCCGGACCGTCAACTGAATGCTGGGTAGGTTAATTACATCCCCCGAATTTTATCTCCATTATCATTTCACATCTTCCCTTATCTGGTAGTCTCTTTCAGGGTAGAAGTGTCGGCGGAAGTCTCGGCGTTCCATGGCAGGATGATATGCTCCTGGTAAAAACTTTCGGTAGGATGGTTTTGGGTCTCCGGTTCGACCTGGTGGGCCATTTTCGGACCAAGGAGGGACGGATGCCGGTTGTGCTGGCTTGCGGGGGAGCTTCCAACAGATTAATAGAGGGACCCTGTCCATTGCACTGTCGTGACTCCTTAGGTCGGCCACACTCTGTATATCTCCGCCTCATTCTTCCTCTCGGGATGCCCCACTTTGGCTTACATGCAATAAACAGCGGGTTTTGGTGTCAAATCCATCTTCTTTTATTCCTTTTTTTCTTTTGCGATTTACGTCCTCCAACGTTGTCATATCGGACGATGAATGAAATGGGTGAAATGATGCTCAAATGAGTCCGGGATCCATGGAGCTTAGTTACTCGAGATTCGTCTTTCAGGATAAGGGAAAACCCCAGCAAAACCTTATCCAGGTAACTTGCCCTGACCGAGATTCGAAGTCGGGACCCCTTGAGCGTGAGGCAGACACGCTACCATCTACGCTATCTAGGCGGGCTAAAAATCCCCTTCGTAGTAATCCTAAACGTAATGCATTCACACAAATTAGAGGAGGTATTGTATTCCACCCAAAAGTGCGGTACCGAGGTTCCACTGGGAATACATGTTTTGACACCCCTAAATTAAAAAAAAAACAAGACGAACAGAGTGCCAGTGTGTGAACAACATAATATAGAATCAAAAATCGGTTAAATTCCAAATTTGGTATTTAGGTTCAAGATCCTTTCTATGTAGGACATGAAGGTTAAAAAAGGTGTGTCTGCATCTCGAAATCGTGCTCTTCAAGAATTTTGATTTTCTCAAAAATGACTTGAACGAAGATCCACTCCACAAAAACACATACTTGATATAAATTGTGTGCATTAAGTGTTTTTTTTTTTTCATTTATTCCCCGCCTTTTAACTCCAAGGGTCATATCGGCGGCCGTTCTCCTTTGGAATATCGATAGTGTTAACCTGTAAACATTAGGTTATATCATTAGATCACGCACACATTTGCACTTTCATTCATACTAGCAGACTCTGGGGAAACATTTTGGTTGCAGAAAAATTCCCACCCGCAGCCGGGAATCGAACCCGGGACAGCAGGCGGGTGCTATACTGACTGAACTATAGGGTCAAGTAGTAAGATTTTCTCTTAAGTTTTACGGCTAAGCACTTACGCATACGTAATTGAGAACCGAGAGAAATTCAAGAGAGAGTTCAAGATGCATATTTCATATATTATAAAAATATATTAAATATCATTTAACCCTTACTTGTTGTCTGGCATCTTTATAGACTCCAAGACTGCTTTAACTACTTAGAAACTGTTTTAATGTGAACGTAGATTTCTCATCTTCCAGATATGCTTTTTGTGTACTTTTGAATTATAAATGGTCAAAATATTTATTCTAATAAGACGGTCGGTGGCACAGAATTTTGAATTTTTTGTAACGGTCAGAAAATACCCCAGGTTTACAATATGTGATTTTCCATGTTGTATTACAAATTTACCACAATAATTAAAAGTTGGCAGCAATGCAGCTTCAGAAACTTCATTTGTATGCCCATTGTTGTTACACATTCGTAGACTATACATACACATGCATTGCTTTAACGGATTATTATAAAATAAAAACACAGTTAGCCATTGCGTTTTGTGGAAGTTAGACATGAAAAAAGACGTGAAAAAATAAAAAAAAAACCTCAAGTGATAATGTTCTACAATTCAACAAAGTCAGGTGTTGATATTGTTGATATGATGGCGCGGCACTATCAGTGAAACGTGGTCACTTGCTCTATTTCTTGATATACTTGACTTAGCATGCCTCAATGCTTACGCCCTGTACTATACATTTTTACATCATATGAGAGGTAAAAACGCTAGAAGAGAATTTGTCTCAGAACTGGGAAAAGAGCTAGTCAGACCTCAAATTGAGCGACAAATCCCCCCCCCCCCCCCAGTGCAGAACACAACGCATTCGTTCAGCAGTAACTCAAGCTTACAACAATGCAGTGCCCGTCCCGGTAGCGTAGATGGTAGCATGTCTGCTTCATGTTCAAAAAGTACTGAGTTCGAATCTCGGTTAGGTGAGCTACATGCTTAAGGGTTTTCCGGGGTTTTCCACCATTTTTAAATATGAATGTCGGGTAGTTCTAAGCTTCATGCACCCTGGAGACATTTGAGCATCATTTCGCCCATTTCATTCATCATCCGAAATGACTTAACGTTGCAGGACGTAAAATTACCTCCAAAAATGCAGTTTTAATTTAAGAGATGTGCTTTGGCCTCAAATAAAGTCAGATTTTGATATAATTATACCTATAACAACGTGGCATAGGCTTTCTTTGAAAATGTTGCTTCATATACTTGAAGACGCTGAGCTAAGTTGTTCAAAGGCATACACTTTTTTTTTCTAAAAGTGTTGTCAGTTTTATTTATGTACTTAAAAAGAAAAGGCAACCTCACCTATGGTAAAATATTGAAATTCGTATCCTTAAAATCGTTATAAATAAGCAAAATAAACATTTTAGGTACTACAAACCCCTGCCATAGCTTTATATTATAAACAAAATGTGAATACTTTTGATTTTAGTTGATTTGTGCAGGAATTTATCCTAAAATTAGGGAGTCTAATAGTAACATAACATACGCCTAAAGCAGATTCAGAAGAAGAGGTTTGCTAACAGAATCCATATCTCATTTAGGCGGTGATGTAGAGAGGGCAACACACTTTGAACAAACGCTGTGTATTTTTAGACTGACGGCCAAACAGTGACAGCTTGCACTTACAATTGCTTGCTC
The DNA here is from genome assembly GCA_030765055.1 of Mantis religiosa. Lineage (NCBI taxonomy): Eukaryota > Metazoa > Arthropoda > Insecta > Mantodea > Mantidae > Mantis > Mantis religiosa. The sequence goes on along the minus strand of CM060950.1, from coordinate 428,145,887 downwards.
AAGCGCACCACTTTACACTAGTCTTCAGTGGCTGAAGTCACTTAACGTCTTAACGCCGTAACCGGTATGACTCGTATTGGTTAGGTCACCTGTTGGACTGCACAATTGTGGTTTTCTGTAGTCGGTAGGCGTAACCTGGGGATGGTTTCTCGTCTACCAGGGTTTCTATTTCATTGTTTCCTTCTCATGTGTGTTTCTACGGGCAGAAAAAAAAATGTACTCTCAAGGGACACTAGAGGGTTGCTTCGGTGGCCTGTGTTTTTATAGCCTCCTATGATTATTTCACTTCATCCCTTCTTCCATAGAATACTTACTATATATCTTCTTGGCCACTTCGCACTTCGGATCTTTGGTTCAGTTTATGTAATTTTTACTGCACAGATGATCTTTGTTGTGTAGTCGGGTTTCTGTACCATATACTTATTATATTCACTGTCGCCTAAGTATAATTCCTATACCAGGTATGAACTACCGTTCGACTGGACTGGACTACGCCACGGAGGGGTTCAGTATGGAAGTCCAAACTTGGTGTATTATGTCTGTGCCTCCAATTGGAAGGATGAGGCGAGAGGAGTCATAGAGCGTCCATTCAAAGGTGCCACGATGGTGCAGAGGGCTAGGTCGCTACACTTAACCAGTTGGAAACTCACAGCAGGTGTGTACAGCCGCCATCAGACCTAACTACGATCCGGAAACGACCGCACCAGACTGGTTTCGGAGACCGGAGACCTTCCTACCGGAGTAGAAACTTTTACCAAGAGCATAATGTGAGTTTATGGGTTCGTAAAATTAAAAGTCTTACACATATATAACTACTTGTAACAAAAACTTTACTTATCTTAAAGTGATGCAAATTTTTCTATTTAATTGAGATTGATTTCACAAACAGACTGCTCGCATCGTCAATAAATCAACACACTTCGTCGTCAATGTGTGTAGTGTTTAACGCCCGCTTTTACTACATACGGCACCGCAGGCGATGACACTGATGATACGTGAGATGAAGATGGAGCACCGGTGGAATAAGATGGCGGGGGAAACCGGAGATCCCGTGTTGTCCACCACAAATCTCACTTTGCGGTCGCCTGGGATCGAACCCGGGCCACCTTGGTGAGAGACAAGCTGTCTAACCACTCAGCGACGGCGCGACCACCTTCGTCGTCAAGGATTCCGGTTACCATGTTATTATGTTTTTTTCAGTATTACCAAAATCTGAAAACCAAACAAATCTAAAAACTGATAGCTTGTCTGCCTCACATTCAAGAGGTTCCGAACTGAAATCTCTGTCAGGGTGAGTTAGCTGGATAAGGTTTTATCCTGAGTCTTCCCTTATCCTTAAAGACAAATGTCGGGTAGCTCCATGCTCCATGCACACTGGACACATTTGAGCATCATTTCACCCACCTCATTCACCATCCGATGTTGACTTAACGTTGGAGGAAGTAAAGTTAAAAAAAAAAAAACCTAAGCACAGAATCAACTGCTGGTATTTCAATAATCATTACGCAATGTTTATTTTTAAAATAAATATATTTTCCCAAACCATTAAATTTATCGGACCATTTAATTGTTTTAATAATTTAACTACAGGATTTATTTCATGGCAAAATGGCCAAAAATGATCTGCTACGGCCGATTTATCAGTTTGTTTATAAATGTTTATTTTAAGAAAATAAACATCGCTTAGTGAATTTTGGAAAAAAACGGCAGTTCATTCTGGTTTTAGGTTTGTGTCGTTGTTAGGTTTTGGTAATACTGAAAAAAACATAATAACATGGTAACCGGAATCCTTGACCACGAAGTGTATTGATGGACTGATGATGCAGGTAATTAGTTTGTGAAATCGATCTCAATTAAAAAGAAATATTGATATTACTTTCTTAAGATAAGTGAAGTTTTTGTTACAAATTGTTATATTTATGTAATTTTCATTGCTTCACTGTAGCTAGCTTCATTTTATACGTAATTAGAGGTCTTGTTGGTAGAAATTTAAAATGCATTTCATTTCAATAAAAATAGGCTTTGTACAGCCCTTGCAGCAACGAAATGATGTCACATACACAAACGCAGTCCTCAAGGTCATCTGCTACACGTAAACGAACGAAAGGAATTACTCCGGTACACTCACAAATGTCCACACAGCTGCACACTCAATTAACAGCTGACGTACTCACAACCCCTGACGCCCTTTATACCCCAGGCATTGTTTCTAGAAGGCCGCCGAAGTTTGAAGAGCTTGAAACGGCGGCAAGAGGACAGAACCATCCAGACAGCACTCTGTCTCTCTCTGTCTCCCTGCTACTCTCTCTCTCTCTCGCTCTCTCTCTCTCTCTCTCTCTCTCTCTCTCTCTCTCTCTCTCTCTCTCTCTCAGCAAGCGCCCAGCGCTCGCCTACGTGCCAGCTGCAGCATGCGCTAGAGGTGCAAGAATGCCTCGGCGACAATATCATTCTGCTATGCAACGCCGAGACGCTCGCTGACACTTATACCCTGAACGATGGAGATCAAATGGAGGGACAGGAAATTTGGGGAATATAATTAAGCTACCCAACGTTTGCCTAGCGATCCGGGAAAACTTACCGAAAAAAACTATGGCTTAGATACTTCGGCCTCGCGAATCGAACCTGGACCTTCTGAATGCGAGACACGGACCATCTGAGCAATCCTGTTCGTATGAGAAATACTGTTAGTATTGTTACTCGATCGGCGTACTTGCGGTCGGATGCAGGAGAGGGTGGTCGGTGGAGGGGGGCGTGTGGCATCGGGACCGCACCCTCACCGGCAGCTGGCGCCTGCGGAGGCGTGACAGGTTGGAGAGAGGGGAAACCATGGGGTGGCTGAATCTTTGTTTCCCGCTCCTCCTGCTGACTGAAAGAACGCGAAGTCTCCGGAATATCTTACCTCTCCAAGGTAAGGAATTCTCGAGAACCATTTAGTCACCTATAAATAGAAGCACGATGCGACCAAGAGTTCAGTTGAGTTCTTGGTGAGCAGCCGTGAGGAGCGCCAAGTGAGTGAACGGACTGAAAGATTGTGGACGCGCATCGGAGGAGTTGCACGTAATTGGGAGTGCACAGTGGACCTGTGACAGACGAACTGGTGAATTGTAATTGTGTGCCCTACGTAATTCTATGTAATCGGCAAGTGTTCCAACTGTAACTCGGTGGAAATAAAGAACATTTTGAGTTTGTGCAATTTGACTTTTAATTCCACGAACCCACAAAGTCACAGTATTGTATTCTGTTCAAACTTTTGACCCGAAAGTACACGTCTTCAGAAAATCTTGACTCCATATTTAGGAGGAAAAAAATTAGAAATTCCACCTACAACTCGAAAACTGCAATAAATATACACTTGATATTTAAACTCAACGTCTTTGTAGCTGCACAAGAGCATTTTCAAGAAATATAATTTTTTACAATGAACGAACACGCTTTGCTTTAGATTTAGCCAAAATCAGCTCTATTGGCTTTTATTAAATTCTCATTTGCTGAAGACACTTTAATGACTAATAAAATGTATATGTATCTTATATCCTCTGTGAATTTCTCTTCTTCCAGAATGTGCGTTGAATAGTTTTTTTATGTAATAACTAAAATAAATCAAGCCAAAACGTTAACCTAAAACAGTGTGGATGCCGTTATAATAAGGAAAATAGTTGTGGCATAAGCCAATTTTGAAATATCTGCTGTTTTTGTTTGAATTTTTACACACAAGATTCCTGTAAACTACTTGAAAAGGTCTTAAACGCTTTATAATTCCCTCTACACCCCTTGTATCTAAAGTCCGGCCGTTGTATCTCCGGCTGTGACGTTTTGCGGCTGCAAGAAATGGAGAGGAAAGTTAATAGTATCAACATACCGTAATGAGAAATTGAAAACATATCGTCAAAACTATCTTTAGAATAAAAATATAGGACTATTAGCTTTAAAACACTGAAATCCAACTTGCAATTTCATTATCATGCAAGATATTTATTACAACATCACTCTGTTCGAATATTTCGTTGACACCTTTCACACACACTGTATCACGCAGTATCTGTTGGTAGTACTGGGAGTCTCTAAATTCGGTGTCTTGGCCAGGGAGTTAAAACTGTCTGCTAGCACCAATCAGAATTGTCGCTGCTAGGCGTGGCCTTCGAACCCAACACCGCGTTGCCTGTTTAATTTTGTGTGGACCACGTGGCTTTAGCTGCTTGGGCTGGTGAACTTTCTTCGGTATATTTTGCGTGGGTGAATTGCTATTTTTAGTGTTCCTAACTCCTATTATTATGGCTATTATAATAAAATTGCTACTGGTACGTGAAATATGCAAATACGTCAAATATTGGAAATACGCATTGTTCCTCTGCTTGAAATTCCCGCTAAAGAACTGGCAACAGCATACTTTCCTCTCCCGAGAAAGGTCAGAGCCGGAGAGGAGCGGCCGAACTGTACAACAAAATATGTAATGAAACTATCTCTGCAAAAGTTTATCGAAGTGATTATGAAGTTGTACGGAAAACATCTGATGTGTTTAGGTTGGATTGGATTATGCTATGGATTGGATTATGCACGTGGTCAGTCTCTGTCTATCGTACCTAGGCCCCAAGTCGGGCATCCCCAGGAGGAAGGATGAGGCGAGGGCGGTCGTCCTATGGAGTCACGACAGTACAGAGTCCCTACTATTTACCAGTTGAAAACTCCCCGACAGGCCAGTACAAATGGTATTCCATCCTCCGTGGTTCTAAGACGGCCCACCAGGCTGGACCGGAGACGGAAGACCGTGTTACCGGAGTAGGAAGTGTTTATCAGGAGATTATCATCCTGCTATGCACCGCCGAGACTCCCGCCGATACTTTTGCCCTGAAAGAGAACACCAAAAGAGAGATGATGTGAAATAATAATGGAGATGAAATGGAGGGGTAGGAAATCCCGGGAATGGAATTAACCTAACCAACATTCACCTGGCGACCTGAGAAAACCTCCGAAAAAAATCCATGGGTCAGGTAGGTCGACCACGGGAATTAAACCTGGACCCCCAGAATACACGCCACAGATGAAACCGCCTGATGTGTTACATAGTCATTACTTACTATATCTGTTAAATAAATTATTTATTACTTCAAAATCATATTCTTCCGTATACTTATGTGAATAGAGATAAACGTTTGCAGAAGTGGTTCTGTAGCACATCTCCTTGGAGACATAGTTACTGTAAGGTAAATAATTACGCCAAAGTGAAGGATCGTTTAAGAGCCAGTTTTTATGTGGTGACATTGAAATTCCGTTTCATTTATATGACATGGAGGAAAATAACTTTGTGTAGCACTCGCATGCCTTTCTCTACTCATAACAACATGCAACTGACTCATGGAGAATTTAATGTCATGTCGGCACGTTGGCCATAGTAGCTCAAATGGTTAGAGCGTCTGGACGGAAACCAGAAGATCCGTGGTTCAAATCCCGGCTATGGCATTGAATTTTTCAGTCTGGCTCTACCCTTTCATTACATAATAGGAAATACATAACAGGAGATTTACAATTACAAGTTTTGTGCCTGGGCTCATAGGTAACCAAGCATTTCCACATTTACCGTTCTGCTTTTTGTAAAACCATTGCCTATAACCTTTCTCTTTTCAAACATACTTGACCTACCCGTATAATATATTCACCAATAAATAGTAAAAATATTATTCAAAACAAATAACTGTTCACATATAAAGCCAAAGAGAAAAGAAAGACTAGCATCATTGAAGTTAGTGGTACCAGCAGAAAGATAGAAAGATCCCCTACAAATCAAGCGTTAATTCAGATATATCTGTTCAGTATTACAGAAGTTACGATACATTTTATGAAAGTTTACGAAAAGGGGCGTGGCAACAAATTAACACCCACTAATATAATAGGCAAATTAGGTATAAAATATTGCTCTAATGAAGTTCTTAAATATATATTTGTAATCTAGAGGGATAAAATTATAATAAAATGTAAAAATAGAAAAGGTGAATTTTAAACCCAAGTGAAGTTCCTTCTCATATTAAAGGCGGGGTATAAATGGAACAAATAAAAGTCAGTAATGAAATAAAGAACTTCACTTTGTTAGAGTACTTTAATTCTGAGGAGGAGAGGAATGGATGGAGGACAGAGGAAAAGAGGCTAGGATAAATTTTGGCCGAATCAATGTTTCATGCTTTCCTAAAAATGCAGTAAGAGTTATGAAGAGCTTTAGAGCAAATTTGTTAAGCTTGGCTGTTTCGTAATTTATCACGTGTTCTTAACAAGCAGAGACGGCTGTTTGCAAGAAAATCAAATTATCTTTCCTAGATAGCAGCAGCTCAAGGGAACGCGGAGATCATCTCATAATATGTGATTAATACGACAGAGTAATTCTGTGCCAGGCAACCGTCTAGCTTGCGCACCGTCAAATATTTACATCGTAACTAATTTGTAAAACTTGTTAACAAGATTAATACTAGTATAAATATAAAAGTGAACGACTGCATTGCGGTTTTATAGCCTTCTACCTTAAGGGAATGCAGCACCGAAATTGGCTAAAAATATGGGACAAAATAATTTTTTGGTTTGTTTTTGAGCTAATAAAATACTTTGAACTTTATAGTATCATAATGCAACTCATAAATTGAGTTTCACTATTTAATTACCCTCACATGACAATTTAAATGCCCGTGCGCACGTGTATGCCGGGCCTTGGATTCACAGAATTCTGTCATTTGAGTTCGATTGAACGTACTAAATTAATACATTTGAAATTAGCGGGCAAAGTTTCTGGTGGAATTTTGTGTGTTGGTGTGATGGTTATTTCTTACAGTATATGGCACCATGGAAACAAAACACTGGCTACAAGCATTGAAAGCAAATAATAATGTTTATATTTTTGTTTTGTGTGAGCTTCCAACGGTCGGGATTGTCTTGTGTTTCTCATTAAACTACACATTGTTTATATATAATTGATGAGTTTTAGTGTGTCATTTAACATTTATAAAGGTATTTAATAAGTCAAAACGTGCATATAACTGTTATATAGGTTATAGGTAAAACATTCTTTGAAACAACTGACTTATGTTGACTGTGTACATAGTTAGGATCATGAATAGGCTAAACGATACATGGGCAGAAACACCTAAACGTATCACAACAATGGGAACATATGAGACCTGATGTGGTGAGAAATCTAATGCCTGTGCACCAAAGGCTGGCATCAGATGAAATCCTAAGGAGATGTACATTGGGTAAGACATCCAAATGAAATGCAAATGAAAGTTTACATAGCGTGATATGGCATAATTGCCCAAAAGAAATATTTGTTTCAAAGAAGAGACTTGAGGTTGCTGTGACATCAGCCATCAGTGAATTCAATTTTGGTGGTTCTGCCTCACTCAAGCTGCAGTCAGACATAATGGACACAGATTTCACCAGCATCTCTAAAAATTAGCCAAGGGAAGGACCAATTACACTCCCTTCATTCAGCAATTTATGCGAAGGTAACTTCTAAAACATGCAGAAGCAAACTGAAATTGAAGAACACTGCTGCAGAAGAGACAAAGTGGAGGCAAGAGGGTCCAACTTATCTATCTGGAGGATTTTAGTCTAGTTCAAGGCATGTAGCTGAGAAGGAAAATGTTTTGGATTTTAAAATTTGATTTACTCAGTTATAGTTTTTAAAAACTTTTTTGCCATTCAAAATGTTCCACACGATGCAGTTTTGATTCAGTCCCTCTAAAATTTTCAACACATGTTCTTAGAAAACAAACAAAGGTTTCTATCATATGAATTTTGAATATTGATTACATTTTTAAAGTTATTAATATAAAAGTTCAAAGGTTTAATCATTTTTTGGCTTTTTTGTTTGCTCCATACCTAATTTTTTCCCTCTGAAACTAAAGGCAGTATAAGAAATTCATATGATAGATCTATTCTTCATAAGCATCTGCATACTTTTAAAAATAGAAAAATAAAAATTTTGAAAAATTTCAACACGTGGAGCGGTTTGAATTTTGCCCAAATTTTGAATTCCACAAATTAATTACTCAAAAACTATTGAAGTTATAACAACCAAATTTTGAATTCTGTGTCCACCATGCATCAGAACTAAGTGGTAAAAATTTCAGCAAGATTGGTTGAAAATTGCTGGATTTGGGGTTTTCAGTGCTGCATTCCCTTAAGGGTTTATTGTGCCTTAAAGCTAGTTGCAGGCAACCGATTCGCAAAGGGAACGAATTTTGATGACTTCGCATCTTTTTTTCGGTGCGGGACCGAAGCCACACGCCGTCAGAAAAAAACATAGCCCCGAAGCATCCCGGGCCCTTAAAGGTCCCTAATGACATAACCCCCAAGCCTCACGGTAGAAACCGGTAACAATTCCAGGCGTTTATAATATTTGATGGAGCGTTACATACTTCTATTGGAAATTATATTTTTTGAAAAATAATACCTGAAGCTTTCCTGGCGACGAATATGCTCAAGTTGTTCTCGGGAAGCAAGACAGTTGAAAAGACGATTAGAAATCAACGTTTCGGGAGTGTGCATCTCTCCCAACATCAGGATATTTATTATTAAATGTTATAAACACAAATGAATGACTAGAAAGAACACAAATAGCCCGCCTCGATAGCGTGCTGGTAGCATGTCTGCCTCACGTTCAAGAGGCCCCGACTTCAAATCTCGGTTAGGGTGAGTTACCTGCATAAGGCATTTCCGGGGGTTTCCAATATCCTAAAAGACGAATTTCGGGTAACTTTAAGCTCCATGGACCCTGGGCCAATTTTATTATCATTTTACCCATTCCATTCATTATCCGACATGACTTAAAAAGTTAAAAGACGTAAATTACAAAACAATAAAAAACACACACAAATATAAACAAAGACAAAACGCTATCAAAATTGGCATTACTGAACAAAAGACTGTTTCAGTAAATTAAATGCCGGGTCAGGAGATGGCGTGAGTATAGAAAATTAATTGGGTCAAAGACACGAAACTACTTAACTTGATTATCAAACTTTACTGATCCGTGTGCTTTTTAAGTCAACGGATTTCTATTTTTAAGGCCGGTTTTCAAGAGGGTCTGAACTGAAATCCAGCTTCTGCGCCAAGTAGACCTGCATGTTGTATGAGTGTACGAGAGAGAGGGAAGTATAAAAGGAGTGGGGTAACAAGCTGGCAACGCTGAGTGTGATACGGCATCTGACTAGCTGGACTCCAGAACTCTTCCCATTTGAAACGCATAATACTCACACAATGACAGTATGATCAATTTAGCACTGTCGATCGGTCTATCACTCATATTCTCGTGTCATTTACCCTCTTTGTGTCTGCATTTCAAAAGTGTACATTTGATTTCATGGCAAAAGACGTTTCATCCAAAACACCAACGACCGCCACTATGGCACACATCTCCTGTCTGTTTATCTGTCAAGTACAAGGAAAGAGAAGGGGGAATTGTGGGCTAAGGCATTTGACACCTCAGGTGCTCATCTTGCTGGCTCTGCGGAATTTAGCCGCTACACCACGCCTGCTATTATAACACTGTCTTTACAGAGGAGAAAACTAGTGGTTGAGGTGATGCTTTTATTTCAGCGTGCCAAAAGTAAAAGGTACTTTCGAGAAATTCTCAATCATATAGAAACTGTGAAATCAGTTCGTGTGAAAGATGAAATGGCAAAGTTTTCTTTGCCATATGGAAAGTATGCTCAACAAGATATATTGCAATATTGAAGTTTGCTGATGTACTATAAGAAAAGAATTATCTTCTCGATGAAGAAGAGTTGCACGCCCACAGTATTCGTTGCTTCAGGTTAATCAATATGTATTCGTACATCTGAGAAATGCTTTTATTACCGAATTGTTCTTTAAAATATACGTTTAGTACAAGGGTGGACTGAAAAGCTTCCGATCTCAACATGAAGATGGCAGCACTCGTAAGTAAAAGCTAGTGAATTTCTTTGTTCATCTATTGACAGTTACTCACCAAAGTTTCGGCCAGTTTGGACGCTCAGTTGTTATGTAATAGTCGTTCGAGGAGTTGATGTGAGTGCTTTTATGAAAATGGACAAAATTGAAAATCGTGCTGTCATTAAATATTTGTTTTTGAAAGGCAATACACTTTTCGCAAATCAAAGATTAGTTGAATTCTGTGTATAGGGACTCTTAAATATCATTTACCACATGAAATGTTTGGCAGCTGAATTTAAACGTGGCCGTAAGTGCTCGGGAGACAATGAAAGTACGGGACGTCCAAAAACTGCAACTACCGAGGAAAACATTGCCAAAGTTCATCAAATGGTGCTAGACGACCGCCGAATTAAAGCGAGGGAGATAGCAGAGGCTATCAGCATGTCAAAAGAACGTGTTTGTCACATATTAAATCAGAATTTAGACATGAGAAAGCTGTCCGCGCGTTGGGTGTCGCGTTTGCTCACGTTAGACCAAAAACGTGTTCGAATGAACATTTTCAACGCTCTGTAGGCACAGTTTAGGCACAAAAAATCCGAGTTTTGGCACCGATTAACTACTGTAGACGAAACTTGGATACACCATTATACGCCCGAAACAAAAATACAGCCCAAACAGTGAACTGCAAAGGGGAAACCGGCCCAAAGAAAAAGGAAACACTATGTTTTTTGCTGGGAGGTGATGGCGACGGTTTTTTGGAGTTATTTTAATAGATTATCTCCAAAAAGGAAACAAAACATTACAGGAGCATATTATGCATGATTAGTTGACAAGCTGAAGGCAGAACTTGCGGGAAAACGGCCACATTTGCAGAAAAAGAAAATTCTGTTTCACCAGACAACGCGCCGTCTCACACCTCAGCGATTGCAATGGCGGAAGTTCACGAATTACGGTTATAACTGCTTGCCCATCCACCTTACTCACCAGATCTAGCCCCAAGCGACTTCCTTTTGTTCCCTCATCTGAAAATTGCGCTCGGAGGACAAAGATTTTCGTCAAATGAAGAGGCAATCACCTTCATGAACAGTTATTTTGCAGAGAAAAACGTCCAGTACTATTTGGGCGGGTTGCAGAGATGGAAGCATCGCTGGTAGAGTTACAAGGAGACTCTGTTGAAAAAAAAATCTGAAAAAAATGTATTGTATCTTTATTAGCTCGGAAAATTATCAGACCACCCTTGTAGTTCATGAAATCCAATTCGAAAATATAAGAACAGTTGGGCTTTTCAAGGTGGGGGACTTTTCAAAATGGTTTGAATGGTTTGACATTTTCTGTAGAACATAGAGGCATGGTTTTCACTGTGTATAATATAATGGTAACAGGGGAACACAATGGGCCTTAATGACACCAAATTGTTTTTAGAAGTGCGGACGTTGTGATGACTTCGAAATTCACTCTATTTGCATGAATAGCGAAGAAACAAAGAGAGAAGAAAAAGGAAAAATAGCACTTCCAATTTGAGAAAAATATTTTTAAAGGCAATAGGAATCGCTTAACTCCACACAAAATGAACTTTAACATAAAGTGAGTGCTTTAACGAGTGTACGAGGGCTGTTCAATAAAGAATGGTCGTAATTTTTACGGCCATAATTTTTCGAACTAAAATTCAATCTTATTATATTCTGTTACGCTAATGTGAAACAAACACGCCGTAGTAGTTTCATTGTTGGTACTCCTGGTACCCACCTGTGAGAACCAAGTAAGTTTAGACATTATCAGTAAGGCCTATCACTGCAATGGAGGTAGGATGTAGTTAAAGTTGATATTAGAGAAAGATCTGGAGTTTCTTTCAAACGCAATCAACTCTGATGAAACTTGGCTACATCATTTTGATCCTGAGAACAAACAGCAAAGCCCAGTGTGGAAATATCCTTCATCACCAACTCCCAAAGAAGCAAAAGTGGTTGCTTCTGCTGGGAAAGTTATGGTCATCTCATTCTTTGATATTCATGGAATGGTTTATCAGCATGTTGTACGTGCACACACATCAGTAACTGGACAATACTACAGGGATGTCCTGAAAACATTGCAGGTCCATATCAGGCGCAAAAGACCGCATTTCCATGAAGCAGGCTGGATGCTGCACCACGACAATGCGCGGCCGCATATTGCCAATGTTTTTGCTGAATATCTTGCAAAAATGGACATGAAGTGCATCCCACACCCTCCCTATAGTCCGGATTTAGCCCCATGTAACTTTTTCCTGTTCCCTAACTTGAAGAAACGCCTTCGTGGGAGCATTATCCATCATCAGAAGCAGTGGTGGAGGCTGCTGATGCGATTTTAAAGGATCTCTCAAAAAATTGTTTCCAGCATGTCTTTGAAGACTGGCAGAAACGCTGGGACAAGTTCATCGCATTCAGGGGAGACTATTTTGAGAAGGACCATCAAAATTATAAGGATGAGCTAAAGTACGCTGTAAAAAAAAAGTGATCATTCTTTATATAACAGCCTTCGTATAATCATATTCTGTGTATGAATTTTGTCCATATCTTGCGGTTTACCATTTATGCAATGGTCATTCAGAATGAAAACCTAAAAAAATTAATACTTACCTAGTTTGCTTTTGAGCTTATAGGAAGTGGTACAGTCTATCTCACCAATGTTAAAATGAGTTTTCTGGTGCTCTTAGCTCAAGAACAACTGAACGCATCAATTTCAAACTTTTACTTGTTATTTTACACCACTTAAACAATTCATTAAAGACAATATATCTTATTTTGCAGTTTTAATAAAGGATATACGATTTTTTAAATAAATGTCTTGAATTTACTTCTAAAATATTCAAGATTTTTTTTTAATTCAGATTTTCACATATCTTTCTACAAATACCTTTAAAAACAGTTAAGTATTCCTTTAATTGAAGAAGAAGAATGGAGAATTGTAGCTGCAGTAGTTTTACAGATGAGCTCACCCAACGTTTAAACAAAATCATAGAACAGAGAAAAACAGCATTACAGTTTTGCTATGTTGGAACGACACCTCAGAATTTCCCCAGATCTATATTCTGCAACTTTTTTATCATCAGCATCCTTCCTATTTTCCTTTTCCACTCCTTCTCTTCTTCCTGGACTCCATGGTCACTGGCTCTATGGTATTATTAATTATATTGTTAAATGTGGCGGGGGGGGGGGGGGGAGGGGCTGGTAAATTGAGAACAGCAGCCAATGTCTTACGGGCCTCAATTCCCTTGTCAATGCTTCTCAAGACATAAGTAAACCTTACATTTACTTCTGCACCACTTTCAATATTTCTGTATGTTCCAAACGTATATTCTTTATTACACTTTTGCCAACTGAGTGATAATTAAGCTAATAATCCATTTACTTTCTTGGTGTCCTCTGATATGAAAACATTCTTCATTTTCACAAAATTTACATTATACAAAGTTTCTATATCTACTAACTGAAAACTTGTTGATCTAACATCATTATTTACTTTAGTTAAATTGTCGTCCCTGCCATTACTCAAAGAAGAAACCAATTTTTTCCTTGAAGAAATAATTTTCGCTTCACATTCATCTCCAATGTTTGAGGTTGGGTATGACCAAGTCAGTATATTGCAATGTGTTACTACACTTTTTCCAATTTAGGGGTTGTACTCTTTTTTATGTAATCGGGAGTACTTAAACTGTTTATACTGGTCCACATGCCGATTTCTTACACCAAAATTATTGCTTCCTTCTATGTGAAAAACAGCACTAGTAATTCAAAACATACTAAACAAAGCATGGAAAAATTAACATCACATTCACAGATTAATGCCCACCTCGGTAGCGCAGATGGCAGCGTGTGTGCCTCATGTTCAAGAGGTTTCGAGTTCGAATATTGGTTAGGATGAGTTACCTAGATAAGGTCTTTACCCGGGTTTTTACTTATCCTAATAGACGAATGTCAGGTAACTCTAGGCTCCATGGACCTAGGACTCATTTGAGCATCATTTCACCCATACCATTCATCGTGCGATATGGCTTAACGTTGGAGGACGTAAACGTTCAAAAAAATAATGCTCAGATTAATACTAATAGAAAAACAGGGATTTCATTTCCTAATAAGTGTATGCTCTGTGATATAGCTTCAATAAGGTTACAACTAAGGAGAGAACATAGTTACAAATGGAGAATAGGGGGCGTGGCGCATTGTGCAGTCTTTTCAAAATTAGTCTATTTAGAGCTTTTAAAACTATGAGACAGGGAAATAAATATTGTTATTTGCTTCTACAAACATCATTGAAGATTATTTTGGCAATAAGTTATTTTGCGAAATTTCACCCCAGAATACCGTTCTGACTCCCCTTAAAGTATCTTATACGTATGGCATTTAAATCAAAATCGTTAGAGCCATGTTTGAAAAATATTCCTGTAAAATAGTTTTGGGAAATTAGGGATTTTAAGGAAAATTTTTTCATCCTCTTATATAAGCTCGAGGTTATCTACCAGGGCAATCCACACAGAGTGAAGACTGACCTTACCCTCTAACAACCAGGGGGTTAGCGAGCTATCCCAAAAGGGTGCCCGGCACCTCCATGGGATTTCTATAGGGCAAGACCTAGAGACAAACAAGGCCCCCCCATCTGGTCCTGTGGACTCATGACGGCATGGAAGTGGATACGCCACTTACGCGCGCCAACCCCAAAAGGGGAAGGATACCAATTAACCTCGGTAGGGCCGGCTGCTGGTCTAGCACACCTTCTACTAGCTATGCTGGCTAGTACGTGGGAATATATGGCGTCCCTCAACCCTGTCCGGAGACGTACCCGATCACTCACGGGTATCGGGAACCACTTCGCATACGAGTCCAACCCAATCCGAACAACTCCAATTCAGGGAGGGGCTCAAATGTTCGGCCCGAGGTTCTTCTAGTAACGACAGAGGTACCACGAGTGCTAGGGGTCCGCAGCGTCCACACCACGGCAGCTGAAGGGGACGGATCCCCTCCCCTACGGAGATTTTCACCCTCTTGTAAGTCGCTGAATACTAGGTTGGTATTTAACTGACAATTGGTTTTACAGTTACGCTGTTGACACACACACACGAGATGGATCTTTCTCTATAAATGTTCTGTTGTGCAGGGGCCTCAGAAATATTACTGTGAAATGTCCGCAAATGATTTTTGGTTAGAATACAATTATTCCCTTAGAGCAGAGAGCTGGGAAAGGGAAAAGGCGTATCCTGGAATGAGAGTGAAAGAGAAGATGGTAAATGATAAAGACCATCTCCATATCACCATGTAGCTAAAGCAACGTCAAATAAATATACAAATAAAATACTGGACTTTGACAGGAATGGTATGTGGTTGAGTTTCTTATTTTAACGGGGAACCTAGAGTTTGATGACACATTTTGGAATAGTTTGCAGGCTATGTGCGTTTACTTGGATACATTCACTTTTGGTTTGCTCAAGAATGGGATAACAGTGTACCCCAGGATTTTCTACCCCCCCCCTCCACCACCATTTCAAATGGCTTCATTAAGACAAAACGCTCACGGGCTTCTTTAGCGATAAACCGTTCCCAAATCCGTTTCATGGGACCTTGATATTCCCTTTTATGGGCCACGGGAGCATTGCCTTCTTGGGACTGGAATTATTAAGTGGCGCTATTTTAACGTTACGACAACAAGCAGGTATAAATAACCATTGAAACATGTAATTCTTTAATTAATGGGCAGTGTATCAGTACACGACAATGCATTCATAAGTTTGGTAAAAGTGTTAACCTTTTTGTGCATTATATTATAATTAAAATAGCACCTTTGTACCATAGAGTTGGTATTTATATGCAGTGTTTTTAAATTCGCAAATGACTACGTGGGCTGTTCAATAAACACATAATAAATGTCATAAATTTTTACGGTCATAATTTTTGCACTAAAATTTAAACTTGTTATATTCTGTTAGCTTAATGTGAAACAAATACGCCATAGTAGTTTCATTGTTGGTACTCCTGTTTCCCGCCTGTGAGAGCCAGGCAAGTTCACACATGTTCAGTATCGCCTACCGCTGCAATGGAGGTAACATGCAGTAAAAGTTGATATTAGATGAAGATCAGGAGTTTCTTTCAAACGTAATCACTGCTGATGAAACTTGGCTACATCATTTTGATCCTGAGAGCAAACAGCAAAGCTCAGTGTGGATATCTCCTTCATCACCAAGCCCCCAAAAGTAAAAGTGGTTGCTTCTGCTGGGAAAGTTGTGGTCATCTCATTCTTTGATATTCATGGAATGGTTTATCAGCATGTTGTACCTGCACACACATCAGTAACTGGACAATACTACAGGGATGTCCTGTAAACATTGCAAGTCCATATCAGGTGCAAAAGACCACATTTCCCTGAAGCAGACTGGATGCTGCACCACGATAATGCGCGGCCGCAATTTGTCAATGTTGTTGCTGAATATCTTGCAAAAATCAACGTGAAGTGTATCCCTCACCCTCCCTATAGTCCGGATTTAGCCCCATGTAACTTTTCTATTCCCTAACTTGAAGATACGCCTTCGTGGAAGACATTATCCATCATGGTAAGCTATGGTGAAAGCTGCGGAGGCGATTTTGAAGGATCTCTCAAAAATGGTTTCCAGCATGTCTTTGAAGACCAGCAGAAACGCTGGGACAAGTACATCGCATTCAGGGGAGACTATTTTGAGAAGGACCATCAAAATGAGGATGAGGAAAGGTACGTTGTCAAAAAAATGGATCATTCTTTATTGAACAGCCCTCGTATATAATTGGCCTTGTTCCATTTAAAACTTTAAACACAATGTTTACTATTTCCTTTTCTTTACATTTTGCACTTTTCCAAACCTTAATATTTTAAGGACAGCTTCATGCAAAGTTGTGGAAATTATTGTGGCAAGAGCAGTCGCACGGAGACGGGATGATCCGCGGTTCAAATCCCCCACTATAGCGTTGAATTTTTCAGTCTGACTGTACGTTTCCATATTTCGTCATGCACATGACTAGTGTGAAGGAACAATTAATTTCCATTAATTGACTTAATAGTGGTCCGAACTATAAAGGTTGTTGTCTCGTGTGTTATTGAGAACTCCTAGGGGTTTACGGGAAAATACGGTTCAGTTGAAGAATTTTATGTCCTATCGGCACATTGGCCAGGGTAGCTCAATGGTTAACAGTAGCCAGACGGAGACCAGAAGAGCCATGTTTCAAATCCCGGCTATGGAATTGAACTTTTCAGTATGACTCTACCTTTGCATACTGTTGCTGAGGCATTGTTGGTTGGTGCCGCGGAGCGCTGGGTGCTTGCCCAGAAAGAGACAGATAGTGCGGTGCAGAGCTAGGCGCTTGCCGAAAGAGGGAAACAAAGAAACGGACAGATGTCTGGAAGTTTCGTCTTTTCTGATGCCGTCTCGATTGTTAACGAGCGTTCCACTAAGTTCTAGAAACAGTGACTGGAGGCATAAAAGCACGGCGGCTGTCAAAGCGGTGTCAGCTGTTAGTTGAGAACTGTTAGTTATGTGTGAGTGTGTATTGGACCTTTGAAGTATACCGCAAGTGAATTATTTTGTACGTTTACAAGTGGTGAGGCAACGAGAGACCTCGGAGATTGCGTTTGTGTATGTTAGGTCATTCTTTTGATGTAAGGGGTGTACAAAATGCCTTTCTACTGAAATAAAGAGTTTTAAATTTCATCATACAAGGCTTTTAATTCTACGAACCCACAAAGTCACAATAGCTTGGCCTATCAACAGTTGGTGTGACAGAACAATTAATTTCCATTATGTTCCTCTTAAGTCTGAAATATTCCAGAAAAAATTAATTAAAATACCTATAGAGTGCTTGTTTACATTTGTATATTAAGTTCCATTAAACGATGGGAGCTATTACATAAAAGAAGGGTCCAAGGTACATTTCGACTGGCCCAATAGCTCAGTAGAACACCTGTCTTGCGTGCTAGGGGTCACGGGTTCGATTCCCGGCGGTGGGGGTGGGGATTTTTCTCCGACCAAGATAATTCCTCCTCTTTCCCAGAGTCTAAAACTATGAATGACAGTACGAATGTGTGCGTGATCTAATGATTAAAACCCAGCGAATACGAGTTAAAACCATCGATATGTTCCAAAGGAGAACGGCCGTCGATGTGACCATTGCAGTTAAAGGCGGGGTATAAATGGAACAAAGGAACATTTCGTTTTACGAAACAAAAAGGTGATTGTTTATGGATAACAAAATTAATATCTTGTAATGAAATGTTATATTTTATTCACGCCGGGAAACCACTTTTTAACGAAATTCTTATATGTGTGTTTTGGTTCACTCTTTATGACCACTTTATAAAGAAATTATAATGGGTGATGATTAGAGTTAAAGTTCCGAAGATGCAGTGAATTTAGAAGTATTGAATGTAATTCTCCCAGTTGGCATATGAGAAAGTTCATCCCAAGGTTTTGTATTGGTTTGATGAAATACTTTGCTGTTGATTTGCTAAAATAATGATCATGAAGCTTCTTTGCTTATAATAATTTACTTAACTTTCAATAAATACAAAAAAGAACAGTACGGTTTATATACCTATATTATAGCACAATCCCCCGCCCCATTTTTTTGCTCGAAAAATTTGCTTGAAAACACTGGGGAGGGAATTACGCAAGTGGTGCCTCCAGCAATTCAAAAAGGAAGGAAACCCATGTAGTGTTATTAAAAATTATACGGGTACTTTTAATTTAAATTTTGCCGTGTAGTTTGAATATTTCGGCATTATTATGACTTGTAACAAACTGACTTAGAAGCACGTCTGCAACTTCGCATTTAAATTTTACGATACTTTGTGGCAATGGCAGTACGAGTAAGTACAGATGTATTATTTTATCTTGACACAAATCATGCGCGGTAGGGAAGAGTAGCAACTGGGTTGGGGATAGTGCAACTATCGCCACAATGCGGCACACGCGTAAGATTACGACAGGGGAGTGCGGTGCACAAGCTGTCTGGTAGTAATCTCCACGATTTTGTTGGATCTTAAATTAATACATGGGCGTTTAGAACAAGATCTTGTTCTCCTCCAGCAGGCATGATAACCAACTGTCACCCTTTCACATCGCTGCAGAGTCCCTGTAACGAATTTCACTCCAGGCATTTGGTCTAGTATGTGCTGTATTGATAAAAGTTTCATCCATATAAAGTATATAAACTTCACTTCAATATCTCTGAATATTTCTTAAATACTTAAGCCTTTTTGCCCGTATGGTGCGATGTTCCATTAAAATTTGTCTGTCACGCTTAGTTTTCTTTTTTCATATAAATTCTAGCTTTAAAAGAACTCTTCTTAATTTTCAGAAATTGCCTTGGAAGTCAGTAGAATTTTGAAGCTTCGTTACCACTTTCTTCACAGTTGGTCTTCGTTTTTCTGTGTTTTAAAATGATTCGCGGTTCGCCTAATTACTTCTGAATTAAAACATTCAAATTTGATTTTGTGCATGTTCTTAATCTTTGTTTACTGGGCATAGAGAAGGACGTTGTTGCACTAGCGCCAATGACTTTTCTTTCCTTAATAATTCACCTAAACTGCTTTCAGACACAACTGTTGCCTCAGATGCCCTTTCCCAGATTTTTATAGCGGACACAGACTATTGTTCCTTTTTTATAAATCTATAGATATTTGTTATTACTTCTCGTGCTTTTAAACGTAGCACATTTCCTAATGTTCTGATAGGAGGCGTCATTTCTAAATGCTCTCTTGGAACCAGGAGACAGGCACACTTTGAAACCAGCTATAGTATTATTCAGTAGCTCTCCACTTGTTTACTTGCTCGCAACTGATACGCAACTGAACTGCTCTCCCCTTCAGTTGCAACCGTTCTGAAGTGGACTCGTCCAGATACCACTGCGCATGGCTCTCCATCTTCAAGATATAAGAATCCATCTGTACTTTTGTGGTAAGCAAGTAGGCAAGCACTCCTTTCTACCCTCTCGAAAGTTTTCGAGGGGATAATACTCACCAGCTTGTCCCCAGTTTTGGGTAATATTCAAGCCATATCTTCCCATAAATTTGGATTCCGTCCTGGGCACTAGACAGTCCAACAGCTGCTGCGAGGCGTGGAAATAGCTGCCCTGGGTTTCCAGGAACAGGCGTTCACGGCGGTGGTGTCTTTGGATGTCGAGAAGGTCTTCTCTACCACCTGGCACACCGGACTCCTTCACAAAGTTATTCACCTGGGCCTACCAATTCAATTAATCAACATACTACATATTTTTCATAAGCACCGCACTTTCAAAATCGCAGTTGCGGGGAAAACATCTTCTCTCAGACCTGTGAGAGGCGGAGTCCGCGAAGGCTCTGTACTATCTCGCACACTGTTAGGTGTATACATGGCAAACTTTCCAACCGAGCTGCGCGTTGAAATGACACAATATGCTGATGACGTGCTGCTATTCTGCAAAGACAGGCACATTCTCAGAGCCTTCAACCCAATACAAAGACACCTCCGTCTCACAAAGGAGTTGTGCCAGCGTTGGCGGATGTCCGTTAACCCGGACAAAAGCCATGCCATACTATTAACTAAGCGTCACACCCCCGAAGACTGTCCAAATTTGAATTTCAGAGGTTGAAGGATAGAATAGGCACCCTCTATCAAATACCTGGGAGTTGAGTTAGACAGAAGTTTGACTTTTCGCCGACACATCAGGGAACTCTCGGCGAGGGTTCAGGGAGCTATTGCTTCCTTGTACCCTATGCTGGGTTCTCGATCGATGCCAGTCCGCGTGAAGTTATATGTCTTTCGAGGACTCATAGTCCCGCTGATGCTATATGCCTGCGAGGTCAGGGGGATGGCCGCAGATTCCTGGCTGGCATATCTTCAACGCGCTCAGAATAGAGGACTTAGGTCAATCTATTCAGTAGGCCGATTTTTCCCAGTAAGGTTCCTTCATGAAGCCTCATCGCTTCCATACGTGGAGGATGAACTTAGGCGTCGGGCTACAACATTGTACGCAAATTTACCATGGCACAGAAGTGCCCTGGTTAAGTCTCCTGGTGATTATGATCCAACCAGACGTCGTCGCCGACTATTCCGGGTCCCCCGCATGGCTTGCGGGCATCAGAGGTAACCACGGAGCAATTCCAACAGCAGCAACAGCTAAGCTCCCATAATCTACTAAGAGTTATTTGGCCTCAAAATTATCCATAATAAATTAAATTAAATCCACTACATCGCCAGGATGTAACAGGCAAGCATCCTCTCCTCCTTAGAGCAGTAAATTTCTACCTCAAATCTAACCATCACACTAATACAAATAAACCCGTCCTCAAATACCCCAAGAAAAAGAAAATCCTACATGCGGTTAAACCCAATCCTGGGTGGGCACGCAGCAAGTCTTCGGGCTAATACAGCCTGCCAGTACCGATCCGTGGCAAGCACTGCGTCCATTGTTGCCGTGACAAGCACCACTGCGTCGATTGTCGTCCATTATTGAGTCATTTGAAGGTTACTCCAGTAAGAACGAACCGGAGGAGTGAATTATGCGATGTTCAATACGTAAATATTTTTACTTATGAAAAATCATAGGGGAGGGAAATATGCAAGGGGGAGGCTTATGCGATAAAATACGGTTAATAAATCTTCTTACACATTCACTTCCGCCACTATTCATGTCCTTTACGCGTCCCTTGGAAGTTGATTTTCTTTTCCCATAGCAACGGTTCATTCTTTATACACACGTCACACATAGCCATCTGTACACATCATGTTTGTCTCTTTTTACAATTTCACTTCCAAATACTTAATATAAACATTGTACAATTTTCAAAAATTCTCATTTACGTTTCTTTAATACTATAAACAACAGAACCAAATAAATAAACAGTATTTACTTTTGGGGCCAAACAAAAGTACCTGCTTCAAACTCAGCAATTGTTTGCCTTGGGGTTGTTAAAATATTCTGTGCTGTATATGTTATATTTTCTGAGTATATGGCAAGAAAGAATGAATGTTTCATTTATAGGATTTGATCTAATCGTGCACAAGCCCTACTTAATATCTATTTCAAGTTTTACGAGATAAACATTTTTATGAATTGAACATATTTCCTAATAGGTAAAATGGGAGAAGGAGAAAACAGAATGCTTTAATCGATAGACAAATCTTTTAAGAGATGGCTGCTATATGATATATTTAAAATATATTCTCTTTGCATGGCCAAGTGATAAAATCTCTCCCATCATCAGGATATTTATTTAATGTTGTAACCACAAATGAATCACTGGATATAAAACAAATATAAACAAAGACAAAACACTATCAATATTCGTATTACTGAACAAAAGACTGTCTTCATTAAATTAAATGCCAGGTCAGCAGATGGCGTGAGTATATAAAATTAATTGGGTCAAAGAAACGTAAGTACTTACCTTGATTATCAAGCTGAATTGATCTGTGTTTCTTAAGTAGACGGATTTCCATCTTTAAGGCCGGTTTCCAAGAGGAGCTGAAAAATGGAAATCCGGAGGTAAAACTTGGATATCAGCATTTCGATGAAATAAAATACTTGCCCAGCTTAGTATACGAACAACACAAGGTGAAGCGTTCACATGACTATCTCTTGTCTTCTAAACTATTGTTACATATGTTCTGTCTATTTAATCTTAAGATAAACATTTGTTACATATAGTAATACTGTAATAAGTTGATCTATAACCCATCGCGTTACACCCAAGGACTGCCATTCCGACTGCCGGCCTCACGCCCACGTACGCAAAGTAGAGGCGGGCGATCATCCAACCGATACGGGGTGGAGATGTGTTCAGTGTCTTGGCATCCCCAGGCGGACTGTTGGCTTTCTAGCCCGGGGTTCGCTACCTAGCGTAGCGCTCAATTTCCTCACGATGCTGGGTAGGCATCGGTGCTATACCCAGACTTAAAATGCGCATCCCTAGGGATGGGATCGAACCCGGGTCCCATTCCGTGGCAGGGAACCAAAGCATAATGCCTTAGCCCACTACGCCACAACACAGGCGTTGTATAAACACAGGACACGTTGATCTGCAGTGACGTCATATAACAGTTGATGGTCATGTGATGACAGAGTTAGGAAGTTCGTACGGATTTCCTTGAGCAGTGTAAGAGCGGCCAGGCATGGCTATACCACTCAGCGCTACTAGCAAGGACAAGGTTCATCGTAGAATGCAACTCGTTACTACAAAACAGGTGTAACTACATGACACAGAGCACGTTGGTAGGAAGGAAGACATTCGAATAACATCTTTGTTGTGCTTCAAAGATGAGCAACTAAATTTGCTGTACAACCTGAAAAAAAAAAAAATAGAAGCCAGATCGAGAAACTAAATTAGCTGAAATCATTAACGAATTTGCATCAGATTACTAACCAACTAAGTTTTGTTTTACGGGACATAGAATGAGTTTTTCATTTGAAAGGCTTCAGAGGCACATTATTGATTTTAATAATACGGCCGCAGATGAGTAAATAAGTAGTAAAATTCCAGTTTTGGTATTTTGTCTAGTAAGAGTCTTCAGATATTTAAGAAATTAACTTTATTATTTGGATATTATTGTACATTCGATCAGGAAATGTTACAATCAGCATTATAATTGCTTGGTTGTTGCCACAATGTGCCTATTTAAATAAGGAGATCAACCAGAGGCAAACCCGTATGTATTATATAAGAATTTGTATGTTGTACATAATGATCTAAATAGACGTGCATTTACGAATGTCTCTTAAGTCATTTTTTTCTCTGGGCTACCAGTTTCAATGCCTCTCCGCTGTGCGCTCTTATCTATGACTTGTTTGGATGCCGGGAGAGGGTCGGTCGCAACCTGCATAGGGAACGATGAGCGGTACGAAGTTCCTTGCTCTGGAAATTACTCAGGAATAAAAATTAATAATATAATAATGGATTGAAATGATGGCTTCAATTTAAGATTTGAAATTTTCAAACTTCCATGCCTTAAAATACACGGTTTACTATATATATAATGTATTATATATAGAATACATATGGTATGCATAATTGTGTCTGTGTGTGAGTTTCAGCCATATATATGAAATATATGTTTCTGATCTATTGAAATTTTCTGTACTTTGTTACTCTTTGAAGTTCTCCCATCTATCTTTCAGTTGTTTATTATAACGTTATGCAAAGAGTATTGAATGTCAAGATCACGTATAGCGAGACTTTTTAAAATACTGGAACATTAATTTAGCCCCCTGTGTACTCACAAAAAAGCCTACACTCAAATTATTTCTGGAATTAATTAAAAAGAATTAGATGGCGAATGGAATGGTTCAGGTGGCAACTTCTGTGGACCACGGTCGGCAAGTCCCTAGGTAAATAACAGGTTGAATATTTAATACCACAACCCAAAGGTCCATCTATTCACGATGAAAATAGCTGGCTCGCCTTTATTGCAGTGACATATGTCCGGCTCGTGTAGCAAGGGAGTTATAGAGGTATTTTTTAGACGCGGCGTATGAGGTAATGTTGCATAGTAGTTAATGGTCGGGTCCACTTGTTTATTTATAAGAAAAAGGGGTGTCATGTTAGTTTTCTGTCATCTAACCCTCTAGCTTTATCAGCTATCTGCTGGTGAAAGCAGAGCTCTTACCCCTACCATTGATTTGCATGACGTCACTCACGCACATCCAAGCAAGGTCAAGCGCCACCTCTAAAAATATCTCTGTACAGTCTCTAGTCAGACTGAACCATTTTAATAGGCCATAACCTTTTAACCAATAATAGGACGCACGTGCAACTTTGGAAGAATATAGTACACAATTTGGAGATTACATTACACTATTTACATCTCACAGAAAGTGTTGGAAGTGTCATCCATCAGCATCTATACATGTTTGCACTCGTCTCATCATATTCTCTGAAATTTTACGGGGAGTATCCTCGCCAATGTTACTTATTTCGTTTCGCATGGATTCCTTGAGAACATCAATTGCCCGTGGGCTATTCTTGCACACTCAATTTTTTAGATACACCCACAAGAAAAAGTACGGTTAGGTTAGGTCAGGGGATCTGGGGGCCACAGACATTTTGAGATGATTCTATTATCAAAGAAACTGGTTACAAGTTTTATGGTGTCATTAGATGAATGACACGTTGCCTCATCTTACTGGAAATTACCTTCTCTCAATTCGACATCATATATGATATATAGGTATACATTTATTCTGCATATTCCACAATTTTACAATTTACAACTTTTGGCTACATTTATTTGTCGTTAGCTTGCTGCTACCTTGGCTTGCATGGCACCCTTGTCTTTTGCTCTGCCAGGTAGCTCTTAACCCCTATGCCTCCTTGTTAATTAGTCCATTTCTTCCCCCTCCTCTTCCTTTCTTACATTTTTTACATTTCTGGCCCATTTTTCTTCTACGTTCTGCAAGAACTCGCCAATACTTCTTACCTTCTTTTCCTCCATGCCCGTTAACATTATTATAGCTACAATCCTCTTCTCTACTTTCTCCTATTTTTCTTCCCAAACCTTTTTTCTCCATATTGCAACCTCCTCGCATTCTGTTACATAGTGTTGTATGCTTTCTTTTCCCCCACACAATTCACAAATTCCCTTTTCCCTACCTCTTATCCCTCTTAGAAATATTATTCCTGTTCTCATCCAAGCTAATCCTTCTCTCTCTTGCCTATTGCAGTAATGTACATATGCTTCTCGTCCCCAATTTATTTTTGTTTTCTTGTAAAATTTTAATGATTTCATATTTTCTAGACTTCCCATATTTCCTGTCTTTCTATATCTTCTACTCTGTATTTTACTAATTTACCCACATTGCATGTATTCCTTTCCCCTAACACCCATATATTGCCACAAACGACTGTACTAATTTACTCTCTGTTGACTCAAGTAGTAGGTGTGACGTCACTCCCTCCCCTCCTTTATGACTAGATGAATAAGCTTTAAGCAAGAGACTCTTTCTCTCTGTAACTGCCAGCTGATTGAACAACATGTATCTGTAGGCATCTCCGCTTCTGGGCAGGTAAACGGCCGTTATGGCCGCCTTTGTAAATCTGTTTGTTGTAGTAAATATTCTTATTAAGTGAATTCCACTTTTAATTAGCTTCACCCTACCTTTTTACCAATGAACCCTTATAGAAAAGATCACAACCTCTCGCTAAAACATGTAGTTCTGCTCTGAGTGTTTGGTCACGAGTGTTCGACCTGACCACGTGTTCCTTAATTATTCACAAAGTAAGAACAGGTCCTCACATATCTCCCATTCCTATTTCTTCCATAATTCCTCCTATCTCTGCCCACCAACTATTTAAATTCTTAATCTCTTTTGCTGTCGCATGCATAATTTCATAATTTCCCCTTCTTCTTTAAACAAACACCTATACCAAAATTGTATTATTATTTCCATTATTATTCCATTTCTTCTTGTCTTCCTTAACTCTTCTCAGTGTCTACAGTCGTATCAAAGAAAATGTCAGATTTGAGACTGTCAACTGTCAGCAACTGTCAATGTTGTCGATTCTCCCAGAGCCATTGAGATCACTTAAACAAATTTCTACATTCTACAAAGGGAAATTATGGTCTATTGAAATGGTTCAGGTTTATAGGAATCGCACTGTACAAGGTTAACTGTCCGACACGTGAACACAGAGCCACGAGATATCTCGAAACTGATCAGTCATGATATCACCGCATAATTAAAGCAACGTAAAATAAATGTGTAAGTAAATGACTGTACTTGAACAAGAATGATATGGGATAGAGTGTTCTGTATTAGTGTTTGACTCGAAGACCCTAGAGTTTGAGGACAAAGTTTGAAATAGCATTTAGAAACTATGTGCATTTACTTGGTTACATTCATTTTGGGTTTGCTCAAGAATGGGATAACAGTGTACTCCAAGATTTTGGTGCCCCCCTCCTTCATTTTAAATGGCTTCATTAAGAGAAAACGCTCACGGGCTTCTTTAGCGATAAAGCGTTCCCAAATCCGTTTCATGGAACCTCGGTATTCCCTTTTATGGGTCTCGGGAGTATTGCCTTCCTGGGAATGGAATTATTAAGTGACACTGTTTAACCTTACGACACCAAACAGGTGTAAATAACTACGGAGACATGGAATTCTTTAATTAATGGACAGTGTACTTGTACAGTGAAATGCATCAGTGAGGTCTGGTAAAAATGTTCACCTCTTTGCGCATTTTGTTAGAACTAAAACTAGCGCGTTTGTACCAAAGATATGGTGTTTTATATAAAACCATAAGTATTCACAAATAACTATTAAATTGGTTCTGTACTACTTAAATCCTTCAACTGGATTTTTACCTGTACCTTTTCTGTTTTTTACGCTTCTTCAAATTACTCCCAGCAAAAATTAATTCAGAAAAAACTGCAAATTTCTTTAAAATTTATATAGTAAACTCAATTAAACATTGAGCTTTTACATAAAACGGAGGATGCATGGTAAATTTTATTTTACAAGTTGATTCCGCAAACTTCCAACGACTGCCCTGCGATACCGAAATTAAAGGATTGAAATAAGTAAAGAATCATAATGGATTTCAAAGGAATGTTGGTTCTTTGTTACAACACTTGCAAGGACAGTTGAGTGGAATAGCAGTTTGAATGAATAGTTGTTATAACAAAAGGAATGTAAGAAACAGTGTCCTTAGCAGATTTCTAAAGGATAGCACTTGACTTGGTGAATAGGGCATTCTTCGGATCCTTCATAATGGCGACAAAATAGCCACAAAGGGAATCTTTGGATGAATAAAGAGGGCTTCAAAAAGTGAAAGTGACACAGATATACCCACGCACATCTGTGGACATTGAGTCAGTTCGTGGCTGGCGAGCCATTAAGATAGTCCGAGGCGTGAGGGCGATTAGGGCAGTCCTCTTGTTCTGTCTTGGACCAGGCATACCAGAAATGAGAGAAAATATTTGTTGGTTCATATATACGCGAGGAACGAATAACGTTTATCGAGTAATAAACATTTTGCCTTCAGTAACTCTAAACAGGGATATTGGTAACCCTTGGTCGGCAACTTCAAGTCCGATGTTCGGATAAAAGAAGCAGTCAATAAATCAGTTTGAAACGGGCATTCCAGTGTCAATAAAACCATCCTTCTCACATATATCTACGATATCCACGCATACCCTGAGACTAACCTCATTGCTTTACCCTGAGCCAATATATTAGCTTCAAATTGGCGCCACAACGTGGGAAATTGCCGAAATATATTCGTATCACCTGACAGTCTATTGTAAATTATAATATTAGGCACCTAATTGTTTAATTTTATTATGACTATAGTAAAGTTATTAACTTACGATAATTACTTCTGTACTTGTAAATAAATTATAAATACTTTTTATAACTGACGAAACCTATTGCTTCATGTAAGCTTAATGGTAAATAAATGATTATGATTATGATTATTTATGATCATCGCAAAGGCCAAACGCACGGGATATTGTAGACGCTTAAAATCTAAAGATAAATTCGTTGGAATCATCGGAATCCGCGGGATAAAATATTCTCTCCTTTGCACTTTCCCTTGATGATTGTTTCCTCGATGGCGTTATTCATTAGCTGTTTCACAGTTAGTCTCGTTGCATTGCACCGACGTGTTACGCAGGATAACCACAACTGATCCTACTTTTAAACTTAAAACTATGAGGCGAGAGTCCAGGCAATTCTAATGAATTTAAAAACTTTGTAGGATGGTTGACTGACATCTCATGTTTATAACTCTGTCAACTGATTTGTACGAAAACAATTCCCCTGGAAGGAAACACGTATGGTAGAATGGAGGTCACGATATCTGAATTTTTTGCCCCTAATATTGCCCGTTCGCTCAACAAATTATGGCAAGTGTACTGTTGCGTTATGTCCGGAAAAAGACGCTGAATAAGCACATCTTTCGGGTCTGTGAAGTGACAGAAATCTGTGGGTAATGTAATTAATCCAGTCGAGGTGTTAATGGCGACTTTGTCAGGGACGAGTGAAATATCTTTGACAATTTTGGCGAAGAGTGGAATATCTTTGTACCTTATAATGCTTTTGTTTGAGGAAAATAGAAGGAGGTGTCTGTGTTAATAAAAATTTGTGCATGTACTTTTATAATTAGTTAATAACCTGATGCATTATCACTTTTGGGCTTTCGTTTTTACCTTTTAAACCTTCCCTGGACTTACACAAATATTTCAAAACCAAAATTAGGCAAATCGGTTCAGCCATTCTCGAGATTTTGTGAGACCAACACACGTCAATTCCACGAAAATTATTATTTCTTTCACACTAGCCCTCTGTAGGCTAAGGTTTGGATGAGTGGAGCCATACTGAAAAATTCAATGTCGTAGCCGGGATTTGAACTACGGATCTCCCGCTCTCCGTGCGGTTGCTCTAAGCCACTGAGCTACTATGGCCAACATGCCGACATGACATCAAATTCTCCAACTGACTCATATGTTTCCCGATAGATCACTAGGGGTACTGAAGCGGAAACCACAGGTTTCCGATAGAAGAATGTAAGAAAGGGATAATAAAATCATATAAATTATTAATAAGCAATTGGGAATAAATGATATATGAAATAAAGTCAAAAAGAAATATTGTAATAGGAATAACGTGCAAATGAAATAAATATAAGGAAAAAGTTGCCTGAAGCTAGAACGAGCAGACGAGGCTGGTTATATAAACAATAGGACAATAGAAGCCCAAAATTCCTTCGCCAGCACGGAGCCTCAGATAAAAGCGAGGTTTAAGGAAAGTATGTAGAGGCAGGATGCTGTACCGTTATGGTGCCAAAGGGTCATACAACTCTAGGGGCTTGACTCATGACTGTTGCACAGTTGACGGTGAATGGAAATGACCAATAAGGTAAAATCGTAGAAATAAACTCCCCCAATAAAATGTAACGCAAGCCACGTGATAGCCGTGAAATAGAGAAAAAATAGAAAAAATGTGGAGATAGCCAAATAAATCTAGGAGTAAACCAAGAGTAGGGCGTGGTGAGAAGCGGCACTTGGTTGATTACAACTAAAGGGAGAAGACATGTTAGTTTAATATCTGATGGCGAGATAATAGTGGAGTTAGATTTCAAACGTGGTGCGATTAAATATTCTGAAAGAGACAAGGCGACGCAATGAGAGTGAGAGCAAGTGAGAAAAGCCGAGCAACCGACAAGTAAGATCTGTGGTAATAAACAATCCACGAAATTGAAGCAGTACTTTGTATTGGCTGGTGATAAATGCTGGACCCTGAGAGAGTTCTCTTGCTCACCTACACGTAATCCTTAACCATCCTGCCATACCGCACCAAAAGACCACACCAAGAGAACTTCCCGCACCAGTACTCATATGCTATGAGACACGCACCTTTTTGTGGAGACTTACTATGCTGTAAGTATATAAGTCTCAGGCTTCATAGTTAAACCACCATGTTATGCAGGTAAATAGATGGAAATAATCATTTCTTCCAAAATCATGTCTTACCCGTGTGTAGGCTAAGGTTAGAATGAGTAGAGCCAGACTAAAAAATTCAGCTAAAACTAGCCTATAGATATAGTATTTAATACTAGTGCGTGTGTGTGCGTGCGTGTCACCACTAGAGCGCTCCTTGAAGTCAGCAAACATCAGGAATGGTTCCTAGCAATGTTTCCTGGCGTCGACCGAAGTTTAACTTTGCCGTTAGCGATCTATATAATTATTTAATTCTCCAAAAGGCACATTTCGCTCCCTGTTTTTCTGGATGTTAGACTCCATAATTTATTAAAAAGGTATTGTACTTAATACTCACACTGTGCATCTATTTAAAACGTATATAGAATCAGAACAAAACTGATGATATAAGGTTTTTTTTTTTTTTTGTAATTTGCGTCCTCCAACGTTAAGTCATATCGGACGATGAATGAAAAGAGTGAAATGGTGCTCAAATGAGCCCAGGGTCCATAGAGCTTAGAGTTACCCGACATTCGTCTTCCAGGATAAGGGAAAACCCCGGAAAAAACCTTATCCAGGTAACTCACCCTGACCGAGATTCGAACTCGGGACCTCTTGAACGTGAGGCAGACATGCTACCACCACGCTACCGAGGCGGGCAAAATAATGACATAAGTATACTAAAAGTGCGTTATACATTTTAATATACACATTTTAATAGGATTTCAACGATTCCCGAAAGAGTATTTCCTACTTTCTCTGCCATTTGCACAGTCAGCTTCGTTCCGAATGTATTTCACATTAACAAAAAAAAAAAAAACTGTAATAGGCAGGCAGCACAAGGAAAGGCAAAATGAAACAAATAAACCTTCTTAAAACAAACAATTTGTACCAAATACAATATACTATGGAGATAACTATTTATAAATGCGTTTAATAATACTTAGTAAAAGAGGATGCAGAAAAAGTTACGAGAATGCACACATATCATAGCATTCAATAAATGCTAAAACTAAGTAATTACTTTTTATATTCTATTGCGCATAAAAGGTAGAAGGAGTATTGCATTCTACACAAGCAGTTGGATATTGTGATGTTCAGGCATTGCAACGGTTCCCCTTGGTCCTAAACATAGTCGTTTAATATACACTCCTGGAAATTGAAATAAGAACACCGTGAATGCATTGTCCCAGGAAGGGGAAACTTTATTGACACATTCCTGGGGTCAGATACATTACATGATCACACTGACAGAACCATAGTCACATAGATACAGGCAACAGAGCATGCACAAAGTCGGCACTAGTGCCGTGTATATCCACCTTTCGCAGCAATGCAGGCTGCTATTCTCCCATGGAGACCATCGTAGAGATGCTGGATGTAGTCCTGTGGAACGGCTTGCCATGCCATTTACAGCTGGCGCCTCAGTTGGACCAGGGTTCGTGCTGGACGTGCAGACCGCGTGAGACGACGTTTCATCCAGTCCCAAACATGCTCAATGGGGGACAGATCCGGAGATCTTGCTGGCCAGGGTAGTTGACTTACACCTTCTAAGGCACGTTGGGTGGCACGGGATACATGCGGACGTGCATTGTCCTGTTGGAACAGCAAGTTCCCTTGCCGGTCTAGGAATGGTAGAACGATGGGTTCGATGACGGTTTGGATGTACCGTGCACTATTCAGTGTCCCCTCGACGATCACCAGATGTGTACGGCCAGTGTAGGAGATCGCTCCCCACACCATGATGCCGGGTGTTGGCCCTGTGTGCCTCTGTCGTATAAAGTCCTGATTGTGGCGCTTACCTGTACGGCGCCTAATACGCATACGACCATCATTGGCACCAAGGCAGAAGCGACTCTCATCGCTGAAGACGACACGTCTCCATTCGTCCCTCCATTCACGCCTGTCGCGACACCACTGGAGGCGGGCTGCACGATGTTGGGGCGTGAGCGGAAGACGGCCTAACGGTGCGCGGGACCGTAGCCCAGCTTCATGGAGACGGTTGCGAATGGTCCTCTCCGATACCCCAGGAGCAACAGTGTCCCTAATTTGCTGGGAAGTGGCGGTGCGGTCCCTTATGGCACTGCGTAGGATCCGACGGTCTTGGCGTGCATCCGTGCGTCGCTGCGGTCCGGCCCCAGGTCGACGGACACGTGCACCTTCCGCCGACCACTGACGACAACTTCGATGTACTGTGGAGACCTCACGCCCCTTGTGTTGAGCAATTTGGCGGTATGTCCACCCGGCCTCCCGCATGCCCACTATACGCCCTCGCTCAAAGTCCGTCAACTGCACATACGGTTCACGTCCACGCTGTCGCGGCATGCTACCAGTGTTAAAGACTGCGATGGAGCTCCGTATGCCAGGGCAAACTGGCTGACACTGACGGCGGCGGTGCCCAAACGCTGCACATCTAGCGTCATTCGACGGCCAACACCGCGGTTCCTGGTGTGTCCGCTGTGCCGTGCGTGTGATCATTGCTTGTACAGCCCTCTCGCAGTGTCCGGAGCAAGTATGGTGGGTCTGACACACCGGCGTCAATGTGTTCTTATTTCCATTTCCAGGAGTGTATTTTATATCAAAATGATATTAGGTTAGCATCGATATTCTATACTGATCATTTTGCATCGAAAGGAAATACACAGCTTTTACAGAAAAACACATTATAGTAGATAGGGCATATATAAAATACGAAGTGTTTGAAGGACTAGAAATGTAGATGAATGGATAAACGGAAATGAGGTCCCTCAAGGTTGAGAACACAGGTCGGTCGGCTTTCTTCATAACAAAGTTCACCCCTAGGAACAATACCTGCGAACCATATGAAGGGTCGGTCTGCCGCCCTGTACTCTCTTTCACGCCAATACGTACGTTATCGATACAACAGAGTCGTAGATTATCCGAATTCTTAAAATTTCACACTATGTGCTTCCGAATTAAATAGGTGGACGCTGCGGGAAACTTTCTACCAACGTTCGGTCATGCGCACATACAAAATTCCTACGATGGTTAAAACTCGCAACTGAAACCAACCAATTACAGTTTAGAACTTACACACGTGATTAACACAAAAATTCAAAATGTAACGATAGAGGGGAAATCCAGGAGATAGTGAATCCGTGATTTTGATAGCTGAGGCACTCTCCCTCGGTCGGGGCGTAGTGAAGTCACATTATATATACAAGTGCGGTAGGAATGCACTGAATACACAACACGTGTAAAGAACTCTATCGTTACCGACAAAC
Organism: Mantis religiosa; assembly: GCA_030765055.1. Classification (NCBI taxonomy): domain Eukaryota; kingdom Metazoa; phylum Arthropoda; class Insecta; order Mantodea; family Mantidae; genus Mantis; species Mantis religiosa. The sequence goes on along the minus strand of CM060950.1, from coordinate 428,112,302 downwards.
ACGTCACACGAGTCCGCAAACTGCGACTTTCCAGGTGGCGAGTGAGATATCTAATTACAGTTGTGAATAAATGTATCATGGAGCAGTCGAGCTGTTCTCTTCGCTAATCACACCAGTCAGGACGTATCCCACACCCTGGAACAAAGAAGAGAGTCCATGCAGAGCGAACCCCGAGGAAACACCCCGACCTGTCCAGTAAACCTTCTCCATCTGTAACCCTCATCCGTCACCTTCCCTAATTTGTAGGGTGTTGAGTGCTGGGAGGACTCAACCAGGTTCCTAACGGGCAAGGACCGCCTCAGTATCTGGCGTTTAGGATCACCCTTGAATCTGAAAAAGGGCTTTTCGGTGTGCGTTTCTTGATGACATTTGTGAAATATTGTGGGAAGGAATAAATCGTTATATTAATTACAACACATCATATCTTTATAAAAAGGTGTGTATGTTTATACCAAATGTGTCATTTAAATTTAGAATGTTCCAAAGATACGACACACAGCTATGCAGAACATTTCTCGAAAAAAAAACTAAACGTCAGGTGGCACGTACAAGTATTTCAAATCTTCAGGGTTTCAAAACTGTAATGATTGTAACTAATATATCGTAAATTAAATATATTTACATGAAAAAATAAAACGTATGGCTGGAGATATCAAGCAATAATCAGTCAATATTTATTCTGAATCAGCATTAAACAATCTTGTGCGAGGGTGGTCTGAAAAGTTTCCGACCTCAACATGAAGATGGCACCACACGTAAATAAAAGCTAGTAAAATTTCGTTGTTCATCTGTTGGCAGTTACTCAATATAGTTGCAGCCATTTTGGACGCTCAATTGTTATGTAACAGTCGTTTGAGTGAGTGATGTGGGTGTTTTTTATGAGAATGGACAAAATCGAATATAGAGCTGTAATTAAATATTTGTTTTTGAAAGGCAATACGCCTACACAAATCTAAGATGAGTTGCATTCTGTGTATGGGGACTCTGAACCAATATTTACCACAGTGAGATTTTGGGCAGCTGAACTTAAACGTGACCGTAAGAGCTTGGGAGACGATGGACGTTCTGGACGTCCAAAACTGCAACTACCGACGAAAACATCGCCAAAGTTCAGCAAGTGGTGTTAAATGACCGCCTATTTAAAGTGACAGAGATAGCAGAGGCTATGAGCATGTCAAAAGAACGTGTTTGTGACATATTAAATCAGCATTTAAACATGGGAAAGCTTTCTGGGCGTTGGGTGCCACGTTTGCTCACATTAGACCAAAAACCAGTTGAATTAACATTTCCAACGCTCTGTTGGTGCAGTTTAGGCGCAATAAATCAGAGTTCTGGTAAAGCTTAATTACTGTAGAAGAAACTTGGATACACCATTATACGCCCGAAACAAAAATACAGTCCAAACAGTGGACTGCAAAGGGGCAAAAGTGCTCCAAAAAATAAAAAAAAAAATGATTTTTCAGCTGGGAAAGTGATGGCAATTATTTTTTGGGATAGTGATGGAGTTATATAATCGATTATTTCGAAAAGGAGAAACCAATACAGGACCATATTACGCATCATTACTTGACAAGCTGAAGGCAGAACTTCCGGAAAAAGAAAATCCTGTTTCACCAAACCAACCCATCGTCTCGCATCTCAGCGGTTGCAGTAGCTAAAATCTATTAATTACGGTTTGAAATGAAAAAAAGTCTTGTATCTTTGTTAGGTCGGAAAATTTTTAGACTATCCTCGTATACATGATGTACACTGATCAATAGAGGAAAGCGTAGATAAGCAAAACACACAATTTGGTCCGTTCCTTACATACAGAAGGTATTGCATTTAACAAGAAATTAGATGCCAAGATTTCGCTGAATATCACATTTCGAGATTGTCTGAGGACACTCCACAAAACCATTTTCACTAATAGTCTGTATATGTATGTTAACAGTCGGTTAAATACCAAAATTGATGTTTCAGATCAGTGTCCTTAAAGATGGACAAGGGCATTTTCAATAGAATCACATCCCCTCAAACACTTAACATGGACCATGTGACGAAACTTCCGATTTTATCAAATAGGCACTAAGGGTATCCATTTAAGTGTTAAAGATATTTATATTACTACTGATAAGAATATATTAAACTTACTGCGGATAACCTCTGAAGGCTAATATCGTCATTGTTGACAGGATGGTACAAATTACACTTCCCAACATTAAATTCACTTCCAAGAAGATAATACGTGTTTTAGTTCATTTTTACGCGTAGATTTTTAAAACGATGCTTAAAATGGCGCACAAGTAAAAGTTTTAGGTATTTTAGATATACATAATCGGAAAAAAGTTCACGTACCCGCCGGTAACCGAGTGTCATAAGCAGGACTAGGAAGTTCGTACCGCTCATCGTTCCCTATGCAGGTTGCAACCGACCCTGTCCCGGTATCCAAACAAGTCATAGATAAGAAATGCGCAGCGGAGAGACATTGAAACCGGCTGTCTAGAGAAAAAAATGACGTATGAGACCTTCGTAATTGCACACCTATTTAGATCATTAAGTACAACATACAAACTCTTATATAGTACATACGGGTTTGTCTCTGGCTCATCTCATTATTCAAATAGGTACATTGTGACAAAACCTAAGGAATTATAACCCCGATTGTAACATTTCCTGATTGAATGTAAAATAACATCCAAATAATAAAATTAATTTCTTAAATATCTGAAGACTCTTATTATACACAGTGCCAAAGCAGGAATTTTACTTCATATTTACTTATCTGCGGCCATATTACTAAAAACAATAATGTACCTCTGAAGCCTTTCAAATGAAAAACTCATTCAATGTCCCGTAAAACAAGATTTAGTTGACTGATAATCTGTTGCAGATTCGTTAATGATTTCAGCTAATTTAGTTTCTCGATCTGGCTTCTTTTTTTTCTATGTTTGCTGAAGTATCTCACTGAAATGTAACTGTAAGTAATGTAGTAGATAAGGACATGAATAAGTACACTTCTAGAAAACATACAATGGTTACACAGCAAATTTAGTTGTTCATCCTTGAAGCACAACAAAGATGTTATTCGAATGTCTTCCTCCCTACTAACGTGCTCTGTGTTATGCAGTTACACCTGTTTTGCAGTAATGAGTTGCATTCTACGATGTGCCTTGCCCTTGCTAGTAGCGCTGCGTGGTATAGTCATGCCTAGCCGCCCTTACACTGCTCAAGGAAATCGGTACGAACTTCCTAGCTCTGGTCATAAGGTGGCCATCCTTGTGCTACACGATTACTTACGCAGGTAGCTACAAAATGTAAGAATGAAAACATGCTGTAAAGTTTAACCAGGCCTCTGCTTCAAAAGATCCTGACCTTCAAGCAGAAAATTCTGAAAGTAAGACACTTTGTAGAGTAGGTAGACCTAAATGATTTGGTATGCCACTTAACTTTGCCAAACTAAGTATCTGATATTCTTTGAGGGTCGTTCAAGTCAATCTGGGACATTTCTCTTCGTCACGTTTAAATGATCCCTATGCTGGAGATTTTGTATGTAGTAGGCAGTGGCACCTGTGTCCTTTTAATGGTAGACGACGCTCATTTCCCGTGTTTCTGGATAGACCGCTATTCCATATGGCGAACAGCAGCTTGAACGACCCACGTGGAACAGCGTGTTGTGATGCAGTGATTGTGAACTCATGTTTCGTCACATGAGACGATGCGATTAGGAAAATCTTGTCCTTCCCTTTCACAGCGGTCCTTCAGTTCTCTACAGATTTCAAACCTTCTGTGTTTGTAAAAAGCAGACAAATGCTTTGGCACCCAGGAAAATCTTGTCCTTCCCTTTCACAGCGGTCCTTCAGTTCTCTACAGATTTCAACCCTTCTGTGTTTGTAAAAAGCAGACAAATGCTTTGGCACCCAGCGTGCACCAACCTTTCGGAACAACAAATATTCGTGAATTATTGTGTTCACTGTTCCTAATGACAGATTACACATCCTTGCAATTACACGACAGGTTATGCGATGATTGGCCAGGATCAGCTGCGTCACGCGTTGCGAGGTCTCACGAATGACTACCGTGGGATGTGTTCCACCACGACCACGATCGTCAGTATTCGAGATATGGCCATATTTGAAGCGGTTACCCAATTCAAATGTTTTATTGTGACTGAATGTCTCATCACCGTACTGAGCCTGAAGTCTTCTGTAAATTCCAGCAGGAATGAAGGCCCTCGTTCACTAAAAACTTCATCACAACAGGCTGTTCCATGTGAACGTTCACTGTTGTCCGCCATAATGAATAAGTTTCACACTCAGCACAACGCCCTATAGTTTGACGTAACCCTCGAGGCAGTTGTCCGTTTAGGAATTTTGCATTCAGCTGTGGCCTCAATCATTTGTCGCGCTAAAGACTTCACAAAATCAAGTCCGCCTTGGTCAGGATTTATCAGACACGACTTAAAAATAATGTAAGAATTGACTGGGGTAATGTTTAACAGTGTAAAGAATACAGACAATGGCCAGTGGTTGGAACGACGGCTTGTTGAATAAATTGCGCACTTCCCATCCAAAGTCTCACTGCCTCCTTCAGTTTCATTGTAAAACTGTTTGATTTCTGTTTCATTTTTGTTCCATTGTCAGTACATATTGTGTGGTGCATAGATGAGATAAACATAATGGCACTATCTTTCTTTGGTACAAAATATATCAACGTGCAATCATATGTGAATCCATACGTAACTGAATTTTCTGCTTTATTTCTTGAGGGAAGACATTTTGTAGAGATTTGTCGTTTGTTCTTTTTCATTGTTCCCACATACGTCAAACCTCCTTTTTGTACTCATAGACAATTTCCATGCATATAAACAAATTTTCTGCTGTCACATTACGGTTTGTCCCTATGATGGGCTTAACAAGACGAGGAACAGATTATGTTGCTTTGCCACGCTTTCTTTCATTTTCTGAGAGATCACTATTTGAGTTTTTTTCTATCATCAAAGTATTTTTTCTCAGGTCTTTTTGTCTTTATGGGTTGCTCCTCATAATTTGGATCAGCATTATGTTCTCCTAAAAGACCACTGGCTTCGCCTTCTTCAGTTTTGCTGCCTTTTCCTCAGAAATATTATGTTCACCGCAAAATTCTTGCGTAACATCACCTTCACCACTAAAGTCACTTTCCAATCTTTGAGGATATCATTAAGCCAATCACTAAACTCAGGATCATTACACCTCATAGTATTCCTTTAATTTGCCATAATCTTGTTTAACAGTTAATTGCTATAGCAAATAAAATGTTCAGTAACTGGTGGCGAGGGGTGTGTGCCACCATTGTCGGTCAGAAATATATAATCGCTCAGGATATCTGCACAGCTACTTGTCTCTGAGCTGCTAGGGGGGCGACTGAAAGGTACACAGCATTCCAGGATTATCAACAATCCAGATTAAGAGAGCAGTCACTTCAAAAATTTTGCAGGGTAGCTCCAACCTCACCTCACCAGTTACAGGCTAAACTTTATATTTTCAGGGCAGTATTTTGTTGTCTATTTGTGATATTCAGATGAAGGGAATGTAGCATTTTGAAACCCCAGGTAAAACATTTGGATATATAGATTTACAGTTTTGTAGCATTAATATACATTTTAGTAATTTAAGAGTTTGTTTGCATTTTGAAGAAAAACATAACTGATAAACACATATTATGTTTTGCCATAAACTTAATGTAGTTTTAAAAGCACTTTAGCTCAGGTTTCCTTAGTCATTATTATTCTGCATCGCTTTTGCATAACTGTTTAAGATGCTTCCCTCCTCAGTTTGCCATTCTTGTTGTCTATCCCTCCATATTGTGACTTTGTGGGTTTGCAGAATTAAAATGCCAGTTTGCAGACATGTAAAATGCTTTTTATTTCCGTAGATACACACTTATGTCAACCGTTACAGTAGCAAAATTACGTAACATACACAAATATAGTCTTTCAAGGCCGCCGTCCACAAACAAGATAGTTTACTTTCAAAACACAGATGTACGCACATGCAGTTCCGATTACCTCTGTCTCATTACAACTGTCCACTCCACTAACCGCGGCTTCCTTTTATACGTCCATTGATATTTCTAGACATTTCTGAAATGTTCTGTAACAAACAAGAAATCGAATTTTCCAGTCAGCTATATGTCTCTTTATCTGTTTCGGCAAGCTTTTCTCTCCGCGTTGCACTATCTGTCCCTTTGTGCGCGTCAGCCACACTATCGCAATAATAGCTCGCGACAATATCTTATGCACCTTATTTTTCTCCTTTCGTCAAATTCCCCCCGAAGTTATGTTTATCCCCTAATTTATTATCTGCCCATTCGAACATTCGATATATAATAATTCTTCGGGTTCTTGATTTTCAACAATTGTTATGGGAATTGCCAAAATTTTCGTTTCGTTCCCAAGTAACCTTCACAGCGTGTTGAATAATTCTTTCACTTTCCTTCCGTCATCTGTCAGCTTTCACCCCCTTCTTCTCGTCTGTCTGCTTCTGCTTCACTGACTTCTGTCATCACCCGTCAGAATTCGCCATTCCCGCGTTCGCTGATTCTACGGCTTTTGTCGGTGTAATATCTTAGTCTTCTGCATTCAAATTTACGTTACCTTGGTTCACTGCACGTAAATTATCCTGGACATTATCTTGTCCTACCAACTCGCCATTTATCCACAGCTTTAAATTTCGAGTAAATGGCAATTTCGCTGAGCCTCTGTTCTACGTTTTATTAGTGTTCTTAATTGTCTTTTTAGCTCTGCTTATGTATATGTCAGATGCCTTTTAGGTTCTTTCCCTGCTTTATCACCTCGAAAACTAGTTGTGTGTCTGTGGACTTCATTAGTGTTTTCCATCTCCCATTTCTCCTCCAAAAAGTAGAAATCATCACGTATCTCATTTTCTCACCTCCATTCCTAGAATTCGTTAGATGTACTTTGCATCTCGCATCCCTGTGTGCTGGAGCCCAAATGAAAAAGCTGTGGACGGCCCCTTAACCTCCCACCCTCCAAACACACACACGCATTCAGTCACTTTTTTCTGCTTTCTCTGCAATTCTCGTAATCAGCAGGTTGTATCTTCTATTTTCATCTCCTAAATTCTCTGCTATTCTCTTTATTGACAGGACTTCTCACATAATTTCCTTAAATCTCCATTTTCTTTATTACCGTTGTGTATCCCATGACTTTTTCCCTTTAATTCTCTCAGCACTTTATCCGTTGTCTTTCTTTGCTATGATCTTTGTTACCTTTTGCTCTCACTTCTAGGAGCAACTTCCGCATGCGTCCTTCCGTTACCACTGCTTGACTAGTTCCTTATGGACCTTCTAATGCACTGAGTTAGGCCTGGAGAAATTAGTATTTGTCTGGCAAGCTTTCACAATACGAGCAGGAAGACTTTTTATCTGAACTTGGAGTGGCATAAATAAGATATTTCAAATGTCCCCACAAATAAAATCAATAGTGCACGATATTTAACTTGGCCCCTGGTTTTTAGAAAGAGAAAGAAGTACGTATTCACGATCTCTTTCTAACCCGCCGCTCTTTTATGAGCCGGGCAGGGCAGACACACCAGTGGCGGTTAATCCTTCTTCGTCCTCCAAATTTGCTTCTTGTTCCTCTTTATCATTGTCAGAAGTTTCAAAATGTTCCTCATATTTCATACCCGAATCATCTACAAAATTCATTATGAACCTATCACTAATTTCATCTATTAATCCATCTTTCTCCCAATAAAACTATTCAATCTTTTTAACATGTTTCACAAGCTCCCAGCCTGATTTGTTCGGACACTACCTACTACAACACTATATTTATATGATGTGTTGTGTTTTGGGATATCATATTTTTATCTGTGTCCATATAATTTCTATGGGCCGTATTCATAGTTACCACTTTGGTCTAGACTATCTTCCGACTAACTTGGTCCGGAACAAAGGCGATCTAACTTCTTTTTATTCATAGACGATAAAAAGCCTCGGACCAAGTAAAGCCGTGGACCAGCACGGAGCAAATGTTACACGACGTAGAAAGGTTCTACTGCGCATGCGCGAGCCCCATAGAGTGCTAAACAAATCACAGTATACCTAAAAGTTTATAAATCTCTGTGGAAGTTTCACAGCTGTTTCTTAATCATTATTACGATTGCTGGTGCTGTTTGAGGTTAGGTAACAAAATTTGTGAGCTGTGAATATGAATAATATTGTCGCGGTAACGGGCATTAAAGTTTCAGCACAAATAGATAATAGATGGATAGGTTTCACGTAGATAACGAACTTGTGTAAACAGATAGTGCCGGCAAGCAAGCTAACTGAGGCAAAGGCCTCGCCGGCGTAGATTAAGTTACGTTTCTCGAAGGTGATAGAATGTTCGAATTATGTAATTAGGTCCCTTGTTTTCCAGAAAGCTCTAGTGATTGACAGAACAGTCTGGTAACCATGAATGGAGATATAAAAGAGATTGTGACACGCCAGCAGGACAGTTGTAGTTGTGAAACCAGACAGCTGGAAGTGTTATTGTAACGAGAGCGAATGATGTAATCTGCTGTCACTGTTATTGTCATCGACCTTGGTAGACTGATGGTGTACGTAACGTAATGCTGCTGTAATCTATAAGAGTATTTCTACGAAAATAAAGGAGATTTTTAATTTCTGCAACTCGGTCTTTTAATTCTACGAACCCACAAAGTCACAATATGAAGAAGCGTGGTATCAATTGACCAGAGGAAGGCCAATCATTTCTCTAGTTCAAAAAAGAATGAATATTATAGAAAATAAATCCGTTTCGACTAATACAAATATGAGAAAGGAGGAAGCATGGAGGGAAATTTATAACGAGTTTGCTGATAATGTGGGTTACTGATGCCTGACTATGCAGTGCTGTCTTGATATCCTCCTCTTGCATAATACCAAAGTGCAGGCCTCGGTTGTTGTCCCTGGCATACAGGTTAGGACGAATCATTACTATCAGCTTTCTGGCACTCGCTTTACTAAACCTGTATCTGCTTTAGAAGTTTGGGTCATCATACTTCGCAATAATTTCCATTCCTTGTAGATAATTTTTCCTACATCGTTTTATATCACGAATTCTACGCACCACAGCTAAAGTCATTACTTCATTGTCGTCCATGTTAATTTACCCCCTGGAGGCGGACCAAAATTTGAGCCGCACCAACGTGTTTGTTCCCCGAACTATCGCTAATCCCGGTTTATGAATAAGAAAATCGATGGAGCACCGTTAGTCCACCGGAAGTAGCAAGTTGGTCCGGACCAAGTCTGACTACGAATACGACCCTGTAGCTTTAAGGAACAATGATATGAAGGTAGTCGTATTACAGCATTATGCGATCTATTTCATGTTGAGACCACATTTTTTCAGCTTTATTAGTTCGTATAGCACAGCTTTGTTAGAATGTAAATTAAATTCAATATTATTATCACGGAGCCGTGACTGTGTTAGTGATTTAAGTGATTATATTGGAGCCTATCAACAAGGGAATAATGGGACATGTTCTATTACATTTGAATAGAATAAGATGCTTGTCTATTACTATAGCACTATTGGGGGTAACAACTGACCAATAAACCAATTATTAAATGCTTCACTATTAATTTCTTCATGTTGGTCTCTGCTTGATTTTGATTTGAATCTCGGAAGAGCGTTGGAATAAAACCCGTCAAACTCCCCGCGCTGGCCTTTACCTATTGGGATGCGTAATGGAAATTCAAACTAGTCCCCTTCACGTTTTCACACTTTGTTTTTGTATAATTTATAAAGATCCACGTTTCATCTAAGTAAATAATGGAGGCACAGGAAACCCTTACCCCTTTCATTTTTCTTAGAAACGCGAATCATTTTGCAAAATGTCTGACCCTGCTGTCAGACATTTTCCTTTGCCTGGGTTCTTTACAAATGTAAATTTCATTATGCTCGACAAAGATATGGTTGGCTTTTTGCATTATAAGGCCTCGTAATCGTTGTTAAAAAGATTTATAGACACTGATCACAATTTCCCTGCCATCTAATCTTATGACTTTTCCCTTTCTTCCCATGCCTCCTAGATTTAACACAGACACTGCACTATTACGAACACTGTTTAAAATAATCACAAAATTCTCAAATTCTAAAAACGTTTTACACATTTCCAACACGTTAACAACCAATGCTTCACTTGCAACGCCACTGATAACTTGTGCTTACCCTCACACCACAGCAGGTAATTAGGGAATACAATATCGCTTTAAAAGGGACTGACCATTTGAAGGAAAGGAACCTAGCGCCAGTGCTAGACAAGGATAGTACAAAAAGTGCCAAGTTAAATCTCGTGCATTTTAGTGAATTTAAATCAGGCGGGAGGTCGGTCTCTTCCTATCCATCTACCAGGGAACCTGATATTCCGAAACCGATGGATTGAAAGCCTGAAACGAGGAGCAGCTCCATCGTGCGTGAACTATGTACCGGTGTCTAACAGGCATACTGTAGCACAATGGAAATGACCTTGAAATTCATCACCTTCACCAGTTTAACCAGATATAAAAGCAACTGTTTACTAACGTACAATTAAAGCACTGTTCCGTTGTGGCATTATGGCCACAGGACAAGCTATATATTACACATCTCACCATGTAAGCAAAGTGCTAGAAAGGGAGTTATACCATGGGAATAAACAATTTTCGTACCTATGTTCATATAACGTTTTATCTCTATATGCAAGAAATATTTTCCCAAAGATTTGTCATAAATAAATAGAATTTTTTTTTGTTCCATTTATACCCCGCCTTTAACTACTATGGTCATATCGGCGGCCGTTCTCCTTTGGAACATACCGAAGGTGTTAACTCGTTATCTTTTGGTTTTTAATCATTACATCACGCACACATTTACACTCTCATTCATACTTCCAGACTCTGTGGAAGATGGGGAATTATCTTGGGTGGAGAAAAATCCCCACCCCCACCGCCGGGAATCGAACCCTGGACCCCTAGCACGGTAGGCAGGTGCTCTACCGACTGAGCTATGGGGCCAGCCCAAATAGCATTTTGGAATTTCTGCATATTGGACTTTTAATTCTACGAACACAGAGAGTCACAATATACATATATTCTTTCTTCTTGTACATTTGTATTTATTTAAATGAGCCCAGAACATAAAGTTAATATCAAAGGTTTTAAAATTAATTTTCCAATCGAAAAATACAATACTGGTGGTAACTGTGAGCTCTATGGACCTATAGCTTATTTAAGCATCAGTTCATCCACTTCATTCATCGTCGGATATTATCTAATATTGGAGGATGTAAATTAAAAAGAATTAGCTTTACCATTGATTGCGGCTTGTTGATAATTAAGGTTAATTTGCCTAAGACTTCTTGCTTTCAGATCTGGTCGGAAGGCTTTTCATTATCAAGAAAGAGATTTCCGTTCATGTTATATTTGAATTTATAGTATAGCTATTTAGTTCACGAGTTGTGCAAGATTATTTAACATTCATTTCCAAATTAAGGTGACTTTAAATGCTGTTCACAAAAATTTGAAGATACATATATAATGAGTCGTCTGTTACGATATTGCAAGAGTTATTTTGGTCATTTTTGTGATTATTAAAAAGTTCTAAAATGTCGCATTATTTCGTTGAGTTACTGTGTCCTTTCGGTTTCCTTCTCCCTTACGCATACACACATACGCCGACAGTTATGGTCGTTGAATAGCCTTCTATGTTCAATACACAGCAGCGCTTCATCAGTTGACGTCACGAACTACTCAATAATGCAGTTTTCATTTCACAACTGGAATTAACGACGAAATGTTTATACTTGCGTTTATTTATATTCAGGCTTCATTTAACATAGTTGGTATCCTGGCGCTCACAACATAAACGTACAAATTGCTTTATTTTAGCCTTACCATTTCGATTACTTCCAGCGCACATTTTTTTTATTTTATATGTTTAATTTTGGTCGTCTCACTTCCACATACAGAAACAGAGATGCTGAATGTTGAATGAAAACCCCCAAATTGAGCGGGGCCAAAATGTTTGAAATCTAATCGCAAACGGTGGCTTCTGGTGATTTTGTATGTAATCAGTAATGTAGAGGAAGGGTAGGCGTGATGAACAAAATAAAGTGTTTCTACTTTTACAATGCCTTAATGGTCATACTGAAGCTTTGACTATTTTGTTGTTGTTGTTGTTGTTGTTTTTTTGTTTTTTGTAATTTACGTCCTCCAACTTTGTCATATCGGACGATGAATGGAATGGGTGAAGTGATGCTCAAATGATTCCGGGGTCCATGGAGCTTAGAGCTACCCGACATTCGTCATCCAGGATAAGGGAAAACCCCGTAAAAACCTTATCCAGGTAACTCACCCTGACCGAGATTCAAACTCGTGACCTTTTGAACGTGAGGCAGACATGCTACCATCACGCTACCGAGGCGGGTCTTTTGTTTTCAAATCCTCTTATCTGGAGTTTGCCTCCTTTTTTCAAAGATAGCTTTATTTTTGCTTAGGTAAATGAAGGGAAACCTCTATTCAAAAATTCATACACAATACAGCAACCTCTTCTCAATTCCGTTCCTCTACTCTGCGCTGCATTAGAGATTTCACACAATCGGTTAGCAATTTCAAAATTGTTCCAATAAGTACATCATTATAATTATTTTAATTTTATTATTGTTGTTGACACTGAATTTATGGGTCAATTAAAGAATTTAAAATTTGAAAGCGAAATAATAAATGAATAGACCATTATAATTGTGACCAATAATCGATAAAGAATTAATAATAAAGCAATGATAAAAATATAAAGATAAAAGTATGTCGCCACCTCCCCAACGTTACACAAATTTGAAGCTAGCCTCAGCCTCGAGCAAGAAAGACTTCTTGCGTCTGGGGTCTGCGTTTGTGTATAATGTGACTTGGTGGGTTCGTAGAATTAAAAGTCCAATTTGCCGAAATTATAAATGTTCTTTATTTGCGCAGAAATACATTCCGTAGCAGCGAAATTACATCACATATCAGAATCTACAGCACCAAGGTCGATGAAAATAACAAACAGCTCTCATTACAACACTAACATAGCTGACTCTCGTTTTACAACACACCTCTCAGCTGTTTACTGCTTGCCTCATTGTTTTACAACTTGCAACTTGGTGAGTCGTCGCCTCTTTAAATACCTCACAGATAATTTCTAGATTATTCTTAAATAAACCAGAACCCGAACAGTCTCTATCAGTCAAGAAGTAACTAGAAATTTCCCTTTATCTCAGTTTGTTTGTTTCGGTAGTACTTTATCTGCATGTTATCTTTGTCCACGGGCTCTTGGTTTTCACACTGCCCGCCTATCAGTTCCTTTTGTGCAAACAAGCCGCGCGATCGTAGATACGGATTCGCGACACTAATATGAGTAAGGATGACATCGAAACCCAAGTTCAAGGTTAGCTTAATAACTGCTTCTTTTTATAATATTCACGTAAATCGCGAAATTGCCGACCAATGCATACTAATCTATATTAATATACGGAGTTGTTGTACGTATGTGAAACGTATACGACGTAAATCATTATTTATGGCGAGAAAATACACTCCCTCTAACCGTGTCTTTCTATCTCGACGACCAGCCTAGCTGTGTGTAATCCCTTTCAAGAAAATGTGTTATTGACACTCCAGAATTCCCCTGAAAATCCGGTCTTTTGATACCCCTGTTTCCGTTCGGCGTTTCTCGCCTCTTTCACGAACGCCAGCCATCTGAATCGCCCGCGAGGATGACCTCCCTAATAGTTAGCTGCTCAACCAACATCCACTTTCACATTTAACGAATATTTTAAATGTTTATATCTAAACTATTATGATTTATGATTTATTGAATACATGATTTCGGTATCAAGTATTAAAATTGTCTGTTTGTCAGAGTTTGATGTTTTTTTTTATAATTTGAAGATCTTTGATAATTTCTGAGGACCGGGATTTCGGAGAGCAATTCGCAGAATTTGCTTGAATAGTTAGATGATCGTAAATAGGTGATTAGGCTATTTGTCATATTAGCAGCAGAGAACTGGCAAAGTCCTTTGAATATAAGGTTCGATATCTGAGAAGCCCGTTGACGATTTTGGAAAAGAAGGCAGAAGATATTGAGGCTTGTATAAATTATCTGACGACATAGCATTAGAATGGAGAGCCTGGAATCGTTAAGGAGAAGCGTGGAGTTATAGTTTTTCTAAGTGAAATTTTTTTACTTGGTTCTTCTGTTACATCGACTTGAGTGTGATCATATTCTCGGAGCAGATTTTGCAGCGCCCTTCCTAAGAGACGGAAACGCGGAAATTCTTAGTGTCTTGCTTACAATAACGCAATAAGTTGCATCTTCCTCTACGTGAATGGCACTATGGTCTTCCTTTATATTCGTTACGGTTATAACCGTCAGATTTTAGTTGGTTGATTTCTCAGAATTTTTTAGGCTCTAATGGAGTTTTTCTTAGGGAATACTGTGCTGTCCTTACGCTAAAATCTACACATGCAGTAGCAGCAGCGGAGTTAACGGGCTGAGGAACAGCCCGATGAGGGTCAAACGTGTACTGTCCTCCACAGGAGAGAAAGTCTCCGAGGGACGGGACGCAGGGGGTTGGCGAAGGTTCCCACACCCTCACTGGACAGGTTTATGACACTCCATGTCAGTTCAGTTACAGACCATTCAAAAACATTCTGACGGCTTCTACTTTTGTGAATGAATCTTCTCGGTTTTAGCGTACAGAGTGAATAGGGCGCATGTTTTTTAAGGACCTGCTTCTTGTGTAGCACGTTTTCTCTGCCAAACACATTTGCTGTCCTTTTCCCACTGTATAAGGCAGCACATACCTTCCAGGGACGCTCTTTGCGTTGCTGGGCTGTACCTGCCCTGGTTAGAGCTTAACCAAGAGATGACGGGATGTGAGTGTTGCAGGGTGGTGGGTGAGAATTAGGTTGGGTAGAAAGGAGGTAGCATTTTGCTCCTTCACGGCTGTAGAATTTGGTACAACGGTCCTCGTGCTCCGCTGCTGGGAAAAGAAAGATTGAATTTTGATAATTGGTAAACTATGAGATACTTAACTCTGGATATGCTTGGATTTTATACCGGCTTCGCTGCATAGCTTACAGGCACTTTGGATACCTTAAGGCCACTATACCAGCCCTAACTAAATTTATATCCACCCAAGTTTTGCTTGGATTATCAAAATTCATAGCTCCAGCGGTTGGTTAGTCATCCTGTGGGGAGATCGGCTGCAAAATTGGCAACACACAGGAAGCATAAATTTACTTGATCTTCTCTTCTAAAGCAGTAACCTGGATTACCCCCATGGAGGTAATAAGCAAGAAGCACCTTGCTTCCGCAAAACGAGATTATATCAATAGAACATCAGCAAACACTCCGTACCATCTGATAGAACTACAGAAAATTACTTACAAAATGTTTTATCCGTATCAATTCTAGCACGCTGTTTCAAAATTGTACTGCCAGTTATTACACAAGGGTTATTTTTAATAATTAATATAAGTAATCCTCATGCTAAAATGAACGCATAATGTACGAAAGAGATTTCCATGTTGAGAATAATAAACTAGCTGCTCAAGTTGTTCTCGGGCAGCAAGCCAGCTGAAAAGACGATTAGAAATCTACGTTTCGGGAGTGTGCATCTCTCCCATCATCAGGATATTTATTGAATGTTATATCCACAAGCTAATCGCTGGATATAACACAAATATAAACAAAGACGAAGCACTATCAACATTCGCATTACTGAACAAAAGACTGTTTTCAGTAAATTAAATGCCAGGCCAGGAGATGGCGTGAGTATAGAAAATTATTTGGGTAAAAGAAACGTAACTACTTAACTTGATTATCAAGTTCTATTGATCTGGGCTTCTTAAGTCAACGGATTTTCATTTTTAAAGTCGGTTTCCAAGAGGAGCTGAACTGAAATCCAGCATCACGATTAAGCGAATTTTGATAGTGTTTTGTCTGTTTATATTTGTGTCTTACTCTGTGATACCGAAATTAAGAATTGTAATGTATAAAGAATCATGATGGATTTCAAAGGAATGTTGGTTCTTTGTTACAACGCGTGCAGGTACAGTGGAGTCAAATAGCAGTTGAGGGAGAATAATTGTTTTTAACAAAAGAAACGTAAGAAACATTGTCCGTAGCAGATTTCTAAATGGTAGCACTTGACTTTGTTTGTAAAGATATTCTTCGGACCCTTCTTAATGGCATAACAAAATAGTCACAAAGGGAATCTTTGGTTGAATAATGGGCTTCCAGAAAGTGAAAGCTATACTCACGCGCAGCTGTGAGGACAGTTCGTGGATTGGAGCCGATTAGGGCAGTCCTCTTCTTCTGTCTTGTTTGAGGGCAGACCAGAAGTGATGAGAGATGTTTGTCGGTTTATACGTAACTAATTAAGTATTATCGAGTAGTAAGCACTGCACTTTTAGTAACTCTAAACAGTAATGTATTGGTAACCCTTGGTCGGCGACTTCAAGGTCGATGTTCCGATAAAAAGAAGCAGTCATTAAACCAGTTAGAAACGGGCATTCCAGTGTCATTAAAATCATCCTTCTCATACATATCCACGCATACCCGGAGATAAACCTCATTGCTTTACCCTGAGCTAAATACTATTTGCTTCAAACTGTAGCACCAACGTGGTAATCTTTGCTCGCCCAATATTTTTGCTTCATCTGCGTAGCTCTAAAGTAATATAAGTAATAAATATGTTTACGTTCGACTACTTATGTCGGCCTCTGTAGCTGTGCTACAAAATAATGTTATGGTGCATATTTCACTATCACCTCCCTTTTCAGATTTTATATAATTCATTCTCTATCACTTCACTTTTGTTGTGTGATTAAATTCATTCTCCACTGTCACTTCACTTTTCTTATGTTAGCTCAGTCTTCACTATCAACTCGAGTTTTGAGTTAGTCTATGTTAGTTCAATCTGCATTGTCACTTCATTTTTCAAGTGTGACTTAGTCTTCATATCACATCAATTTTCTGGTGTAATTTAGTTCAATCTTCATTCCCAGTCCACTTTTCCGACAGCGCATGGTGGTGAAGTTGTCTTGTTCTCTGTCCATTTCTCTCAGTGAGGTGTCGAACTTCCCCACATTCACCTACCTTGGGCAAGAGATTTGGTGGGAGAATTCAATCAAATACTTGGGAGTCAAGCTGGACAAGGACCTAACTTTTCGGGAACACATCCGGGAGCAAGCGAATCGGCCGTGTGGTGCCGTGGCATCACTATACCCTGTGCTTAGGTCTGCGAAGTCTGTTTCCCTAAAGTTGTGCCTCTTTATGGCTCTGGTCCTCCCTGTCATGCTCTATGCGTGTGAAGTCTAGGGTATGACCGCAGGCTCAAACCTGGTACTGCTCCAACGTGCACAGAATAAATGTCTTCGGATTATTTATTCTCTATGCACAAGGTTCCCCGTGAGACTACTTCAAGAGGCTTCATCCCTCCGCTATGTGGAGGATGAAATTAGGTGCCGGCCACCAAATTCTTTGAGAGTTTGCCTCACCATCAGAGCGCCCTAGTCAGTTCCCTTGGGGACTATGTACCTCGTGAGCGTCGCAAAAAGCGATACCGGTTACCCCGCATGTCTTTCGGTTATTACCGGTAACCACATGATCCCCATTCCTGCTTAAACTAAATTACAGCTACCCAATATTTTACCTGGAAAACTCAAAATTCTACTTATCTTCTTCCAAGTTTATTAACTAATCTAACAGCGGTGCACGCTGACTGTAGCACCCGGTTCATCATTCCTCGAGGAGCAACAAGCTACCTCTCTTCTCTACAGCCACTTAATTGTCACCCGTCATCCTACAACATCCACATCCTCACGCTGCGTGGTAAAGCTCTTCTCAGAGCAGGTACACACACGACTTGACCACCCTTCGGGCTGTTCCAAACAGTCTGCCAGCCTGCAATGAATGAATGAATGAATGAACACAACGATTGTCTAATCTCTCGAAATAGCTACACTTACTGTACGTCACAACAGTCGTCACCTACTCACTGGTGGAGCATTTGATGTCGCATTAGAACTACTCGTTGCCTACTGACTCAGTCGCGAGCACCCACGCTTGTATAGACCATGAAGTTTTCGTTACAGTTATACAACTTCCGCGAGAGATTGGATGTAAGAAGCTTTCAGAGGATCGTTTTATATCTGAATGACGTTTCTTTCTTACGCTATGCGAGAGCCCTGCTACTTACCCCTATCTGTTTCAAGTGGTCCGTTGGTAAATGCTTATAAGCGTAAACGCTATAACAGTGAAAGCAAATAAATTAATCGTTAATTAACTCTAATTGAGATATTTATTACCATTTACGACGTCAAAACAATCGCAGTGAACATTGATCTAGTACCTCCATAGTTACTTGACAACATAGGAATACGATAGAGTAGAGTCTGTTTAGTTAACTCATGTGCACGTCGGCCGCTTCCTTTGACGAACCCTTATAATCGTTTTACAACCCCGGTCCTCCTTCCCCCAATCCTTTCTGCAAGGTTGCCACCTCTCTCGATACGTCATGGGTATCGTACGAGGTTTCGTCTAAATACATTATCTTATGTCCCTTACTGCAAAGTTCCTTAGTTTTGACCATATATATACAAGCTACAATTCTACTGGATTCCGTAATAACCCTTATTTTATTCAAAATTCGGTATTTGAATCCCAGCTCCTTTATGAGACCGTGCAAATTGCAGTGTCATAAAGAAAATCACAAATTGCTTGCAAATGTGCAACTAATTCGTCTAAGGTGGGCGCTCTCCCTTTTGCGTAGAATTTATAAATTTCTCGGCGAATTAAATAGCATGTGAAATTATCAAAACTTTAGAGATGTACTGTAATACTTGATCGGCTTCTTTGGTATTCCTTTCGTCACAATATTTCTTACTCTATTTCTGTGAATACCCAGAATTTATCATAGGTTCTTTGCATGACCCCTTACCAAGATTATTTTTCACCACATATTTATATGTGTTCAAAACAAGTGCTTGAAATTGCTTAGAAAGGGTTCTCATAATAATTTTCTTTTTTGAGGCTTCTCCAGTGACATAAGTCGGCCCAGCAACACTTTCCAATTCATTCCCACTATTATCTTTACTTTGTTTATTTTCATTTGACTGAAAGTTATCTAATACCTTAATTGCATTTACCACTGCATTTCTCTCCCACGGTCTCCACATCGTGACACACAACGAATTTCTGCACGTAATGAAACAGATCAACTGGAAGTTGGAACTTTGACAACTGAGACTCCACGTGGAGTAGACAAGCGACTGTCACTTCGAGAAAATCAGGGTTGCTATTGGTCCTCAACGACAGTGTTCCATTTCTGAAGTGTGGAGATAGATTTATGACGGCCATTAGTGGGCGGGAGGGTGAACTTCCTTTGAGGGGCAAACTGCATTCGCGTTCACTAGACAGACACTACGATGCAATATTGAGAGAATTCCTAGAACTCCCTCAGTACCCTAGGTTCTGGATTCAAGTTTGAAGCATTTCTTTGAATCATAAGAAAACAAGAAATATATTTTCCATTTTATGTCCTGTAAATTCTCCAACCTCCTTTCAATTTTCAATCTGCTCCCACAGCCTGGAAACCTGCAGATGACAGTGTTTGATATCAGGGCATCCTGTTCGATCGTCGCTTGACCTGAAAATTGCAAGTTAATCCTGGCTTATTCCAGATTACGTTGCCTCACCCTGTTCTCCACCGTTCAGTTTAATTCTCTTTTTTAATTGTCTTTACTACTTAATTGTTTTAATTAAGGAAATCTTAAATGACAACCAAAACATTTATACCGATTTTTAATCGTAGAAACACGCTTTGACACATCTGAATACAGAACTCTTTAAGAGAAACGTCCATCTGTGTGTATGGCATGACGCGCGCACGCTCACATTATATTTGTAATGCAACAGCTTTAACGGAACGACAAACCTGTATTATGTGGGTGACACTGAAAATATTTAGAACATCAAACAAGGATTACTTTCAAAAGATCTAAATGATCTGTTTTTGCGAATTATCTCCCTTTAATATAAATATATTTCTGTAGTCAGTGAAACCGCCCCGTAAAGCAGATCCAATTCTCCTGAAGCACTTCAAAAGCTATTTTGTCATGTTTTCTACGACATCTGATTATAAAGTGATTTATCGCATTTTATTTTTAATTTTTGTAAACAAAGTAAAGCATAATGTACTAAGTCATATCCGTCTGGTCAAGGGTGCATAGTCTTGACCATTAGAGATCCAGTACTCAGTTATTACGTCTATCTTATAATCAGAGGTAATATTTTGTGGTGACAATTATTTATAAAATTTGCATGAACAATTTTAATTGGTGGTGTTTTGTGGATTTTTTACCATGAATTCGCATTGATTTCGCGCAAATTTTCGGCAAGAGTTAATGAGTAATGACATGGCTGAAATGAAAAGTAACAGGTTACTTTTTTTTTCTAACTTTACGTCCTCCAACCTCAAGTCATATCGGATGATGAGTGAAATGGGTGAATTGCTGCTCAAATGAGCCCAGGGTCCTTAGAGCTTAGAGTTACCCGACATTCGTCTTTCAGGATAAGGGAAAACACCGGAAAAAATTTATCCAGGTAACTCACCCTGACCGAGATTCGAACTCGGGACCTCTTGAACCTGAGGCAGACACTCTACCACCACGCTACCGAAGCGGGCTAACAGGTAACTAGAGTAGCACAACTGTTTAAACCTCATTTTTACAAATTAAAATGTTGTTTGTTTTGTGCAATTTACGTCCTCCAACGTCAAGACATATCGGACGGTGAATGAATTGGATGAAATGATGCTCAAATGAGACCATGGTCCATGGAGCTTAGAGTTACGCGACATTCGTCTTGAAGGGTAAGGGAATACCCCGGAAAAATCTATCCAGGTAACTCACCCTGACCGAGATTCGAACTCGGGACCTCTTGAACGGGAGGCAGACACGTTACCGAGGCGGGCAAATTAAAATATTTTATTTGAAATCAGCAGATAGTAAGTAACATGAATAAAATCAAATATCACACATCAGATATCAGGCCTCGCCAAACGGCAGCATACAACAAGTTGTGATATTTTCTCTTTTCATACTTCTTTTGTCTGTCACAACTAAGTTATATGTAGAGAAAAATCTCTCACGGTCAGCGTTTGACATCGGCAACCAAAGACATTGAAGGGACTTTTAACAGAAATTGTGGTGAGAATCAGCCTTTGCTTTCATTGCCAAGAGTGCTGTTACTACATCTAATCTGTTATCGTTACAATCATGGCTTTGCTGTTCAACAATGTCAGAAACATCTTTGTAACACAGATGCAAATCAGAATAACAAGTAATACCAATGGTTTTAAATGCATTTAGTTGTTTAAATGCTGCCATTACATGATTTAAATCACATATACTTGATTAAGTAACTAGCCTAGAAGGTTCAAACAAATGATGGTCATTATATCATCAGTTTCTTTTGCCATAATGAAGTTTCAATTTAGACAAAGTCATAGGGCAACAAACTTTTAGATTCTTATCTACTGCTGCTCTAACACTGGCATCCATGATGTGATCTGTAAGTTCACTTACCCTGTTTCCAAAGTGACCACTCTCTAATATTTCACATTTGGCTCTCAGAGGGTTAATTCGGAGTAAAAAAAGATGAGCCACAGGTTTTTGTTTAGATTGAAATTGTAATTTTGGATCTGTTATCGATCTGCAATGTTCAGAAACAAATGTTGCCTGTACCTTTACAATAATGCAGCACTTGGCATCGCAAAAATGATCATTTAGCAAATGTTGTGCAGGAACTGAAAGCTGTTCTTTTTTTTTAGAAAAGAAAACGACAATTGCATAAAATTAGTTGACAATGTAAACTACTTAATTAAACCAGCTAGACCAGCTTCAGTATAGGCAATGGTAACAGTTTAGCTTCTAAATCCGGGTGGTTTTCAGTGAGGTATTGCTCACATTCAATGTTTAACTTTTGGGCATTGCGAACACTTTCTTGAGCCCTGAGGGACTATATTTTCTTGTTAATGTAATATCTGAGAGTAGCTGCCAAGAAGTTCAATATTCTCAGTACATTTAGTCAGCAGAATAGGAGGCTTTGCTGTGCACTGTGTGTTATCCAATAAATAGCACTTCCAGTTAGCATGCGACAAATAGTTCTCAGTATCACGGACCAGTCGGATGCTGTGGTGTCAGTTTATGGTTGCACCGCTTAGCTGTTATTACAGCACGCATGGTGTCACTTTATTGGCTTTAAAAGTTAATTTTATCTTGCTTTCGTTAAATTTGTAAACACTTTTTCACGAGTCTAGCTTCATGCTATGAAGACACGAATCTTAAATTAAAGTTATATTTATCTAATTTGTAATAAATGCAAAGTTTCCTATGCAGACTAAAAGTATTAGAAATTTTCTCATTTATCGCTAAAAATATTATGCTAGAAAAAAGGGAAAATTCGCGAAAAAAATAGCTAAAAACAAAAACTCTTGCCTGTGCTTATAATGCTAATGTGGAAATGGCCCGTTAAAGTAAAGCTAGCAGATATCTTCTTACCAGAATTGGAAATGCATCGCACATTTATAATCTTTGTCTCTGTTCGAAAGACCCAGGAGCTGATTGACTTTTTTTTTATTTTCACGATCATAACGATAAATTCAAGATTCATTGTAAGCAGTGATGTTTCAGATCAAATTTGAAGTGCCGTTTTGGAATTTTGCACGGTTTATCTGCGCCAATCAATGCGTTGTTTTGATTGGGAGTCTTTTATGCGGAATCCATCGACAACAAAGTTCCCTTACGTGTAAGTGTGGAAATAAAATGTTGGGACTGACTCGTACCAGTGACCAATTTCACTAAAAGAAACTCATAAGATGTCCGTCTAACTACAAACATTGCTAAAATATCCACAATATTTTGGTAAATAATAGTAGTTCTTGGGCGTTCTTCACGGAATTCATCATTAAGAAGAAACCGATGTTTCTTGAGTTCTGTAGGTGTTACCAATCATTAGTTGTTGCACTTAAATTGGGCTTTTTCGCCAAATGCTTTTCTAAGTTGATCTTCATATTGTGACAAAGGACGGAGGCTTCACCTTAAAACTTCCTTGGCACTAAAATCGTGGGCTTGTGCTGACGTACACTCAGCCTTTCTTTTACAGAATTACAATACTTCGAAACGTGTACAATGTTTATTAAGTCTCTGTAGCACAGGCCCTTTGTGTTGCTATGACCTTTCTGATCTACGAACAGGTCCACCTCAAGACGGAGTTACACACCAATTATGAACACAACTGCGATATTCACAGGTAACTTGCTTCGCTACCGATTCCACAGCTCGGAGACTCCTCACCGCACTTACTGACCAATGAACTGCTTCCTGACCATTGCAGGGTTGCCAACCCCTTTATCACGGAGCTTGGAATGTACTGTCAGTTCCAAAGATATCACCACACCTGGCGTCCAATATAATTTATTTATCGTTATACAGTGGCCGACATAAGTATTCGAACGTAAACATATTTATTACTTAAAGCTACGCAGAGTAAGCATACGCAAATTCAATTGGTACAAAATAAACGTGATTGTTCCATTAAACATATAAACTCATAAATAACAACTGAAACTAATTTGCACTACAAGGAGAAATAAAACGGTTACTTTACATCTGGGCATAAGTATTCGAACAGAGAACAACTAGTATTTAGTTATCATCCCCTTTCTTTGAATTACTGCTGATAATCGTTTGGGCATTGTCTGCATGTGTTGTTTAGTTACTGCAGAGTCCATATTTCTCCACTCTACTTGAAGAAATTCTTTCAGATGGTCCTTGCTTCTGATGTGATGCTTCCTCACACGCTCCTCGAGTTCCTTCCAGATGTTCTCTATAGGATTTAAATCTGGAGATTGGGGCAGTGTCATCAAAGGGTGAGGAGTGTTGTACACCATCCAAAGCCTACAATTTCAGCAGTATGCTTCGGATCATTGTCCTGCTGGAAATAATAACCATGCCCTAGTCCCACCTTCTTTGCACACTTTTTAAGATTGTTTTCAAGAGTCCTCTTTTATTCAAATTTGTCCATGATCCCCTCTATTAACACCAGTTACCCAAAGCCAGATGAAGCTGGAAAGCCCCATATCATCACACTACTGTCACCATGTTTCACTGTAGCTACCATGTTCTTAGGTTCCCATTCTGTCTCCACACTTTAAGACATCCATCACTCTTGTGTAAGCAGAATTTGCTCTCGTCCGTTCAGAGAACCTTATTCCAGAATTCTGTTGGTTTCACCACATGCTCTTTAGCAAATTCTATACGCTTTTTCTTATTCACCTTATTAACATATGGTTCCTCCATAGCAAGCGGGCATTGTACCCAGTACTACTTAAAACCTGTTCAACTGTTCTGGTGTGAATCACAGTGCCAGAATATTGCTCAAGACATCCTCTAATCTCAGATGCAGTGACTCTCGGATTCTGCTTCACCATTTTTATTTTTTGCCTCCGGTCTCGTGGTGAGTTTAGAAGGAGCGCCATTGCTAGGCTTATTTACAATAGTATTTGTCTGTTTGAAGTGTGGAATTATGCAGAACACTGTAGTTTTGCCTCTGTTAAGGGTTTTGACAATTTCAGAGAGAGATTTCTTTTGTTCGTACATATTTTTCATGATATTCCTCTCTGTCACCCTTTTCTCCCTGCCTTTACGTCATCGACCGCGCCGTGGCTCAGTGGTTAGACCGCTTGTCTCCCACCAAGGCGGCCCGGGTTCGTTCCCAGGCAAACGCAAAGTGAGAATCGTGGTGGAAAACACGGTGCTGGGGCGGGTTTTCTCCGGGACCTCCGGTTTCCCACGCCATCTCATTCCACCGGTGCTTCATCTTCATCTTGTGTATCATCAGTGTCACCGCCTGCGGTGCCGTATGTAGTAAAAGCGGGCATTAAACACTACACACTACACATACACACACAAACACACACACTACCTTTACGTCCCATATTACCAGTGAGTTCACAATCGGCTGAATAACTTTGAGCAGACTGTCTCGAGGCGTAGCATAAACACAACTGCTATGTGGTAGGGGCGTGTAGGGCACATCCAACCTCCTTTCTCTCTGTTCGATTGGGTACGTTCGAATACTTATGTCCTCCAATAAGAGGGACAGTAGAATAAATACAGTACCGATTGCGTAATAAATACATGCAGAGTGATATTTTAAATATTGTTTCCGAGACACAAAAGGTTAATGTTCTTATGGTTAACAATTCAGCGCTGCCAAAAAAATATTACAGTAGTTATATGCTGTATGTTATTCGAATACTTATGTCGGCCTCTGTACGTGGCCGTGCGAAACCATGGCGTTTCATTGCTTGCTTTAGCCGGGATTCGCCCTCCATCTGAAAAAGAATTGCACCAATAACCACAACAGGGGTTACAAAATGGAGTACAAACGACGTATATGTTTTAGATCTGGATCGTTTTGGCCAAAGGGGAGAGAGATGGAGTATGTGCATTCAGCTTGTCATACAGTCTTCGTATCAAGATTGGTAGCCATAGCTTATCGGCTGTTGCAAGACACCTCTTTTGAAGGGGAGTATACTAAGGGGAACATGTAATGATCGCCCAAGTTAGCGAAATGCGCAATTTGTATGTGTGAGAACATTTTCAGGGGTGGAAATTAAATTTTCGGTAGTATTCATTAAATAAATAGTGTTTAGGACAGCACTTCATAAAAAAATATAAACAGTACTCACACTGTCTTCCCCAATTTAATGAAATATTTTTATCCAGTATTTTATTATAAAACACTCTTATGCACAGCCATTGCAATTACTGTAACAGTGCGACAAGTCTCCCGCATACCCACGATACATGCACGAGTAATTTGACT
Source organism: Mantis religiosa (assembly GCA_030765055.1). Classification (NCBI taxonomy): domain Eukaryota; kingdom Metazoa; phylum Arthropoda; class Insecta; order Mantodea; family Mantidae; genus Mantis; species Mantis religiosa. The sequence goes on along the minus strand of CM060950.1, from coordinate 428,086,360 downwards.
AGTATACGGCATGGCTCATTCAGAGACAATGAACATGTTTTGGTTTTGAACACCAGAAAAGGCAAATGCATCAACTTTTCATCGTTTTTCCCTCTTATTGCTATGCTATCGAGCCCTCACTCTCCGTGATAGGTAACGTAAAAAGCACGCCTCAAACGATAAAATATCGGCCGAAGATCTTCTTTGGAGTTGTGTCCCATACTCGGCTCAAAGGGCCACGCACTCTACTGTACTACTCACACTATACTCACAGACTGACTGTCTGCCTTGCATGGAATTTTATAACACACACACGCACGCACGCACGCACGCTCGCTCGCTCACTCACTCACTCACTCACTCACTCACTCACTCACTCACACACTCACACGTTGCGGTAATCCTTCTGGAAGGAGAATTCTCTGGAATTACGAAAAGTCTATTTGCGTAGTAATAATACAGCTTGCTTCCTAACGTCGGCTGTCCTTAACGCGCGTTTATTTTTCACGGCAACATGCTTCCTGCTAGTTAAGCTGACCCTAAGCGGTTCTTTGATTTCTCACGGCAGACTCTAGTGATCGCCGATGTGACAATACTGTTTAGGCGTTGAAGACGTGACGAATTTAAGTCGCAAGGAAGTTATAGGCCGGAAATGTTTCTTCTTACATTCACTTTTGCGTGAACATACAATTTTTAACTGATGATTACCAAACTATGGAACAAATCAATCAAACATAAAAAGATGGTAGATATAGTCAACATGAAAAATTCAATACCATGGCCGGAATTTGAACCACGGATCCCCTGGTTTCCGTCCAGTCGCTCTTAATCTTTGAGCTACCATGGCCTACGTGCCGTCTTGACATTAAATTCTCCAGTTTACTCGTATGTTTTCCCGGTAGACCACTAGGGGCTCTCGCATCCGAGATATACCGTTTGTGGCAGCTTACTATCGTAAGTACTTAAGTCCCAGGCTTCATCATTTAACTTTTATTATTTTAGTTAATTGATGGAAATTAATCATTTCTCCACACTAGCCGTATATAGGCCAAGGTTTTTGATAAAGTGAACATGAAAAATTCAATGCCATGGCTGGGATTTGATGTCAGGACGGCACGTTGGCCATGGTAGCTCAAAGGTTAAGAGCGACTGGGCGGAAACCAGGAGATCCGTGGTTCAAATCCCGGCCATGGCATTGAATTTTTCATGTTGACTCTATCAAAAACCTTAGCCTGCATATGGCTAGTGTAGAGAAATGATTAATTTTCATCAATTAACTAAAATAAAAAGATGGTATTTAAAGCTAGCCAATTTTCTTTGGGCTACAGTCGCCCTACATACAGGTGTGATCTGTAAATCCATATGCATTCTTCGTGGTCTAGGGGTAACGTGTAACGTCGTCGTAGGTTCAAACCTGGCGGACGATGATGGATTATTTCGGCTTGGGGCTCAGGAGCTCACAAGTTTAGGTAACCCTGAGAATGCGGGATGCGGTTTACGGCGAAACGTCGGAAGTTAAACCAACTGGAGCACGGCCTACAAGCCCGGAAGATGTATACCTATATAATATAGGTAACCAATATGTATGCATAGAGTGGTAATATCTGTATTAAAAATCTTGGGAAAAGAGTAGATGGGGCTATGTGTGTGTCGTAAAGAAGAGTTAGTGGAATAATTAAGCGAACCAAGAATTTGCATTCCGGTTCTACTTCTTTTTCCACGCCCCACAAGAAAAGGACCAGAAGATCGCCTTAAATAGTTTCAAAGAGATAATAGTTCGACGAAAGCTCAATGAATTATACAAACTGAGATAAAGACCTACTTTAAGGAAAGTGTATGCTAAGTTAAGTTAATTGGCTTAGGTAAAACCATTCCCTGCCATTAACTTCTCTACTGTTTTCTATCCTGATATTTATAGCTTAATTATTCCTTTAAAACCTTCAAGTACCAACTAAAGAATAGTCTTTTCCTCCAATACAATCAAAATATGTTACGCCTACCATCAATTGAGCCCCATTGAACTTATTTGGGCCTCCTCAAAAATATTGTGGTTGGCAGAAATGTTACATTCAAAATGGCTGACAGAATTCAGTTAGCTGATGACAAATTTATCAGATTACAGAACAGGATTAGCAAGAATGATAAAGGCACGTGAAGATAATTGAAGCGGTATATATGCAGAAATAAGTATTATTGGATACAGGACAGGAAATAATAATTCACTTAGGAGAGGACAGTGATGATTTTTCTACAGATCCTTCAGTTGGGCAGGGTGAAGTCCAGTTTGAAGCAGAGGAACCAATAAGAGATGAAGCGAACAATTAAGATATCTGAAATACCTCGTGGACCACAATAATACAGTCCGGTACACGGAAGCTTTCCAATATATGGAAGAGCTGTTTATGTGGTAGGTGAATGGCACCACGACCTCCGTTCAAACCCCTGTTAGCGATAGGGGGGCGTGCACCTGCCCTTTATTTCGCGATGGTGGAGGTGAACCTGAAGCCCAGACAGTTTAAGCTACATTGAAACATATAATTCAGAATGCGTCTCATCGGACTTTGATTATTTTATCAGCAGTTATTGAGGACAACAGCAGATTATCTTCAAATAATGAACCTTCTCAGGTGTGTACAGTTTTCTTGGGAAGGAAATGAGGGATGGGACAGATTAATCTGTTTTCTTATGCGTATCAACTTGAACTCCACATTGCGCATATTTATTTCAAATCATCTCATTTCATTACAAATAATTTAAAGATGGCACTTAAGCACTATCAGCACAAAATATACCGAGCATACTAGAGAATACCTTCGTCACGTAGACAAACATAAGGGGCAAACACAAAGACGATCATGTTCTAGTAGTTGATTCATAAACCATCATTGATTATAACCCAGCGTTTGTTCTTCTCCCGGTTCCCGAGTTATGGCATCAAACCAATGAGCGACGGACACAGCCAAGAAGTGATGCTGACAGTCGTTCCAATAAGGCTACATTCCTCCTTACCCCTCCCCTTGCACAACGCACCTCGGCTAACCTCCTTGTTCATCGGTCATTGGTTGTGTTAGTAGATTTCTATATAAACCAATTGGCACATCCAGGACTGGTGTACAACACGAATGGTGAAACGGTTATGCCAATATTATATATGCACAGTAACACACTAAAAGATACCAACAGCATCGGAACATTTCCGTGCACCGTACTGTACATAGTACATGAAACCAACCTGAAGATAAGGGTGCAGGCACATCTCAGCTTGCAGTGATATAAGAGAGCTCCTTCACTTCGCATCGTACTGCTACCTCTTGTGAATCAAACTGTATATCATTGGTGGCTTTACTAAGCTTGCTTACTTCACCTTAATTCAGTTTGCTCTGTTTCATATAACCTTGCCCCGCTGACATGTATCACTCCGCGTGCAACTACCTTCCCCCTCATCCTAATTGGCTAATGCTTTTGCGCCATAGGCCATAGGCGGTGTCTTCCCGTTACATTGAAACCTGCAGTAAACGTCATAATAATTGCCAGGAAGATGAAATAAGAATATGAAGGCATGCAAAAATAATGAAGTTTATAATGAAACTGAGCAAGTTGAAACTGAATGAATGAGCAATGAAACTGGAACAAGTTTATAATGAAAGGCCTTCGGCCTTTTCCACTGGGATTTTTTAAAACCAGCACATATACCTTGTAAAAATGCTTGTCTTTCAGTCTTAAAAGTTGTGTCATGCCATACTTGTCATGTGTCCTTCATTCACCCACGTCTCCTCAAGGTAGTGTATTTTGTGACTTCTATCCCGGTACAATCTGATTGTCCTTAAATAACGTCTTCACCACACAGCAATATCGCCCCTGGAGTGGTAACTTTTCCTGTTGTCTCAGTTTCATGTCGCGATGTTCCTACGCATCTAACACACCTGTAAGTTCAGAGCACAGCTGTTCGACTTCTCTCACTGACAAAGACGAATTCTTCTCTGTGAGTGCATTAAATACATGCAACACAATTCTTTTTTCGCCGCTTTCTAAAGGTTTTCCCTTGCGATGCTTCAGTGAAAACTGGCGGTAGACTCTACCGTTATACATATAATAAGTACACGCGCAATAAACGATCAATAGAATAATTTAGTTCTCGCACTCGGCACAACACACCTTCGAATGGAGATATATGATTAATCCAGTTCAAAACAAGGACAGTGATAAACGTCAATAAACAAATATGTCATCACTACCGCTGAATCACGTGCTATCGTGTTATGTGCTTGAGAGCAAAGGAACCTCATCTTAACTTCGTTTAAGGATTAACATGCATTGCAGATAAATCAACTCTGTTGCGTATTATATTTTATTGAAACCGTTACGAAAATTTAAATTTGACAATACTCTTCCAACATATAAAGACATATCACCATGTTAAATAACAAAGTAATTTTTACGGCACAACAGTCTTCACCACAACAGCAGCCAATGAGAGGTGATAAGGTCACGTGACCGTTAAGAGATACGGGGCAAGCTTACGTGAAACAAGGTTTAGCTGTAACAATCCCATGGCTTTAAAGGTGAATATTATACGTTCCTATAGTTAAGTGATTTTATAGTTTGTAAGCCATACATGGATCTGTATCCCTCATGAACAGCTTACTTAATTTTTTTTGCCACCATTTGGTGTTTAGAGCTTAATATTGTTCAGTTACTTGTATATTGTTGATACAGAATACAGTGATATAAATTAGATAAGATTATATTCTGTCCATAATATGTATGTCTCTCCCTCTCTTCCCTTCCCTCCCAGACGTTTATATCTGTGTAAAGTTGTCTGATATACATTCCAGATAGGAACTGCTTACTGAACTGCCAAATGAATGCCGGGGACACAGTTCCAGCTTGCCGACACAACTACTGTACACCAACACCTGGTAATGATGTAACCGAAATTTCACGAACCATTTCGCAATAAACTGATTGAATAGTCGCTGTAATGGGAAAATAATATCGCTCAATCAGGTGTAATGAAGCGTAAACAAACATCACATAGCCGTGATGTAACTAGTTATCCGCCAGTCTCCTTGCTCGTTTTGCGCATCTGACCGTGTTCATATAGTGTTGTTGTGTCTACATTCCCTTATTTCAATTGTTCATGTTCTATATATGCATGTGCCGGAGTCGAGCGCTGTAACGTGGCCCACAACGATGTGCTTAAAGGCGACAGAGACATGTCAGTAGATGTGTTGACTTGGAAAGGAGTTTCTGAGGGATAAAATTGCGGCACATCGCCGATATTAATAATATCTATAATGATCTTCCTTTTAATACATCAAAATGCCTAGTTATGGTCCTCTCTAGACTTAAAAAGAATATTGTTTTTGACTATGAAATAGATGGAGTTAATTTAAAATTTTTAGAAACAACTGATTTAGTAGTTACCTTTAACAATGGTCCATCTTTTAACAAACACATCAACACACTACTCAGTGTAGCATATAGAACTCTGGGATTCATTATTTGTAACTCATCCAAATTCAACAATATTTGACATTTTGTTGTATTATATAAATCAATTATAAGATCCATACTCAAATATTCTTCACAGGTATGGAGTCCTTATACAGCCAAATTTATTAAACTTATCAATCACTTATCAATACAAATTTCTAAGGTATGTGTTTTTCAAAACTTTTCATCATCTTCCAAAGTTTATATCATATAATACATCGCTTCATTTATTCGACTTTAGAAGTGTATCACATAGGAGATATTATTTATTGCTCTTCCTTTACAAATTACTTCATAATATGATTGATGACCTAACATAAGACAATACATTTCTACGTACCGAATGTTGCACCTAAAAGATTTGGTAATATTTTTCTTCCTCAGAAGGTTAATACTGATTCATATAAATATTCACCTATGCATAGAATGCAGCCATTATACGATAAATTACATCTCTTAAACATTAATATGTTTTGTATGAAAATCGTAAACTTTGCTTTATCCTGCAATTATTTATTAGCAATAGTAGAATGACTGACTTACTGTACATGTGAACCAATGCTACCAAGTTGTTCTTTTTGTTATCATTTATTCTGTAATTAATTTTGTGTTGTTTGTAATACACTTTGTTCATATTGTGAGAGAAAGTAAGCTTTCACGGCCGGAGTCCATAATACAATAGGTTGTTTCCGGGCTGTTTTGCCGTGGTCTGTTGGAGTAAGAACCAAACGTTTCGTCCACAACTACGGTAGACATCATCAGTGGCGCGGTCGAAGCTTTCTTGCAGAGAGTTTGGCTGCGTCTGAAGCAATGGTGTCCTGTGATTGGTCCGCGTCATTTTTGGTGGTTTTGTTCATATTGTAGCTTTATAGTGAACAATGTAAATGAGGAAACCTGTAATGTTCACATTAACTAAATAAATAAGTAAATAAGTAAATAAATACATCAATACATCAATAATAAATAAATACATCAATAAAAATAAATAAATCAATACATCAATAAATAAATCAATACATCAATACATCAATAAATAAATAAATAAATACATCAATACATCAATAAATAAATACATCAGTAAATAAATAAAGATATAAATAAATAAATAGAGAGATAAGTTTTAATTGATTAATTTCCATCAATTATGTCTTCATACTAGCCATATATAGGCTAAGGTCTTTGATAGATAGTCAACATGAAAAATTCAATGCCATGGCCGGGATTTGAACCACGGATCTCCTGGTTTCCGTCCAGTCGCTCTAACCCATTGAGCTACCATGGCCAACGTGCCGTCCTGTCACTAAATTCTTTTCCCGGTAGACCACTAGGGGCTCTCACATCCGAGATACACAGTTTGTGGCTACTTACTATCCTAAGTACTTGAGACCCAGGCTTCATCATTTAACTCTTAATATTTTACTTAATTGATGGAAATTAATCATTTCTTCACACAAGCCGTATATAGGCTAAGATTTTTGATAGATAATCAACATGAAAAATCTTAAATGATGAAGCCTGGGACTCAAGTACTTACGATAGTAAGTCGCCACAAACGTTGTATCTCGGATGCGAGAGCCCCTAGAGGTTTACCGGGGAAATATATGAGTCAAATGGAGTATTTAGTGTCAGGATGGCACGTTGGCCAAGGTAGCTCAATGGGTTAGAGCGACTGGACGGAAACCAGGAGATCCGTGGTTCAAATCCCGGCCATGGCATTGAATTTTTCATGTTGACTGTATCCATTAGAGAGATAAATGATAAATAGATGTATAATAAATAATAAATAAATAAATAATAAATAGATAAATAAATAAATAGATAAATAAATAAGTAAATAAATAAGTGACATTCTGATAATAATTGGCAGTGACGTTAGAATATATAATTAACTGTACGCACAACAAAATATGTTAATGTGAATTTAAGTTTTATATGGTCAATAAAGGATATAGAACTAGTTTTTGTAACAATGCTCTGTAGAAGAGTACATGTGGAGGTAAACTAACTAGTTCATTATCATTATTATCATAATTGTTATGATGATGATTAGTATTGTTATTTATTATGATTAGGTATCTATTATTAGTAGTATAATTAGTATTATTATTAGTATTATTATATAAAGGAATACTGATCTTTCATTTACGTGACAGTGGATCATGTAAACTTACATTTTTTACTTGTGTATGCATCTTTGAGTTTGTATTACTTTGATATATTTACAATTACAATTTCATTACAGCTGTATAATGGTCCCATAGTGTTGGTAGGAGACAAAATAATCATCTCACACGCTCATATAATTATCTAATTATCTCACAATACCCATTTTGGTATCGAATACGTGATGCCAGGCAACAGAATAATCAGAGTTGGGCCTTTATTACATGCAGGCGTACGTAACCACGTATTTGTGAAATAAATCCTAGATGAGATCTAATTAAGCCCGGCAGGAGAGGAATATTAACACCTGACGTCGTAAACTGTAACACGGACAGTCTAAGATAAGAGCCAGTGTGAATATAAATCAACTTGCACTTTAAGTTAACGTAACTAAGTTTCCATAGCAACGTGTGAGCTCCAAGTTGCACGCACGTAGTGTTTACTGTTGTTTAATGAATGACCTATAACCTTAATTTATATTGTATAACTTTTGACAGGCAATTCGAGCCTTATGCTACATTCAGCTGAGGCGATAAGGTCTAAGGTTCGTATTCCAATCGACAAGCGTGCTTTTTTTTTGGAATCTGTAGCAATTGGGCACACGGATCACCCAGCAAAACCGATTTAAGGTACTGGGGATTAAGAGAGAAACAGGAGTGGAAATTAATTGTTCTTTCATACTGGCCGTGTGTAGGCTAAATTGTGCAAACGTAGAGTCAGACTGAAAAATTCAATGCCATAGCCGGGATTTGAACCACGGATTTTCTGGTTTCCGTCCAGCCCCACTACCATTGAGCTACTATGGCCAACGTGGGAACTCCTAAGTGGTTTACCGGGAAAAAACGAGTCAGTTGGAGAATTTAATGCTATGTCGGCACGATGGCCCTAGTAGCTCAATGGTAGAGCGGCTGGACGGAAACCAGAAGATCCGTGGTTCAAATCCCGGTTATGGCATTAAATTTTTCAGTCTGCCTCTACGTTTCCACAATTTAGCCTACACACGGCCAGTATGAAAGAACAATTAATTTCCATTAATTGACCTAATAGTGGTTAACTATGAAACCCGGACCTTAAAGTACTTACGTGTTGTAAGTCGCCATTAAGGTAGTTGTCTCATGTGTTTATGAGAACTCCTAAGTGGTTTACCGGGAAAATACGAGTCAGTTGGAGAATGTAATGTCATGTCGGCACGTTGGCCATAGTAGCTCAATGGTAGAGCGGCTGGACGGAAACCAGAAGATCCGTGGTTCAAATCCCGGCTATGGCATTGGATTTTTCAGTCTGACTCTACGTTTCCAGGAATAGGAGTGTTAATTGCTCATGGTCAGTTTATTAGTTAATTGAAAAACCTGTTTTAAGAGATTCTTAGCCAACTATGACTAGTTAAAGCATACTGTTTACGGGGAACACCACGTGGAGGTGTATTCTTATGGCACCCCAAAATTTATAATTTTCTTATTATAACTATTATGCTTTCTTAGTTCTGCTTGAACTCGTCAATGGGTTTTGTGTTTTCTTGGTCCCTTATTTAACCTACATTTATTTACAAGCTCATTCAGAAAGTATTCGTTATAGTTCTTCATTATTTAAGTTCATTCGTATAAAACAGAATTTGTCAATAATTTACAAGCTCATTCAGAAATAATTCGTTACAGTGCTTCATTAGTTAAGGGCCCTGGGAGGTTATTTTTACCCAGACAGGGCTGGTTTTTAACAATATTAAAATATAAATATAAAAAAAACTAAACATTGCAAGAAATTGAAATTTGGTATGACTATAGTTCAAGGATGTGTGTATTTAACGACTGTATAATATTTACATTTACTTTACAGTTCCTTGCAAAAGGGGCATAAGGCACTCTGTGTATCCTGAAAAAAAGTATTACACCCTATACTTCAGGTCTAGGTTCCTTGTAGGAATTTAAAGCTATAGGCACCAATCTCCATAGGCCTCCTGTAGCATTGTGTAGGCCTCAGCTGAAGATTTGTTGAGACGAAAGCAGACTTTCAGAGCCGCATATTGTTCCTGGCGTATTATCTCCATTGTAGCGGTAGGCAACATGTCTGAACTTGCCTGGTTTTCACAGGCCGGAACTAGAAGTAGCAACAATGAAACTACTACGGCATGTTTGTTTCACATTAAGCTAACAGAATACAATAAAACTTAATTTTAGTGGAAAATTTATGACCGTAAAAAAATTATGATCTTTCTTTATTAAACAGCCTTCGTATTATAAATAAATGTGCTTTCTTCATAATATTAATATACATAGCAAATAACATAGATAATAAGTAATGTAAATAATATAGACTAATGTAGCTTTCCTTGTAAGTACAATGGAATTAAAGGAATACAGCAGGCTCAAAACGCTAGCTCTGTGATGGCTCTATGATGGAAGAAAATAAATAACTGTCCATGTTTATTGTCCAAGTATTTTAAAGTTTAATTAATAACAAGGAACATCTCGGAAATGGTTAACTTCATAGGAAGGTGTACTTGACGTAAACTATATTTTCTAACAGGATCCAGCAGAAGGTTCTTTTAAAGATAGAAGATATTTATAATAAGTAATAAAAGAGAAATGTGTTTAAATGTTGTAGGATTTTGTCTTATCTGATATGATTTACGAGTTATGCAAAGGTCATTCAAGGCTATTCCCAGCAATATTAAAATATGTCACGGTAATTTGTTAAACACTTTTGATCAAAATAGCTAAGCAATTTTGAAAAACAAACAAAAAGAAAACAATAAGTAGGAAAAATATTTATGTAAATAGTAGTTTGGGGTAGAGCCAGTTCTTTTTATCTTTGTACCGCATGCTGAAAAGACGCTGAAGTGAAACACCAAGTTTTCAAAGAAAGAAAAAAGGTTTCTCTAAAATGCTTTTTATGGAGCCTCAAAACGTGCATTTCTTGTGATATTCGGTATCGAAGTTGAGGGTGGAATACAATACCCACATACTTTGCTAACTACAGTACATCGATATAAATCTGAACCACTTCGATGGGTCATAACCTTTGAACGAATAATAGGGCACCGTGGAACTTTGGGAGAATATAATAAACAATTGGCAGATGACATTACACTGTTTATAGCTCATAAAACATATTGGAAGTGTCCTCCATCAGCATCTACATGTGTTTGCACTCGTCTCACCGCATTCTCTGCAGTTTTACGGAGAGTTACCTCGCCAATGTTACTTATTTCGGTTTTTGTTTTGTTTGTAATTTACGTCCTCCAACGTTAAGTCATATCGGACGATGAATGGAATGGATGATGTGATGCTCAAATGAGCCCAGGGTCCATAGAGCTTAGTTACCCCACATTCGTCTTTCAGGATTAGGGAAAACCCCGGAAAAACCTTATCCAGGTAACTCACCCTGACCGAGATTCAAACTCGGGACCTCTTGAACGTGAGGCAGACATGCTACCACCACGCTATCGAGACGGGCATTTACTTTGGTTCGAATGAATTCCCTGAGACCTATTCTTGTACACTCTATTTTTAGATACCCCCACAAGAAAAACTCCAGTGAAGTTAGGTCAAGGGATCTGGAAGTCTACATACATTTTGAGATTATTCGATTATCAAAGAAACTGGTTACAAGTTCCATGGTGTCATTAGATTTATGGCACGTTGCTCCATCTTGCTGGAAATAACCTTTGCTCAATTCGATATCAAACAGCTGCTCGCCCGCCTCGGTAGCGTAGATGGTAGCGTGTCTGCTTCACGTTCAAGAGGTCCCGAGTGGGAATCTCGGTCAGGGTAAGTTACCTGGATAAGTTTTTTTCCGAGGCTTTCTCTTATCCTTCAAGACGAATGTCCGGTAACCCTAAGCTCCATGGACCCTGGACTCATTTGAGTATCATTTCACCCAATTCATTCACCATCTGATATGAGTTAGTAAAGGGACGTAAATTTAAAGAATAGTAAAGAAAGAAAACAGCTGCTCCACAAATGTACTAAAGATACCCATGTGATCTTCAGTGTCTAGAGTCGTATCAACCAAATGGTACCAACGATCCACAGTTGCTGGTTGAGGACACTTCCAAGCATTTCTCTGAGATGTAAATAGTGTAATGTAATCCAATTGTATTCACATGAACCAAATATCCGTTCTGCATAATAATATCCTAATTACTGTAAACATGGATTCTTTCCTCCTCCCCTTTAGACTTAATTATATCTTATTTCACAGTGTTGAACTTACATGCCAAAACTTAAATATTTTCATTCTTTTTTTCAGGTAAGTCCCTCATCAAAGTTTCCACTTTAATTCTCATATGGTAAGTATATTTGTTTTAAGTTTTATAATTAAGCCAGTGTTTTGAACAAGTAAATTTTGGTAAATCCGCGTTTACATTCAGACGACTTCGTTTGCTCATGATCGTTAGTAAATGGTGAACATATTCAGGTTTCAATATTCCTGTCACTTCATATTGCTGGGGGGGGGGGGGAGATCCAGAATTATCTTGTTGGATCTTGAAGTCGTTCCTAGTAATTGGGTCTGAGAGAGCACCGCCCTGCTTCTCTCTACGGCCAATCAGTCGACCTTCCACATGATGAGTATGGCATATACCAGGTGAGTCAGCTGCGCCTTATTGCTTTGGAAGGCATGTGCACCTTAGTCCAGTTTTGCGCTTTCTGAACTGTATTGCTTGACTTTCTTAGAAAGAAGAATGCGCAAAATTCAGAGGAATAGTGGCTTAAGCGACAAAACGTACTACTCACTAAAGTACACTTCGAAAACATACGATTCTTATACTGAGAGCGAATTGCGGGTACCAGGTGATTTTACAAACTTTTTATTAGAGTATAGATGGCAAAGTAATTAAGTAAACGCCTCGGAAAAAATGGACCTATCATATGAGTAAAGTCTGTTTAGTTAACGCATGTGCAGTTCGGAGACAAAGGAACCTGAGCCTCCCGCCCACTAATGACCGTCATAAATCTATCTCCACACTTCAGAAATGGAACACTGTCGTTGAGGACCAATAGCAACCCTGATTTTCTCAAAGTGACAGTTGCATGTCTACTCCACGTGGAGTCTCAGTTGCCAAAGTTCCAACTTCCAGTTGATCTGTTTCATTACGTGGAGAAATTCGTTGTGTGTCACAATGTGGAGACAGTAGGAGGGAAATGCAGTGATAAATGCAAATGAAGTAGTAGATAACTTTCAGTGACGTGAAAATAATCAAAGTGAAGACAGCGTGAATAAATGGGCCGAGTTATATTACTGGATAAGCCTCAAAAACAAAGTTATAACGGGAACTGTTTCTAAGCAAATTCAAGCGCTTGTTTTGAACACATATAAATATGTACTCACAAATAATCTTGGTAAGTGGTCGTGCAATGAACCTGATGATAAATTCTGGGTATTCACAGAAATAGAGTAAGAAATATTGTGACGAAGGGAATACCAAAGACGCCGATCAAGTGTGAAAACAAAAGGAAACGTTTCTCTAAAGTAGATAATTTCATATGCGATTTAATTCGTCGAGAAAGTTATAGATTCCATGCAAAAGGGAGAGCACCCACCTTAGACGAATTGGTTGCACATTTGCAAGAAATTTGTGATTTTACTTATGGGCACTGCACATTTTACAGTCTCCTAAGGGAGCTCGGTTTCAAATACCGCACTTTGAATAAGATAAGGGTTATTATGGAATTCAGTAGAATTGTATCTTGGCGATATATATGTCAAAACTACGGAAGTTTCGCAGTAATGGACATAAGATAATTTATTTAGACGAAACCTCGTACGATACCCATGACGTATAGAGACAGGTGGCAACCTTGCAGAAAGATCTGGTAGAAGGAGGGTCGGGGGTTGTAAAACGATTAGCTATAAGGGTCCGTCAAAGGCAGAGGCCAACGTGCACACGCGTTAACTAAACAGACCTTACACTAACAACGTCAGCTAAAAAGAAAATGGTGGATTCTTGTACTTAGAGCAGGGGTTGGCTGCCAAAAATTAAGAGAAAATTATAGACACGCCTTATCCATCATGGACGCGTATAGTCAAAACGGACATATTGTTAAACAACCGTTTATTTATATTTTTGCCTAAGCTACGTCTCGTGTATCTCAGTTAATGTGCATAAATGCGTTTGCCATTTAAGTAATAATATTAAAAGACCCATCAAATTATAGACACTGTCTTAAAAGGCTAAATCAAACACAAAACCTAACGAGGTGGCCATTGCTTAGCACCAGAGATATAGTTCGTACTATTGACCGCACAACGTGCTTTAACTTAAGTGCCGAAATAGATGAATAAGATTGTAACCTCTCCTATACCCTAACACCCAATGACACAGGTTTGGGTCTCAGCATGGTAACTATTTCTTGTGTTCATGAAAACTTGGAAACCGATTTCACAATAATTTAATTATAAAGTCCCTTAGAGCCATGCATTACTCAAGAAGGCCATCAGTTCGAGCACTTGCTTCGTTAGAGATATCGTGTTCCGGGTATAGAAAAAGGGTAATTCCAGCACACCAAAACTTACCAATTTGGAACGACATTTTTAAGAGCACAATAATTCTATGTATGCAAAATTGTGTTTAACTTCACGTTAAATTCTGATACTCTATTTATTTTCTGTGTTCAAATGTGTATAAATGAGCCTTATTTCAATTGTACCTACCTAAAGGTTTGTTTAAGCAACTGCCTTCTTATAGTTCACCAATGAAGACACATCAAACAGCACCATAAAATATAAATATAACAATTTAAAGTATAAATAATAATAATTTTCAGATAATTATACTTGAAAATTGTGAGTTGTTTTTTTTGTTGTAATTTACGTCCTCCAACGTTATCATATCGGACGATGAATGGAATGGGTGAAATGATGCTCAAATGAGCCCAGGGTCCATAGAGCTTAGAGTTACCCGACATTCGCCTTTGAGGATAAGGGAAAACCCAGGAAAAAACCTTATCTAGGTAAGTCACCCTGAGACCGAGATTCGAACTCGGGACCTCTTGAACGTGAGGCAGACATGCTACCACCACGCTACCGAGGCGGGCCGTGAGTTGGGTGGTGTACCTGTGTAGGGGATTCGAACTACCTTCATAGTAGACAGATGACAGCAGTTTTGCGCTCGTTCTAACCGAGTTATGCAGTAACGCGCGAGGCAAATATTCCGTTTAACATATATTAGAGTATTCGCTGGTTCTAGTGAACATTTGAGGACGTGCAAACCTCAGCTGTCTAATTACGAATATACTAACGGTGATGCGATAACATCTATATTAGTACTAATTTCACCGAGTGTTCAACATCCATGTTAAATGCGCGGGTAAAACCTAGTAATGGCGTCGATGTTTTCATGTTTGAGTGTAAAATATGGATTGCATTAAACTCGGGAATAATGCTCAGCTGACTCACCTGATATACTTTTGCAATCATCTTTCTCACAACGTTACTCTTGTGGATGCTTCATTGAGATTAATCTTTGTAGAACGTTTTATTATACGATATTTTTTATAAAAGTTGTAGATAGAAAATGTTATCGTTAGCCAGATTTCATTGTTTGTTGTCATATGCTAATTTTGAAATCCTGTATCCTCTCCACGATAATAGGGAAACAACTGAATAGCTATAGCACTTTAAAAATTGACAAATAACTTCAAGATTAAAATCGATATTGTGACTTTCTGGGTTCGTGAAATTGAAGGTCCAATTGCACAAACTCAAAATGTTCTTTATTTCCACCGAATTACAGTTGGAACACTTGCCGATTACATAGAATTACTTAGCGCACACAAATAAAATCCACCAGTTCATCTGTCACAGGTCCATTCCACGCTCAAAATTACGTACAACTCCTCTGATACACGTACACCGTCTTTCAGTCCGTTCGCTAACCTCAGCGCTCCTCACGGCTGCTCGCCAAGAACTGAACTGGCTCGCCCACTGCAGGCCTTATATAGGGATATCGCTGTTTTTGGAAGTCTCGCGGTTCAGAAAATAATCCCGAATGTTCCAGACGCCAGGGAGAGGGGAAAGAGGCGGCCAGCGGCCAGTGACACTTCCCTAACTATCCCCTCAGTTAGTGACACGACATAAATGGGTAGGCGTGGCCTAAATGCCTCCGGTCTCCTACTCAGCTGTCAGTTGGTCATGCTTTCCGATAATTGGGTGACAATATTGACAGATATCTGGTAAATAGTTGTGCCACAAAAGGATCGTTTGTAATACTTATGCAGTTGAAAGAGATTTGAATTTTTGTGTATTGTGTCTCAGATCATATTGGATGCGAAAGAAACGGCCTTA
This sequence comes from Mantis religiosa, assembly GCA_030765055.1. Lineage (NCBI taxonomy): Eukaryota > Metazoa > Arthropoda > Insecta > Mantodea > Mantidae > Mantis > Mantis religiosa. Next base: position 428,070,439 of record CM060950.1, on the reverse strand, counting down.
GCGACATTCTCATAAAACTCAGAATATATATTGTCGCGGCAACGGGCATAAAGTTTCGGCGCAAAGAGATAACAGACGGCAGATAGTGTTTCACGATAATAAAGAGCTTGCATAAGCAGTCAACGACAGCGCGGCAAGTGTACAAAAAGAGCCGGCAAATAAAGATGGCTGAGATAAAGTACTTGCCGGCACAGATAGGATTTCACGTTTGGAAGGTTCTAGTGATATTATGACTGACAGAGAGAAGTTGCTTTGTTATTTGTACGAGAAACCTCTTGAATTTATCAATGTAATATATAAGAGATTGTGACACGCCAGTGGACAGCTGTAAAACGAGAATAAGTCGTGAAGAGGCGTAAGCAGTAGAGTGTTGTTGTAACGAGAGCTGATGTTTATTATTGTCATCGACCTTGGTGCTGTAGACTGTGATATGTGATGTAATTCTGCTGCTACGCAGTGTGTTTCTACGCAAATAAAGAACATTTAGAATTTCGGCAAATTGCACTTTTAATTCTACGAACCCACAAAGTCACAGTATTTTATTTTTCATGTAAATATCTTCAATATATGACATTTTAATCAAAATTTCATGATAGCTATTTTTGAGTAGCTAAAACCATATAATATTTTTCCATGTAGGATGGTGTGGGTTAGTGGAGGGGTTTCTTGAAAATGTGCCTTTCGTATCTTTACATATTGTCACGAGGCTGCTTGTAAGCGAACGCCGAGAGAGAGAGAGAGAGAGAGCGAGAGAGAGAGGGAGAGGGAGAGGGAGAGGGAGAGGGAGAGGGAGAGGGAGAGGGAGAGGGAGAGGGAGAGGGAGAGGGAGAGGGAGAGGGAGAGGGAGGGAGGGAGGGAGGGAGGGAGAGAGGGAGAGAGGGAGAGAGGGAGAGAGGGAGAGAGGGAGGGAGGGAGGGAGGGAGGGAGGGAGAGAGGGAGAGGGAGGGAGGGAGGGAGAGGGAGGGAGGGAGGGAGAGAGGGAGGGAGAGAGAGGGAAGCTGGGAGTGAACGAGGCAGATAGCGCCCAAGCCACGCCCAAACAGAGAGCAACAGATGGAGAAGGAGACAGAGACAGTTCCATGGTCTTTTCGTAACTCCACGAAAGATCGTGCTTGTCCACGACGCTTCGTGAGCTTTCGTGTGGCTTTGTCAGGTTTCGAAGAACTTTGTCAAACAGCTGCTCGCCCGCCTCGGTAGCGTAGATGGTAGCGTGTCTGCCTCACGTTCAAGAGGTCCCGAGTTCGAATCCCAGTTAGGGTGAGTTACCTGGATAAGGTTTGTCCGGGGTTTTCTTTTATCCTCATAGATGAATATCTAATAACTCTAAGCTCTATGCACCTGGAATCATTTGAGCATCACTTCACCCGTTTCAATCATCGTCCGATATTACTTAACTTTGGAGGACGTAAACTACAAAAAGAAAGAAAGAAGGAAAGTAACAGCTGCTCGTGCATAAATAAGAGTTTCGGCGAGGTGTCAAAAGAGACGTGCAGAGAAGCAATCGAGAGTTGGTACTCGTGCAGTGTGGACGTGCGGCTGACGGACGTGTATGTTACGTCATCATGCTGATATCAGAGTTGCATAAATGTCTTTTTAAGGAAATAAAGAGCATTTTTGAATTTCAGCAACCTGGACTTTAAATTCTACGAACCCACAAAATCACAGTATTAAGGAACTTGATGTACAGTTTCATGTTCATCCTATATTTTGTTTTTAGTTACGCTATCCAAAGCCATGGGTTTGGACTTTGGAGCCTCAAAACACGTATTTCATGTAATGTCAGTATTAAATTTTAGTTTTAGTATTATATTTCTAGCTACCAAGTACGCGTAGTAGACAGTAGTAATACATGAATAAACTGCAATCACTGCGATAAAGAACACAGTGTGTACTGATAAAATGAGATTTGTTACATACTTCCAGTAATTATCTGATGTTACGTAAAAGAGGGTGGAGCTCGCTAAAATAGCGTTAAGTGATTTAGAAGGGGTGTGGTAGCCCCGAGCGGATGTGGAGGTGTGAACTAGCCATTCAACAGGCCTTTAGATTACGTTGTAGCGTTATCAGAGCATCGTATACTTGACTAAACTTTCGATTCCCGTCGAGGCTTTGTTTGGATGCAGTACTTCTTAGGCGACTCGTACAGGCTGAACAAAAAATATCGGCCCTTGGCCATAACTTTTAAACGGATTTTTATGGGAGGTAGTGGCCATTTAGACTGCATACGGAGTAGAGCATCTGTGGTCCGCAATCGGGTTGAAGGGGTAAACTGCATTTTAAGTGCAAACACATGTATAGTTTAGAAATTCCGAAATAATCTCAAAAGTAAATCAAGCTCCGTTTAAAACAGTTTTTTTCCTTTCGAAAATGAAAATTTTGGAATTTCTAGGCTATTGAAGGAACACGCATTATGAATCACAAAAATAAACACAATTAGTAATAATTACAAATAATAAAATGCTAAAAATATAACATCAGGACCATCCGCAAGCCACCTTCGAAGATTAAACATCCGTTGAGACCGGTGAAAGACAAACTGGACTTCCAAGTTCTGGGAGTGTACCTAATTCCCTGTGCAACATGAGAAGTTTGGACTGATAGAGCTTTGTTTTGATAACGACCATAGAGCCAACTTTCGGGAGACGACTATCTTGGCAAAATGCAACAGTTACTGGGAGCGGAGAATTAAGGAGGCTTTCGCCGTTTCTCCGAGAGGAGCACGCTTAGTCGTGATGCTGGATTTCAGCTCAGCTCCTCTTGGAACCCGACCTTAAGAATGGAAATCCGTCGACTTAAGAAACACGGATCAATACAGCTTGATAATCAAGTTAAGTAGTGACATTTCTTTGACCCAATTAATTTTCTATACTTACGCCATCTCCTGATCTGACATATAATTTTCTGAAAAGTCTTTTGCTCAGTAATGCGAACTTTCATACGGTTTTATCTTTGTTTATATTTGTGTTATATCCAGTGATTTATTTGTGGTTATAGTATTTAATAAATATCCTGATGATTGGGGGAAATGCATACTTCCAAACGTCGATTTCTAATCGTCTTTTCACCTGGCTTGCTTCCCGAGAACAACCTGAGCATAAAAGTTGGAGTATTTCACACGAATAACTTTCTGGCAACGATTGCTTTCAGCACAGAGCGGGATGGCTCAGGCAGTTTCGCCTGTGGCCTGCATTCGGGAGGTGTGGCTTCGATTCCCATGGCCGACTTAGCTGACCCATATGTTTTTCGGGGCTTTTCATGGTTCGCCAGGCGAATTCTGGATAGGTTAATAACAGTCCTTGAATTTCCTCTCCCTCCATTTCACCTCCATTACCATTTCACATCATCTCTCGTCGGATGGTGTATTTCAGGGTAGAAGTGTCGGTGGGAGTCTGGGCGGTGCATGGCAGGTGTGCCGTTTCTGGACCACGGTGGATGGGGTTAAGTGCAGAGGTTCTACTCCCATTAGTCCTGGACCCGTAGGACCAAGGACACGGGCCTCCTTCTACCCGGGAGCGACGGAAACTCCGGGGCTCTTTCCATAGGGCAATACCTGATTTCTTAAAAAGCCCCCCCCCCCCCGCTGAGCACAACGTCAAGACGGATGGAAGTGGATACGCCACTTACGCGCGTCAACCCCGCAGGGAAGACTACCGATAACCTCGGTGGGGCCAAAGGTGATCTAGCACACCCTCTACTAGCTCTGCAGGATAGCACCCGGGACTATTCAGGCAACCCTCTACCACCTCCGGGCGGCCGTAGCCTGGCCGGAAGTACCCATTTACCCGTGGGTTTCGGGAACACACTGCCCCATCGAGTCCTACCCAATCCGAACGGGAGGGGCTCGGCATGTTCGGCCCGAGGTTCCTCTAGTAACGTCAGAGATAGCACGAGTGCTAAGGGTCCGCAAAGCCCGCACTTTGGCAGCTGAAGGGGATGGATCCCCTCCCGCCGGTTGTGCTCGCCTGCCGGGGAGTTTCCAACTGGTGTATAGTATGGACCCTGCCCTTTTCTCTGCCACAACTCCTTTGGTCCCCCATCTTTTATCTCCTCTCGCCTCATCCTTGCTCCCGGGGCTGCCGTATTTGGGGTTTAGGTACAACAAACCACAGGTTTCGGTGCTAAAATCCACTCCGTAGTAATCCTTATTGCTTTCAAAGCCGCTTATTTATTACATTCTCTACCCCAAAGGTATTTTTCGGTACCGAGATTACATTGGAAGTCAACGCTGTGTTAATGCTTGCCCATAAACAAGCGTAACTTAAAAACAAAAAGATCCGTTAAGTACCAAACTTGCTATTTAAGTTCAACATTTTACAGAATTCGGCATAAAAGTTTTCAAAAAAATACCCGTAACCAAAACAACTGTTTGCATGGGGACAATTTTTTGACAAAAAAAAATTTATATGTTATATTTTCTATGAGTTGGCTATCAAATCTCCTTCATTCCTGATGACTTTTGCATTCTAGTGAGATAGACCAAGTCCTACTACAAAGAAAAGCTCTCGTTATAGTGGATAATTTATACAAATAAATATTTTTATAGAGAGAGCAATTTTCGAAATAGTTCTCTCTTTTGCTATGAAAGTTCTAATATTGTTACGGTTTCTTAACAGGAAGGCAGGTTTTATATATCCTAACTATTCAAAGAGAACGAAATGTCTAAGCCATTACATACTGACCAGCTCTTACAATATTTGACTACCACTTAAAGGTTAATATATTATCTTATTCCCACTGTACCTATAATGAAGTGTATAATAAAACTATTCCCACAAATGTCTGTCTGAATTAATTTAAAGCAGATAGAACAATAAACATTTTTAAGAATAGTGTGGACAAGAGGTTGTAGAGAAAGTCATTTAAATGTGCACATCAATCTTTTTTAAATTTAATATTGTGATTAATAATTCAATTTCATAAAGAAATCTCATGCTGTTAATATTTCAACTAAATCCCTAAATTAAATTAAGTTCCTTCATGGAAATTAATTGTTCTTTCACACTGGCCATGTGTAGGCTAAAGTATGGAAAGGTCGAGTCCGACTGAAAAATTCAATGGCATAGCCGGGATTTGAACCACGGACCTTCTGGTCTCCGTCCAGTTGCTCTAAGCCATTGAGATACTTGGCCAGCGTGCCGACATGACATTAAATTCTCAAATTGACTCATGGCTTTCCCGGTTTCATATTTTGTTCCATGGTTCAAATCCTGGCTATGACATTGAATTTTTCAGTCTGACTCGAACCCTTCCATAAGTTCTTTCATCTCACCAAGGAGTACGCGGCAATATTTTAGAATTTAGTAGTTGTTGATTCTCTTGGTTCAAGTTACTGCACACACTTTCCTCACACTCAACAAATTGAGTATTTTCATTGTTAGGAACAAACCTTTGTCTCCCACACTTCTGGTTTTTTACACTACTGCTTCATAGAACTTCTCTACAGTTTTTAATACTGTGGACTGTGCTATTTCATGCCTCAACTGACCTGCTTAAACAAATTACACATTGTTCCTAGAGTCCACATTCTATTACCATATTCAAACATAATTAAAACTTGCACTCTGTTCTTTACACTGAGATTTTCCATGGTTTGCAATACCTTACACAAATAAAGCCTAGATTTGTATCTGAAGGCATTATACATGGCTTACTGTATTCTGTTAACAATTTATACTCACCATAATGTACTTACTTTGACAGTACCTCACCTTTCTGGAACTTTATGCAATGTCATTCTTGTACACAATTCCAATGTTTATTTCTCTAGCTCATTTAGTATAGTAATACAAATTTAAATACTGTAAAACTTCTCTGTTTTAATTTTACAAAAATGATTTTTGAACAAATGCTTTTATAAAATTTTGTAAAATGTTTAATAAATCTGTCATGGTTCCACTTAAACATTATGAAGTTCAGCCCCCCTCCTCCGAAACTTTCGCGCCCATTGAGGTGCTGTCCCTTACCTAGTCTAGAGGATGTCATGAAAATTTAAAAAGTTAACACTTACTATTATTGCTTCATATGCCCATTATTGTCACATGTATGTTTGAGGAATACTTAGGAAATATCAAATTCTAGAATCGTATGACCTAAGGCTCACTTTTTGTGACTTGCCTTATCAGGAGTTCTTAATTCTGCTGAGTAATTAGATTGGCAGTGGTCAGATTGCACATGTGTTTGAACGTACGACACAGTTTCCCGTTTTCCTATACGACTAAGGGCAGATGGTGCATGTACGGGTTCCGGGAACCGTGACGTACGGGCACGTAAGCGCAGGATCGCAAGTATGATTTGACTTAATTTAACTGTGGAATGACTACGTGACTTTCTAATTTGAGAAGGTCTACGTAGCACTTCTAATTTGGAAATGCTGAGTTAGCTTAGTAATATCAGGTTGATGGGACCCATATTTAAGCACTGCCTAAGCCAGCAATGGGGGTCAATCAACTGTTCATTCTGGTCAGTGATTCTGTCCAGTCAATCAAGTTAGGTCACGCTGATCTTAGAAATAGGCACGTTTTGTCGCCCTCCAATGATGGCGACTCTACACGCATCCTCAACCATACAAGCCAAACCATTCTCCAGGTGAGCCAGTATGGGTGTCAAATACAGAGTGTATATAAATGAATATCGGGGTTTTAACTCATTATAATATTTATTACATTCAACTTACATTTATAAATGATATGTCAAATGGAAAAGCAACTCAAACAGTTTTACCAAGAACCTTATAAATGTTCAATGTGAGTACCCTTTGTCACACGGCACACATCAAGTCTATAGCCGAGTTCCTCCCAAACGTTGATAAGTGTGTATTCAGTAATTGTAGCAACAGCTGCTTCAATCCGGTTTCTTAATTCAGGGAGGTCAGCTGGTAGCGTAGGCACGTACACACGATCCTTGGTGAAGCACCAAATATAAAAATCACATGGCGTTAAGTCATAAGAACTTGGAGGCCATGCATGGCAAGCCCTGTCATTTGGGCCCTTGCAGAACATCCAGCGCTCGGGTACAGTGACATTTAACCAATCGCGTGTTTCGTTATGCCAGTGAGGTGGCGCACCATCTTGCTTGAAAATGAAGTTCTCCTGCTCGTTTTCTACCAACTGTGGGAAGAATCATTGCTCTAGTATATCAAGGTAAGAAGTGCCAGTTATAGTAGGTTCACCAAACAAGAAAGGCCCATAAACTTTTCGCCGGGATACGGCACGAAAAACATTCACTTTAGGGGAATCTCGTTGAATTTGTACCATCTCGTGAGGATTTTCTTAGCCCCCATTGCGCACATTATGAGTGTTAACATGTCCACTAAGGTGAAAGGTCGATTCGTCACTGAAGACAACACGATCCATTAAATCGCCATCGTCATGACACAACATGTCGTTTGCGAAGTTGACACGTAATCCGTGGTCTGTCGGCTTTAGAGCCTGTAATAACTGTAAATGGTAAGGATGTAACCGTAAGCGTTTTCTTATAATTTTCCAAACAGTCGACACAGGAACTTGTAATTCACGACTAGCCTTCCGAACTTATTTCTTTTCTCACTCGCTCAACAGTCTCTTCACTTACTCTTGGTCATCCCGTGCTCTTCCCTTTTCAAAGGCAGCCGGTATCTTCAAACTGATGATACCATCTACGAATGTTATTATCACTAGGAGTATCACAGCCGAACTTAATGCGGAACCCACGTTGCACAGTAACTACAGATTCGGTCTTTGCAAACTGCAAAACGCAAAACGCTTTCTGTTTACTAGTCGGAATCCTTACTACTACCGCTGTCTAGCGGATTACGGCAGAAGCATTGCACGCACATGCGCACTGGTGCCAACAAACAAAACTGTTTGAGCTCCTTTTTCATTTGACATATCATTTATAACTATAAGTTTAATGTAATAAATATTATAAAGAGTTAAAACCGCGATATTCATTTATATACACTCTGTATTATAATATATCAGATTCTGTTAACACCACACTCCAAGTCTCTTCACGACTTGTAATTAGACCGAATCATTAGGTTATAGTAAATTGGCATTTTAAACAACTCCGAGTTGTCTCTATCTGTATTTATCTGTAATCTGGCTCCTAAATTGCTCTAGCATATGCTCCCATATCTTTCCAGATACGCTGCTAATTACTGTACAGAGTGAAAAACACTTTTAAGTGACGCCTATCACTATTCCCCTTACATTCCTATACGTAACAATATTCAATAATTTTTCGAAGGATGGTACAACTATAAACAAGGGGAGGAAGCGGAGATTATCTCCTGCGCTTTTGTCGACATCCTTTTTATCCGGCTACCCTGTACTCTTCTCTCTCTCACCTCGGGCCGTTGCAGCTCATTAAGTTCACTGGCAGGTGTTGAAACATTAATTTTTTACTTTTAATTAAATAAAACATTATTTATATTTAATCCAAAAATACTTTTTTATTAGATAACCTTGCGAAAAATATTGCGTTAACTTCTGGTGCCATAGGAGACGATTAATGCCTTCGCTGTGTTTCGGTTCAGATTTACATCATTCCCAAATGAGAGCAGTTTCCTTGGATTGGCCATTGACAAGAAAGTTAGCTGGCCGTTGCATGATAACTACCAGTATGAGCTCAACATAATTCTTCCAAGTTGTTTGGCATCAAAAATATTCCCAACTTAAACAAAATTAAAACACAAGGGTGCAAGGTATTCATACTGTCCTTCAACCCCAAGGTACACAATTGTAGCCTCATAAACAATAAAAATCTCAAAACCCACATCTCATCCTACAAAATCCCGAATTCAAATACCTTACCTGCGGTAAAACCCTTAACGGGTGGGCACGCAGCAAAATCCTTCTGGCTTTATACAACCAGCCAGCACCTCGGTCCGCTCCAGTAAGTCAGTCAGTTTGGCAGGAAGCCGTAAGGAGTGCAGTTGCTAGTGAGCTGTGGCAGACGGACTTGAATATTCCGTTCCTTTGTGCTACGTAATTCTGTATTTCGCCGCAAATAAAGAACGTTTTGAATTTCTACAGTTTGGACTTCTAATTCTACGAGCCCACAAAGTCACAATATGCTGGAATAACTTACACAAGTAGCTCACTCTGTCCAAGTACTGAAGGTTTTCATTTCTGGGAACTTCCAAGAAAGCATGCTACAGAAATGCCTAGTACGTGGCATCCCACGTAGATCTTGGGATGACGATATACTGGAGGTCTACGGCGCCTACACGTAGGTTCCGCAATTGTTTTCTTAGAATTTTTGGCAGGTTGTAATAATCTTATTTTCAGCCTCACTAAGGACTTCAGCGGTGCTGGTTGATTATGGAACTGAATCATAAATGGTTGGTTTCATTAGTAGCACTTCAATTTATAGTGCAGAACTCATATCTATATACCAAGATATTCTGTACGAGGGACGTGTAAAATTGGGCGACTGCCTCATTTTGTGGGCTGTACAACTACCCCCCTAACCTACAACGCCCTACATGTTGCACACGCTTCCGGCGTTGCTGTGACGTGTCCCTAAATTCGTGGTCACATTAGCTGGCCGAGGAATAAAATAGGCAAAAAACCACAGAACTCAGTGTCACAGTACTCTGATAACGTCGGCAGATTTCACGGTTGTCGTATTTCTCCACGAATGATATGCTTATTTCCGCGATAAACTGGGCAACTTCTCCTTGTATATCTTGTCGTGAGATAATGATTTTGGCTCGGCTGTGTATTGGTCACTGCAGGGTTACCGTGGTCCTCTTTGTCCGCTGTGTAACAAAGGTTTGCTGGTCTGTGGAATGCATTACTCTAGCATATCTTGCGGACTCTGCAACTGCCGGCCAGTCTTGCAGAAGTGCTGGCGGTCGATAACCAACCGCTGCAAAGGGGTTTGAAATTTTTATCAAAGGTAAACTTCCAACTAAGGACTTAGATAGATATAAAGATTTCGTACCCTTTGACTTTTATGTGTGTGTGTGTGTGTGTGTGTGTGTGTGTGTGTGTGTGTGTGAGAGAGAGAGAGAGAGAGAGAGAGAGAGAGAGAGAGAGAGAGAGAGAGAGAGAGAGAGAGAGAGAGAGAGAGGGTGAATCTGAGTATCTGCGCAAATTCATCCTTATCTCAGGTTTTAACCATACATTCCTGTATATCGTTCTGTATCACACTTTTGCTTTTATTTTTTTTTTTTTTTCATATCTAACTGTGGCCTTTGCATTGTTTAGTTATCTATAAGGTGCTTACTCCATTTAATAAAGTTTTTGAAATGATAACTGTCCTAAGAAATAAATTTCTTTTTCGTCACTTTTTGATCTGAAAGGTGATATTAACTAACTTGAATGACTGTGCCAAATTAAATGGTGTTTTCCACTTATCTCTACCACGAAAGATATTCTCACAAACCACAATATAAATTTAAAAAATGCTACTTTTGGTGCAAAACACTGAATGGTAAAATGAATACAGAATGCAATTTTGCGATTTGAGAAGTTATATTAATTAAGTTGGACGTGCTAAATTGAATATTGCTTTTCATTTTTCTCTATCACTTAAAGTTTTCTCACAAATCATAAAATAAGTTTTAAAAATACTGTTTTTGGTATAAAAAATCTGCATTACGTATAAAATAAATACAGAATGCAAAATTTGAGATCTGAGAAATCATATTAACTCACATTTGATATACTAAATGGAATGGTGTCTTTTTTTGTTGTAATTTACGTCCTCAAACGTTAAGTCATATCGGACGATGAATGAGATGGATGAAATGATACTCAAATGAGTCCGGGGTCCATGGAGCCTAGAGTTACCCGATATTCGTTTTACAGCATAAGGGAAAATCCCGGAAAAATCTTATCCAGGTAACTCACCCTATGGAGTGGTGTCTTGCACCGTGGCGTAGAGGGCTAAGCCATCATGCTTTGGTTCCTTGCCACGGAATGCAACCCGGGATCGATGCCACCCCTGGTGGTGCAGATTTGAAGTTCCGGGCATAGAACCGGTAACCACCCAGCATCGTGAGAAAATTGAGGAGCTTACGATAGAAAGCGAGGCCTGGGCTAGAAAGCCAACTTTCCGGCTGGGGGATGCCGAGCTGCTGACCACATTTCCGCCCCGTATCGGTTGGATGATCGCCCACCTCTACCGTGCTTATGTGGGCGTGAGGCCGGCAGTCGGGTTGTCAGGCCTTGGCGCTATGTGGGATGTCGCGCCAGGGGGGGATTAAATTGAATGATATTTTCTACTTTCCTCTACCACGTGAAGGTTTTCTCACAAATCACAAAATATATTTCTTTTGTAATTTACATTCTCCAACATCAAGTCATACAAGCAAGTACAATGTAGGAACCATGCACTCTGCACTGTTGTGGCTCCTTGGGACGGTCGTCCTTTGTCTCCTCTCGTGTCATCTTTCCTCCCGGAGAGGCCTCACTTGCGGCTTAGGTACAATAGATCTAGACTGGTTGCAGTGCCGAATCCTCTCCCTAGTAATCCTAATCCTAGATGCTATCCAGTTTCTGCAATTTCTTCCTGTGCGCCGAAGATCTTAAAAAGGCTTAAAGTCTGGCAGAAGCTTGTATTATTTATTCAAAGGAAATTTATATCTGAATCCTTTAATATTAAGAGAAATTAGAACAAATAACACAACACATAACATTTTTTTAGAATATTTTAGAGTTTAGTAGTTGTTGATTCTCTTGGATAACTCTTAATAAAAGGAAAACTATTTACTGCAATGCACTACAAAGCTAATTATGCAGTCATAAAAGTATACCATGAAGAATATACGAAATGATAAGTCAATGCACACTTATTTCACAATGAACATCTATTTTTTCTGTTATAGTAGACATATATGCATATTGTAAACCTGTCACATAAAATAGAAATATTTCAATTTGATCTCAATTCTTATCTACCATGCACAGTTTCCTCACGATGTAACTTCATTACAAACCAGAAAATTAGCAGAATATGTTCTAGAAATGAAAAATAAATTAGTGTTGCAATATGTAGAAAGCTTTTATCAAAGTCTAAACAAGAAAATAACTCTACTACATAGTCTTATGTGTGCATTTTCTTATGTTTTCTTTCCCTGTTCTCCTTTAACACTGTCTGTATTGGGAGAAGGTATGCTTGAGGCCTTTCTGTCATAACATTATTTATTGCTTCTAGATTGGGACCAGTCACTTTTAGTCCAGTGTTTCCCCTTTTGCGAGTAACTAATCCTGTATGTTGGAAATGTTTGATGCACCTATTGTCTTTAAAAGATATAAGGATACAATCATTAATATACATTTTAGTTAAGGGCACTGGGAGGTTAGTTTTACCCAGACAGGGCTAATTTTTACCAATATTAAAATTTGAATATATAGAAAATTAAATATTTTCAGAAATTCAAATTTGGTATGATTACTGTATAAGGATGTGTGCATTTAACTGCTGTATAATATTTAAATAACGTTCACATAGGTCCATGCAAAAAGGGGCATAAATCACACCGTATGTCCTGAAAAAAATATTACACCCTATATTTCAGGTGCACTTTACTTGTAGGAATTTAAAGCTACATGCACCAAGTTTATCCTAAATAAGCTAAGATACAGTTTTATGGTATCGACTAAATGTAAATCACATATAGTTTATACCATGCACATGAAAAATTAATTAGTTTTAAGTAAAAAAAAAAAAGATAGTATTTTCAAGGACTGAATATCTGTTTTCATCCATTTTATAAATCACATGAATATAAATGTTAGCCGAATGTGTTCAAGGAACATTGACAAATAAACACTACAAATTTTGTGTCAATATCTTTGATAGTTTTTGAGAAACATGCACCTAAAGTATCAAAAATCAAGGTTTTGGGAAATCACGATAAAAAATTAAGCACCAGTCTCAGGAAGTGGGCGCATCATTACGCCACCATCTTTAAATTTACGAATTAAAGGACTTGAATACCAGCTGACAACCTATGTTATATATCATTTTAAAGCTGAAGAATTGTATAATTTTTAACATTAAAAACAAAAAATGGGTTTTTGAAACCTATCGACCTCCCAGTGCCCTTAAACGTTTGAATGATAATAAATTTATATCGTCCACTGATAAAACGTAAGATGTTTATATTGCAAACAAAAGTTTGTCAATTTGACGGTACCTGGACACCTTTGACAACATCACGCTCTGAGGAACTTGTCTGAATGTCGAATAGCTTTGCATAAACTCCTCTATGCAGTGGTTTAAACTATATTTATATGTCGCACCAATTTTAATGCTGGTACGAAAGTAACATTCAATCATGAAGACGCGGTGGTCTGTGTTCATATCCACGGGAAGCTAGTTGTAATAGTTACCATAGCACCGACACTAAGAGCGCCGTAATTTGCTTACTTTTCCGAAAAAATTACGTCATCATCTTCGTAGAGGGCACTATGATTTCAAGATAGACTCCTCAATCAACTATGACGTCATTATTTCTCAATCGGAGGGCGGGAAATAAGGAATAAAGTTGAACACCGTGTATATGTACACTGCAAACGCTAGAACGTTATTATAGACAAACCGGAGAGCTCTGTTGCTTGCGTCACTCGCAGCATCGTGGTAACCTGTACTCTTTAAAAAATATCTCGAGGTGAACAAGTCACCAATAATCGATTTCTGCCAGCTGTAGTAGAGAAATACAATCTGTCAAGCTTACAAGTTGTTTGGACTGACCCAACAATTGTATTGTCATCGGCCAAGTTTCTCTCCACCTCCTTCAGCTTTTCCCTTTGTTGAGCGAGGCAGAGCCAAAAAAGTTGCATATAGAAGTTCATCCTTTGTGCCTCTCCATGATAAAGAAACCACCAGATTGAGTTTTGTTCATTTAACCGAACAAGAGTTTTCTGGGGAGTAGTTTCTCCTTGCTGCTACTTGGAGTGAACATTTTATACATCTGGGGGGGGGGGGGATTTCCTAGAAGACCACAGATAATATCCCCTACAATATTTCAGTAACGATGCCAGAGGATTTTCAACAAATATATATACATATATATATATATATATATATATATATATATATATTAATACTATAAAAGTAAATAATTTGTGCATGCTTTTATAATGTTGAGGGTAATCTAAAAAATAGTCAATTGATTTTCTGTTAAGCAGGATTTAGAGGGCCGTTGCAACTTTAACACATATACACTAAATTTTTGAAAGAACTGATTGCTTCATTTCGGACTATCTCAATTTACCAACTACGTAATCATAAAACAAACGAGAATCGAAACTTCTTACAACAATATTCCAAACAGGGTTGTCAAAATACTTTTAACAACCCTCGTGTAAGAAAGTAATGCTTTATTTGTATAGTAATACTTACGGAGTAACATGGAAAATGCTTAAACTTGAAGATGATCTCAAAAATGTGAATAATTGTGAATTATTTGGGAACATACCCTGAAACCCATTCTGAGGTGTTACTGGTAAATCGTAAATGAGATGAATAAAACTACTAACAAACTGAGTGTGATGGCTGAGGCAGTTTCGTCTCTGGCCCGCTTTCGGGAGGTCCAGCTTCGATTCCCAAGACCGGCCTACCTCAACCATGGATTTTTTTCCAAGGTTTTCCCGGGTCACTACACGAATGCCCGATAGGTTAATTATATCCCCCGAATTTCCTGTCCCTCCATTTAATCTTCATTATTATATTATATCATCTCTCATCTGGTGGTCTCTTTCTGGGTATAAGTGTCGGCGGGAGTCTCAGCGGTGCGTGGCAGGACGATATGTTCCTGGTAAACACCTCCTCCTGTGTTAGGGCAGTCTCCGGTCTCCGAGCTGACTTGTAGGGTCGTTTCAGGACCACGGGAGGTGGCATACCGGCTGTACTGACCAGCCGGGGAGTTATCAATTGGTGAACTGTAGAGACCCTGCCCTCTGCACTGCCGTGACTGACTGATTCGGCCACCTTCTGTCTCCTTTCGTCTAATTCTCCCTTCCGGAGATGCCGAACTTGGTGCATAGGTACAATAGATAAAGACTCGTTGCAAATCTGTAAGCCCTCTGTACTATTCTATCCTGTTCCATCGTATCCTATCGTACTAGGAAAAATGTAAACCTCATTAAATCATATCCGTATATATTGTGACTGCACGGGTTGCGAAGAATCAAAAGTCTGGTTTGCAGAAATTTAGAACACCCTTGATAATCAGCTGTCTTCAAGGTCGACTCAGTGCTCCGCTGCACGTAAACAACTGAAAGAAATCACTGCTGTACACGTCAAACGTCCACTGTCAAAATAACCATCACATAACTGCTGCTTCTAATACTTTGTCGATATTTATACCTCCAGGCATCGTTTGTAGACCTTCCGAGAACATTCGCGGCGGCAAGAGAAAGACAGGAAATTGTGGAGTCTCTCTGTCTGTTCTCTTGGCAAGCGTCCAGCTCTCCTGCCCACGTGCCGGGCTCCCGCTAGTCGCGGCCGCACAACAATGCCATGGATGACAATGTGTTAAGTGCTCTTTAAAGACCTGGCCATGTATGAGGTATTATTTATTATTATTTTGAAATGGTTATTCTTTTGTCAAATGAGGAATGTTATTCGTTTCTCTCTTTCTGTTTCTTTTCCCATTCATTGAAAATGAATAAAGTTTCAAAGTAATCAAATAGTGACCAGTGTTAAAAGATTAGATTATTGCTTAGGCCTTTTTTATTCTCAGATGCCGTTCTCCCTACAAGAAAATATGTAATAAAGAATTTATGCAAATATTTTGTCGGTTAACGTCAACTAGAAGAACGTATATTTAAAAAATGTGTAGAGAAAATCATGCGAATGTTGCAGAAGGTACTATTACTTTCTTTAGGCACTACATAGTCGACAGAAAAGCCATTGCATTCTACTTAAGAATTCAGTGCCAAATTCACGTCCACATAATCCAAAACAGGTCTCTCCCTCTCTTTGTGTGTGTGTGCGTGTGCGTGTGCGTGTGCGTGCGCGTGTGCGTGTGTGTGTGCGTGTGCGTGTGCGTGCGCGTGCGCGTGTGCGTGTGTGCGCGTGTGTGCGTGTGTGTGCGTGTGTGTGTGCGTGTGTGCGTGTGCGTGTGCGTGTGTGTGTGCGTGTGCGTGTGTGTGTGCGTGTGCGTGTGCGTGCGCGTGTGCGTGTGTGTGCGCGTGCGCGTGTGCGTGTGCGTGCGCGTGTGCGTGTGCGTGTGCGTGTGTGTGTGCGTGTGTGTGCGTGTGCGTGCGCGTGCGCGTGTGCGTGTGCGTGTGCGTGCGCGTGGGCGTGTGCGTGCGCGTGCGCGTGTGCGTGTGCGTGTGCGTGTGTGTGTGCGTGTGCGTGTGTGTGCGCGTGCGCGTGCGCGTGTGTGTGTGAATAACATAACTCAAAAAACGAAAATATTTAAGAAACGTACTTGGGACTTAAATGCAGCATTTTTCAAATGTGCGATACGAATCTTTTCAAGAAAACACACTCAAGCCAAAATAACTTTTAACATGGAATCATTTTTGAAAATTGCCCTTTTCTCAAATTTTTTCACGACTAAGTGAAGTACTATATGCTTAAGGTGACAAATGAAATGTGTGTATAAGCCCGCCTCGGTAGCGTAGATGGTAGCGTGTCTGCTTCACGTTCATGAGGTTCCGTGTTCGAATCTCGGTCAGGGTGAGTTACGTGGATAAGGATTTTTTCGGGGTTTTCCCTTATCCTGATTGACTTGTTGGGTAACTCTAAGCTACATGGACCCGGACTCATTTGTGCATCATTTCAGCCATTTCATTCATCGTACGGTGACATAAATTGCAAATAAATTGCAGTGATTGGAGGATATAAATTGCGAAAAAAAGACCAACTGCCAATGCACAAAACAGAAACCTCCATAAAGCACACAACTCGTAGGTATTACTCTCTCTACTATGCATAATAAGTATGGAGAGTATTGCATTCCAACCCAAAAAGTGACCATCGAACTTTTAAAAGAAATACAGGTTTTGTAACCCACGGAATCTAAAGAAGGGACTCTTAAGACAAGATTCTGCGCTTGTACAGTGGAGTGTGTGGACAGCATAATTCATAAACAAAAAGTAAAAGGTTTGGAAAGTCAAACGAAAATTCCAAACTTAGTACTTAAGTTCAGGAACTTCCAAGGATGTGACACAAGAATTTTTATGATACTCCTCCAACATGATGTTCCCTTTACATGGAATATTAAGCCCAGTTCTGTAGTGTAGGTGGTAGTGTGTGGCTTGCGTTCAAGAGGTTCCGTGTTCGAATACTGTTCAGAGTGTGTTATCTGGATACGTTTTCTGCCCTATTTTTTGTTCTTCCGGGGTGTTTTCTTATATTGAGAGGTGAATGTTAGATAACTTAAGTTCAGTGGACCCGGGGCGCAGTTGAATATCAATTCACCCATTTCATTCATCGGCTGATATGACTTAACTTTGAAGGATCTAAATTAATAGAAAAGATTACCTAAATGTATACCTGCAGTGTGTGTGTATGTGTATATATATATATATATATATATATATATATATATATATATATATATATATATATATATATATATATATATATATATATAATATTGCGTCTTAGAACACAACGAATGTGGATCTGTTTAAATCTCGCTCTTAACATGTATATGTTCGTGGAACTTGATGATGGCTCCAAAATCTTTTGACACACATTTTTTTGCACTTATTTAAATGAGTCCTGAAAAATAAATTACCATCACACTTTTTAAAATTGTTAGTCTAAACAAACAATGCCTCACGCAAGCATTAATTACAGGAACTGAACACTATATAGGTTAACTCTCTAATATACAATTCTAATATCTCATGTAGTATATAAGAGCGATTGTCCGTCAACTTGTTCGGTAGGTCCGGTGCTACAGGCTAATATAATGGGCTCATGTTCATAAATATAGACTGGTTCAGAGAATAAATTGTCTAAGCGCGTAGTGAGACACTTGGCCACGGTGTAATAAAGTGACATTAACCTATGCAATGACCCTGGCCCTTTCGCAATATTTTGAACATATTTACCACTAATCTATGGATTAACATTCAAACACTTTTGGTAGAAAATCCAAACAATACACACATAAGCTTGTGTGTGCTATCTGTAACACATGCTTCTTTTACTTCTATTACTACGGTTGTGGTGTTCTCTGCCTGCCTCTGTAGCTTAGTTGCTAGCGTGCCTACCTGAAGTTCAAGAGATGAATGAAAGAATAGAATGTGTAGTGTTTAACGCCCGCTTTTACTAATGCGACACCGCAGGCGGTGAAACTGATACATGAAATTAAGGTGGAGCACAGGTGGAATTAGATGGTGGGGGAAAAGAGTTCCCGGAGAAAACCCGTCCCAGCGCCATGTTGTCTACAAATCTCACATGTGATCGCGTGGGATCAAACCCGGAGCTGCCTTGGTGAGAGTCAACCTGTCTAACCCCTCGGCCTTGACGCGGCTCTCACGTTCAAGAGGTCTTGTGTTCGAATCTCAATCAGGGTGAGTTATCTCGATATGGTTTTCTCTGGAGTTTTCCCTTATCCCGAAAGATGAATATCAGTTAACTCTAAGTTCTATGGACCCTGGGCTCATTCTAACATCATTTCACCTATTTCATTCACTGTTCAATGTGACTTAGCGTTGGAGGACGTATATTAAATGAAACATTTTGATGATTTTCTCAAAATGGCGCTAACGATTATTATTTATACAGCAAAGGCTTACGATGCACCTAGGTGACCCAGGTTCGATTTCAGGTAACCGCTAAGTGGGATTTGTGGTGTATAACATGGCGCTGGGGTGGGTTTCTTCCGGTTACTCCAGTTTCCCCCACCATCATTCCCACAATTGCTCCACGATTCATCTCCTGATCATCCCAGTCGTTGGTGCGACACCTCAACCCTGGTATCTCAGGTCAAATGCTTCGGCTCCCTCGCTCTGAGGGAACCCGAGTGACTCCTAGCACCAGCATTGATGGGGAAGGGAGAGAAAACATATATCTCGTTAAAACAAAAAATTAAGGCAAGTAAACTTTCGTTGCGCCGTTTTCAACATGCTACTTGTTTGAATTTTACAGTTTACACTTTTCTCTAATGGGAATAATTTACCTTTTTCATGTAAAGTCCTCACACAGAATGTAACTTAAATGCCGTCACATACCAACCAGCTCTTAAAATGTTGGACTATCACTTAAGCCTTTTGTATTCTCCTACTTCCTTGTATCCACAAGAAAAATGTATAAACCTTTACAAATGTTTATCTGGATTAACGCGAAGCGGATCAAAAAATGTCCTCTTTTTAAAAAGATTATAAATTGATTAACTAAAAGCATTTCTTTAAATTGTACTTGCCTAATAACACTCGTGACTTTGTTTATTGCGAATATTCCTCTTCATTGTGAATGAAATTTGTGTAACTGTTCAAGCATAGGCAAAAACCTTCCACATGAGAAAGTCGTCCTCTTTAAAAATAAAGTTAATTACAAACAAATTTACTTTTGAAACGCTGCCTCACTGTTATTTGTAATGATGCCATGAAAAATAGTTCAATATATTTAATCAAGCTACTTTCAAAACCCCATTTTCTGCCCTTGTACCTAAAATGAAATGTATGATAAAACTATACATATGAAGCTTCTTCGGGATTAACTAGATACAAAATGGAATGTAGTAGGGTAGTTTACAGAAATTAAAGGAAAATAAACTGTAGTGACTAGATAACGTAGTGGTAATGTAAGATCAGTTTATTTCTCAAAATTCTACAGGTCTTCTTACAGAACTAACTTCACTATTTCTGCTCAAGTTGTTCTTGTGAAGCAAGCCGGGTGAAAAGACGATTAGAAATGGACGTTTCGGGAGTGTGCATCTCTCCCATCATCAGGATATTTCTTAAATGTTATAACCACAAATGAAACACTAGATATAACACAAATATAAACAAAGACAAAACACTATCAAAATTCGCATTACTGAACAAAAGACTGTTTGCACCAAGTTAAATGCCAGGTCAGGAGATGGCGTGAGTATAGAAAATTAATTGGGCAAAAGAAAAGTAACTACTTAGCTGGATTATCAAGCTGTGTTAATCTGTGATTCATAAGTCGACGGATTTCTATTTTAAAGGTCGGTTTCCAAGAGAAGCTGAACTGAAATCCAGCATCACGATACCCGCCTCGGTAGCGTAGATGGTAGCGTGTCTGCCTCACGTTCAAGAGATTCCGAGTTCAAACCTCGATTAGGGTGAGTTACCCGGGGGTTTCCCTTATCGTGAAAGACAAATGTCGGATAGCTGTAAGCTCCTTGGATCCTGGACTCATTTGAGCATCATTTCACCCATTTCATTCATTTTCCGATATGACTTAACGTTGGAGGACGTAAATTACCAGAACAAAAAGCATCACGATTAAGCGTGCTCCTCTGGGAAGAAATGGCCAAAGCCTCCTTAGCTCTCCACTCCCAGTAACTCTTGCATTTTGCCAAGATGATAATCTCCCGAAAGTTGGCTCTATGGTTGTCATCAAAACAATGCTCTACTATGCCAAACTTTTCAGTTGCATTAAACGAATGCTCCATTCATGTTCGTTTGTTCTGGTAGTGATGGTCCTTCCGCTTTGTCCTGTATACGTTGTCTCACATTCACAGGGAATGCGGTACACTCCCGGAATTTGGAAGTCCAGTTTGTTATTCACTGGTCTCAACAGATGTTTAATCTTCGGAGGTGGCTAGTGCATGGCCCTGATGTTTTATTTGGCGAGAATTCTGGTGGTTCTGCCGGATAGAATAGTTACTGGGAGCGGAGAATTAACGAGGCTTTGGCCATTTCCACAGAGAGGAGCACACTTAATCGTGATGCTGGATTTCAGTTCAGCTCCTCTTGGAAACCGGTCTTAAAATGGTAATCCGTCAACTTAAGAGGTACAGATCAATACAGCTTGATAATCAAGTTATGTACTCACGTTTCCTTGACCCAATTAACTGTATATACTCACGCCATCTCTTCATCTGGCATTTAATTTAATGAAAACAGTCTTTTGTTCAGTAATGCGAATTTTGATAGTGTTTTGTCTTTGTATATATTTCTGTTATATCCAGTGATTGATTTGTGGTTATAAAATTTAATAAATTTCCTGATGAGGGGGGGGGATGCATACTCCAGAAACGTCGATTTCTAATCGTCTTTTCACCTGGCCTGCTGCCCGAGAACAGCTTGAGCATATTCGACGCCGGGAAAGCTTCAGGTCTTAGTTCACTAGTTTTGCTAATTAAAATAGTAGAATTTGTATTTAGGACAGCAATAAAATTTGCTTAATGCTCTCGTTGCAGGTGATACCGTAGTAGCTATGACACATCCCCTCTCTTTATGCAAGTGCGAATTCATGAAGCTGTCTGAAGGGTTCTGTCTTCCATGAGAGGAAATAAAACCATCACTTAATATTATTGACCAGTGTAACCAATATTTCATAGTCTTTGTTAGCCCTATATGCCTCAAAGTTGTTATATTATGTTACTGATAAAACAATTGACGGGTCCTGAAATCACATTCCTTAGTAAAAACATGCAATTCTTTAGCGAAAGTAATAGCATTTTGATATTTCGGCCAGCAACCGTTGTTTGACTCCTGTTAAGAACCAAAACAAAGCCTACAACACTTGGATGTGGACAGTCTTTTGTTTACTGTAAAAACTATGTTACATTATACCAAGTTCTATGCATATCTGCACTTTTGTATGTGAACAGCATAATTCTGAATAGGAAAGTTGTTGGGATACAAATTCAGTATAATATGAGGACGCGACACAAAGATTTTTAAGAAAATGCCCAAACCCTGTCTAACTAAACAATGATTTTCAATAAAATCATTTCTAAAGAGAACCCCGTTGAGCATGGCTAGACAGATGGCAGGAGTACTGTAGTAGCTATGGGCCACTGAAGATGGCAGCATAAGTTTTATACACTGCCTTGAAGGTAAAGATATAAAAATACAGCTTTAGAAACTAAAAATGTAATTCCATTACACATTTAGGTTCCTAAAATAATGTTTTCAAGCCTAATAATAACTCTTCACAGCATTTTTCGCTTTGCTCTTTATGGTAATTCTAATTTTTAGCATCGTAAATGCTAATGAAAGTAGCCAGGTGTGAGAATAACTCGAATGAAGGTAAGTACTCTGGCATTCATTATTACTCGAATGCTCGGCATCGCCCGTCTCGAGTTCTTTCAGTGCAGTCCATTCGTCGAGAGAAGCAGCATTCTAGACCGGTTGCGACAGTTCTTCAGGGCACGAGCACGTGGACTGTAAAACGCGTGCTCTGGAGTGTGCCCATAAAGGAAGCAGCAGCCCGGCGAAGCAGCGCATTCTCTCTACGCAGCGTAGCCTGCGCAACAGCCTTCTTCTGCAGGCACAGCAGCGCCTGCCCTCTTCCAGCCAGCAGAGCCTTCTCCTTCATTGGCAAGCAGCAGCAGCAGCCCAGCCAACCCTCTCCTAGCAGACTTGCTAGAGCTAACGCGGCGAGCAGCAACTCCAGAGTCCAGAGGAACACAGTACTTGGGACCGACAGACAGACAGACGAAACTGCAGGCCCACAAGGTCAAAGCCAAGGGTCCCGACTTAGGTTGGGACCCGGGGTCCGCCCCAATCGGCGCGTGTAACAGCGCTCGACCCTCTGTGGGGAGCCGGATGGCACCTGCTACAGACTCAGACAAGCCAAGTACCAGCCGCCAGGTAAGTCCTGACGAGATGAATAGTAGAACCTCTGCATCCTCATCCTCTTCCGGCCCACGGGTGAACCTCGTGAAGGCCAAGGCCCAGGCACAAAAGAAACAGAAGAAGGCCTCCCGCCTTCTTAACCAAGGGATAGCTGTCCCGATCTCTCCAGTCCCCAAACCAGGGAGCTCCAACACCATCACCCCCCTCCAGGGCGTCACAACTCCCCTACCGGAGAGCGACACAGACGCCGAAGGCTTTGTCACCGTGCAGGGAAGGCGCAAGAGGCCCTCCGGTTCGAAGCCGGAGGGTGCTGCTCCCGGCACCCCTGCAGTGCATGCGGACGCCAAGAGCTCCCGCACACAAAAGGCGGCCAGAATCCCGCCAATTGTGTCGGACCCGTTCCCCAACCACATAAAGGTTATGAGGGAACTGAAACAGTTATTTTATGTTGTCCCCAAAGAGTTTCAAATATTGTATTATGTGAGGTTATGTAGAGTGAGTCACGCACAGAGAAGCTATGTAAGTGGAAATGACGTCACAAAAGTGTGGAATAACAAACTTATTTGTGATTGGTGTGACGCGTATATCGTAAAACGTGGACCAATCAGATATAGAAGATTTTACGTTGCCATGGAGGATATTCAATATTCCTCTAGAGGGATTGAACTATTAGCGAAATGCTAATGTGTAGAAGAAGCGGAACCGGTCATTCTTCTCCTAACAGTCGCCGTGAACGGATGTAAGGTTCTCTTCTTAAACGCCGTTGTGTGCGGAAGAGTATAAGTTTATTCTCGTAACCATCATCGATTATAACTAGATAATCTTTACATTAAATATCATCGCTAGAAGACACACAATTTAATTATTATACACGGTAGTAAAAAAAAAAACGTATAAAACTTTTGATTCTTGCACGCATCCAGATAAACGTGTCACATCAAGTGAATCTTGTGTAAGAATAGTGTTATAAATGTTGTATCATACATCTTGTTCGAACTGGTGTTAATTGAAGTAAGGAAATAAAAGTTTCTACATTATTTAATACAGAGGAAAATGATTACTCATTTTACGTAAAATTTCCTTCCGCCGTACCACCCCTGTAAAAAGAAGATATCTAGCTCAACCGACTGAAGCCACGCCGAGGTAAGCTGGGACTTCAAGAATCATCAATTCCAACCCTGTTCCAAATGATCACCTCAACGAGGGGCATAATTCACCATCCTTCTATACGATTCGACATAAATCCAGTTCCAAAATGGCGCCCAACTGTATGGCTCGAATAGGCAGAAGGAGGATTACACCACAGGAGAATAAATAGTGTAATGGACAGGTAACTTCGAATCAAGAAAGAAGAAAGAAGAAAAGTGAGTACGGAAAATCTTAATAGATAATTAATAGAAAAAGTGACAAAATTATAATTTTCATTTTTTTTATGTTATTAAGAAAGGGAAAAATATTACCTAAAATGGAAGGTAAAAAATTAACAGACAATAAGAATAAAAATGTTGGGGAAGGAGTGGAAAGACTAGTTAGTGATAAGAGAGCAGAAATACAAGAAGTCAGGGAAGTAGTGGAAGGAATGATTAGTGATGATGCAGGAACAAGTAGAACAGAAATTATGCAGAGTAAAGTTAATGAAATGATAATAGACAGGTTAGAGAAAATGATGAGTAATTTTGATGCTAAAATGGATAATTTAAGACAGGATATGAATCAAAATTCAGAAAATTTAAATAGTTTTAGACAGGAAATAAGACAGGAAATAAAACAGAATTCAGAAAAGGCAGATCAAAATTTAAGACAGGAAATGAGTAATTTAAATGCTAAGGTAGATCAAAATTCAGAAAAGGCAGATCAAAATTTAAGGCAGGAAATGAGTAATTTAAATGCTAAGGTAGATCAAAATTCAGAAAAGGTAGATCAAAATTCAGAGAAGTTAGAAGCTAGGATAGATCAAGGTTTAGGTAACCTAAGAAATGAAATTGAGAAAGGAAGAGAAGAGTGTAGAGAAGGCATAAAATCTTTAAAACAGAAAATAGAATCTCATGATGGAGAAATGTCTAAGTTAAAAGAGATGTTTCAGGAAATGAAAATAAGTCAGGAAAATGTAGTAAAAGATATAAGAAGTGAATTGGCTAAGGAGTCAGAAATCCTTAAGCAACAACAAGTAGAATTTGTAGAAAAACAAAAAGTAGAAATAGGGGAATTAGAGAATAGAATAAGACAAGAAATAGATGTAGTCTTATTAGATAATTCACGGAAATACCATGAGGAAAATATTGAAATACAGAATAATTTTGTAAGAGAGGTAAATAGTATCAGAAATGATGTTAAATTAATTGCTACTGAGGTGCAAACACAACATGATGAACTAAAAGTTAAATATGATGAAGTCAGTAAGTTGAATAGTGAAATGATTACAAGAATAGATTTGGCACAGGAAAGTTTTGAGAGAGAGAAAGAAAACATTAGCAAGCTGAATCAAGTTGTGGTTGCATTACAGGCAAGCAAAATTTCTGAGAACCAGAGGGTAATAAAATCTAAGAATATTACATGTATTGACTCACCTGGTAATTCAGGTAATATTGTACAAAACTTAGAGAATTATTTGGAGAGTGACGATACAGAATCTTTGTCACCTGATTGTGAAGTAAATGGTAATGGACAAATACAAAACATGCACACACATACACAGTTACACAGTCAAGGTAACACAAATTGTACAAATTATTTGTTGCATGACATAAGTCCACCTACTTTCGAAGAAGAATCGGGAGACAATCCCAAAATATTTCTAAAGGAATTAGAAGGATATTTTAAAATTAAAAAGATTCCAAATGAATTTAGGATGATGATTGTTAAAAGGTGTTTGAAGAAAAATGCTTTAGAATGGCTGAGGTTAACACTAGCATCACATGAAACGTATAGTATGTTTAGGAATGTGTTTATAAATAGGTTCTGGGGTCCAGAAAGACAGAGAAGAATTAAAGTCGAACTGGCCACTGGTAAATTCGAGTTCAAGAAGGGTGTGTCCATGACAGAATATTTCCTAAAACTTGCTAACAAAAGTAAACTTGTGAATCCAGATATGTCAGAAACCGAGATCGTGAATATGCTAATACGACATTATCCACCGCACATTAGAAACCACCTAATTGTGGCTAAGCCCGTCGACTTTACTGATATGATTGAGTTATTATCAGAATTTGAGGCTCATAACCTTAATTCTGATTCTACTCATAGTCAAGTTGATCCTGACAAGACTCATATAGAACAAAAGCAAGTAAATAGACAGGAAGTAAGACCAACATTCAGGGAAAATCACAACCATACTAACCAAAACCAAAATAGTTTTAACCAAAATTGGGGCGGGGCACGTTCAAGAGACAACTATGAACGAAGAGAGTACAACCCCAGAAAGACATATGAATCGGTAGTGCCAGGTATAGGAAGGAGAATTCCAAATACTCCTAGGAGGAATTATAATAATGACCAACCTGTGGGAAATGTGAGGAGTAATCAGGTGAATCAACTGAGGTTTTACAGGGGAAATAACTTAAGAACGGGTTATCAAAGTAGAGGAAGGGGAACTAGCATCGAAGACTCTTCATTAAGAGATTTTGGGGGTCCTAGGTTTGAAAGGGCAGACAATAACCTAGAAAGGACACGGACTCAGGGAATAGAAGGAGAAATAAATAACGGTAGTACCAACCCAACTGCTAGTGTAACTACCGACCGCACTAATGCGGAAAACTGAGTACCAAATCATTTTGTGCCTTGGAAAGTGGTTCGGTAAAAATGACACAGGGCAAAATCAAAATTCAAAATTTACCAGAAGATAAGCTCACTCTCTCCAGAAGTAAAGATCGGGAATTAGTAAATCCACCTCAGATTAACCTTCGTATAGGCGATAGCGAATATAAAGTATTGATAGACACAGGAGCTAGTTCATCAGTAATAAGTGAGAACTTATTCAAGGAATTACTATCCAAGTTTAGGATTGAATATTTAAACGTGTGTAATGTATACTGTAGCACAGCTATTGGGAAAAAGAAAGATAAAGTTAAATATCAAGCGTTAATTCCTGCGCGAATAGATGATTTGAATTTCAATTTTATCGTATTGGTAATACCAAACTTAGCTCGTGATATTATTATTGGCAATGATGTATTGTATGGTTGGCAAAGTGTGATAGATTTCGAAAAACATGAAATGAAGGTCAAAGGAGATAATGAAGTAATCAAAATAAATTTGTTAGAAGAAATTATATTAAAAGAAGATGAGAAGGATAGTATAAATAATGATAGGTTTTTGTGTAGAAAATATAATATTATACGAAGAAGATATAATTAATAATGAAGAAGATGATAGTGGTAAAGAAAATTTACTTTTAAATAATAAAGAAAATGAGACGTTTGACCTTGAAGATCATTGTTGCCAAATAAACACATTAAATACCGACACCGAGCGAAAACAAGAAGAGGAAGAAATGATATTCCAAAGAACTTTGAAAGAAAAGTTAGGGAAAACATACAATTTAAATCACGCGCAAAGAGAACAGTTGAGGTTATGTATACTAAAGAACAGGAACGTTTTTAGTATGAAACCTGGATTGTGTAATAAGTACATACATACATTTAAGGTGAACGACATTGCTCCTTATACTCATAAAAGTAGACCTGTGCCTATCACTATTAGACAACAAGCATCTGAAGTAATAAACGATATGCTAGAAAATGGAAATAAAATTTTAAAAGATTGGATACCAAAGTATGGGCCAATAAAGGCAATATTATCAGACAACGCAACGGTTCACCGGAGTAAATTGTTTACTTCAGAAATGAAGAACAACAACATTAAGATGTATTACTCTTCAGCATATTTTCCCCAAGGAAATCCTTGCGAGAGAGTGATGCGTGATTTAGGCTTGTATTTCAGAATTCTGTGTCATTCTAACCACCGAGGCTGGTACAAATACTGCCATATTATTGAGAAAATCATTAACAATACCCCAAACTCTACTACCAAATTTTCACCAATCGAATTAATGACTGGACTACAACCTGAACCTCTAGTAATAAAAGCACCAACAACCTTAAAAGTAGATGAAATGGAATTGAATGAAGAAGAAAAGTGTGCTGAAGCATTTCGAAGAATAAAAGAAAAAGCAGAGAAAAGATTATCAAAGATACAAAGAAAAGGAACGAAATGGAATCCTGAAATAAATGATAAAGTTCTCGTAAAGACATTTAATATCTCCAGTTCTAAAATCAAATCCTATTGGAGAATGAATTTGTTATATAAAGGTCCATATAAAATAGTAAGAAAATTTGGGGATCATACGTACGAATTAAGAGACGATGATAATAAAATGATAGGAAAATATCACAAAACACTTTTAAAACCATTCAAAAGCCTTGACACTCACAAGAATAAATGATTTAAAAAAAAAAATAATAATAATAATATGTTTATGAATTACTGAAAAATGTTTTGTTTATTATTATTGTGTTCGAATAATTTCTGATTTTATATTGTTATTTTAAATTGTATTGATTGTTCATTGTTGTAATAATGTTTAATTATTGGGGCATTCTTCAGAATATATGGAACAATATTATTGGGAGATTTAAGTTAATTTTCCATATATTCTGAAGAGGGGCATCTGAAACAGTTATTTTATGTTGTCCCCAAAGAGTTTCAAATATTGTATTATGTGAGGTTATGTAGAGTGAGTCACGCACAGAGAAGCTATGTAAGTGGAAATGACGTCACAAAAGTGTGGAATAACAAACTTATTTGTGATTGGTGTGACGCGTATATCGTAAAACGTGGACCAATCAGATATAGAAGATTTTACGTTGCCATGGAGGATATTCAATATTCCTCTAGAGGGATTGAACTATTAGCGAAATGCTAATGTGTAGAAGAAGCGGAACCGGTCATTCTTCTCCTAACAGTCGCCGTGAACGGATGTAAGGTTCTCTTCTTAAACGCCGTTGTGTGCGGAAGAGTATAAGTTTATTCTCGTAACCATCATCGATTATAACTAGATAATCTTTACATTAAATATCATCGCTAGAAGACACACAATTTAATTATTATACACGGTAGTAAAAAAAAAACGTATAAAACTTTTGATTCTTGCACGCATCCAGATAAACGTGTCACATCAAGTGAATCTTGTGTAAGAATAGTGTTATAAATGTTGTATCATACATCTTGTTCGAACTGGTGTTAATTGAAGTAAGGAAATAAAAGTTTCTACATTATTTAATACAGAGGAAAATGATTACTCATTTTACGTAAAATTTCCTTCCGCCGTACCACCCCTGTAAAAAGAAGATATCTAGCTCAACCGACTGAAGCCACGCCGAGGTAAGCTGGGACTTCAAGAATCATCAATTCCAACCCTGTTCCAAATGATCACCTCAACGAGGGGCATAATTCACCATCCTTCTATACGATTCGACATAAATCCAGTTCCAGAACTGAGGGCCAAGCTCCAGGCTAGCTTCCAGGCCACCCGTTTTCCAAGTCGGGTGATCCTAAAGACCACGACCCCGGAGGACCATGAAGCCGCCAGGGGGGTGCTGCGCGAAGCGGGGATAGAATTCCATACGTTCTCGCTGCAGCGACCTAACCTGGTGCGCAGAGTCATCCGAGGTCTCGGATCTGACACCGACCCAGAGGACATAAAGGTGGGCCTGGCGGAAGAACACGGCATTACGCCGCGTACCGTGGTCCAGCTGACCAAGCAAGTCCGCGAGGAAGGCAAGGAGCCCGTAAGGACTCCCATGCCACTATTCCTCGTAATAGTGGAGAAGGAGGGCGAAGGTCTTCCCAAAATTGATGAGGTGTCCCACCTCTACAACACCAAGATCAGAATCGAACCGTACCATGGCAGAGAGGGGCCAGCCCAATGCTACAGGTGCTTGGGCTTCCACCACTCGAGCCATGCGTGCGAGAGGATGACCGCCTGCATACGATGTTCAGGCCCTCACCACGTCAACGAATGCCCGAACCCCAGAGAGGAGAAAAAGTGCGCCAACTGCCGAGAGGCCCACATAGGCATCTACGGCGGCTGTCCCGCTAGACTGCGAATAGTGCAGGCAAGACAGGGCAGGAACGCAAACAGGGAGCCAGCACAAGTTCGGCCTGGAGTCAGTTTTGCCCAGGCGCTGCGCAAGCAGGAACAGCTGCTGCAGCAGGCCGAGGCAAGCCAGATTCCGGCAGCGACCCAGCCAGTAAGCTCTGGAACTACCGCCAAACAACCACCAGCTGCATCTGCAGCAAAGCCACAGCGGCCTCCTCGCCAGAAGAAGGCCACCGCAGCCCGGCGGGAGAAACCGCCGGCAACTGCGGCAGCAACGGCCGGGCAACCAGCCCAAGAACCTGCGGGGAGACAGAGCGGCCCTGCTGCCACTGCTCTCCCCCCTCCACCAGCTCCAGCTACAGTGGCTTCAACAGCCAATGAGGGAGAGGCACCCCTCGCTACAACACCTGCGCCGATTTGGGACACTGGCGTCTCAAACGAGGACTTAGCGGAGTTCCATGAGCTTTCTGCCTGGTTCGCCGAACTGATTCATCGCTCCCTCCCCATTCTGAGGCGCTGCAGGGAGCAACTGACAGATCCCCGCATCCCTGCTCTGCAAAAGCACAGCATTTTGCAACAGACTGCACGGCTCCTCTTCCCTGACTCCAGCTCGTAAATGGCGTTGAGAAGAACTCAGCGAACATTGAGAGCCGCGTTCTGGAACGCAAACGGAGTCCGGGAACAGAGACCGGGCATCTTGGAGTTTGTAAGTGACCACGGGATTGACCTCCTTATGGTATGCGAAACGCATCTGCATGCTGGTGTACAATTTAACCTGCCAAGTTACGCCGTCCACCGAGCCGATAGAGTCGGCCGGCGGGGCGGCGGTACAGCTATATTCATCAAAAATCACATCACCCATACTCCCATTACCATCCCCCCGCTTCAACACTTGGAGGCGACCGCCATAAGGCTCTCCTTGGGCGGTTCAGACCTAGTGCTTGTGGCGGTGTATGACCCGCCCAACCATCCCTTCTATGAAGCGGATTACAGGGCACTCCTAAACCTAGACCACCGAGTGTGCATAGCCGGTGACTTCAATGCCAAACACCCAGGATGGAACAGCCGAACCCAGAATGATAGGGGAAGGAGCATCTACCGCTTCATCTGCGGAGACCCAACCCTTCATGCGCATGGCCCGCGGGGTCCAACGCACTTCCCGCCTCGTGGCAGGGCGGACGTCATAGATTTCGCAATCACCAAGAACATTCCATTTCATCTGGACCTCACGGCGGTGAATGCTCTGGATTCTGACCACAACCCAGTTGTGATCAGTTCAGACGTTACCGTCGCAGCTCTGGCAACGGCTGACTGGGTGGATGAAGTCGACTGGGATGCCGCCATTCTTCACATCCAAAACTCCGTGGAAGCCTGCCCTCGAATCGACTCTGTGGAGTCACTCGAGGCGGCAGCCAGGGAGTTCTCCACATCCATCCTCAACGCGGTCCGTGCTCACACACACCGCATCCCAATAGACACGCCAAACCCCACAGATATCCCAGGACCCATCAAACAACTCATAAGGGCTAAAAACGCCGTAAGAAAGCTGTGGCAGAGATTTCGCCATCCCAGGATAGGAGAAGTACACCAGAGGTTCAAATCCCTGGCAAGACGACTCCTAAGAGCACACCGCAAAGAGGCCTGGGAAAACATGTTAAGGCAAACCAATCTCCAGGAGAGAAAACCATGGCGAATAGTCCGTAGCCTGCGGAAAGACAAAACCGTACACCAGCATCCCCTACATAGCCCTAGAGGTCGACTCGTCTACGAGTCGAAAGAAAAGGCAGAGGCGCTAGCAGATTATCTGGAGGCTCAATTCCAACCCAGGGTAGAGCCAATGGACGATGACCATGCTGACCTCGTGGAACAGGTGGTGGAGGACTTCCTAGAAGCTCCGCCCCCTGACCACGAGGAGTTCCACATTCCCATCGTTACCCCTAGAGAGTTAGCGACCACGCTTAACTCTCTAAGAACCAACAAAGCACCAGGGCAGGACCGTGTGACAGCGGAAATGCTCAAGCACCTTCCACGAAGAGCCGTGATTCACTTAACCCGGATTTATAACGCGTGCCTATACATGCGCCACTTTCCAGCTATCTGGAAGGAGGCGCGCGTGGTGTGCGTTTTAAAGCCGGGGAAAAATCCGGTTTTTCCTTCCAGTTACCGATCAATCAGCCTTCTCCCAGTTTTATCGAAGGTATTCGAAAAACTGCTCCTCTCCCGGCTCCTTCCTCATCTGGAGGAAAGGGGCCTAATCCCGGAACACCAGTTTGGTTTCCGTTCTGGCCACTCCACGACCGAGCAGCTACTGCGGGTTGCCGAGAAGGCCTCCCTGGGTTTCCAGGAAAGGTCTAAAACGGTAGCAGTGCTGCTCGACGTGGAGAAGGCATTCGCCACTACCTGGCATGAAGGACTCATTTACAAACTCCTGGAGCATGAAATTCCCCGTCCATACATTTCCTTGGTGGCCGGTTTCCTCGGAAACCGAAGCTTCCGAGTAAAGATGGAGGGGAAGCTGTCCACCGAGCGGCCCATTGGCGCTGGAGTACCGGAAGGCAGCGTGCTGTCGCCGGCGCTCTTCGCAGCTTACATGGCCGACATCCCAACTCATCACAACACCCAGACCTGTCAGTATGCGGACGATCTCATGATCTTCGCAGTCAATAGGAATACACGGTACAGCTTCCGGCAAATCCAAACCCAGCTCCGGGCCATTGGCGAATGGAGCGCAAAATGGCGAATGGCAATTAACCCGGAGAAGAGCTCTGCTATTCTCCTGGCGAAAACCATAGCCAACCGGTTGCAGCAGAACTTCGTTTTACGGCGCCGTCGAATCCCTTGGGTGCAAACGGCGAAGTATCTCGGGGTGACGCTGGACCGTAAGTTAACTTACGTTCCGCACGTCAAGGGCAAGGTCCAGCTGGGGCACGTCGCACTCCGGAGCCTATACCCTATCTTCAGATCAACCATGCCGATCCGTCTCAAACTCCAACTGTATCGGGCGATCATTCCGCCTATGATTCTGTACGGCTGTGAGATCTGGGGAACAGTGGCTAATACCACTTTCGTCAGACTCCAGACGCTGCAGAACAAGGCACTACGCATCATCTACGATACAGGCTGGAGATTCCCGGCTCATATCCTACATGAGCACTCCCAGATCCCGTACATTGTCGATGTCATTCGCGAGAGGGCACGATCAATGTACGAGAAAATCCAAATTCACCCCAACCCTTTAGTGAACTCCCTGGGAAGGTATGACCCGAGAGATCAAAGGCGCTTGCCGTCCTTCAGACTGCCGAGAGACGTCCTGGGACCCCTTGGGTAACCCAAGGAAAACCCCAGATGTCTCTGGGAACAACTTCTACGCCAAAGGACAAGCGCTACACAACCCGTATCCAAAACGGGGCAAAAAACTAATTCGTGTCTCCCAAAAAAGGGAGAACGATTAAGTACAGCTGCCCACGACAAAGAGGGGCAACCCATTTCAAACCTCTCCAAAATTTCAAACAGTAAACAAATTCAAACACCCCAGCAGAACATGGATCTACTAGTTCATTTCGCAGGTTAAGCCGCAAAGCGGCTAGGTACTGCGGCATATGACACCCGGACGAGGAAAGCCCCGCCCGACTAGGACTACCTCTGGACCTCTGGACTCTGGCATTGATGTGATTAACGATTTGTTCATACGAGGGACCAATTTATGTGAAATAATATTGACAGTCTCGATGAAATAATTCATTTTGACTAACCTATATGCATATATTCTGAGCAGTAGACTGTGTGATCCTATTGGGTTCTCTGTGATGTCAAATTTAAATTCCCAGATCACTTGTTTTTCAGTGGCAGGATACTAATCACACGAAGAACACTCAGAGCTGGAGTCCCTAAAGTTTATGTCCTGTGTTCCACGGTTCTCAGCGTCCACGTGGGTGAATTTTCCACAGAGCCGTACGTGAACATTGCGCAGTACTACAGGGAAATAAGTCGGTTATCTATGTTAGGAAAAATCTACACAGGAATATTAGCAGAAAGGCTAAGAATATGGGTAGAACAAGAAAGGAAGCTGTTTGAATTTCAAGCAGATTTCAGGAAAGGAAAACGGATAATAGATAATCTGTTCATAATACGGACTATAATAGACAAATACCTCAGGAAGCAGAGAGGAAGGGTATATATGTTCTTTGCAGATTTTGAGAAAGCCTTTGATACGATAAACAGAAAAGTTTTAGTTTGGAAATTGAGGATGAAAGTGGTAAGTAGAAAATTTATAAAAGAAGTAGAGAAAATCTATGAAGGGGTGAAGTTTTGCATAAGGTGGGGAAAATATATAATTACAGAGATGACAAAAAAATAGGCCTAAGACAAGGATGCAAAATGAGTCCAATTTTATTTAACTTATTTATAGATGAGATAATAGACAAGGCACTGTCCGGTAATAGCAAACAAAGAAATTCCTGGACTGCTATATGCGGATGACTTAATGGTAGGATCTATCTGGGACGTATTTAAGGGGGGGGGGTGATTCAGGGGGTCCCGACCCCCAAATGAATTATAATTTCAAACTTTTAATAAATATTTGAAATAAAACTTAGTTTAAAATAAATCGAAAAAGTTTATTCAAGCTTCTCATCTTAACGTCTCTATTCACTGTCAGGTAGACATGTAGTTATTTAAGAGATAAACGAAAAGTTACTGCACAGCAGCTGTAGAATTCGTTAAAATACACAAATAATATCAATTACAATAATGTATTACAAAGTTAACCAATTCCGTGGCATAATAATTTGTAGATTAGAATTCCCAGGTACTTACTTAAAGGTGTGTAATTTTTATCTTCTAAGTTCCTATTCCCTTTTTCGTTCAAGGAGCACTAATACTTCAAATGTATCAATCAATGGTTCGCTTTTATATATCTGATTACGGCTTATCTCACTTTATCCCAGCTATATGAAGAAAATATGTGCAACGTTTAAAGCCTTTCTACAAACTTTAACCAAAGAAGCAAGACAAAACAAACATTTCTAAGAACAATTTGTAGAAGCTTGGGTGGAGAAAGTCATGAGAATATATTACATGGTTTTCAATTTTTGATAACATGATAAAAACCCATTCCTGATTAATTATTTATTAAAACCAAATAATTCAACGTAGACTTTTGGACCTCCCCCCCGAAACTGACTACTAAATACGTGCCTGGGATCTATAACGATAGTAGGATTGCAGAAGGCAATAAATGCAATCTAGAAATTTTGTGAAGAGTGGGGAATAAACATAAACTTAAATAAGTCGAAGGTTGTGGTCTTCAAGAAAGGATTTAGACTAAAAAAAGATGAAAAATGGGTACTAAATGGAAAAGGGTAGAAGTGCTCAGTATATTTGAATACTTAGGAGTAAGGTTGAATAACAATGGAAAATGGGGAGCACACAGGAGAACAATTGAAGCAAAAGGAAGGGCGGCAATGAATGGAATAAGAATATTTAAGTACAAACTAGAAATGATAACCAAATGATGTACGAAGCACCAGATGAATCCAAAATGTTGTATGCAGTGGATATCTGGGGGTGGGGGGCGGGCACAGAGGTAAACAAAACGGTGGACCAAAACTACAGAAGGTTTTGTAACGAGCTACTAGGCTTACCAAGGTCAGCTTTAGTAGAATTAGGAAGGACAAGAAGAAATGGAATAATAATGGAGAGAATAATAAAATTTTGGTATAGGTGTTTGGTTAAAGAAGGAGAAATTATGAAATTATGCATGAGACAGCAAAAAAAAAAAAAAAAAAAGGCAACTCAGAGACACATCTGCCTCTTTCAAGAATAGTGCAGGCGTTGGCGATTTCCACCAACCCGGAGAAAAGCTATGCCGTCATATTTACTAAGCGCCTATTTCTCGCTAACTTCCACTCTTTCTCCTATTTTAGGACAAGCATGGAATGGACCAACTCCATCTCTTTCCTAGGTGTGAAGCTTGACAGGGGCCTAACATTGGGAAGCACATCAGGACCGCAGTGTTACGGCTTCGCTGTACCTAATGCTAAGATCTGGAATATTTGTTCTCCGAGCGCTCATACCCGATTTGTTTACGCCTGCGAAATCTCGGAAATGGCCGCTGTTGTAAGCTGTTGCTATTGAGACGGTGCAGAATAAAGGGCACTCACTCTTGCAGATCTCTTCCTGGTAATGATATGGTTACACTGTAACGCTTGTTTTTGGAACATATAAATAATCTGCTATGCCTAGAGCAACAGAATTCTTTTTCGTCCGAATATACGAGATTTATGTACCCCACGACTTATCCGGATATGCCACATGAGGTACTCGTGTTTGGAAGGGAGTATAAGCGTGGAGTTAGCTTTACGGACTTTATTATGATGGGTTCTGGGTTGGTAGCTAGCTCAGAGCAGGCTTCCTTTATCCCAGGAGTGGTACACACCAGACTGCTTCGGTTTTTTTTTTTCCTTTTCTTTATTCAATACCGCTTACTCTTCTTATTTGGGTTACACACACACACGCACACGCACACGCACACAGACGCACACAGACGCACACAGACGCACACAGACGCACACAGACGCACACAGACGCACACAGACGCACACAGACGCACACAGACGCACACAGACGCACACAGACGCACACAGACGCACACAGACACACATTGCCTACTCACATCGCTAAGTTTGAAGTCACCATCCCAAGTCCACTGCCTCCATGGATGTTCAAGAGATCCAGAGGTCCAGTGGTAGTCCTAGTCGGGCGGGGCTATTCTTCTTTTTCCCCGTCCGGGTGTCTTCTGCCGCAATACCTAGCCGCTTTGTGGCTTAACCTGAAAGTGAGTCTGGTATGGTTTTTAGTGATCTACTGGGGGAAGGTTGTAGTTTTGTTTAGAATTTGTGTTTGGATGCCCTTGAGTAGTCTCAGAAGGCAGCAGCTTAGCGGTTTTATTGCGTTCTCCCGTTGGGGGAGAATCGGTTTAGTGTTTTTGTCCCGTTTTGATTACGGGTGGCCTAACGCTTGAGCCATCAGGCGTAATATGAATTTTGGAGTTTATGGGGTTTACCATGGGTTAACCAAGGGGCCCCAAGACGTCTCTGGGGAGTTTATATGATGGCAAGCGTCATTGTTTTCTCTGGTCATATCTGCCCAGGGTGTTCAGCAAAGGGTTGCTATGGGTTTGGATTTTGTCGTACATTGATCGTGCCCTCTCTCGGATGACATCGACAATGTACGGGATCTTTGAGTGTTCATGAAGGATCTGTGCTGGAAATCTCCAGTCTGTATCGTATATAATTCTGAGCGCCTTGTTCTGCAGCGTCTGGAGTCTGACGAAAAGTGGTATTTGCCACTGTTCCCCAGATCTCACAGCCGTACAAAATCATGGGCGGGATGATCGCCTGTTACAGCTGGAGTTTGAGACGGAGGGGCATGGTTGAACGGATTATTGGGTATAGGTTCCTGCGCGCGACGTGCCCAAGCTGGACCTTGCCTTTGACGTAGGAGCGTAAGTTAATTTGCGGTCCAGCGTCACTCCGAGATACTTCGCCGTTTGCACCCATGGGATTCCACGGCGCCGTAAAACGAAGTTCTGCTGCAACCGGTTGGCTCTGGTTTTCGCCAGGAGAGTTTCTGAGCTCTTCTCCGGGTTAATTGCCACTCGCCATTTTGCTTCGCCAATGGCCCGGAGCTGGGCTTGGATCTGCCAAAAGCTATACCTCGGGTTTCTGCTTACCGCGAAGATCATGAGATCGTCCGCATACTGTAAGGTGTGGATGTTGTGGTGTGTAGGTATGTCGGCCATGTAAGCTGCAAAGATTACCGGCGACAGCACGCTGCCTTTCGGTACTCCAGCGCCAATGGGTCGCTCGGTTGACAGCTTTCCCTCCATCTTTACTCGCAAGTTTCGGTTTCCGAGGAAACCGGGCACCAAGGAAATGTATGGACGGGAAATTTCATGCTCTAGGAGTTTTGTAAATAAGCCCCTCGTGCCAGGTAGTGGCGAATGCCTTCTCCACGTCTAGCAAGACTGCTACCGTTTTAGAACTTTCCTGGAATCCCAGGGAGGCCTTCTCTGCAACCAGCAGTAGTTGCTTGGTCGTGGAGTGGCCAGAACGGAAGCCTCGATATTCAAAACAAGAATGCCTCCAGGTAGAGCATTGACTTGTTTCCTGGTTTTGCATTGAGCACTACCCCTTCCCTCTTGAGGTAATGACCAACCCTTCCTTACCTGTCTTTGTTCTCCTATCGGTACTTCTACCTGCTTGCCGCCATTGCCTCAGACAACGCGAGCTCCCGTGCTCTTCTGTCATGCTCCTCGAGGATAAATATCAGTCGTGTGAAGCCACCTTTTAAATGTAACTGGATGAGAATTTAAAGACTATTCCCTTGATATGCTTGAAATGGATTTTGTTTAACACATCTCACAAAGGAACTATCACTGTACTCACGCCGCTATGCACCTGAAAATCTGATGGTAGAATGTGTACCAAAAATCTGCTGCGGAGTAGAACCACAATGTCACAAAACTGAAGCCTGGAAGCTGCCTCATGCGATCTCTTGCAAGTAGCTGCAGGACATCCGTCGTCAGCTCTTTGTTCGGTGTTGGGAGACGGCGCTCCTTACATATACCATGTGTAGGCTGCTACCCATCAGGTAAACAGTCCCTCCCTATAATTCTGTTATTATGCATGTATGTTTCTACGTATTCGGGACTCATTTCCGAGTACTTTCAGCTATACTCCGCACATGGGCCCCACATAGAGCAGAGATGATGCTATGAAACTCTGAAGCGAACACAGTATGAGCACAGTAATAGTTACCTTGTCAAGATGGATTCATCTTCTTGGGCAGATTTTTTCTTGGTTGGCTTGGAGTTTTTCACATTTTCAGTCTTCTCTCTTGGAACATTTAATATCGTCCTATTTAGGACCGTAAGACGTTTTACTTCCTAGTTACTGCATTCTCAATGTCAATTGTATGCCTAGTGTGTGTCCAGACTGCCAATCTTGCGGTGTGGATAACATCTCAAGGCATATGACCATTGTGTAGTCTAGTGTTTCTAATGGTAGAAAATTTAGTGACCACGTTGGACCCCAATGATATAAGTGCTGTGCGCTATAAACTGTAATCCCGATATTCCATATTTTGCTAAAATGATGTATACTATTCCTCGTGTAAAGTTTTCAAGATTCTGAGAAGAGCAAGATACTTTTTAGGGGTCAAATAAATATCGATATCTGAGGTTTTCCAAGGGATATTACAAATCTTGCAGCATCAAGTAAGTGTTGGAGAGAGAATAAACTATTAACAATTATATCACTTAGTGACATAATAAGATGTGGTTCTCCAGCATTAAAATAAAAGCAAAGACTCTAAATTTCTCTTATGTTTAATCAACTGTTCATAAATAGCATATCGTTCTGTCTATTATTCTGTTATTCCAGATAAACGTTTTTAGAAATATTTGATCATATACTTACAAATAAATTTCGTACAGCAGGATGGAGTAACTTTAAGTTTTAAGGAAATATTTTTAGAACTGGTCGATATGTGATGCCATTGGAACTCCATTCCCTGGGTACGATCCGGATACAGAGAGGTAGAGGTAGAGGAAGCAAGAGAAAGAGGAAGGAGTGAAAGAGAGGGAGATAAATGAATAACACATCCCTTTTGAGAAAAAAATAGGTATTTAATAATTGAAACCATAAGTACGGTATATCGCGAAAATAGTTACCTACACAAGCATATACGTCACATATCATAGGACTGTAACACATGTTAGTTTTACTTTCTCTGCCATATTCATAAATGACAGAGAAAATATTCCATTTTATTCGGAAATTTGATCCTTTTTTGTGTGGTAATTTACGTCCTCCAACGTTGTCATATCGGACGATGAATGAATTGGGTGAAATTATGCTCAAATGAGTCCAGGGTCCATGGAGCTTAGAGTTACTCGACATTCATCTTGAAGGATAAAGGAAAACACTGGAAAAACCTTATCCAGGTGACTCTCCCTGACCGGGATTCCAACTCGGGACCTCTTGAACGTGAGGCAGACACGCTACCATCTACGCTACCAAGGCGGGCAAAAGTTTGATACCAAAATATTATAAGAGATTACATATTTTAAGACATTTCAGATCCAAAAAGTCACATGTTCCGTACTGTGACCTTGTCGGTCCGTAAAATTAGCAGTCCAATTTTCAGACATTCAAAATGCTCTTTATTTCCGTAGAGTGGCTCTTGTACAATTCTGATCTCAGCAGAATGGCGTAACACACACCAATACAGTCTCTCGTGACTTCTGCACACGTAAATAAACAAAAATATTCGCTTTCAAATCACTACACGTTTATCAGTTCTCATCTCGCAACTCGATACAATTTAAATGTCCACATGTGTCGTGTCCACACACACGATAACGAGCCTGCTGACTCTTAACTGCCGTCTGCACTGCACAGTTGCAACTTCATTCACTCTCACTCGACTCGACTCGACTCCAGACCGACCGACCGACCGACCGACAGACCGACCGACAGACCCAGGTGCTGGCTGGCTGTGTAAAGCCAGAAGCTACTTGCTGCGTGCCCACCCGTTAAGTATTTTACCCAGGTAAGCTTTTCCTTTGGGGATTTTGTAGGATGTGTTCTGGATTTCCAGGTAAAATTTATTTTTGAGGTTACAATTTTTCTTGTACCTTCACGTTGTGGGAAAGGATGCAATACCTTACACCCTGGTGTTCTAAAATTTAAAATTTGTGATTAGGTTGAAAAATTTTGATGCCAAACAGCTTAGAAGAATTATGTGGAGCTCAGCTTTAACTGCTGTTAGGATTAGCTTCTGGGTTATCTCGGGTGGCCACAAGCCATGCGGGGTACCCGGAACAGCCTGGAACGGCGTCTAGTGGGGTCATTATCTCCCAATGATCTAACAAGGGCACTTCTATGTCTGGATACAGGAGCGTAGAATTTTGATGCCCGACGCCTAATTTCATCCTCCACGTATGGAAGACCTGAGGCCTCATGTAGCAACTCGATTGCAGCTCTACTCCGCTCCACATATATACAACCGCACCATCATTCTCGAAAGTTACCGAAAAAACACGATCTTTCACGGTGGCGAGGTAAGGAAGAGAATCATACAGACATCACTCCGTCTCCCCCTCTCCGCGCCGCTGTCTCTTCCTCGGCAAACGTCTACCATTCTCCCACGTGCGGGCGTGGCTTGGACGCTATCTGTCTCCTTTTCCTGCAAGCTGGCTTCGGCCCGTGGCAAGCGATGCCTCGCGACAGTATCCTATGAAGAGCATAACTCCAAACTGAAATTTGTATTTAAGATCAGCATCTTCCAAGGAACCGACATGAAGGTTCATAAGAAAATGCCGCTACTACAAATTACACTTAGAGTGGGAAAATTCACGACAAGTTTTACTTTTTAAAATATAATTTAAATGGTTTTCATTACAATATCACACGTTAAAATATCTACATAAAGCATTAACTGTTTATCTCGAATTTTCTGAGAATGTCCTTTATTCTGGATGACTTGGACGTAACTGTTAAAGATATGTGACTATATGCTCAATGAACTAGCCATTTTCGCGATGCTCTTTAAATATTGTTTCAATTATAGAATACCTACTCTTTTCTCAAAAGGGATGTTTCCCTCTCTTTCACTCCTTCCACTTTTTTCTTGCTTCCTCTAAATGTACCTCTCTGTCTCCTGGTCCTGCACATGGAATAGAGTTCCAATGGTATCACATAGCGACCAGCTTTTAAGATATTTTATTAAAACTTAAAGATACTCTATCCTGCTATTCTAAATTTATCTACAAGTAAGTGCGTGATAAAAATATTTCTAAAAATGTTTATCTCGAATAATATGAAATAGACAGAACGATATGCTATTTATGAATAGTTGGTTAAATAATGTAGATATTTAGTGCCGTTGTCTTTAGTTTCAAAGCTGGGAAACTACATCTTATCATGTCACTAAGTGATATAATTGTTAATGGTTTATTGTTCCTCCAACACTTACTTGACACTACAAGTTTTGTAATACCTGCTCAAGAAGCTCAGATACCGATAGTTATTTGAGTGACCCCAAAAAAGTGTCTTTCTCTTATCAGAAACGTCAAAATGTTACATGTTGAATAGTAGAAGTCATTTTTGCAAAATTCGTGATATTGTAATTCCAGTTTACAGCGCACAGTACATATATCATTGGAGTTCAACGTGGCCACTATATTTTCTGCCATTAGGAACACTTGACTATATGTCATATGTCATGAGATGTTACCCGCACCGCATAATTGGCAGTCTAGGCATACACTACAGTTCGGCCGGCCGTTCTCAGGCTCTCACACTTCTCGAGAGGGAGAAGGGGGCTGTTGCCCGTCCTTTAGCGGGAATTTCAAGCAGAGCAACAATGCGCATTTAAATATTTCACGCATTTTCATATTTCACGAACCAGTAGCTATATTATTATAATTGCGTCGATTAGAAATTGACGTTTCAGGAGTGTGCATTTCTCCCATCATCAGCATATTTATTAAATACTATAGCCGGAAGGACCATTGCTACCAGAATAAATGAACATGAACGGAGCATTCATTTAACGCAACTTGAGAAATCTAGTCTGGCAGAGTGTTGTTTTGATAACGACCATAGAGCCAACTTTCGTGAGACGACCATCTTGGTAAAATGCAACAGTTACTGGGAGCGGAGAATTAAGGAGGCTTTGGCCATTTCCTCCGAGAGGAGCACACTTAATCGTGATGCTGGATTTCAGTTCAGCTCCTCTTGGAAACCGGCCTTAAAATAGAAATCCGTCGACTTAGGAGGCACAGATCAATACAGCTTGATAGTAATCAAGTTAAGTAGTTACCTTTCTTTGACCTAATTAATTTTCTATACCCATGCCATCTACGACCTGGCATTTAATTTACTGAAAACAGTATTTTGGTCAGTAAATATAATTTTGGGAGTGTTTTTCTTTGTGTATATTTGTGTCAAATCCAGTGATTCATTTGTGGTTACAACGTTTAATAAATACCCTGATGTTGGGAGAGATGCACACTCCCGAAATCACGATTTCTAATCGGCTCTCACTTGGCATGCTGCCCGAGTACATCTTGAGCAAAAAGTAGTCTACTTTTACTGAAGGAGAATAAAATAAGAATGTGAAGTAGTTCTCTCGTCCCTTTTGCATATTTCACAGATGGGCAGTTTTAATTCACAAAGACATATCCTGATGTAATATTTATAAATGAATGCAACTATGTGCTTTTATTCTGTATATCTCTGGAGAGTGTTGAGTGGAGCTGAGACGAGTTTCCGGACTTGTCTTTGTTCAAGATAGTTTTGAGCTACTATATTTACCTAGTGCATGCTTTTACCGAGGTTTTAACATACGAATACTGTAAGGTGTAAAACTTACACAGCGAGCGTTATTAATTAAATGTTCAGGGGTGATCAGCCGTGTCAAAGTAACTAAATAAGAGCTTTCGGCCATTCCAAGCTCCACGAGCTTCATCAGTTCCTGAACCTTTAATTAGTACGTGTAAATGATTCTAGCGATAGGTTCAGTACCAGCACTTGGTATCTCAGCTGATCAACGTTTCGTTTCCATGGATACCTTGATGTACTGGTACCCACCATAATGATGTTAAGGCAAGGCTACATTGAAAATTCTTCGAAAATGTTGAAAATCATGGAATTTTCTGTTTTGGCCCTTTTGGTAGCTTAGGGTTTGTAGTAATAGATGGCACAGTATTTGTATCATTTGCACCATATTTAGGCCATCACGTAACAATGTAAAAAAGACCTTTAAGAATCGTTAAA
Source organism: Mantis religiosa (assembly GCA_030765055.1). Classification (NCBI taxonomy): domain Eukaryota; kingdom Metazoa; phylum Arthropoda; class Insecta; order Mantodea; family Mantidae; genus Mantis; species Mantis religiosa. The sequence goes on along the minus strand of CM060950.1, from coordinate 428,026,820 downwards.
AGTAACAATCATGAGTTTAAAATTAATTTTATGAGAAACATTTTTTCTAACACTTTTCAGTATACAAAATACCTCACGCGTCAAAGTTTTCCATTTAACTTGGTGAAACTTCCAGGGTAGGTCTATAATATGTAAATAAAAAGCTTCACATTCCCCCTTTTCTCTTAATGCTCATGGTTTGAAAATTATATGGTGTTAAGTAATAAAACAAGTTAATAATTTTAAACTTTTCAGAACTAACACGTGGAAAATATTTTAGAACAAATGCTACAAGAATATTCCAAAAAATAAGAATGTGGTCTTTTAAAATTGCTCTGTATTAGCCAAAAACAAATATTCAACTTAAAAGCTCAAATTTTTTGACGCGCAGAACATTTTTAATTTTTACAGTATTCTCACAAAAATAATTAATAATTAGTTAACTATTTGGTGTGCCAACATAAAAATTTGCGTGCACGTTTAGAATGATACTCTAATTATGTCCCTAAATTTTCAAAATGATAGGAGTATTATAGAATTTGAAATTTTCAGTGTAGCCTTGCCTTAATGTCACATATGTGTTCCACAGCTTATGGGCAATCAGTTCTTAAAATGAATAATCTACAATGTGATAGTGTAAATAAACTTCATTTATACATTACATAGAAACAATTAAATAATGAAAAAATAAATTTTATTTATACCTATTTATCGAATAACACCTGCAAAAGCATACCAAAGAAATAATTGCAGAATAACAGTTTTGATATTTGGAAGAATATCTTCGGTGGTATTGTACATTTCCATGTAGGCTCCTTGGGAGTGCTGTCTGGTTTCAGAGCCATTGCCAGTCCTTCTTCTTTCCGTGAGATTACGTTGATAAAGTTCTCTTCTTTCAACTGCAAAACAGGAATTGAAATTGGTAAGTTTAAGGAAATTGGGATGGGGATGTTCAATTGTGTTTGAACAGTTATGGATGCAGGGACATCATAAATTCCCAGTTAACACAAAGAAAGGGGTATCAAATTTAGGATAATCGATGGCAACGGTTTTAGGCTATCATATTTCAAATGCATATAAAGATCTTTATTCATTAATCTGTGAGTTTTTCTCAAAGTTCTATCCATTCTTGAACAAATTATTTCTACAAACCATTATTTCTGTCTCTAATCATGCACAGCAAATCTACCACACCCCCGAGTAGTATCCACAGGTTATTTTTAGAATTGTTATCGCGTTATACAGATGTTAAAGTCCTTTATACGGATTGGTCTAAAGCCTCTTCTGGGGTTGGATGTGCGTTTGTCCATGGGGCCGAACCCTTTACATTCGGTCTCCATGGCTCCACACCTATTTTTAATGCAGAGCTCTATGCAATATACCCAGCCATTTTATATGTTCGCCGCAGAAGTGTGGTTAAGTGCCTTATCCTAAGTGATTCCCTCAGCGCACTCCATCCAACATTCGCTTGTACAGCGTTATCCAGGACGTCCTGCACGTTTTACACGCCAGCGGCGTTAGCGTGGTGTGTGCTTGGGTTCCTGGTCACGTGGGTTTGCGGGGGAATGATCGGGCGGATGCGGCAGCTAAGGTGGCCACTGTAGAACCCAGCGTTAACATTCCCTTCGTCACTGCGGAAGACTTTGGGCTTGTTGTCCGTAGAGAGGCACTCTCGTGCTGGCGCGATGAGTGTCTGCTCTGCGTGGCAACAAGCTTAGAACGGTTAAGGCGCTTCCGATTCCGTGGGCGACCTCCTGTCGAGTATCCCGGCAGGAGGAAGTGATTTTGGCTCGGTTGAGCGCTGGGCACTGCTATTTTAGCCACAATTATTTACTGAACCGGACCCCAGAACCAGTTTGCCCGCTGTGCAGTGCTGAGCTCACGGTCAGACACGTACTTTAAGACTGTTTTACCTTAACTCGTCTCCGCAGATCTCTCCAGCTACCGGCCAGTTTGGCAGAGATAATCGCGGATGACGAGATGACGGTGGGCAAAGTTTTAGCTCTCTTTTTAAACACATTTTGATTTTAGCCATTTAGGGGATTTTAGAACTTTTAACCTTTTACAGCTTTTAGTTTTTATGGTTTAAACTGTTTTAGTCTTTGCCACACCGTCGTTTTTATCTTGATTTTATTTGTCTTTTAGTCTTTTAACCTTTTAGCCTTCTTAGTCTTTTCGTTTTTTGAACTCCACTTGTTTGTTAAGGGCGCTGATGACCTGGAAGTTGACCGCCCTTAAAACGCAATCATCGTCATCGTCATCGTCATCATCCATCCGTCCGTCCATCCGTCCATCCGTCCGTCCGTCCATCCGTCCATCCCTCCACCCGTCCATCCATCCATCCATCCTTTCATCCTTTCATCCTTTCATCCTTTCATCCTTTCATCCTTTCATCCTTTCATCCTTGCATCCTTGCATCCTTGCATCCTTGCATCCTTGCATCCATCATCGTCGTCATCGGCATCATATCTCTAATCACACAAAAGGGTACAAAACATCTGCGGAGCATCTGAATTCCTTAACCTCTCTCAATGGATTTTCAAGTTCTGGAAATCCTGCATAGCTATATCTAACCTTAGAACCTTATACAAGTATTTAGAATGCCTTAGTAACGAAATTCATTACAACATAAATACAAAGGCAGTAAACTAAAACTTTCATACGTTAGAATTGCCAGCTACCTATTGCAGTGCATACATCTTTAGAATTAGAATATTGTGACTTTGTGGGCTCGTAAAATTAAAAGTCCAATTGCACAAATTCCAAATGTTCTTTATTTCCACCGAATTACAGTTGGAACGCTTGCCGATTACATAGAATTACGTAGCGCACACAATTACAATCCACCAGTTCGTCTGTCACAGGTCCACTCCACACTCAATATTACGTACAACTCTCTCTAGCGCTAAGAACTTCTCTGGTACACGTACGCAATCTTCCAGTCCGTTTACTAGCTCTGCGCTCTTCATGGCTGCTCGCCAAGAACTGTCTGAGTCGTCTAACGCGCCACTTATATAGCCAGATCGCTGCATCTCCAAACTTCGCGGCTCGGAACATCATCCCGATTGTTCCAGACGTCATGGGGAGGGGAAAAAGACGGTACAGTGCCTCGTGACACTTTCCTAACCGTCCCCTATGTGAGCGCACCAAGATAAATGGGTGGGCGTGATCTGAATGCCTCCTTTCCCCAACCCAGCTCCAGTTGGTCATGCCTTCCGATAATTGGGTGACAATATTGTGACTTTTTGGGTTCGAAAAATTAAAAGTCAAGTTTGCAGAAATTCAAAATACTCTTTATTTCCGTAGAAAGACACTGTTTGTACACTCCTTTGCAGTAACCTGACGTAATATAAACCAACACAATCTCTCGTCACCTCTGCACACGTACATAAACAAAAGAGGTCACTTTCAAACCACAGCTGCACCGCAAACACTTTACGTGACTCCCATTTCGACTGTTCCGATAAATTAGTCCCGGCTTCTTTTATATCTCCATTCACTGTTCCAGAAATTAGTGGAATGTTCTCTAACCATCAGGACGGCAACAGACGAAAGACGAAACTTCCAGTCATCTATCCTTATCTGCAAGCTTTTTATCTCCGCGCTGTACTGTCTGTCTTTTTATGCGCGCCGGCCGCGCCAGTCGCAACAATGGCTTGCGACAATATAAATTATTCAAACGTTTCGACACTTTTTCATTACATACACTTCTGAATTATTTGAGGAATGGTACAGGATCAATTGTCAGTTTTTAATCTGTCCTTTCTGTTGAAGTATTGCCTTGATAATGTGCATACCCTTAGCAGTAAATTGTAAACGGATTTGTTAATTATACTGTGTGTTTTACAGCAAACTTTGCATTCTTTGGAGTATCAACTCTGTTTTCTACATTGTGATACAGTCAAATAGAAGCTAAGACTTTCGTCGTAAAAATTTACTTTTATACGTTCAATAGGTTCATATTCAAGTACAATGCCTTTCGTAAATGCTCTTCAATGTTCTAGTAATTTATTAAATGAAATTAGAAGTGTTTCATAGTCCCATAATGAATTAGGCTTTGCATTGGTAATTAATTAATGTCATACATACACAAACAAAATGCCCTGTCTTTATGATATTAGTTTAGATTTTGTATTAGACACATTGAGAATAGCGGAATATAAGTAAGCGGGTATGTATGTCAGAAAGTTTATGAACATTTTCAAAAAACCACTTTTTCTTCCTTTTAGTCTATAAAATAGTGTAAGCTTTCCTGATTCCAGGGAATGCTTAGATAGAATTCGCAAGCCATTTCTAAATGCTCTGATCTAGTTCGAAGGTGACATGAATGCTAGTGTTAGATATGAATTCTTCCTAATGTTCGACTGTAAGTCGGTGGAAATAAAGAACATTTTTGAGTGTTGCAATTGGACTTTTCATTTCACGAACCCGTGTCACCCAATTAGCGGAAAGCGCAACCAATGACAGCTGAGTAAGGGGCCAGATGCAGCCAACCACACCCTCCCATTAGTCTCTGTCAGTAACTGAGGGGATGATTAGGGAAATGTCACTTGTCGCTGGCCGCCTCTTTCCCCCCTCCCACTGCCAACTGGAACTTTCGTGGTAATTCACTGAAACCAGAGACTTCTAGAAGACGGTGATATTCCTATAAAAGGGGCTGCAGTGAGTGAATTGAGTTAGTCAGTGCTTGACGAGCTAGTGAACGGACGAGAAGACTGCGTGCGTCAGAGGAGTTTACGTAATCGCGAGTGCAAGTGGAACTTTAACGGACGAACTGGTGAATCGTAATTGTGTGCATTACGTAATTCTGTGTAATTGGCAAGTGTTTAACTGTAAATCGGTGGAAATAAAGAACATTTTTGAGTGGTAAAATTGGACTTTTCATTTCACGAACCCACAAAGTCACATTATCCTTGTTTTCTCGCTAATGAACATTTCAGCATTTTTCATAATTTAAGATGTTCCTTGCGTCACCGTTTTAGTGTTAGATTAATGAAACTTGCTACACACGTTCATAGAGACACGGTGAATATAAATTGCCCTGGGTTTTATTGTGAAGTGCATTTAAGCACACTTTCTGTATTTCAAAACACAACAATTTCAAATTTTGGGTAAAAAAGCCATATTCATAGCTTTAAAAACTTCTTGAGCTTGAAGTAATTGAGACACAGGGACACTTATGACAAATTAAAACAATGGATGTTGAAGCTGATATAGCATACATGAACATATTAAGTAAACATGGCCATCTGTAATTCAACGTAAGTTAATAACCAAGCAGGCCATATAGATGATGTAACAAATGCTTAGGTTTATTGAAATCCCAAATTGTGACGTAGGACCAATCAGAATTAAGCATTACGGTAACTTAGCAACCAAAACAGAGAAAATAACCAATGGTTTTATTCTTAAAATTTTTCTTCTGGCTTGAACCCTCGAAGACGGTAGACGCGTTTTCGGTAAAAGACTTCTTAAAACTGCGAGAAGTTATTGCAGTTCGTCATTTATGAACGTTTAGTAAACGTTTAAAATACACATCGAATACGCGACGTTACGATAAATAATTTAAGTAAAAAACCGTTGCATCATTTATAAATTAAAAGGAGAAAATTAAAATATAGTAAAGGGCTATATACATCAGTGGAAAAAGTCGCATCTAAAGAAGAAAATGTTGTCGATAAATAAAATTCCAAGTAAATTGAAACGGTATTAATTATTTTATTCCATATTTGTCCAAAAGTGAAATCCCTTTTGTATCGTTACCACGCCTGAGAAGTTTCACATCTCACCACTCGCCGCAGCTGCCGGAGAGAGGATTTATAGAAATCTTCGAGAGCATCATCTTCACGGTTTTTAGACGAAAGGTTCATCACTTCTACATCAAGGTAAGCTTTGGCTTCTACATGCGTCGCCACACCGAGGGAGCGCGAAACTTTTGCGCGTGTGGGGCGTAGACCTCACGAAGGGGCGAATCCAACTTCAGATATGTCACCGCATCGTGTGATATAAATCCAAACCACAAGGAGAGGAACCGCTTCAAGGTTTTTCCGGGGTTTTCCCTTATCCTGAAATACGAATGTCAGGTAGCTCTAAGCTCTATGGACCCTAAGCTCATTTGAACATCATTTCGTCCATTCCATTCATCGCCGATATGACTTAACGTTGGAGGACGTAAAATTACAAAACAAAAACAGTGTAAATTACCGAAAGAAAGGTTGTGAGCTCGAATTCCAGCTCTTGGTATCTTTTCGATAGTATTTTGCTCTTTTGGTACTTTCTATGGCATGTACACTTAGTAGTTGTGGAAAGTATTGCGTTCCACAATATACCTCTGTGTTTCTGTGAAAAAACTAACTGAAAAAGTGAAAACTATCCTATTTTCCAGGGACGCAGAGGAATATTTTCAAAAGAATTTCCCACCCTTAACTACACCTCACATGGGACATATAAATTCTGGTTTAACAGAAATTGACTCATGACTATTTTGATTGAAGTTGAGCATGTTTAAAACATTTATCATCACAAACTAAATGCACATATTAAGCTATCTGGTACTGGGCCCTGCTATTCTGAATGATGTTTCTATAACTATAAATCTTTAACTGGTAGGTAATGTCTTATATTTGAAATGCCAGTTTAATTTGAAGTAAATTAATTGCCAGAGTAAATAATTTAAATCGTGTAAGTATAAAATACCAATTTGGAAGAAGTAACACAACAGTTACATAATTGATAGAAGTATATTAGCCAAATAAATACACTGCAACAGATAACTTAAAGAAATGGACAGCGAATCGCGGACATCTTTTATAATAATAATGCACCTACTTAAGAATTGGAAGAATGGTTCAAGCAAAAACTAAGAAAATTGTTAAAGAAAATGGGAAAAGTATTGTACCTCACAAACAGTATAGTTAAAAAGGATAGGGCTAATTAGGATAATGCTGGCTAGGAAAATGTTTGTATAATTAGTTGATTTGAATGAAATATAACTCGATCAATGTGGCAAAGAATCAAGTACCTGTTTATAGCAATTAAAGTTTATAAGAAATTAAAGATCAGCTAGCAACTGAATTAACTAAAAACAAGGACAGTTAGCAGCTGATATACTGAAAAAAGTCAGTTAGCTACTGAAAATGGTGTAATAGAGCCAGTTAGCTATTGACATAAATATGAATTAGAGGAAATAAGTTGGAAAAGACTAAAACTCAGAGTGAAACGGTGTGGAAATCAAGAATATCTCATTCAAGATTGAACTCAACGAAATTAGGAAACGTTCTTTAGCTATGAATGTCACTGTAAATATCAGATTTAGAAGCCCAATTCTAATAACTGAAATATTATCGTTGTAAAACATTCCTAAGCAATGAAAATGAAAATAAATACACAGCATGTAAAGAGATACCTAAAATTTTTAATTGATCATAAATTAATTGCTGTGAGTATGAACGGTAAGCCTGGAGAAACAATGAGAACTAACACCAAAGTTGTGTAATTAATACTCGTATAATCATTTTAAAATAGAAAGATATGGTGGGTTTGTGGGTTCGTAGATATAACAGTCCAGTTTGCAGAAATTCCAAAAATGCTCTTTATTACCGTAGAAACACACTTTGGTCAACCCTTACAGTAGCAGAATTACGTAAATTACACAAATACAATCTTCAAGGTCGTCGACCACAAACATAAGAGTTCACTTTCAAAACACCGCTGCCGTACACAAGTCCGATTACGACTGACTCAACTGGCGATCCGCGGCTTCTTTTATAGCTCCACTCATCGTCCTAGAAATTTGTGGAATGTTCCCTAACAATCAAGACGGTACTAGAAAGACGAACCTTCCAGTTATCTATCTTTATCTGTTTCGACAAGACTTTTATCTCCTCACTGCACTATCTGTTCGTCTGTGTGCGCCGACCGCGCCAGCCACAACAAGGGGTTCGCGACCATATAAGTATTGGAAATTAATTGTTCTTTCACACTAGCCGTGTGTAGGACGCACTGTGAAGGGGTAGAGCCAGACTGAAAAATTCAATGCCATAGCCGGGATTTGCACCACCGATATTCTGGTCTCCGTTCAGCCGCTCTAACCATTGAGCCAACGTGCGAACATGTAATTAAGTTCTCTACGAGCCAGTTGGAGAATTTCATGACTGTTGGCACGTTGGCCATAGTAGCTCAATGGTTAGAGCAGCTGGACGGAGGCCAGAATATCGGTGGTTAAAATCCCGGCTATGGCATTGAAGTTTTCAGCCTGGCTCTACCCTTTCAATATATGTATTACCCAAAGAAGTATTGTAAGTAAAAGTCTCAAGAAAGTGGATTTGTAAAGAAGAAAGCAGTCAGGAATAAAATGTAAATTAATTAAATATAATATTAATTTATATAAATTATAAATAGTTATTAGTATATAGCAACAACCAACAGAAAATCAACAAGACTAAATAGATGATATACTGAACAGCTGAAATGTTTGAACTATGTAGAAAACAAAATACGCAAAGAATGTCAAGAAGTATGCAGTAGTGATTAGTATAGCGTGTGATTGAAAAGAGGAACAATTAGGCGAGTTAAACTTCTGTAAGAGAAGCTGCATTTGTATATCATAAGGGCTACGCTAAATAAGATGCCCAAGATGGCTTTGTATATCTCGCACGACACGTAAATAGCTTCCCAGCATTATAGGAAGGCACTTTCCAAAGCTAAATTGCTAATATAGTAATTAATAATTAACATACTCTCACATCATTGCCAACCAGTAACGTGAGTGAATAATACTTTCCTTCTTGATATTTTTTGTAGGAAAAAAAGTAAAACTTAAACGAATTATTCCGAAAAATCAAGAATATTCATTTTACTGTTATTAATTTCCGTTAATTACAGAAACTGAATAAGAGATGCTATTGGAATTTGTGTTTAACAGGTCAAGCATTTAACTCTGTTGATTTCAATGATTCCAGAGATCATTGTTAATAATCAATAATGTAAGCAAATGTTTTACTTAAGTTTTGATTCAAGTAATAAACAGTAAAGTCCATAAAAGTTCACTTCTTATATCCTGGATATACGCTATCAGCTATAACCCACTGTATACCCATATTAGTGTTGCACTTACCAAGGAAATATATAACAAACCATTTCTACAAATCTAATAAAATGTATTTCCCGGGCTTGTGGGCCGTGGTCCAAAGGATGAAACTTCTCCTGACGTTTCGCTCATAACTCGGACGAGCATTCCAGCAAGTACCGAGCTAGAATCATCCCCTGAAGAGGAGATGTTTCATCCTTTGGACCACGGCCCACAAGCGTGGGAAATACATTTTATTGGATTAACGCCGGTCGTGAAAGCCTAAACAAGTACATTTCTACAAATGTTTATTTGGATTAACATAAAAAGGAAAGTCTTGTGGATAAATGATTAAAGCAGGTCATGTAAATTTATCATTAGATTGTTATAAACAGCAATAAGGTAACTGCCATAACCTTAACTCATTTTTCTCCCAGATAATATAAAGAATGTTAACATTTGAAGGATTTCGTTATGTACTTTTTGAAAGCAAAGTATCTTTTCTTTATACGTTATACAATAATCATCATTGTAAGGTCATTCGTACCTAATTTTATCCCTCCCATCGCCGTACTTTAATTCCTATATTACGTTTAAGTGTGTTTTTTAACGTATGAATTAAGATTTTCATAATACATTTTTTTGTTTGCATAGGCGGCTGTGCTTATTAGAAGTGCTTGCCCTGCACTGCGCGATCTCTAACCAGTTATGTCCCTTCCCCGTGTGTCGGCTAATCATTACTAAAAGGTCCCTGCGGCGTCTGTTTGTGAGCAGCTTAATACAAAAACAGAAATGCAAAACTTCGTTTTGAACAAAATTTCCCATTCTAAACTACCCAGTTTAGGGAAAAACTTTTATAAAATATTGATTTAAATAACATATGTTCAAGATATTTTTACCACAAATGGAAATGTAAGTCTTAAATTTCTTAATAAGAAGTCCTAAGGCTCTATTCATTCTGACTGACTTTTGCATAACTAGTAAACCTTGAGAGATAGATATATTTTACTACGCAAAAAATCTAGAACTCTTTTAAGCTTACAATTTAGCTGAAGTAATTATTTTGTGAAATTAACCATTTCCGAGCTATTCTTTGTTATTTTAATGTAGCCTTCGCTCAAATAGGAAGTAGTTAATCGCTTATATTCTCTTTTGACAATATAGGTAGAAGGGAATTTCAAAACCGTCATATAGCTATCAGCTCAAAAAAATATTTGACTTTTGCTTAAGCCTATTGCATTTCATTATTCCCATTGATGATGTCTTCATTGTTTAACTCGATTAAAATCAAGTAGATATAATAATAGGTGTTTGAAAGAATAGGTTTATAAGACTTAGTAGATAAAGTTATAAGAATAAAAATATAAGATCTTTCTTTAACCAAGATAATTCTGCATAAACTGCAGAATCTGGAAGCAAGAAGATGGAGGGGTCTTGAGTGTTCTGTGCTACAATTGGTTTAGGGCCCTACGAAAGTTATTTGAAAATATTTAATGTCACTTTGGTGTATTTTTATAACTGATATCATTTTATGTTATGAACTGCTAACCCTTGCGTTTTTTGTGTGCAATTTACGTCCTCCAACGTTGAGTCATATCGGACAATGAATGAAATTGGTGAAATGATGCTCAAATGAGCCCAGGATCCATGGAGCTTAATTACCCGACATTTGCCTTTCAGGATAAGGGAAAACCCCGGCAAAAAACCTTATCCAGGCAACTCATCCTAACCGACATTCGATCTCGGGACCTCTTGGACGTGAAGTAGACACGCGTTTACCCTGCCACCCTTTTCGTTGTGTTTATAAGAGGGATACAGAGGACTGAACCGATAGTCAAATCTCTTAAAATTGGGGCTGCTCTTTGCTTGCTTTGAGACTCTTTGCACAAATGCGAAAAATAACTGAATAGTAGCGGAAATATTGAAAATTCAAAACTAATTTTTAATGCTGGAAGAAATGTATTTCAATATACTTACATCTGAAGTTCTGAAAAGGGAATTATTTTGGAGGACCTTTTATAATTATCACATAGTAAAAGTGTACGAAAAAATTTATTTGAAATGATGACCTATGGAACTTCATTAAAGATTCCTAAATGAATAGTGAAACGGTTCGGAAGAATTTTATTAAATTTTGTGTCACATATTTAGAAACTGCTGAACTTAGGTGCCAAATTTACTTTTTTCACTTTTTGTTTCTGTGCTAATGTGTTCACGTACACGCGGTTATGTCAAGTTTTATTTTTGGGTGGTTGTGAGGACCTCAAAACATGTATTTCTTGGTATCCTGTACAACTAATAATTTGTGGGCGGAGTAAAATACTTATTCTTCATTACAGATACTATATATTAATTGATTACAATGTTACACACAGACATAGCTACATATATAAACTTCTACCGGTTGGTTCCATGCCTGTGTAGATTTTTAAATTGCAATGAGGAATTATTTCTATTTACTACTTCTACTTTTTATTAAATTGTTTTAAAATACTCTTTTCCGTTACCCTTTAAAATTGTAATCTCGTACGGCTCCGGCTGTTCCTAACAATGGATAAAAACTCCTGATATTCATGCAAACGTATGTGAAACAATCAGTGCGAAGTTTGACTTCTTTACCCAACCCACGACAGACCTCTTTGGCGGAGCAGCAATCATCAGTCAAAATGTCAAGTTACTAGTTAAATTATCATTACTTCAGATGACATTTTAAATCTTCCTACCTTCTCTTTGTTAGAAGTTATCTAACAACATAAAGGTTACCTTATTTTCATAGAGTACATATACAGTGAAACAAGCGAAACTGGCTACCAAGTTTGAGGAGCAAACATTCAAAATATTACATGTTCACTTTACTTTTCCTTTTAGCTAAAAGCAAGAAACATGCAGCACGGAAGGTATTCAAAATAATTTTAAAAATAGAAATCAAAGTGTGTGGAAATTAGTATGTAGCCTGATGCCTAAATTACAAATCTGCACATATGATGTAGGCCAAAATAGTTTGTAAAATGGGTTGGACATAACACGATTTGGTTCAAAGTTTAGGACATATCACGGTTTGTTTGAATAAGAAATGGACTTGTCTTTGTTTAAATGAAATGAATGTATTAGCATTTAAATCACATACAGTTTTCATTGCAAGTACACTTAGGCACTTTGATAAATATCTGGTAAACAATTTAGTTGTCTTCTCCTTCTTCCTCTTCCTCCTCTTCTTCCTCCTCTTCTTCCACTTCTTATTCCCGTTCTCCGTCTCCCCTTTTTCTCCTCCTGCTCCCCCTTCTTCTCTTCCTCCCGTTCTTCCTATTCTTCCTCTTCTCTTAAGACAAAGCTATACATGCAAACAAGTAGGTTCCTCTTTATTGCAAACACACAGCATTGTTTCGTTTTCAGCATGGCATTCTTCGGTTGCTTCTTCTTGTTCTTGTTCTTCTTCTTCTTCTTCTTCTTCTTCTTCTTCTTCTTCTTCTTCTTCTTCTTCTTCTTCTTCTTCTTCTTCTTCTTCTTCTTCTTCTTCTTCTTCTTCTTCTTCTACCTCCCGGATTTCTTCTAGTATGCTGAAATATCACTTAAGCTCGTCCAGTCCATTCCAGTTTTCTCCAAATTGCTTCTGGAGAAGAGTTTGATATCCACTTTCTTTCCTTCGGCAATTTTCTGGGACATGAGCTGTAACTCCTTGAAGCTTCCAAGTTGCCTCAGAGTGAGATCATTCTCTCACTTTAGCAAATTAAGCTCTGGCTCTGTTTCAGGTTCAAATCCATAATGTGACATTCCTGTAATCTTTAAGTTAGATCCCTTTTTGCCAAGACATTTACTTGTTAAAGTTCTTCTGCAAGCACTTAGTCCTTTGAGATACTTATAAATTTAAGACAGCTGCTTTATACCAAATAACCTCCAGGAACTTCCTTATAATTTAACTTTCCCAAACTCTGAATATAACATCTGAAATTTCTCAGGAGTGATTATAGTACTTTCCTTATGGAACTTCCTTTCAACTCTCCCAAAAACTCGAAGGGCTGGAAAGAAGTTATGCCTCTCACACGAAACACCATCATAATGCGCTCTACATTTTCAGAAGATTCCGTTTCCATCCATTCCATAAGTGCATGGAGGACATGACTGTTTCTAATTTGACCTCCACGCCCATCAGAAAACAGTCGAATGACTTTGATACCCTCAAAGGTAACGGAGATAATTTAGTAAATCAGTTTTGGATTCTTGTCAGAAACCCTAGAGAAGAAAACAATAAAAATAATATAAACCAGGTAAGGAAACAAGATAGGGATATAATATATGAAGAAAAACACAGTTGAAAATAATTTAATTTATATCACATAAGAAAACCAACAATGTACTGACAGCGCGGGCTTTAATTGTTAGGCATTCCGTTAAATGAGCTTTAATTATTGTACGTAATTTAGTCCTAAGTAATCCTCTGCAAGCTTTTACAGTTCCAATAAAATCAAATATCTCGCACGTTATGGTTAAATATTATAGGGTTCATTTAAATTTAAAAAGCATAAAGAATTTATGTATTAATAATGCATTCCAAGCTAAAATATGGTACATTAGAGTTCATTTTAAGTTACCTTTCCATTTTATAACTTTAACGTGCCGAAGGATTTTTCTTTCTTCTTCTGAACCCTTCGGAAACATCACCAATTGAAACTTCAATTATTCAGCACTTCAAAATATACTAGAAAGTCCAGAAGGCAACAGCAAAAGCATTAAGGTGTCTGAAGTTCCCAACGCACTGCCAGACAGACACCTCTGCTGCCACAAGCATAAACGATAAACTAACTAAATTAAACATGTCAGGTTGTGAAGGAATTGCCCCGGTCATGTGTTTAGCCTACAGAGTGATACGTCAGATTTTGAATGAAACTAGGAGGGTAATTCGGTTTAAAAGCGTTGTTGGACATGGCAGACTTTGAATGAACGTCATTACTTTTAAGATGCCGTTTCTGATGGACTTGATCGGCTTTGAATGAAATTAGACATGGTAACATGTGAAACTAATACAAGACAAGGCGATTTCATATACAACTCATTTTTCGTTTGTGGTGGACATGTCAGGTTTTGAATGTTTGTTCCTCGTTTAACCTCTTTGGACAAGACTAAAAATCAACGACCATCAAGAAAAGCAATCTTCTCAGTTTTAAGCGAGATATGAGATTCAAAAAATCATTTTAAATCAATAAGATGTGGGCTTCGGAGCTGCTAGGAACTTGAACTGCTATTTAACAACACAATACACCGTGAAAATGCTTGCCAAGCCTTCATTGAAATTGTATGTTTTCTCCGAAGTATATTTTCTGTGCTCTAAGTACCTTTAACTCTGAAATTAGTGGGTGAATTGTGGTGAAACCTAGGAAGTACATTTTAAATAGAATATCTGCATATTTTACTCTACAATAATATATCTGCAATATTATGGACATTAACGAATATTATTAGTTTAAAAATATGCATTTTTCTTCAGATACACTTATATTTTATGATTTATAATATCTTGTGAAATCTGTAATGAAACTATTGCATTTATTCTAGTTCGCAATAAAGAACCTATTACTGAACCTCACTGTACTAAATAATAAAATTATATACTTGATAGTTTTTGCAATAAAGGAATAATGTTCTAGAAAGAAAGGTGTAATCTCAGGATATATACAGCTTGTAGTTAACAAATAAGTACAACATACATGTATTCTCTATGCACCAGACATTGAAAATGGTATATGGTAAATTTGTCTGAAATACACATTGATATTTTACTTGGAAGATACACTTTTGAATATTCAGGTCACCGACACCCTTCAATTAATTCTAAAAGAATCACCTGAACAATGCTAATATTATTTGAAGAAAAGTCTCTCATTATGCATTTATTTCATATACCCTACTAAAGATTTTAATTCCAAATGAAATAAATCAAAACATTGTTACTTAAAAGTTTTTTTTTTTTTTTTTTTTTTTTTTTTTTTTTTTTTTAATATCTTGGCATTGGCACATTCAATTTTTGTGACTGTTTGGAAATGCAATATAATTTTAATAAAAATATAGCACGTTTGAGATGCTTTCATTACAAATGAAATGTTTATCCTGAATTCTCAGAAGATGTCCTCAGAAGTTCTCTTCATTATGAATGACAAACCGTAAGAGATATACAAAATAGTTTTACAGGGAAATGTAGACACACAAATTATATCTCATACAACTTACTGTAAAGCGAACCATTTCCCATATATTGTTTGTTATTTGTTTGAATTTTCCAGTACTTTTCGTTTGCTCAAATGAGAATACATTATTGCCTGGCCGTGCGAAGAGAACGAAATTTTAAAACATGATATAGCAAGCAAATCTTGAAAGGTTTGATATAGATTAATGTTCCCCTTGCAGCTAGAAAACAATTAGGTAGCATAATTTCTGTTAATGTTGGATGCAGTAGATAAAGCGTGATGATGATATATTTATTGTGCATATTCCGAAATTTTACAGTTTACAACTTTTGGTTACATTTATTTGTCGTTACCTTGTTGCTACCTTGGCTTGCATGACACCCTGGTCTTTTGCTCTGCTAGGTAACTCTTAGCCTACATAACTCCTTGATTACCTAATTAGTCCCTTTCTTTCCCCTTCTCTTCCTTTCTTACATTTCTGGCGAGGACGCGAGAACGCGAGGAAAGTCGCAGCACTTCACCTGAGACTTCACCGGAGAGATATCCGCGGCTAGGAAGGACTTAACCGCGAGAGTTGCGATACTTCGCGTGTGAATTTATACTGATATGCGACTGCGTCGAGTCAAACTTAAGAGTAGGTGTAACAATGCGAAACCGGGTAGCCTGAAGGAAGGCGTGATATAATCGTTCTGGCCAGCGAGTGAGGGAGAGAGCAACTGTATAACTTAAACCTTAAATTAATAAACTTTGAGAGAAACCGAGGAGGAAGCATTGTTACTTCCAGTCAAACGCTGGACACTGAGAAAGAGAACCTTCCTGCTCATCTTTACCGGCCAAGAAGAATAACCAGCTAGTCCGGAAAATAATCTGTTTTTCCGTCTTCACATCCTATAACAAAAGGATCCTGATCTCTCTCTCTGCCCGCCTTGGTAGCGTAGAACGTCTGCCTCACGTTCAAGAGGTCCCGAGTTCGAATCTCGGTCAGGGTGAGATACCTGGATAAGGCTTTTTCCGGGGTTTTCCCTTATCCTATAAGACGAATGTCGGGTAGCTCTAAGCTCCATGGACCCTGGAGTCATTTGAGCATCATTTCACCCATTCCATTCGTGTCCGATATGACTTAAAGTTGGAGGACGTAAATTGGGGGGGGGGGGGGGGAAAGGATCCTGATCTCTCCGGAACCAGAACAGCAACCCCCGGCCCTGTACCAGACCCCCCAAAAAACCTCAGTTTTGGCAATATCGGGTTCCTCATGGCTTGCAGCAGGCACCCGAGGTGCTAACCCATATAGCAATAAAGCTGAGCTCCGCAGTGTCTAGCTAAGAGGTAATTAGGCCACGCCGTGGCTCAGTGGTTAGACCTCTTGGCTCTCACCGAGGCGGCCGGGGTTCGATCCCAGGCAACCGCAAAGTGAGATTTGTGGTGGACAACACGGCGCTGGGGCGGGTTTTCTCCGGGACCTCCTGTTTCCCCGCCATCTCATTCCACCGTTGCTCCATCTTCATCTCATGTATCATCAGTGTCATCGCTTGCGGTGCCGTATGTAGTAAAAGCGGGCGTTAAACACTACACACATTTAAGAGGTAATTAGCCTCAAATGTTGAATCCCAACCAATACAAATTCAGATTCCCTTTAGCCACACCCACCAGGGTGCAATGGGATCTGCATCCTATACATAAACCCAAAGAAGCATCATGCTACCTCATAAACTTCATCGCATTTAAAACTAACAGCTTATCTAAAAAGTCCAGAAATAAAAATCAATCTGAGGTTAAACTGTACTGAGGTTGAGCATGCAGCAAAAACACTCTTAGGTACTAATGAGAAAACTAATCTTTTCGGTTAATGCAAAGAATTGGTTCACTGTTTTCTACTGTTAGAAGATTTCTCTCATTATACATTTATTTATAATGGTCTCCCAACGAACTTGATTACAGCGTAAACATAAGGAAAATAAAGCAAACTTTCTTACGAGAGAGAGTTCTACAAAATTGTTGCATATATGTATAATTAGAATAATAGTTATTTATGGTACTCTGAATGAAGGCGTATATCCACGAGTGGAGGGATACATATGCTGGACGAATCGACTTGGTGGGCATGCAGCAAACATCTACGAGCTACACCAAGCCTGTCAGTACCTTGTGTGCGTGTGTGTGTGTGTGTGTGTGTGTGTGTGTGTGTGTGTGAGAGAGAGAGAGAGAGAGAGAGAGAGAGAGAGAGAGAGAGAGAGTGAGAGAGAGAGAGACCTCCAAGAGTATATAAATAAGCCTTGATTTCCCAGTACCATATGATATTTTATCCAACACTTAACGTAGTCATATAAAAGGCTTACTGCTTCTTTAAATAAAGCATAATAAAATGTGAAAATTATTTGTAATCTTATTTTCTGGGCTATAGGGCTAAGTAGATCAATATGAGCTGGATGTATGTCACAAACATCGTTGGCTAATACCTAATATGGGAAAATGTGTTGACTGGATATTTCTAGGGGAAAATGATGTTTTTTGGGGTTTGGATGGTAATACTAGTTACAATATTAATAGAAATATTTATAATTATGTAAAAATAATGTTGAATTTACTTTCAGGAACCCACATTGAGGAATATAATGTTACCTGTTAAGCAGGAATTTGCAGGAAAATGCTATTTTGTTAGTGCCAATTGAAAGGTCATTGGAGCTGGTAGTTAGGGCAGCATCAGCGAAAAAAACTGATATCACTTTTTTTTACTTTAATTGTATTACCAGTAGGTATGGCAGAGTTTATAATGTAAATTTTTATAGTTATAGATAAAAATTATGTTGATTTACATTTCAGAAAGCTACGTTGATGAATGTATTGCCAGTAGAATGTGAACACATAAGAAAATATTTGTTAAGTATTAAAATGAGGAAGTTGAAGCTGTAGCTACAGATTTACATTTCGTTAATAAATGATAAAGTTACAGTAAATATTATCCTTAAAGTTTAATGATTTTATTTTATTCATATATGATTCAAGTGTAATTTTATCCTTTACTTATATTGAAGTATTACTTTAATAGGTTAACTTATATTATTTAAGACAACTTTACAACTAAGTGATGTATAAAGGTATTCAGAAGTTTGACAGTTGAATGACTTACGTAGCTGTAATATTCGATACATGGAAATTAAACATAATCACTTATTAAACTGGATCTTTTGCTTTTTAAAATGTTGGTCACGTATGTGTATTATCTACAATAAACTGCAACATATTATTTGTTTACATTTGTGCAATGCAGTTATTTATATTCTTTGTAAGAAGCACTATCTTCTGAACCACATAATTTTAAACTATAGGTCAAGGGTTTCTTTCAGATATAATTTATAACTTCATTGTGTTCATATTCCGATATAAACGTTTTATAATTCCGTTTTAATATTTGTGTTATTGGAGAAACTTTCTTTTGTGTGACGGAAGAATATTGTGACTTCGTAGGTTCGTAAAATTAAAAGTCCAGGTTAAAGTACCAAAATTTTGCTCTATATTTCCGCAGAAACACACTTTGTAAACCTTTACAGTCCATAAATTATGTCACATACACATACAACCTGCAAGGTCAACGACCACAACGCAGTTCACACAGCTGTTCACGCACGCGAGTTCAATTACCAACTGACTCAGTGGCATGCGGCGGCTCCCGTTTTATAGATTACTCACTATCCGGAATGTTCTCAAACAAACAAGACGGCGCTATAACAAAGACGAACTCTATAGAAATCCGTCTCGTTCTCCCACCGTTTCGGCGAGCTTTTATCTTCGCACTGCACTGCCCGTCTCTTTGAACTAGACGCCCGCGCCACCTGGAATCAACAACGCGCTCGCAACAATATTTACTAAGTCCAACGGTGCACGTATACGCATGCGCAAGCTAACAAACTGCAGTCATCGTGTTGCAGCCAAAATCAGAGCGATATGTAACACTTGTAGCCAACCTCTGCAAAAATGCCCCAGACATCTGTCCTACACCCATGCAAAGGGACATGTGGATGCAATTAGTGCGTATCTGTTTTGGAAAATACTGACCATATTTCCTTTTAGATTTTAGTGCTTTACAGAGTAGAATTGCTCTCCAGCAAAAGTTCCAATTGTACTTTTAGAAGTGAAGGCTGTTTGTTCTTCAAATATTTAAGATTCGTTCAGTACGTTGTGGAAAATCGGAAAATGGCTCGACATATCAGTAAAATGTATGAGCTCGCGGACTGGTTCGGCTATTGCCGCGAATTGTGCCCGATTTTACCAACAGGTGTTGAAATCGACGTTAACAAATGTGAAATAAAAATTGTCACAGTCGTAACACTAATGTTAAATTTATTTAGGTACTACTTTGTGTTAGTTTGCTAGTGTAATTTAGGGACAAGTAAAACTCTTGACAGCATTGCGTTCAGTGGAAAAACAAGGATAGTTTGGCTGCACTGAATTCTTCAATATGGCTACATACGCAGTAAGGAAATAGACAAACAATTAATAACGTTAAAAGATTGCCCTCCAGCACAAACTTGCACTAAAAAGTAAATAATTTATACTAAAAATGATGTTTGTATATTGCGTCTAACCCGCATACCAGTGTTAAATTAATTGGGTTCTAGTTGGAGCTTAATTGGAGCTATGAGTTCTCTTATCCTCAGAAGAATGGTTGTAGGAAGTGGATTTTAGTGGTTGTTGGCTACTCAGTGGTATTAATAACACTTTGTCTGTTGTAGAATTATTTGGTTTAATTCTTGAATCTAAGTTTGCTTATCGAATTGGATCGGTGACCACCTGTTTGTAAAATTCTTAACATAAATTCAATTTTACTTTAAATCCTGGATTTCTTGTTTAAAGTTACTTCCGTGTGGTTTCTATCTCTTCTTTATACGGCGACTACTTTACTCCAATAAACTTCTAATTCTGCTTCCACTTATGCTGGTTGCGCTATTCTTAACTTCCCTACATTTCAGACTTAGAAATCTTCGCTTCTCTTCTTTATGTGCTTGTTCACGTTCTTCCTGTCATAGTATCAACTTGTAAGTAAAGTTTTCCTTACTTCACGATTTAGTTCGAACCTTATTCTGATCCCCTCTCTAAATTTATCACATGACTAAACTAGCTCACGCTTCTCTAATGTTAGATTATTACTGGTTTCTCGTTTATTTCGAATTTTCACATTGGTTTGAAAAACTCATTTAACTCATTGACGTTCAGCCCACCCTGAGTTGGGGAACGCCTACCCTGAGTTGTTTGTAACGGTATACGTCGTTATCAAATAAGCGAAGTAAATCTCTTTAGCGTTCATGCTCCACTGCATTTTGAAAGTCCTTTGTCCCAAAACATTCCTGGCTGAAAGAATACTATAGTTTTCAGACATTGCACTTTTCCTAGCACGAAGAAGGTAACAGCCCTTCCTTCCTGTCTCACAGACGTGTACAGATTTTTACAAGAGTATTTATCTTCCTTGCCTGGATGCTAGTATATATGTTATATTAAATTATATTCTTCCCTTCTTATACTTTAAGTCAACTGCTATTTTAATCATTACTCTGTCCATTCTAATTTCATATTATAACAAGATCTTTATATTATTTTAGCAAAGCATTTTTATTAAATTATCTTCTTTTTTAATTATCTGACTTCGATCAATTCGCCGCCTCCTAATCGCTGCCTTATACTGCGGTTACAATATAAAAACATCAACAAATGTGAAGGACTTAGAAAATAATCGCCGCGTCGCTTATTAGAAAGCAGAGCCGAGTTATTTATAAAGTGAAATTAGAAGTGTTCGTATCCACCAACTGGAGGTTTTAATGGGGAAAGCAAAATCGTTTTAGTGGTTTTTGACATCTTACATCCACGCACACAAAGGTCTTCTCTTCATATTATAGATAGAGATGAGATTACGGAGGGATCCATGTTAAGTTTATTGTATAGAGAGTGAAGTATATGTGGCCATATAAGGAGTCCATTAAATTTGAAATTGCCGATCGGAAACTGAATCGTTAAACCATTGAAGCTCTCGATTGTTTTGGGAAGGCTGAGTAACCGGGGTTAACATTGCATAACGGCTTGTGGCACAATACAAGCGTCCATCCATCAATGTCATGCCCTACCGACTTTATGGCATAATGTGTCCCAATGTGTGTTACACTACTCTGGCTAATCTTTCACTGAGTCTGAATGCACTTTTACTGTCTCTACCGCCTATCTACTTTGACGAGGTGGGGATTCATTATAATAAATATACTAGGGTTGATCAAAAAAATATTAAGATAATATTCCTAAGCTTCGATTATCACCAGTGATGAGTCATGATTGCATCATTATGATCCTGAAGGAAATCAAGCCAGCATAGTGTGGAAGTCGCCAGGTTCTCCAACACCAAAAAAGGCAAAAGTTGTTCCATCCTCAGAGAAAGTGATGGTGATCACATTTTTTGACTTTAATGGAATGATTTACCAGCACACAGTTCCCCCTCACACTACTGTTACTGTGACATACTACACGTCCGTATTGGCTACACTGAGAAAGCCTATTGCAGAGGAACGACCAGAGCTTTCTCGGACTGGGGGGGGGCGACTTCAGCATGACAATGCACGGCCTCACGTCACAAATCAAGTCATGCAGTTTCTGGCTCGATTCAACATTACCTGTGTACCACATCCACCTTATGGCACCGAACTTGCGCCTTGTGACTTTCTTTATTTACACCACTAAAGGCAAAGCTAAGGGGTATTCGAATTGAGGACTCTGAAGCAGTGCTCAAGACAATTGAGGCGATTCTCAAGGAGCTGACAAAGAATGGTCTGCAACACGTGTTCAAGGACTGGCAGTGACGCTGTAAAAATTGCATTGAAGTAGGAGGTGCATACTTTGAAAAAGATCATGTAAGCATTGAATTGCAATAATAAACATCTGTGAAAAAAATCAGTCTCGATCTTTGTTGATCAGCCCTCGTATATTTTGAGGTCTCTTGAACCAAAGAGGCTCTGATGTGCTGTTTTCATTGACCACAGACGTTTATCACTGTCTCTGCTCTTTTTTAGTATTTTACGTCTTCCAACGTTAAGTCATATCGGACAATGCATAGAATGGGTGAAATAATGCTCAAATGAGCCCACGATCCATAGAGCTTAGAGTTACGCAACATTCGCCTTTCAGGATAAGGGAAAACCCTGGGAAAATCTTATGCAGTTAACTCACCCTGACCGAGATTCGAACTCGGGATCTCTTGAACGTGAGGCAGACTCGCTACCATCTACGCTACCGAGACGGGCCTCTCTACTTTCTGTACTTCAGGCACGGCTGTGACTCACATTCGGGAGGCCTCCAGTTCCATACCCGTCGACAGCCCACTTTGACCTATGCGTTTATCGTGGTTTCTTCTGGTTGGTAGGTAAATGTCGGGTTGTTTTGAAGGTCGTAGAACCAGGATCATTTTTAGGTTTGCTCCGCAGCGTTTCGCGACTGCCCACCAGGTGATTAGAGGTTAATGGGTATATGTGTTCGTTTAGAAACACTGTCCATTCTTGCATTCCTTATCATCTCTATCTGGTTGCCTTTCGATTCTGTACCTTCATCGCTCCCTACAGGAGCCGTAGTAAAGGCACAAGCGGCGGGAACTTAAATCCGGTGTACTGTGGGGTCCCTCTATTCGTCCGTACCATTTTTCGATTTTACTTACCTATTTTACTGCAATGAATACACATAAATAACCATGCTATAGTACTTCAGTAAGCAGAAGGGGCACTCTAACAGATGACAACGGATCCCTTGCTGTATTTGTTTCTTTAATTGCTATTTTGTTCAAGTACATCAGTTGTGTATGTAATGAAGTCGTGTAAAAGCATCTGAAAATATTTTATTTCTTGCCCTATTCTTACTGACATTGGCTATGAAACACCAAAATTCACGTCAGAAAGTACCAAAAGACAAAACAATGTAGGAGAATTACTGTGCGACAAATACATAAACCATTCAACTTACTTCACATAAAATTTTATGGCTTTTACCAGTTCAAAGATATTACTTTTAATGAATTAGGAATTTGAATTTTCAGGTACATTTTAAAACTCAGATAGCTGTTACTGTCGAACTATAAGTTCGACATATACTACATTCCACAAACAAACTGATTATCAAGGTGTCACTGAAAGTGGGTACATGTTTTGGGTCACCCAAAATCGAGATTATTATATCGATCAATTAGCATTTGAATTATATGTATGAATAAGCATCTCACATAACAATGTTTTTAAATAGTTCCTTTATATTTATGTGGTGAGAAAGTTATTAGTGCTACCACGGGTACTTTAAATCCACGAGGCATTTTCAGTACTAACAAGGAAGTCGGGATAAGGTGAATGAAATTTGGCATTCCGTCGGTTTCAAATTCTTGTGTGAAAATTGGGAGAATTTTGTGGGATATTTGTGACTACACGGAATTAAAATAATTGCCTGTAACATGTAAATCGTAGTATTTGCTATAAACGTCCTCTACATCACCATATACATTAATTTTACAAAGAACATTTTATGCAACTGATATTATTTAGCTTTTCGTTGGAATCTATGAAAGATAACCGTGCAACTTTGGGTAAATAACATCAGATGCGGAATAGAATATTTAGGTATACGTGTTCTTTTACTAACAGATGGCTCTATGGGACGCCATCGTTTCGCAACTTTCGGGCAGATGTCATTTCCCTCCTCCAGCAGTTTCAAAATAAATGCAGAAACAAAATTCTGCCAAAATACTAATAGCAGACACAACCAAGACTGATAAGCGACGAGCGTTGCTCAAAAATGCTCATGATTCACTTCTTATAATAAGCTTAGGTTTGTGATTCACGGAAAGTTAGATTAGGTTAATACTAACCTAACCTTATATGGCAGGGAGTGGATTTATAGGCACTAAAAATGTGTGAAATGTTCAGGCAAAATGGCATTAAAATGGGCAAAATAAACACTTAAGTAGGCAATAAATGTTTGCTAAGTAAACACTTGGAAATACAAAATTTTAGTAAAATGGCTCCTAAAATGCACTATAAATGCACTATAACAAAATGACAATCATCGCAACATATTCTGCAACATATTCGCTAAACGTTTCCCAAGGAGAACTAGTCTACATTTATTCCAAATATCATAAATGGTTCCACAAGAAGTTAAAATAACAGATATTGTCATATAATTAAAATACATATAAATCCACTTCACTAAGTAAGAACCGTAATGTGCAGATAGTTGTGGAGTAGTTTAGTTAACTATGTCAAGAAACAAAAACATTTGTTTTGCGCGGGGGGGGGGGGATTTTAAGGGTGAAAATTGAAATATCTGAAGCTTTTGTTAGATCTGTTTAAAATTTATACCATTTATTTCTGTGATCGATCAAGAATGCAATAATACCAAGTTGCAGCTTTCTATTTACATTAATTTCTGAGGAATTAACAGTATATATCTAAATTACAGGCGATATTCAAAATGTCCCACATATTGTCATTTTAAAAATTAATGCTTGGGGTATAAGTTTCTGCATCAATTTTAACCTATTAATGACCTGTACCTATTTGTAATATTTGTCTTCGCCATATCAACGATGGGAGAAAATACTCATACCTATTTAACAATTTTTATTTTCCTAAGCGTTTTCCTCAATAAGAAAGCATTATAATCCTTTCCAATACACATAAAAAAAGTACAACAAATGTAAATGGGTACACTAAATATGCAGTTGCCCTGACAGGCATGTTTAGAATTTCATACAGATTAATAGAAAACTCCATCCTGTGGAAGATTTTGAAGCTAGGAAAATGTTGTTGTTTTCAAATGCTAGACTTTGGCAATGAAGCCATTGTCTGTCTTGCTCTCCAATATTTCTGTTTAGTGGGCCTGGCAGGTAGGACTTCACAGGTTAAAAGATGTTTCCTCTTCTTTGTTGCACAGAGGACAATTTGGACTTGTATAAATTCCTATTCTGTGTAAGTGTTTGACCAAATAATCATGTTTCGTAAGTAATCTAAAATTTTCTACTGCAGCTTTACGTGGGATTTCTGGAATAATATCTGGATTTTGAATTAAAATGTTCCATTTTTTATCTTTGGCTTTGTTAGATATTCATTAATTTTGTTTGTTTTTATATTTGTTGATTAATCTATTATGGATGTAAAGGGTAAGGTATTACTTTAGTTCTGAATTAAATTTTCACCTTTTTTGGCAAGAAAATCAGCTGATTCATTTCCAGCAATTCCACAATGTGCAGGTATCCACTGTAATATAATTCTTTTCTGTAGTTTTTGAAGCTGTTGGATCATTTTGTGAGATTCTTTAATTTGGATTGACCTCATTTTATATGAACTTATTGCACATAATGCTGCTTTAGAATCAGAAAGCATGACAACAATTTTGAATTTATCTATTCTGTATAGAAGTTGTTGGAGTGAAATATGAATAGACGTTACTTCTGCATCAAAATTTGTTGTGTGGTATCCTGCTGGTTGATAGAATGAGAACAGTGCACACTTAGTTCCTGCTCCTGAGTTGTCCAAGTTAGATCCATCTGTGTGGATATGTAACCATTCCTCAGGTGGGTATCTATTACTCACAGTTTCTAATGCTAGTGCTTTTAGTACAGGTTTGGCGGTTTCCGATTTTGTAACTATTTGTCCTAAATCTAATTGAATATTAATTGGCTCAAAAGTCAGTGGGTTGTCTTTGATTAAAATGTTTTCTTTAGAATTAGGAAGATTCAGATCTGTTTTTAATTCCGTAACTTTGTGTGGGAAACTTGTTTGTGTTTTCATCTTGTTTGGTTGTAGTTATATTTTTCCCATTTTGTTGTTTTTAACCGAAACATTTTTTCATGTTGTATTAGTGCCTGCTCCTGTAAAGGTAAATGTATTATTGCCGTGATTGGAGTTGATATTGCTGCACCGGTTATAAGTCGCAGGGCCTGATTTTGGCACACATCTAGCTGCTTTTTGTTAGAACTGTTTGCTGTAATTATTACCTCTGCTTTATAAAGAAGTATTGGCTTGATGAATGTTTTGTATGTGGTGTTAAATGTCTCCCGATTACTTCCCCACTTGACTCCAGCTAATATTTTCAAAATTCAAATTTTTTGTGTTGATTTGTTTACTACTGCTTCAATATGCTTCCAAGATAATTTTGAAACAAAAATTGTTCCTTAATATTTTGTTTCATATGTTTGTTTCAGGTTTGTTTTCTTGAACTGCAGATTTAGTTTAGGGATTTTCTTTTTTAAGCTAAATATTTGGAATGTTGCTTTATCAGTATCTATTTTCATCAAATTATTGACAGTCCACTTTTTCAATAGTATCAGAGTCTTTTCCATTGATATTTTGGATTTGTCTCGTTGTGGGGAAGATGTCCATATGATCATGTCATCAGCAAAAAGAGCTGTCTTTATTTCTGTGTTTGATCCAGCCGCGGAAAGATCATTGATTTAGATGTAGAACAAGGTTGTACTCAGTACTGCACCTTGTGGTAGGCCCATTTTTATTTGTCGGAATTTGGATGTACTATCATTGTATTTTGTAGCACAGAAACGTCAAGAGAGAAATTGAGTGATCCAATTTAACATGTTATCTTGAATGCCTAGTTTAGTTAGGCAAATGTAGAAAATATAGAATCTTAGAAATCTGAGGTTAAAATTACGTAGTAGCAGCTACAGGTGTAGGTTTATTTAAAGTCATGTGACTTTTTCTTTAGTGCCGCTAGAGAGAAAAAAAACTTTATATTATTGAAGTATGTATTAATTTTAAGACAAAAAATAATTTTGTATTGTTGTAAGTTTGGGCTTATTTTCACAGATGAGTCTCTTTAATAAACCCCTTTTTGCATATCCTATTGTTATATGTGCATCAGTAAGAAAGTTCTCTTCTCCAAAAACTTCACGTTGAAACCAACAAATGCAAAAGCTATTGTCACAAATTGCAAGCAGAAGAAACTGGCTAAAAAGGCATTTAGGCACTAATAAGCGGAATAGGCACAAACGTATGAAAGAGGCATTTATGTGCACTCAAAAACTAAGAAATTAGGCTAATAATTGTAGGAAGCGTGCCTATAACTTAGAAAAATGAAAATGTGTAGTGTTTAACGCCCGCTTTTACCACATACGGCACCGCAGGCGGTGACACTGATGATACATGACATGAAGATGGAGCACCAGTGGAATGAGATGGCGGGGGAAACTGGAGATCCCGGAGAAAGCCCGCCCCAGCGCCGTGTTGTCCACCACACATCTCACTTTGCGGTCGCCTGGGATCAAACCCGGGCCGCCTTGGTGGGAGCCAAGCGGTCTAACCACTGAGCCACGGCGCGGCCCTATAACTTAGAGGCTTACGTTTCTGAACAAAGGAATCAAATAGGAAAATAGAGAAAAATCCGCCCCCTAGTAGGAACGAATGCCCGCCTCGTTAGCGTGGTGGTAGTATGTCTGCTTCACGTTTAAAGGGTCCCGAGTTCAAATCTCGGTGAGTGTGAGTTACTTGGATAAGGCTTTTTCCGAGGTTTTTCGTTATCCTGATAGACAAATGTCGTGTAACTGTAAGCTCTATGGACCCTGGAATCATTTGAGCATCCTTTCACCCATTTCATTCATAGTTCTTTATGACTTAATGTAGGAGGACGTAAATTACAAAAAAAAAAAAAAAAAAAAAAAAAAAAAAAAAAAAAATAAGTAGGAACCAGTGATTACACTAAAGCGAGCGAAGCAAGTAGTTGTCCCTTAATGATGCTTAAAAGCATAATTCATTATTTTATACGCTAATATAACCGATTCAATCTAGTTCAGTTCGTGTAATGCACTATCGACAATACACTGAATTTTACCCACCTCTGTAGCTTAAGATGATAGTGTTTCTGACCCACGTTCAAGAGATCTCGAGCTCAAATCTCGGTCAGAGAGAAAAAGTCTCGGTAACGTTATTTTTGAGGGTTTTTCTTATCCTAAAACATTAATTTCGTGTATCTCGAAGCTTCATGTACCCTAAGCATCATGTACGCATTTCTTTTATCATCCAATCTGACTTAACCGGTTAAAGGACTCGATTAAAATAACATAGGATTTTATAATTTACAATAATCCAGAGAATTTGAGTTCTACATTTACGTTGGCAACTTCCATCAAGCTATTGCAGTACCGCGAGAATGGCCATGTTTGTTATCATTTCGTGATCGTTCTGCTGAAAGAGCTAAAAGGAGCCTGTAGGAATATTTCAGGCTGTAGAAAAGACAAACTCCATACAAGCTGTGTTAAGAAAGTGTTTCTGTTTAAATTTTATCACTCTTTCTTGATCCATCCGGTAGTAAAAATAGCCTAGACGTATTATAATCCGTTTATCCCAATTTGTGTTGCTCCGATAAAAAGAACTACAAACTGGTTGAGATACCCTGAATAAAGAAGTTTCTATGGCTGATCGCTCCACTACCCTTGCACACATGCCGAGTGGAATTCCGTCTCAGCTGCCCGAGACACGAAATATGTATGATCCAGTAAATATCTTTAAGATAAATTTTATCAGTAGATGGGAGAAATTATAGATCTGAAAATGTGGGATAATATGAATATTCTTACCTATCAGTTTTCCCTGTAACAACCTAAAAGGTAGAAGAAATATGGGTGGACCAAAGCTCTATAGTGTTAAAAATGAGACCAAAACAAGCCTTATGAGGTTAATGTGATGTTAGTATACTTACATTGCGCTTCAACGACAATAATCGTGATGAAAATCAAGAAGCAAAGTATGGCCTTCCTTCCTAAAGGCATTTTAGTTACAAGAAATTTGAGTATCACTGATTCCTTACATATAACACAGACATATTACATTAATAGGTGCTATAAAATCAAATTGTACAAAGCTAATTTCCTTTCACGGAATCAGGTAGCAGTTAAGCTGTTTGAAACAGGCGTACCAACATTTAGCATCAGAGAAACAGAAGAACTATGCATTATTGAAGAGTTATATATTAGTTTGGTTTCAGTAACTTCTATATTTGGTTTTAAACATTCAAATCTTTTAGTTTTCTTCTTATTTGAAGGTGAACATAACCCTTGGCATCAATAACTGTAGAAGTTAAAAAGAAATTAGATCGTAGTTTTGTATTTAGAAGCTTGAGTCGTTAGTGGAGGCTATGACTTTTGGCTGAACTCTGCTCTTACAGTAAATACGTCTTGTTTCCGTGAAAGTAATACATGTTGATCTATTTATTTTAAATAAAATGTGAAGAAAATAATAATTTGCATATACATTAAGTTAGTGTAAATTAAAGTCTGAGAGTTATGGTACACCGGAAAAGGAAATATTGGTGGCTAAATGAGAAATGAGTAGTGTTTAACGCCCGCTTTTACTACATACGGCACCGCAGGCGGTGACACTGATGATACATGAAATGAAGATGGAGCACCGGTGGAATGAGATGGCGGGGGAAACCGGAGGTCCCGGAGAAAACCCGCCCCAGCGCCATGTTGTCCACCACAAATTTCACTTTGCGATCGCCTGGGATCGAACCCGGGCCGCCTTGGTGAGAGCCAAGCGGTCTAACCACTGAGCCACGGCGTGGCCATTGGTGGCTAAAATCACGTGATCAAATGGGAGACTAAAAGTGGTTGAAAGTTGAAATTAAGTGGACGCTCATAAACATTTGTGGAGATGGTTTTGTCATATATTTCTTTGTAAGTACAAGGGGATTAAGGAAATATAGCAGGTCTCAGCGCTGTAGCAAATGTTTAGTTACGTGTTCCTTTCAAAATGTTGGTGTTGAGGTATCCCTTTCAGTCAGATATTCTCTAGATATACATGCTTAGGCTTTCACGACCGGCGTTAATCCACGGCTTGCAGTCCGTGGTGCAGTTCATCTTCAGAGGATTCTAGCTAGGTACTTGCTGGAAATGTAGCAAGTACCTTGCCAGAATCCTCTGAAGATTCTCGTCGGAGATACGAGCGAAACGTCAGGAGAATTTTCAACCTCTGGACCACGGCCCCCAAGCCCGGGAAATACATTCTATTGTATTCTCTAGATACTTGTTTCAACTCAGTGTTATTTTACCTCCTATATCACAACTTCGCATTCTTGCTCGCTGTTCTCTTTGGAAGATTGGTATATTGAAGATTAACATCCCAAGGTATCCAGAGACCTGAAGTCCTATCATAGATTCATCAACGAGTCCATACCAATCATACTAAATTATATACTTAGGATATGACGTTATCTAAGTAGAACAGATATTCTGAATTCTTCGACACCTACTGTGCTGACAAGGGAACTATAACTATGCCCATACTTACATTCGCTTGAGAATTTGATGGCATCATCGCTGCTCTATGTGGAGCCTGGAAGCCAAAATCCGGGTGCGGAGTACAACTGAAAGGACCCGAAAATGAATCCAAATTACGTAGAAACATATAGGCGTTATAATAACATTGTATAGGAGGGATTGTTTACCCTGAAGGGTAGAGGCCTACACAGTTGAGTCCAGAGGTTCTTCTCCCATTAGTCCTGGACCCGTAGGACCAAGATCTGGGCCTATTTCAACCAGAGAGTATCCGAGCTGTCCCATAGGGCGCCCAGCGTCCTCCGTGGGGCTTTCCATAGGACAAGACCTGGATTACTAACAAGCCCCCCCCCCCACCATCTGGTCCAAGGACACAAGACGGGATGGAAGAGGATACGTCACTTACGCGCGCCAACACCATAATGGGAAGTCTACCGATATGACCTCGGTGGGGCCGCCTGGCGATCTAGCACGCCTTCTACTAGCTCTGCAGGCTAGTACCCGGGAATATTAATGGCTTCCCTCAACCCCATCCGAAGACGTACCCGATCACCCACGGTTATCGGGAACCACTGCCACCTCGAGACCAACCAAATCCGAACAACTCCTAGAAGGAGGGGCTCGAATGTTCGGTCCGAGGTTCCTCTAGTAACGTCAGAGGTACCACGAGTGCTAAGGGTTCGCAGCGCCCGCACCAAAAGGCCTACACATGACATACGTAAGAAGCGCCTTCGCCCACACTCATACCGAGCCGAAGAGGGGTGTACACCAGCTACATGCAAGTGATCACATGCACCAATTTCCAGGCGTCACCTTTGGGCGATGCGATTCTACTCCGCAGCACACTTTTAGTACTGATTGATTATATGCAGCAGGCATTATACCATCAAATTTTCAGGTGCGTAGCGGGATGACTACAATAATAGTTCCCTTGCGAGGTGCATATGGCTAGAAAAGCGTTCGTAATTATTACCAGTAATGAGAAATATTTTATAATGTTCACCGACTCCGTCAAGTGTCTTAAAAGGCCTGAAGGCCAGAAACACCCTGGCTCAGTATATTCTCTGCATAAATGTAGAATTTTCCAACACCTTGGAAAATTGGTATAAGTATTGCTGGTTACCAGCTCGGTGCCCCATTTCAGCTTATTCTGCGTATACAATAACACCTATCCACCATTGAGGAGAAAAGATTGGATGAATCAGCCAGCCACGAAATCAGGCCTCACCCAGAAGTGGCATCATCTCTTACGTTTGACTTATGGAATTCTCCATTTGCTCTAACAGGTTACGAATTGGACACAGCTCACTAGCACACTCATATGATCTGCTACGATGCCACCATGACAAAGTTGGTAAGGGAAGACTCAGCATCTGGAGCGACTAACGAGACCTTCTTAGGCAGAGAAGGACGAAGTGAGAGAATATTAAGAGTAACCAGACTGAGGAAAGACGACACAGAGGGCATGTCCTCTGGAGGGTATGAGAAATGTGTGAAATGTGTAGTGTTTAACGCCCGCTTTTACTACATATGGCACCGCAGGCGGTGACACTGATGATACATGAGATGAAGATGGAGCACCGGTAGAATGAGATGGCGGGGGAAACCGGAGATCCTGGAGAAAATCCGCCCCAGCACCGTGTTGTCCACGACAAATCTCACTTTGCGGTCGCCTGGGATCGAACTTGGTGAGAGCCAAGTGGTCTAACCACTAAGCCACGGCGCGGCCCGAGGGTCCGAGACTCACACATCCTCCCCCCAAACCGGACGTCAAGGAGAGCAGTGTATCAGTCATGCACCCTGAAACTCCCGCTGGTACGTGTAACCTTGTAATAGCCAACCAGGATGAAATGTGAACATAAATGAGAAATGAGTTGAAACAGAATGACAGGAAATGCAGCTGACCAAAAAGTATCTACAGGGTATTCGGCGCTCAGGAGGGGAAAGGGGGACAGTAACACATGGCAGCTCAACATGGTGTCGTAAATAGATGGGCCATCTACATTAACTACTGTAGTTATCTGACAAAATTGAGGCTAGAAGTTTGTGCGACTCAGCTGTAGCGTTTTCTGAGGAAGACTACGGCTAGGGTTTAAGCATATCAAGAAGGATCACTCTTCTTGGAAAACACATTTATGCTAGTAATGGTGTGTGTGACCGAGTGGGTTGGTTTAGGTGGTTTCGTCTGTGGCCCACATTCGGGAGGCCCGGGTTCGATTCCTATGGTCGACCTACCTGAACTATGTTTTTTTTTCCCGGGTCGCTAGGCAAATGCTGGGTAGGTTAATCACATTCCCCGAATTTCCTGTCCCTCCATTTCATCTCCATTATCGTTTCACATAATCTCTCATCCGATGGTCTCTTTCAGGGTAGAAGTGTCGGTGGGTGTCTCGGCGGTGCATGGCAGGATGATATGTTCTGAGGAAAACTACTTCCTCCTCCGGTAGGTCGGTTGCCGGGCTCCGCTCCTCTACTGGGACCATTTCGGGACCGCCTGCCTGGGACCATTAGAGCTCGGCTGCTGGGCCCGCTGCAGTGGAGCGAGTTCGTTGTCCTGGCCTGTCGGGCAAATTCGGTATCCAAGTAAACTGTAGGAAGTCTGCCCTCTGTACTGTCGTGGCTACTTGGGCCAGCCGCCCTATGTCTCCTTCACCTCCTCCTTCCTCCCAGGGGTTCCTCCGAGGGGTAGCAATGGGCCCAGCATGGTGGCCTACGTACCGAATCCCCTCCGTAATGAAATCCCTGTGCCAATGGTGTGTGTGTGTGTGAGAGAGAGAGAGACGAGAGAGGGGGGAGGGAGACAGAGTGAAAGAGGTTCGCTGTACCTTTGAACACATCCTTTTCATAGCGCCTGGCTTTCTCACAATTTCTCTCCTCTGAAGCAATAATCACAGTATTCAGAAGACTGTTTAATTTTGACAGTCACTTTAATGTTGTCATACCTAAGGAACATATATTGACTGGTGTTGAAGATCTAAACTTTACTCGTGTGGTAAGTCAGTTCGCCGGCCTTCGTGGTCTACGGGTAACCTGCTAGCCTGCAGGTCCTTATATCCTGTTTCAAACTTGGGCACAGACTGCGCGACTAAGGCCATATTTTGCCTGGCAGGATCATTTTACCTTCGGTCGAAGATACTACGAGCCTAATAAATTTAATACCTCTACATTCAATTACCCCACTAAATGCGGGATACCGCAATTCTGAGCAGTTCGAGAAAACAGCTTTCCCTCGGACTCGGAAGAGTTCAGCGCTGAGACAAAACAGTTCGTCGCATATGACCGTATCGCGAGACAAAGAGCCACGACTTACCGCGGTTTTCGTTGAAAATACTGTGACAACCTGCCCAGGATGGGCAAAGATTAGGTTGCCACGTGGCCAGGTCACACTTCAGGGAGTACTACTTCATAGGTAGGCATACTCAGGAGGTTGGGATTCCTGTATAAAGGTTGAATTGCATTACGAAACTACTGAAACTACAATTTAGACATGAAAGGTTTACTACAATAATAGGAAATACACAATTGTCCACATGACCTTTACCTGCCTGAGAGCGGACCTACGTCCGTCCTTTACTAAAACTGGAACACGAGAGAGAGAGAGAGAGAGAGAGAGAGGGAGAGGGAGAGGGAGAGGGAGAGGGAGAGGGAGGGGGAGGGGGAGGGGGAGGGGGAGAGGGAGGGGGAGGGGGAGAGGGAGAGGGGGGGAGGGGGAGAGGGAGAGGGGGGAGAGGGGGGGAGAGGGGGGAGAGGGGGGAGAGGGGGGGAGAGGGGGGGAGAGGGGGGGAGAGGAAAACGTTTACAGGCTTCAACAGAGGTATCTCGCCAATGAGCAGTAATATCTCAGCACGGCTGAACGTCTGTAAAGTCAACAGAAATTCGACTTTACCCTGGAAACTAAGACTTTTTAACGTGGTATTCTCTTAACTTAAATGGTGCTATCTGACTTAACTGATTGAAAATTCTGATTAATAACAAGCGACATCTCTTACGATTTACCAGTTATACAGAAGTCTCAAAAAATAAATAAGGCTTCAGAGGCTTTTCCCAAAAAGTTCAAGGTCCACATTTCCTTTGCCATGGAAACATCTTAAATATATGGTGTTTTAGTCAAAATCGTTTGAGATATTTTGAGAATATAAAAATATGTGAAAAATGTTCCTATTGAATAGTAGTTTGTGATGCTCAGGTTTTCAATTGCGGGTTTCGTTCCGTGCCCTTGGAAAATGCTGAAGTTAGACACAAAGTTTGATATTTAAAAATATTTTGGTTTTTAAGTTATGCTTTTTATAGATAAACAGGTACATGAAAACAAGTACGTTCTTCTTAAAATGCTTTGTTGAATTTTGGGGGATCTCAAAATTGCCACAGTATTTCCACAGGAATCTCGCTATTGTGACTTTGTGGGTTCGTATAATTAAAAGTCTTGTTTGCAGAAATTTAAGATGCACTTTATTACAAGTAAAAACACGCTTTGCATAACCCTGACAGCAGCAGAATGGCGTAACATACACAAATGCAGTCTTTAAGGTCTCTCGTTGCTTCACCACACATAAACAAACGAAAGAAATCGCTTGCGGTACACTTAAAATAGCTGCACACACATAATTAACAGCTCACTAGTAACTGACTCGCAACCAACACTTTTGCGGATTTTATACATTCAGCCATTGTTCTAGAATTTAGTGGAACGTTCGATAACATTCAGGATGGCAGTGGGAAATTCCAGACTATCTGTGTTTCTTTCTCTCTGTTTCCCTCTCTCTTTCGGCAAGCGTCCAGCTCTGCACCCACGTAACGGCCGCGGCCCACCGCACAACAATACCTCAGCGACATTATGAAAATTTTGACTGGAATGAAATACCTTGTCCATCTGTCATTTAATTGGTAGAAAATGTAACAAGTAAAATTGCTAAAGTATCTGTAGAACTAATATGGCAACAGATGAAGTCTCCTATTCCCCAAAGCGACACAGAGATGAATCACGTTGTAAATTCTAACTTCTATCTTCATAACGTACATACAATTAAGCAATTTTTATTATACATAATTCAGCTAATATATATATATATATATATATATATATATATATATATATATATATATATAGCTATGCAGAAAACATAATATGTAACAGAAATTTTTTGTAAGTGCATATGAAATCTTCGAAACTGAACAGGCTTGGCCCAAGTTCCTTGTGTTGGGGTCTTACCAAACTTGTATAGCAGCCTACCAAAAAAGCTCGAAGATGCGTTTAAAAGGTATTCAGAAAGTATTACAAAAATATTTATATATATTTATCACAAAATCTTCATTACTTAAGTGATTTCACAAAACATTATTACATACCTGCAGTAAACTAGGATGAAAGTACCGTAGGAGCGTTTGTACTGCACTTACGAGGGTGGTCTGAAAATTTTCCGACCTAATAAAGATAAAATATATTTTTTTAAAGATTTTTTTTATTTTTTAAAATAATCTCCTTGTAGCTCTACACACTTCTACCAGCGATGCCCCCAACTCTGTAACCCGTCCAAATAGGACTAAGAGTTTTTCTGTGCAAAATAATTGTTTACGAAGGTGATTGCCTCTTCATCTGACGAAAATCTCTGAACGCAATTTTCAGATGGGGGAACAAAAAGAGATCGCTTCGGGCTAGATTTGGTGAGTAAGGTTGATGGTTAAGCAGTTCAAACCGTAATTCGTGGATATTCGCCATTGCAATCGCTGAGGTGTGAGACTGTGCGTTTAATTGTTGAAAAATGAATTTTTTCCCCTTGAAATGTGGCCATTTTTCCGCAAGTTCTGCCTTGAGCTTGTCAAGAAATGATGCGTGGTATGCTCCTGTAATGCTTTGAAGATAACCGATTAAAATAACTCTATGACTATCTCAAAAAACAGTCGCCATCACTTTCCCAGCCAATAAAACAGGTTTTGCTTTTCTGGAGCCGGTCCCCCCTTTGCAGTCCACTGTTTGGACTGTATTTTTGTTTAGGGCGTATAATGGTATACAAGTTTCATCCACAGTAATTAATCGGCACCAAAACTCGGATTTATTTTGCCTTAACTGCGCCATCAGAGCGTTGGAAATGTTCCTTCGAACACCTTTTTTTGGTCTAACGTGAGCAAACGCAGCACCCAACGCGCGGACAGCTTTCTCATGTCTAAATGTTGATTTAATATGTGAAAAACACATTCTTTTGACATTTTCATAGCCTCTGCTATCACTCTCATTTTAATTGGCGGTCGTCAAGCACTATTTGGTTAACTGGGGCGATGTTTTCGTCGGTAGTTGCAGTTTTTGGAAGCGCCGAAGGTTCATCGTCTCCCAAGTTCTTACGGCCCCGTTGAACTTCAGCTGCCCAAAATTTCACTGTGGTAAATTATGGTGCAGGTTTCCATACACAGAATCCAACTCATCTTTTATTTGCGTAGTCGTATTGCCTT
Organism: Mantis religiosa; assembly: GCA_030765055.1. NCBI lineage: Eukaryota > Metazoa > Arthropoda > Insecta > Mantodea > Mantidae > Mantis > Mantis religiosa. The sequence continues at coordinate 427,989,856 of CM060950.1, read as the reverse complement.
TCAAAGACAAATAATTAGTAACATTTTGATACTCAGTTTTGTCCATTTTCATAAAAACACTCATATCAACTCACTCAAACGACTGTTACATAACAACTGAGCGTCCAAAATGGCTGAAACTTTGGTGAGTAACTGCCAACAAATGAACAACGAAATATACTAACGTTTATTTACGAGTGCTGCCATCTTCATGTTGAGATCGGAAACTTTTCAGAGCACCCTCGTACTACATGTACCCAGCGTCCAGCGATGTTCCAGGTCCTGTAGGTATACCACTGTAACTGATAGTTCCGGACGCTATCGTTCACTGGATGGGCACGATTGAGGAAGATAATATCCTCACGCCAGGAAAATAGAAGCAATCAGGAGTAGAATGAGCAATGTAAATGGGTACACTAATAAATTAAAATAGTGTGACTTTTACTTCAGTTGGACATTTATTTTCACCTTAGTTCTTTAACAGTGAGATAAAATTTAGTGCTTTATTGCGTGTTTAAATAAGTAACAAATCATAATAATTATAATTTGTTATTATATTTTAGTCACATATTCATATTATCCAACTCATAAAAATATTGTTCGTGATGGTATAAATAGTTTGTTTTCAAAACGAGCTCAAGTATCTTAAAAATTATGTGTGAGCTGAGTGAGTTTTGAGTTTCTAGCAACTATTTGGAGGAAACGGTGTACAGGAACAGGGCTATAGGTAGGATGTATACCAGAGAAGAGACACTTGAAGGAATTGCTGCTGTATTGCACAAGTCTGTTTTGCAGTAATAGCATTTTGGTTTCGCAAATGAGCCTCCTGAACCACATTTTTCAGTAGAAGATGCACACCCACGTTTCTGCAGAGCCATACCACTATTTACCGTATCTGAAACAGAGCAATAGTAATAGGTTTAGAATTGTCTTAATTATACTGTATTACTTTAAGAAATGCACATGTATTTGATTCTGGCATTTGCTATAAGGGCACATGGTACTGAAATTCAGCCAGTTTAACTGACACCTTTTTCACATACATCTTAAACACAACGTAAGTACTATTTAGTGAGCTATGTGTCCAACTTTGCAAGAGTATAATTTAAAAGACGAGGAACATCCACTCTTCTGAAAAGGTGAACTAGATGACAATTCTGTCATAGGATGTATCGCCACCGACAGTGATAGTGTTAGAATACTGTGATGGAGATTTCAGTTTACTTTTAGCAGAAAGAAATAAAGTACATTGTTGTAACAGTTGCTTTTGTTTGCCACTAAAAATGAGCTTTTTATTTACTCGGTAGTGTTATTTATAATTTTAAAACGCTTAAAAATATTACAATGTTTATATTAAATATGCGGAAGTGAAATTCTAGAAAAAAATAAACAATATATATATATATATTGTGACTTCTTGGGTTCGTAGAATTAAAAGTCCAATTTGCCGAAATGCTAAATGTTCTTTAATCTCAGTAGAAATACACTGTTCACTTCTAACGTAACAACATTACATCACATATACAACACAATCTTCTATGGTCGATGACAATAACAAACAGCTCTCGTTACCAGAACATTTGTTCACAGCTGTTTACTGTTTACTCACGGCTCGCCACTGCCTTTTGGCGATACGTCGCCTTCTTAAATATCTCATTGATAATTCTAGATATTTCCGGAATAATAAAGAACCCGAATATTCTATCACCTTCCAGAAGCATAACTTAATCTTTGCCGGCAAGTCCTTTACCTCCGTGATACCTATCCGTCTGTTACTTATCGGCGCTATCGTTATCTGCCGGCTCTTTGTGTACAGTAGCCGCGCTATCGTAGATAAAGGCTTCGCGACAGTATATTGGTTGGTACAGTTGAGGTTAGTATTCCTTAGGGGAGGGGATCCGTCCCCTTCAGCTGCCGAGGTGCGGGCACTGCGGACCCTTAGCACTCGTGGTACCTCTGACGTTACTAGAGGAACCTCGGGCCGAACATTCGAGCCCCTCCCTGAATGAGAGTTGTTCGGATTGGGTTGGACTCGAGGGGGCAGTGTGTTCCCGACACCCATGGGGAATTGGGTATCACCGGCCAGGCTACGGCCGCCCGGAGGGGGTAGAGAGTTGCCTCATAAATCCCGGGTACTAGCCTCCAGAGCTAGTAGAAGGCGTGCTAGATTACCAGGTGGCCCCAGCTAGGTTTCCGGTAGTCTTCCCTGCGGGGTTGACGCGCGTAAGTGACGTATCCACTTCCACCCGTCTTGGCGTTGTGCTCAGCGGGGAGGGGGGCTTTTTAGACCTATGGAAAGAGCCCCGGAGTAATGGGTCCAGGACTAATGGGAGTAGAACCTCTGTACTTAAATAACTGACGTTAGTATAAAGGAATGGACGGTCGCTATGGAGAGAGAAAATAAATAATCTTCCTTGTGGAACAATGCCGCGGAGAAGATGAAAGTTTTTATAGTGATGAGTAGACATGCAGGAGAGTGATCTAAAAGAAAAGATATTGTGTAATAATGTATATTCAGTGTTGCAAAGAAGAAGTCAATCTTGGTGAAATATTTACGTCAAAAAGCGTTTATCAATGTTCACCGCGAAGTGAACAAACGTGTTTCGCATTCGCAATTGCCGAAGCGAACGAACCAAAATAAAATTTAAACAGAAACTTTGTTCTGTAAATTGAAGAAATTGCGTAAGATGGATGTTCGTGATTGCAGCGAGTAATAATAAGAAATACTTCTACAAATCGCGTATGAGAATAAGAAAACGTCGCCACAACATAATGCATCATCATAGCATCTTCAACATCGCACCATCCCCCCAGCACCAAAAATTCCTGTTTCGACATGATTTTCACAACGCAGGGCTTATAGTTCGTCGTCTTCAATCACTGTATGTGTAGCAGAATAAAAGTCTGTCTCTTTCTCGGCGTTCGCTTACGAGTGGTCTCGTGACAATATTTGGTAAACGGATATCTTCACTGAAATTTATTTGACAAATTTTGGGCTTTTGCGTAATCGGAGCCTTTTGTGTAGTTTGTCTATCGCTTAGGCTTTACCAATTATGTAAATGTCATCCAAAATTAAGAGGACTTTCGAGGCTCTTCCCAAGGAATTTAAGATATACGTTTAACTTGCTATGAAAATAATTTATATTTAGCGTATATGAATAAAATGTAGGGTAATTTTTTGAAATAAACACTTCCTAAAATTTGTCCCTGTGAAGGAAAAATAGGGATGCAGGATTTTCTTCAAAACCGTCTTGTGGCATTGTTTGAAGATGCTGAACCTAAATACAAAGTGTGGATTTATCTGACTTCTTGTACTTGAGTTGTGGGTTTCACAAGCAAACAGTTATATGGCCAGAAGCTTTCCTGGCGACGAATATGTTCGAGACCTTCTCGGGAAGCAAGCCAGGTGAAAAGACGATTAGAAATTGACGCGATATATTGTGGTTATAACATTTATTAAAATATCCTGATGATGGGAGAGATGTAAGCTTCCGAAACCTCGATTTCTTATCGTCTTTTCACCTGCTTGTTTCCCGGGAATATATCGAACAAATAAGCATATTTTTTTTCTAAGTAGACAACGGTTTTATGGTAGCATACCTGCCTAACGTTCAACAGCTCCCGAGTTCGAATCTCGGTCGGGGTGAGTCACCTGGATAAGTTTTTTCCGGGGTTTTCCCTAATCCTAAAAGACGAATATGGGGTAACTCTAAGCTCCATGGACCCTGGGCACATTTGAGCATAATTTCACCCTTACATTCATCGTCCGATATGACTTAACGTTGGAGGACGTAAATAACAAAAAAAAGTTATGTTTTTTGTTTACATTTCGGGAGTCTCAAAATATGATTCCAATAAAGTATCTGTATATAATTTTTTGGTGGAAAAATTACAAATTAGAAATGAGAACAGTTTTAAGGCTATGTATATTGTATGTAACATTGTGAAAATATGATACAGCCCAAATTTTACCTATTCCTCTTTGATAGTTTTGAAATTATGTTCAAAATTATTTAATTTTGGTTATGTCACCTAAAAAGTGACTTGCGATAAAACAACCGAAATTTTAGTCTAATATTTTAGCAACAGGTTCCCCATACATCCACCTTTTAAAATTACTCTAGGTTTACCTCTGTCTCAATAACTTAACGCTCCAGAAATTTTTATTGCTATTAAACTGGCTTTTCTTTGTCCATAAAGTTGAAATTTTCGTGTTTTGAAGGAAGGAAAGTGTGCTTAAATTCATCTTAAAATAAGATTCAGAATAACTTATATTCATTGTGTGTGTGTGGGGGGGGGGTAGAGCATATGAAACAAGTTTAATTAGTCTAACACCAAATCTGCGACGCAAGCAGCATTTTAAATTAAATAAAATGCTGAAAATTTCAACAGCGTGAAAAAAGTTAAAGAACTAGAATTCATATCCATCACTAGTATTCACGTAACTTTCAAAGTCGATTAGAGTATTTAAAAGTAGCATGTTACGGCTAACTAAGGATTCTTCTGATTCTGGAACGCTTACATTATTTTATAGACTATAAGTGGAAAAATATGACTTTGAAAATGGTCATGAAATTTCTCTCATGCATATACTTAAAATTATAAAGTTTTGTTTTTATTAACATTTTTCAAAGCTATTTTCGTCCAAATTTATCTACATAGGAGCATGAAAATATATAAACATAATTATTCCTTTAGTTAACTGATTGAAATTAATCATTTCTTTAAATTGGTCGTACATAGGCGAAGGTTTTTGATGGGTAGAGTCATCAAGAAAAATTCAATGCAATGTCCGGGATTTTAACCACGGACCTCCTTAGTCTATATACCGCTACTGTGAAGAAATTATTAATTTCCATGATTTAAGTAAAACAAGAAGAGTTAAATGATGAAGCCTGGGACTCAAGTACAGTACTTAAAATGGTAAGTCGCCACAAACGGTGTATCCCAGATACGAGAGCCCCTAGTGGTCTACCGGAGAAATATACGAGTCAAATGGAGAATTTAATGTCAGGATAGCAAGTTGGCCATGGTAGCTCAATGAGTTAGAGCGACTGTACGGAAACCAGGAGATCCGTGGTTCAAATCCTGGCCATGGCATTGAATTTTTCATGTTGACTATATCATTATTCCTGCGTATTACATAGTAAAAGGTTTAGATAATTTAGTTGAAATTTGTTTCCATAATTGTTACTTACGCCAAACTTCTTTACTGCATACGTTTTGTGTCTCAGAGCAGTTTTGCACGTATTTTTCTTCCTCTTTGAAGAAAAAACATTGGATGTCGAACTCGGGAAGATCGTTGCACGTGTAACATTTCAGCGCACTTCCTGAAACACAAGAAGAGTGGATCACAAACCTTTTTATCAGAGCAATGCTAAACTTATAAAGTAAGACCTGAAGCTTTCCTGGCGACGAATATGCTACACCGGCCTCAAAATGGAAATCCGTCGACTTAAGAAGTACACATCAATACAGCTTGATAATGAAGTAGTTACGGTTCTTTGACCCAATTAATTTTCTATACTCATGCTATCTCCTGACCTGGTATTTAATTTACTGAAAACAGTCTTAGGTTCAGTAATGCAAATTTTGATAGTGTTTGTTTATATTTGTGTTATATCCAGTGATACATCTGTGGTTATTACATTTAATATTTATTTGTGCAGTATCCATTACAAATTCAGTACAATAAAATTTAACATAGAACATGCTGTATTACACCTACTGTACAAATACATGAAAATTGCTGACCCTAAGATTTACTTGCCTACTCAGGTTCCCTGGCTATAAGCCTTTGGTTTTCCTGAGCAGCTTGGTGTCATTTCCTCTTGAACTTTACTTCTTTTATCCTAATCCACTTTTCTATTATGCTATATAAGAAATCTCCTATACATCTATTTTTCTTTTCTCACATCCCCGTTAGCATGCGTACCGCCAATATCTCTTTACTTACACTGTCCCATTTCTTATCCCATATTTTTCTCCTGTAATTTGTTAGCTCCTTACATTCTATCAGGTAATGAACAGTGCTTTCTTCATCTACACAAAATTCACATATCCCTACCTCATTACTTCTCAACCCTTTTAAGTATAATGTTCCTACTCTCATCCATGCTATGCCTCCTCTTCCAGTTTTGCCACATTGATATATATATATTTTTCCCTACCCCATTCTGTCTTTAATTGCTTATACAATTTCAAATATTTATTTTCTTCTATACTTTCCCATGTCTCTTGCCTATCTATGTCTTGTAGTCTAGTTTTCACTTCCTTCCAAAAGCCGCTATAATTTGTCTCCTCTTCTCTCCATAGATCTCCCATGCCTATCTTTAATATCATTCTTTCCAATTTTCCGCCCACCAACTAACATTTAATACATATCCTGATGATGGGAGAGATGCACACTTTCGAAATGTCGATTTCTAATCCTCTTTTCACCTGGCTTGCTTCCCGAGAACAACTTAAGGAATGTTAAACTTGCTAAATTAATAATAAAACGTTATATCGAAAAGTTTTGTAAAAATATATACTTGCCTACTAGATTAGAGCCTAGAGAAAGCTCCTCCACCCTAACTTACCCTTATACGGGACTTTTTTCTAATACTTTCTTTATCTGAGTTAACTTATGTTTGCTTTCACTGTTTACGGTTTCTAATAGATACTTAGGATAAGTAAAGGAAGTCCTTTGTACCTGTACCTTTGTTTCCATGCATCTATCGGCCTGGAAACAGCAGAACTTAAGGATACCTATGAATGAAAATTTGAAATCCTGATCTAATAACGCGAGCTTTTTAAGATTTATGCCACAGATGTAACTCAGTGCAAATATGATACAGCCCAAATTTTATGAATTTCACTTTTATATTTTGGAAAATATTGTCAAATTTATTTATTTTTGGTTACCTCACCTAAAAGGTCACTTGCGACAAAATAACGTAAATGTTGGTCTAACATTTAAACAAGTTCCCAACACAATTAGTTTTTGAATTAGCCCTAGGTTTCTCTGTGTCTTAATAATTTTAAGCTCCAGAAATATTTAAGGCTATCAATATGGCTTTATTGCACAAAATTTGAACTTTTTTGTGTTTGTAAGTAAAGAAAGTGTGCTTAAATACGACTCACGATAAAACCCAGGGCAATTTATATTCACTGTACCTCTATGAACGTGTGTAGCAAGTTCATTAGTCTAACACCAAGACTGCCACGCAAGGAACATCTTAAATAATGTGACTTTGTGGGTTCGTAGAATTAAAAGTCCAATTGCACAAACTCAAAATGTTCTTTATTTCCACCGAATTACAGTTAGAGCACTTGTCTATTACATAGAATTACGTTGCACTCACATTACAATTCACCAGTTCGTCTGTCACAGGTCCACTCCGCACTTGCAATTACGTTCAACTCCTCCGATGCACGTACACTGTCTTCCCGTCCGTTCGCTAGCACGGCGCTACTCCGACTGCTCGCCAAGAACTCACTCCTCTCGCCCACTGCAGGCCTTATATAGGGAGATCGCTGCTTCTGGAAGTCTCGCGGTTCAGTGAATCATCCCGACTGTTCTAGACGGCAGGGGGAGGGGAAAGAGATGGCTAGTGATATTTTTCCAACCATCCCCTCGTTAGCGCTACAAGTTAAATGGGTAGGCGTGGCCGAATGCTTCCCGTCCCTCACTCAGCCGTCAGTTGGTCGTGCCTTCCGATAACTGGGTGACACTGCTCCCTCTTCAAAGCTGGTCGTCCCGAACAGCACCATCATAGCGGGCCAGGCGATCCAGGTGTACCACCAACATCTTTCCTCGAGGAACCTTCTGGATGCGGTAGACCACGTCGTTAATCCTCTTCACCACCCGGTACGGTCCTTGCCATGGCTGCTGAAGCTTCGGGCAGCGTCCCTTGGTCTGGGTAGGACGGTACAACCGTAATTGGGTAAAACTAATGAAAAATGCTGACATTTTCAATAGCGAGAAAACAAGGATAAAGAATTAGAATTCATATCTAACACTAGCATTCACGTAACCTTCAAACTAGACTAGAGCATTTAAAAATGACTTGCGGAGGCTATCTTAGCATCTTTTGCATTCAGAAAGGCTTCCACTATTTTATAGACTACGAAACAATATGCTCTGATGTGGGGCGTAGAAAGAAGTTGGGTGATGATGGACTTTTTCGAAGGTCTCGGAGTTCGATCGAGTCGTTCCTCGGCTGCTCTGGTATCTGCATAAACTCTTCTTTTCAGGGGTGGTTGCGGATATGGAAGGAGAATGTTGTTTGAAATAAAATATTATTTACAATTTCTACAACGAATCTCCAAACTTTGAGATTTATTAAGAATGAAACTTTTTTAACATAAATAAATCGATACCAATATTCTCTGGTGCAATCCTTTTAACTGCTCACCAATAATCACTTTTCTGTTGCGCCAAGTAAGATATACATGTATTCTTACATACAAAAATTGCCTTTGCACATGAGCGTCTATTTGAGGACTTACTCACACGTCCTTTCACCATGGAAGTCAAACGAAGAAGGAATCACCTCCATTCCAGGTGCTTATATAGTCTTTTTGCCGTTGTCATAACGACAAATCAACATCATTCAACTTTTATACATTTCATCATAAATTTTGTATGGTAGCTTTTTCATAACATTATTCAATATTCTAAATAATTCTTTTTAAGTATTTAAAGTATGAAATAGATTTAAATAATCATTTAAATCGTTTTAACTAAACAGCGGAGAAGGTGATTTTTTGAAAACGTTCATGAAATTTCAGACATATATATATCCTTAAAGCCTAAAGTGGTTCATAATCAAACTGGGTGTACAGTTTCTTTTAAAGATGAGACATTGCTTTTCAAGAACATTTTCCTACACCAAACTAAGGTTTACATGGAATAACTTTAGAATATAACGATTTCCTCGAAACAGTGTTATCCCTGGAGTAGTCGCGTGATGTTTTGTGAGTGGTCGCATGGGCTACATATGTAGCCCGTATAAAATTTACTTTATGCACTATTTATAATTCTTCTAATAACCTTCTTGGATATTCCTTTATTTCTTTATAGTGTTTACTTACTATATGCACAAGATTTCTTGAGCGCTGGATTTACGGTGTAGTGCGGGCAGAGGGGAAGAAAAGAGAGCTAACGCGCTTTTGTTTCTGCAGGGTGGTCAACCTAGAAAAACACAATTCAGACAAATTGCAGTAAGATAAGCGAAGATATGCGCAAAAGGTATGAGATGTGTCTACAAACAATTGAACTCCATGCGATATGCTGTATACTTATATATTTACTGTTATAAAACACACAAAAGTATTAAACAAATATTATGACAGCTATAAACACGCACTCGCTCTGTTATTCTTCGATTTCCAAGTCTACTGCGTCACTTTCATCGCTGGTATCCTCAAATGTGTTAATAATTTCATTAATTGCATCTTCTATTACACCATCGTTTCTCCAATATTGTATTTCCAGCTCTTGGAACTTCTTAGCGTATCCTTCCCGATCCGTCGCTTCTATAGCAAGTTTCCGCAGATTTGTGGCTCTCGTTAACATTGCGTACTTTGTAAACATTCTTTATTTTTGCCTACGCCAGCTCAGTTGCATTCAGATCACAGTTATACGGAGGTAGACGAAAAATAGTGTGTCCCCTTTCGAGATCCATAACACTGACAACATAGTCTCGCTTTTAGATTTGCTGTAAACTGGTTAGCTAATAATTAACCTCAAAATTGCATAAAATGAAATGGCGTATGTGTGAAAGCTTAGCATATTAGCCACTAGATGTCACAGTGTGTAGCGCATTTTCTGTTTCAAAGTAGTCATCTGTGTTTACGGAAATAGGCGAAACCTACCGAATGAGGACTTGGGACCCGAACGCTCAAGAAATCTTGCACATATAGTATATTCAAATTGAGTTTTATGAACTCTTTAAAGATAATTGGATATTAAATTATATTATGTGTCGTCTAAATTATTCCCTAAACTCAATTTCTTCTCGGGAAGCAAGCGAGGTGAAAAGACGATTAGGAATCGACGTGTAAGCAGTGTGCATCTCTCTTATCATCAGGATATTCATTAAATGTTATAACCACAAATGGATCACTGGATACAACACAATTATAAACAGAGACAAGGCACTATTAAAATTTGCATTACTGAACAAAAAAAAGCTGTTTTCAATAAATTAAATGCCAAGTCAGGAGATGGCGTGAGTATAAAACATTAATAGGTTCAAGGAAACGTAACTACTTAACTTGATTATCAAGCTGTTTTGATCTATGCTTCTTAAATCGACGAATTTCCATTTTAAGGTCGGTTTCCAGGAGGAGCTGAACTGAAGTCCAGCATCACGATTAAGCGTGCTCCTTTCGGAGGAAATGGCCAAAGCCTCCAAATTCTCCGCTCCCAGTAATTGTTGCATATTGCCAAGATGATCGTCTCCCAAAAGTTGGCTCTATGGTCGTTATCAAAACAATGCTCTGCCAGCCCAGACATCTCAGGTTGCATTGAACGATTAATCAAACTGGGTGTACAGTTGGAAAGAAAATGGACACAGCTTGCGTGCAATGCAACCTGAGATGTCTGGGCTGGCAGAGCATTGTTCTGATAACGACCATAGAGCTAACTAAACTTTTAATAAAAGTTTGACCACCGCTTAAGCCTTCCTATAAAACCATGTATATAAATATTTTTATCATTTAAGGTAAGTATATAAAGAATAATCGTTTTTAAGAATAGATTTTGCAAGGAGTAGTGGCGAGAATTATTTCGCTACAAGTTTACCATTCCTTGCATGAGCTTGGGAGAAAACGTAGCACATGGCACCTCATAATGAAACGTAGATAAAAGTGTGCATGTGTAAGGGCCTGGTGTTCTTAAAAGTGCCGTATTTAAGATATCCGTTAAGACAATAGGACCGTGAGAATGGTTGTGGTTGACGTTAAGTGGTTGAGTTTGTGGTTGCGGTCGGCTGCCTCAAGAAGTCTTCCAGCGAGTGTGGTTGCACAACATCCCCGTTGGTCATGCTTGCTGTTTAAGTCACCAGATAAGATTACAGGAGATAGAACAGAAAAGCAAAGCTGAAAATAGTGTTCCTCTAACAGAACTGAGAGCGGTTGATAAACTGCAGTATAGGAATCTCCGAAAAGTTTTGTTGATAACGTTTGATTGCGCAGTTTTCAAGGCTGGTCAATCAAGGAAAAAGTAAGTTATAATGCGCCAACTTCCGTTTCACAACAATGGCTACAGCTATAGAAGCAATTCAGACTTCAGTCAGCTCCATAAATACAGTAACCAGTAATAGTGAATAATTGTTCATAAGGAAGAAATTGGGATACACATGTACAAGCGATACCGATAACTTGTCGAGATAGAACGTCCAGAAAAGTAGCTCCCTTAGATGTGCGTGTGTTTTTTTTTTTTATTCGTCCACATTTTCCATTACATTTGTAATATTACATGTTCTGGTTTTCTTTGCTTTCTGATTGATTGTTCATATCAACTCAGGTATTGAAATTATTGTGTTTTCAGATTGTATTCACACAGTCACTATAGTCTTTTAGAATAAATTTACTTATTTAGTTATTCAGCACTTTCTAGATTGATTGTGTTGACATATTCACTAAAGTCCCTTAGATATTGTTCCACAAGAGCTGGTTTATGTACTGGCCACTTCCCTCCTTTCTTGTTTATTTGCATCCTTAGTTTTTCCTTGTGGTCCTTCCATTTGATGCAGTCATACAGGATGTGATCTGTGGTTTCGTCTCCTCTGTCGCAGGTGCATGTAGCATCATCAAGTATGTCGAATCTCTTGCAATAGGCTTTAAGCCTTCCATGTCCTGTTAAAATGGTAGTGAGGTTTGTTGATATGTTAAGTCTTCGTTCTAATCGTTTTGCTACTGTGGGAAAATATTGTTTTGTCTTTTGTCCTTTTGATGTGTTATGCCATTGTTTCCCATTTCTTTGAGTACTTCTCGTATTTTTTTTTTCCTGATGGCAGTTTTTGGGATTCTATTGTAGCTTTCTATGTTATCATTTATTGTTGCTGGTTTCGCAAGTTTATCTGTAATTTCATTTCCTTCTATTCCTGTGTGGGCCTTTACTCATCCTAATCGTATCATCCATTCTTTTTTATTTAATTGTTGTAGCTTTCTCTTACAGCTTCTATCAGTTGTGTGCGTGCGCGCGCACGCGAGCGCGCGTGTGTGTATGAGAGAGAGAGAGAGAGAGAGAGAGAGAGAGAGAGAGAGAGAGAGAGAGAGAGAGAGAAAACTTCTTTAGGCGCGTTTAGCACTTTTGTGGATAGTGAATTAAACTGAGCCGTCACGCTGGAATATGTGACGCTCGTTCGGGTGAATTCGGCTCAATCAGAACTGATCCCCCCCCCCCACACTCATTCGTTATGTCCATATCGTTATACACCGTAGATTTTCTGTCGCATTCAGCAGCGTATCAACAACACGCATCCAGGTATCATTTTAACATATTTCAAATAGTATTACAAATTCAGAAACCCTACAGGAGTTTCATTAAAACAATTGTCTTAGGATCGTTCTTATAAACGTCTATCAAGTGCTGGTAACCGATCCGGTCAGATAACCTTCTGTCATTTAACAAGTCAACTACGTGTGAAATTCCACTTTATGCAATAATAATAGTCAGAAGGAACTGATAATATCACCAAAGTTCGATATTTTAATAATCAAAACCATACTAAGGAAAAATAAAATGAGTGTGCTAGTTGGAAATAAAAGTGTTAGGAATTCGTGAAAGAGATGTTTCATTTAATAGCTGGTTACTTTTATTGGCAATTTCTCTTTATGGTAAGTAGTAAAACGTAAAACATCAACAAAATAATGAAATAACACGTAAATAATAAAATTATCACGTATTAAAATGACGTTTTGCGTTTATTTTTATTTACAACTTATAGGTTATGCTTTTTTTACAAACTGAACGACCAGCCCAGGGTCAAAAGTTTTGATATATAAGTAAATTTGATTTTTTATAGAAAAAAGATTTAAATATATATTATTTAGTTTGGAAAATAAAAATTTAAAGACTAAACATTGGACAAAAACATCGAACAAAAACATTTGAATTGAATTGAAAATGTATTAATATCAGTATCAATTGTGACAAAACATTTGAAATGAATATCACATGTAATAAAATATGCATGAAAATATGTACGAACGTGTAATAAAATATGAAGTAATGAGTATATGTACGGATGTGTAATAACGTGTGTAAAATATATATGTAGCCAAACATTTCCTAATATTAAAAGTATGCAAATAAGCAAATGAATATCATACAATTATGTTATAAGATATGTATAAACTTGTATTTTTATTAAAAATAAAAGTTCAATGAAATATGTGTATTAGCAAGAAAGAAAATATGAAAAAGATTGTGAAATAGCATGTATTTTAATATAAAAATAAAATACACGTAAAACGGTATCTTAAGTGATTTTATTTTTCTTCCTTCATGTCTAACCCTCTCCGCATGTTCGCAAGTCCGTGGTCATTCAGTTGTTTCAGAGTATTTTCATTTGCGAGCACAATTAGCGAAGACATGAAATGTTTAGCTCGCACTGCCCTCTGCGCAACATTGACTCTCAACATTAAATTTTTAAAACTAATTTTTAAGAGTAATTTATAATGAATAGTTTCTAAGTTTTCACTTCTGTTGTGTGGTCTTAAGCCCAAACAATATTTTTTATTTATTTAATTTACGTCCTCCAACATTAAGTCTTATCGGACGATGAATAAAATGGGGGAAATGATGCCCAAAATGAGTCCGGGGTTCATGGAGCTTAGAGCTACCCAACATTTGTCTTTCAGGATAAGGGAAAACCCCGGAAAAATCCGTATCCAAGTATCTCACCCTGATCGAGATTCGAACTCGGGACTTAATTGACGTGAGGCAGACACGCTACCATCTAAGCTACCAAGGCGAGCCTTTATATTTTAAGCCATTGGCATTCCAGGTATAAGCAGAGAGAATGAATGACGAATACAACTACTCACTTCGAAAGGATGATGAGCGTTCACATAAAGGAAACATTGTATGTGAGAGAGGTATAGCTCCAAACCTTTGGTCTATACACGTGTAAGATGAGTGAAGCGGAAAGGATTAAGGGTACTGTGACTCTGGGGGTTCGTGAAATCAAAAGCCCAGGTTACAAACACACACACACACACACACACACACACACACACACACACACACACACACACACACACACACACACACACACAAAATTGCACTTTATTTCCGTAGAAATACGCTTCGTACACATACACTATACAACATACAAGGTCAACAAACACAGCTGTCTACTCGCACGCGTTCAATTACCGACTGACTCCTTTTTTTTTTTTTTTTTTTTTTTTTTTTATTTTTTTAAGTAAGAGAGGTATGAAGGGAAGTAAAAGAGATTAGAAGGGAAGTAAAAGAGATAGTGGAGTCCCGCTGAAGCACCTCCGTTAGTATCGGTGAATGCTGACTGCGCGTAAGGAAGGGTGCAGGAATCGTGGTTTTACCTGGCTATGGCCATGACACTAGGCCTTGAGCATAGCACAAGAGGCTCAAGGTGAAAAATTGAGAGGAGTGAAAGTTGTGGAGAGAAAGGAGTTAAGTATTTATTTAATCATAAACATAAGATTATATTGGTCTGTGCACCAGAGGTGCTTGTGTCGGCTCTAGGCAAATGTGGGACTATCGGCGGCGTGAGTGCGGTTGTGTGTACTGGTTAAGCGGGGTTTGCTGCCCGAGAAGTGCTGAGAGTTCGGAGTGATTCCGCTCTGTCGTCTGTTGTAGTATACCAATGAGGTGCACTACTTGAGCGGCATGCCCTTGTAGTGTCTCCTTGGTCCTGCGAGTGTTGTACTCTAGTTGAGTCAGTGCCGGGAGGGAGTCCTGACAATTCGTGCTGGTGGTGTCCAGTGTTTTTGTCATTTCTCCGAGTGTGGTGTTTGCGGCATCTACTGTGGACCAAGTCCTTTTTTTTGTCCTGCTGATCTTGGTCAGGAGTTCTGTCAGGTTTGTCGATGCGTCAGTGGTGAGTTGCTCTAGCTGTCTTGTCTTCAGGTCAATGGCGTCCAACATCCTGGTGTGGTCAGCGTTGTGAGTGCTGGTAACTGCCTCCTCCAGGTTTGTCAGGCGAGGGCCGAGGTTAAGAACTTCAGACTCCTCTTTGGCGGGCGGGCTGCCTTTTTATAGTTTACTAACATTCCAGAAATTTCTCAAACAATCGAGACCCGGCTAGAACAAAGGCGAACTCCCGAGAAGTCCGTCTCCTTCCCCCCGCCGTTTCGGGGAGCTTTTATGTACACACTGCACTGCACATCCCTTTGAATGCCTTGCCGCCTCGATCAACAATGGCCTGGCGACAGTATTTTCTCTAGGCATCTCTCTGTTTTGAGAAAATCGAGGTGTTTTATTAAGAGGCCATACAAGAGGCACAGTATTTGCATCAGACATGTTTGGCATGTTACTAAATTGCTGTGTCTCACATTGCAATGCTATTGAATTAGAAACGTTCAGGCAATCAGAATTAGGCCTTAATGGAGATGGTCCTCTGGTAGCTTTATTGTAAAGATTTAAATAATGTTAACCTTGGTAGTTCTCTGCATGAGCAAATTACAGTTAACACACCGAGGGGCTTCCCAGTTGAGTTTGCTGCTCATACAAGTGGTGAGATACCAGGCACTTCACACATGCTGAATTAAGGCAACAGAAGTCTTCTTGTGACATCACTGTTAGCATCTGGTACTTGGAGGTGTACCCCAAAATCTGCGGTGAAACTAACATGTATTAACGAATGTTGTATATACTGAAAGCTAAAGACTACTTTAACTGGGTCTGAGTTTTCTAGCGTCACCGCATGCAAGGGTATAGGTTGTTTATCTCTACAAAGAAGTCGAATATAACCTTAGTAACTGGAAGAGTTTTGAGAGAGAATGTGGAACATTGGGAACAAGAACTTAAAGCATTTTGAAACCGGGATTACGAAAGACGGGATAATATAAATTAATAGTGCTGGATGATTTAATCGATTAACCGAAACGATTAGTCGATTAATTTTTTTCAGATTAAATATTAGAAAAGCTTAATCGAATAATGGTGTCGATTAAAACTAATCGATTACAATAAATATTAATCAAAACTCCTTTAGCCAAGTTTAGCCCACTTTGTTTTGATGTATTGCTTCCAATCTAAAGTCTTTCCAACGCATCAAGCTTTCATTAGCTTTGAACTTTTGAGATAATATAACTCCTGATAGCTAACAGAAATCACTCTTAACCCCGAGAGAGTCTAAATAACACTTCTGTTGTGAAATATTCTAAGAGGCATATAACTACCTACAGATGATGACAGAAGTTTTTTTCCTTATAGCTGACAACATATCATATACAACTGATTATTTATCGCTTGCTAGCATAAACTGAGCTGTACAACCTTGAACCGAACACTTCAATTACGCAGCTGTGGAAACAATAGCTGATCCCTCTTCTCAGGGCTGGGGATGGTGTAATTTTGCTGTAAACTGCAGTAAGCCAGTAACGTTTCTTAGTTCGTGACAGTGAGTGAAAGTTTTGTGTTAAAAGGTCAAAATAAGCAAAAACGTTTTGTACTGAGTGAAATTAAAATTATAGCATACGAAAATTTGCGAAGGAAACTGGCTGTACATTATGGTATTAAGCTAAACGTATCTGGTAAAGTGTCTGTCAAAAAAAAAAAAAAAAAAAAAAAAAAAAAACTATTTTGTAAAGTCAGTAGGTGAGTCTTCATATAAATTATTATTTGCATGTCCATCTCACAAAACTTAGTAGATATTGATATAATACGTTACTAAATAATTACTTACAAAAATATTGTAGATCTAATTCAGTACATATATAAAGCATGTGCACTTGATGGAAACACAAATTTTGAATCTAAATATTTATATATATATTAAAGTACTTTATACAATACTTACACCTATTTTTCGAACAGATAGTATCTCCATTAATCGATGGATTAATCGATGAAAGTAACATGATTAATCGATTGAAATGTTTGAAATGTATACAGCACTATAAATTACACATGTAAAGAGGGCAGCACAGATGAAAATCTTTACCACTGGTGAGAAAGTATAGAGCTTTCCCCTTTCCCAGGTGGCAAAAGCAGTGGTCGTTTCTCGTCGTAGATTGGTAATAACTGCTTGATATTTATTTGCCTCAATTAAACATATTGGAGGTATATGCACAGTTTCTAGAGTTTGGTTTTAAGTGCACTTAGGGTATTAACCTCCATTGGTTCTAATGGAGCATATTTGTTGTGAATTTCTATAAGGTTCACCAGTTCTCATAGGTACTTACGGCACTGTATTTCTTTTTTGAGAGGAGAAAACGCTGATGTTATGAACCCTTGGAGGTTAGTTTAGTAGTTCGCAAGACAGGTTTCGATGCTGGAAATTGCGAAGGAATGTTTGCCATTATTAGAAGTCATTGGGAGCATAATAACGACATAATTACGGTACATAGTGTGATTTTGTAGGTTCGTAAAATAAAAAGTCCAATTTGCAGATATTCAAAATGCCCTTTATTTCCGTGGAAAAGAACTTGTACAACTCTGATATCAGCAAAATGACGTAACGCACACGAATGCAATCTTCCAGCAACACAGCTCACCAGCAAATTTATTAATTCTCGGCTCCCACCGGAACTACCGAACTCGTCCAGTACAATCGCTTTTATACACGAGCCGTTGGTTGGCAAAGCATCACGGTCTTCCACGAAGCGGCAGGTGAAGGAGAGACAACCATCCAAACCCCTCTAGTTCTTGCTGTCCCCATTCCGTCTTTCCTCGCAGGTGATTAGCGCTGCGTACCCGCACTGGCCGGTCTATGGGTCTGACTTGAGCGCTATCTGTCTCTTTCACTCCCCGCTTATATCTCTCTCG